>OY728119.1:638991252-639616252 GCA_963277665.1 Viscum album
AGAACAATTTAGAACCAATATAGGTTAGTGGTTCAACTAGCGGTTGGAGGAGACGTTTTGAGACTGCATACGGGATCAGCAGTAGCCATGCGACACCCACTAATAGTTATGTGGTTTTCCATCAGAGTGGAAAACATAGACATAATAATCCCCAGTGTTCTAGAGACTCTATTTATTGTTGAGGTTGTGGTATATTAGGTAATCTTTATCATTTTTGTAGGACCTTCCCATTTTTTCCTAGTGGGAGAGGATCCATATCAGCTCCACCTTTAGGAGTGGGATAAGAAGCACCTCATCAAGAAGGTAGTTGGATTAATATTGGTCATATAGGTAGATGAGGAGGTCATGGAAATGGTATCCATACTCTAAATACACAGTGATAGAAAAGAAGACTCATTCAGGGTAGTCAGGTTGCAGCACAAGGTCATGGATCAGGATATATTTATTTAGTGCAGCCTATACCAGAGGAGCAGGGTGTCGATCTATCTACTATTCAAGGTACTATTCTAGTAGACTCTATTATTGTGTTTTCATTATTCTATATGGGTTCTTATCATTCCTTCATCTATGTTCCTATTTTAGAAATCCTTGGGCTTGATATTTATTACTTCTATGGTGTGATGAAACTTGACACCCCTTTGGGTGTACGTTCAAATAGTGTATGCCAATGCAAGGAATTTATCCTTGAGATAGGAAAACATAATTTCTTATGGTGCCTCTTCATCCTCAGGATGAGAAGCTTTTATGTCATTCTCGAGATGGATTGGTTAGTTCCTTAGCATGTGTACATGGATTACTATCTTCAAAGGGTGTCATTTATATCACCAGAGGGAGGTACTTATATTCACAAGGGTGAATGGGATGTCTAGGCCAATAGAGCTAGACCAAAGAATCTTGGGATAGGTGGAGTGACCACTCATATTTCTAGCCTTGATATAGATGATCAGGGACTACATCATGTTGAATTCCATCTTGTAGTCGATCGTTTTAGGGATGTTTTCCTTGTAAACTTTTCCAGAACTAACCTACTGAGAAAGAGGTAGAATTTACTATTGATTTGGTTTCTAGAGATACATCGATATACATTCCTCCTTATAGGATAGATACTACTGAGTTACAAGATCATAAGAATAAGCTATATGATTTAGAGGCTGAGGGTTTTGTATGGACTAGTACTTATCCCAAGGGTTCACTGATCATTTTCATCAAAAAGGAGGATGAAGCCCTTAGGATTTGTGTGGATTGTCATAAGTTGAATCAGTTTACTATGAAGAACTAGTATCCCATAACTTGAATTGATGATGTTTTTGACTAGATTCATGGAGATAGAGTTTTCTCAAAGATGGACCTAAGATCAAGTTATCGTCAAGTGCGAGTCAGGTCTTCAGATATACCATATATGGATTTCCAAAGTTGGTATTGTCTAAATGAGTATCTAGTTATATTGTTCAGTCTTACGAATACATCCTCCATTTTCATGGATTTTATGAATAATATTTTCCACCCATTTTTAGATTCATTCATGGTGGTATTTATAGGTGACATCTTGGTGTATTATTGTACTCAACATAACCATACCAAACATCTTGAGATCATTCTAAATAAACTGAGAGAGAACCAATTGTATGCTAAGATCAGTGAATGAAACTTTTGGATCGATAAGGTACTCTTATTGGGTCATATTATCTCAGAGGAAAGAGTATTAGTTGACCTATAAAAGGTGAGATTTGTATTTACCTAGGAGCATCCCAAGAATATCTTTGACATATGAAGTTTCTTAGGTCTAGTTATATAATATAGGTGTTTCATACAGGACTTCTCACACTTAGCAGCACCTCTTATGAAATTGACTAAGAAGGGTGTGAAGTTTGTATAGTTAGAAACCTATGATAAAGTATTTCAGGAGCTAAAAGGGAGATTGAATTCAGTGTCAATATTGATTCTTCTAGAGCTGGGAATAATTTATACAATGCATTGTGATGCATCAGGTATTGGGCTAGGATCAGTTCTGGTGTAGGAAGATTGAGTCATTTCTTATGGTACACAATAACTGAGGCCTCATAAGTAGAATTACCCAATACATAATCTCAAGTTGGCAGCTATTGTTCATGCCTTGTGTTGTTGGAGGCATTACCAGCTAGGATGGAATTTTTTAGTTTTTACGGACCACAAAATCATTAGGTATATTTTCATGTAATGTGAATTGAACCTTAGACAGAGGAGGTGGGTTGAATACCAGTGGTCCTTTAACTTTGAGCTAACCTATATACCAGTGAAGGTAAATGTTGTTATCAATGATCTGAGTTGGAGGATTTAGACACAGATGGTACAGGAGGCTAGTAGTGAGTGAAAACTTATGGCCATATTTTCTAATATACACATTGAGGTTCAAGACCATCATGGGCAGTCTGTACTTGCATCACTATCAGTGACCTCTTCACGTATAGAGATAGCAAAGATGAGGCAATTTTTAGACCATGAATATTTATTCCTATTAGAGATTATTTCAGGTGAATACTCACCTATGAATTGGTACATTTATAGAGACAACATCCTATGAATACATGAGAATATCTTAGTACCTACAGCTATGATAGAGTATCTGATGCACAAATCACATGCTTTTAGTGGAAAGTGCACCCAGGTATCTCTAAGATGTATCATGATATGTGTTTCCAGTATTGGTGGTCAGGGATGAAACATCATATAGAAGGTTTTATCACTAGTTGCTTCACCTATCGGTAGGTGAAGATAAAACATTAGTAGATTGTTGTCTTGTTATAGTCGTTACCGATCCTGGAATGGAAATGGGAAGATGTCTGTAGTGACCCATCCTTTTCATACATTAATATTACATCATTACAAAGATAATCAACATAATAGTATTACACATAGAGGATCCAAAGGTTTAGTGTCTTGGAAAAACTAGGACCACACATAACAAATACAACATTTAGCATAAACATTTATTTAATTTCTTCTTCTCTAGCTTCTTATTGGAACTTGTTCTCTCCTTAGTAAATGTAGCCACCTGAGGATATACATCAAAAGGGGTGATCTAGAAGCTCAGTAAGAGGATAGATAAGAACAATATATCATGGGGTGAGCATAATCATAACATAGGCAAAAGATCATAAACATGAGAGGAGCATAAATAAAATACTTGAAATGTGGAAATGCATAAAAATGAAACATCATGTCTTAGTGGTTAACTACCACACATATTTGTGAACCAAGCTAGAATCTTTTTCACACATAATTTCACATTTACTCATGAGATTCATAACTTTACCCAATTCATTAGAGCACTATATAATTTCGGGCGCACCCGTCACATCATAACATTATCATTTATCATGTATGCCACAATGAACATATAACATAAATAAACATAACTAACCCACGAAAAGTAATGGGTTTCATCTCATAAGAACACATTCATAAACTTTGGGTTCCCAAAAGAAAGAGGGAACAACATACTTGATACAAGAACCATCAACCTTGAATGAGAGGTAAAAGTTGAGTTCTTAAGAGAAGAGTTCTTTCAGAAAACATTTGGATTGAAATAAACTTCATTAGAAAACATGTATATCCCATAAAAGGAACGACAATGATGAACAAATGATCTTTAAGGAGTGACCATATGAAAAATGGAGTGAAATAGGTAGAACCCGAAGGATGAAAGTTGGGTTCATGAATTTCCCTTACCTTGTACCCGAATGCTTCCTTATCTTTAATGTCCTGTATAATGACATTATATTAATTAATTAGAAATCCAGAACCATGTGTAAATTAATAGGGTTCATTCTGGTTTCATTATGTCATATTATGTTCCTTTGGATGACTTATAGAGTTTAAAAACATTGTTCGGGGATGTTTGTTTTTATGGTTTTTCGTGGGTGGTTCACTTGTATTCTTAAATTGAAGTTCGGTTAGAACATGGGTAAACATCCAGAAATGATATTACATGTTATTAATTATATTACAGGAGCTTGAATGATTTTATAATGAATTATTTTAGATCCATGTGTATGAATCATGAGATAAGAATTAAATGATGATTATTTGGGTTAATTTGAGTGATTTTTCGATCATAATGAACCTATTTTATTTTATCACTAGAAATATGGTCATAAGTTAGTTACAGAACTTGAAATAGGAGATAATACATATAAAATATCCTATTTCTACCATAAAAATGGTTTCATTACCAGATCTAAAGTTAGAAATGGAAGAAGAAATCATGTCGTTCTTGAAGGTGATAAATTAACACCTCACGAACAACATTCTCTTTAATAAAATAAAAGGAAGAGGGAAAGAAGGTTGGGTGATATAATATCCCATTAGAATCATAAAATTACATTATTTGTATAATAATGGAGTTACAATACAATTTGGATGAATATATGTGGGGAGAGATCAAGAAATGAACTTGAACATGAAAGGAAATTAAAGGAGAAGAGGGAGGGAAATTACCTCTAGAATCCTCCTCTTGAGAACCTCCTTAAGGGTCTATGCTTGGTCTTTTGATTATACCAGCAGCTCTTGGACGTGGGGGGGGATAGGGAAGGTGTTTGGGATGAGTTTAGAGAAGTCTTGGAGCTTGAGAGGTGTGAGGAAATGAGGGTGTGAAGGGTGGCTTTTATAGTGAAGGGGAGAGGGGTTTCCTTAATATAAAATTCATTAGTTTATTAATTTCCCCTAAGACAAGGAATAATGAGTCTTGAATGACCAAGAATAGTAATTTTATAATTTAATCCCGAAACAAGTGGTCTTACATCAGCATAACATCACACATGACCCTATAATTAGCTTATTTGGCTTATTTTTGTAAATTACAATATTTCACTATTCATCAAAAATTCAAGTATCTCAGAAAAATCCCAAAAATTTACCCCAACCATTTTTCAATGTGTATAATCCAAAAATTAATTCCATTTTTTCAAAAATAATTTTCTAAATATTATTAATTTAATATTTAATTAAAATCATAATTTACTTAAAAAACAGTTTTTAAGATTAAAACTGGTTTTATAGTACTTTCAAAAATTACGTAGGGTCTTATAAAATTATCTAAAAACTATAAGACATTGATTCAGTAATTTATGAATACATTTTATGGAAATAAATATTCTTTTAAATTAATTAATTAATTATAATTATTTATTTATGACTTACAAAATACCAAAACATTTACTAAGGCCAAATTGTCACTTTCTAAGATGTCTAAATTTTATTTAATTATTCATAGGTAATGTTACTCTTATGTTGTATGATTTAATATTTATAAGGGTCATATTACTATTCATAAGGGTAGGTCACTATTCACCAAAAATTATTTTTGTTTCATTCGACTCCAAAAATCATCTTGAACACAACTGTGTAAGTCAGATTTTCAAAATTCATAACACAGAAGTGAAAAACTTATGTTTAAAGGTCACTTATCACTTAGTAGTTCATTATGTTGTGATTTAATGTTATTTTATGACATAAATATAATAAGGTTATTTCCATTAAAAAACTTTGGGTCGTTACATTCTTCCCCCCTTAAGAAATTTCACTCCTGAAATTTCACTTTACACAAACAGGTGAGGGTACTTCTCCTTCATTGCCTCTTCTGGTTCCCAAGTTTCTTCCTCAAACTTATAGTTCCTCCACAACACTTCGACAAGATGGGTTGTCTTGTTGCATAGAACCTTATCTCTCCAATCCAGAATCTTTACTGGCTGCTCCTCATAGGAGAGATCATCTTCCAGCTGCACCACCTCTGAGTTTAGTACATGTGAGGGGTCTGGTATGTACTTCCTCAGTAGTGATACATGAAACACATCATGAACTTGAGTCATATTTGGTGGAAGTGAAAGACGATAGGCCACGACTCCTATGTGGTCAAGGATATCAAAGGGGCCAATATACCTAGGGCTTATCTTCCCTTTCTTCCCAAATCACATGACTCTCTTCCATAGATATATTTGAAGGAAGACTTTATCTCCAACGTTGAACTCCAAGTCCATTAGACGATTGTCACCATAGCTCTTTTGCCGACTTTGAGCAGCTTTGATGTGTTTTTGGATGAATTGAACCTTCTCTGTCATCTCTTGAATAATATCGGGCCCAATTAGCCTTCTTTCTCCAAATTCATCCCAACAGGTTGGAGTTCTACATCGCTTCTCATAAAGAGATTCATACGGAGCCATCTGAATACTCGAGTGGAAGCTATTGTTGTATGAGAAATCAACCAATGGGATATGATGATCCCAACCACCTTTTAATTAAAGAGAATATGCTCTTAGAATATCTTCAAGCATCTGAATAGTCCTTTCAGATTGACCATTGGTTTGGGGGTGTTAGGTCGTGATGAAATTTAATTCAGTACTCAAAGCATGTTGAAGGATCCTCTAGAATTTAGATGTGAACCTTGGATCACAGTCAGAGACAATTGATAGTGGAACACCGTGCAGTCTCACCACTTATTTAACATATATATTTGCAAGTTGTTCAAGTGAGAGGTCTTCCTGAATAGTGATAAAATGGGCAGTCTTGGTGAGTCGGTCAACCACAACCCATATCGCATTATTTCCCTTTGACATCTTTGGGAGACCTGTGACAAAGTCCATAGTAACATTTTCCCATTTCCACATGGGTATAGGCAATGGTTGCATCATACCTTTGGACTTTTGTCGCTCAACTTTAACTTTCTGACATACCAAGCACCTTGATATATATTCTATAATCTCCTTCTTCATGTTATCCCACCAAAAGTGTTCTCGGAGATCATGGTACATCTTGGTACTCCGAGGATGGATAGAGAAATTTGAGCTATGTGCATTATCCAATAGCTCCTTCTTTATCCCGGGTGATGAAGGCACACAAAGTCACATTCCAAACTAAATCACACCATCATCGTCGATATAGAACTCTTTCAGATTCCCTTCCTTTACAGAATTCACCCTCTTTTGTATCTCCATATCATCCCTTTGTGCTTCCTTAATCTTCTATTGATGGATGGTTGCGTAATCATTTGGGAAAGGTAGGATGTATCCCCTACCCTTATGATTTCCAAATCCATTATTTGCATATCCAAGAAGATAGGGTCTTTCTCAATCCGCAACATGGATAGAGTAGTAGGTTCTTTTCTACTTAGAGCATCAGCTACCTTGTTCGCCTTTCTAGGATGATAGTGAATAGAGAAATCATAGTCCTTTATTAGCTCTAACCATCTCCTTTGACACATGTTGAGCTCCTTTTGTGTGAATATATACTTTAGGCTCTTGTGGTCGGTGTATATGTCACACTTCTCGCCATAAAGGTAGTGCCGCCAGATTTTCAATGAAAAAATCACGGCAGCTAGCTCTAGATCATGTGTCGGGTAGTTTTACTCATGGATCTTCAATTGTCGTGAGGTGTAGGCTATCACATTATCATTTTTCATGAGTACACAACCCAAGCCTTTCTTTTAAGCATCACTTTATATCACAAAACTTTCTCCACTTTTAGGTAATGTGATTACTGGTGCAGTGATCAGCCTTCTCTTTAGCTCCTTGAAGCTTCCCTCACATTCTTCCATCCAGACATACTTTACCCCTTTCCTTGTTAACTTAGTTAGAGGGCTTGACAATTGTGAGAAGTTTCTCACAAAACTTCAGTAGTACCTAGCTAATCTAAGAAAACTATGGATTTATATGACACTAGAGGGCCCGGGCCATTCCTCAATCGCCTTTGTCTTTGAAGGATCCACATAAATTCCCTCACTTGTGATCACATGTCTCAAGAACATGACTTGATTCATCCAAAAGTCACACTTGCTTAACTTGGCATACAACTTCTCCTTTCTCAATGTCACCAACACAAGTCTTAGATGTTCTTCATGTTTGTCCTTGATCTTGGATTAGATGAGAATATCATCGATAAAAACTACCACAAATTTGTCGAGGTAATGTCTAAAGACTCTATTCATCAAATCCATGAATATTGCAGGGGCATTAGTAAGTACAAAGGGCATCACCAAAAACTCATAGTGCCCATACCTTGTACGGAAGGCAGTCTTCTGAATATCTTCCTTCTTCACCTTTACCTGATGATATCCAGAATGAAGATCCACCTTTGAGAAGTATAGAGATCCTCTTAACTGGTCGAACAAGTCATCAATCCTTGGGAGAGGATACTTGTTCTTTATAGTGATCTTTTTGAGTTCCTGATAATCGATACATAGCTGCATGGTTCCATCCTTCTTCTTCACAAAGAGCATTAGCGCACCCCAAGGTGATGCACTAGGGCATATGAACCCTTTGTCTAGATGCTCTTGCAGCTGCTTCTTTAACTCCTCCAGTTCGATAGGAGCCATCCTATAGGGGCACTTTGAGATAGGATTAGCTCCAGGTATGAGTTCAATTGAGAACTCTACCTCACGATCCGGGGGAATTCTGGGTAACTCTTCAGGAAATATAGCTCCATATTCCCTCACGATGGGAATTTCCTCAAGGTTGGAACTTTCCTTCGACTCAACCATTTGGGAGAGGTATGCTTATTCATAGGGAATCAACACCCACACCATTGACGGATTGTTCAAAGGAGATTCATGATCTTCCTTGCATTTATAGAGGAGCATGGTATGGTTCGAAATATGAAAAGATATTTCCTTTTCCCAAAATTTGATATGTGCTCTATATAATAAGAGTCAGTCCATTCCCATTATAGCGTCGAATTCCACCAAGGGAAGTATTACGAGATTTTCCAGAAAAATCTTCCCACATATGCCAATAGGAGAAGATTAAAACACTTGGATCGCAATGATTGAACCACTTGGTGTTTTTATAGATATCTCTACTTCAAGGTTTCGGGGCTTCGATTCTATAATTCTAGCAAACTTTCAAGATATAAAGGAATGTGTAAAACTAGAATCAAATAAGACTTTTGCCATTCTTGAGTGAATAGGAAGTGTACCTTGTACAACTTCATTATCATTCTCTACCTCTTTATTAGTGATGGCATAATTCTTCCCTTGTTCCTTTGGCTTTGGTGGCTATTGATGCAGATTACCCTCGAGAACTCGAGGTTTAGTGCACTGGTTTGCATAGTGCCCTAGCTTCTTACAGTTGTAGCATTGAACCATGAGTGGTTCTCTCCTTTCATCGGCTACATTATCCTTATTTTTCATTTCTTTTCAACACTCTTGAGCATGGTGTCCTTCTTTCCCACACTTGAAGCATTTCCCCATCCCTTTGAGGCAGTTCCCATTGTGAAACTTCCCACATTTTTGGCATGTGGGTTGTTGATTTTTCTTCCCACCTTTGTCACTAGATCCACCAGCTTGAAACTCCATATTTTTTTTCTTATCCCCATAGCCATGGGAACATTCTCCAAAATCCATCTCCACTTTGAGAGCACACCGAACAACTTCTTCATAACTCCCAAAGTATCGAATTTCAAGAGCCTTTCGAAGGTGTGGTTTTAATCCACTAAAGAATCTATCAATTTTGCTATCATTGTTGATAACAAAACCCAAAGCATACCTAGCGAGCCTTTTGAAAATCGCTTCATAGGTTATGATAGATTCTCCTTTTTTCTTGAGCTCTATTAATTATATCTCCATCTTTATGCGAAGAGTTCGTGGGAAATACTTATTAAGAAACATTATCTTAAATTCTTCCCATTCCATCTCTTCAATTTCCTCCCTTGGATTAGTGTTCTTAATCAAATCCCACCATTGATCAGCTTCTCCATCTAGACGATAAATGGCTAGAGTCACCTTCTCCATCTCAGAACAATGAAGCACAGAAAAGATCTTCTCCATGGAGTTGACCCACTATTCCAAAACTAGTGGATCAGAAAATCCACTAAACGTCGATGGTCGTTGCCGCATAAAACATTCGATAGCCAGTTGCTCCCTCTTTGGTGAAGGAGGAAGTTCCCCGTTATTATGGTTATTGTTCATAACCTGAGATAATTGGGTAATAATCACCATGAAGTTTTGAACTCCACCTCCCAAATCATTGGGGATGTCATTCGGGCAATCATTGCATTGGCCCTCACAAGAGTTGTTGGCCTCATTTCTCCTGGTTCCCACCATTTTCTAAAATAGAAAAGGTTAAAACAAAACATAAGTAAACAAGTAATTAATAACTTATTCATTTAAACAATTTATACCATAACATATGGGATCCCTATGTAAATACACTTGTGTGTATATTTGTACTTAATCTCATACTAGAGGTTTTCTCTAGGGTTCACTAATCCTAATTCTCAAATTAACTAAACCTTGCCTCTGATACCAACTATAGCGACCCAACTTTTTCTTACATTAATATTACATCATTTCAAATATAAGAAACATAATAGTATTACACATAGAGGATCCAAGGGTTTAGTGTCTTGGGAAAACTAGGACCACACATAACAAATACAGCATCTAGCATAAACATTTATTTAATTTCTTCTTCTCTAGATTCTTATTGGCACTTGTCCTCTCCTTAGTAAATATATCCACCTGAGGATATACATAAAAAGGGGTGATATATAATCCTAGTAAGAGGATAGATAAGAACAATATATCATGGTGTGAGCATAATCATAACATAGGCAAAATATCATGAACATGATAGGATCATAAATAAAAGACTTGAAATGTGGCAATGCATAAAAATGAAACATCATGTCTTAGTGGTTAACTATCACACATATTTGTGAACCAAGATAGAATATTTTTCACACATAATTTTATATTTACTCATGAGATTCATCACTTTACCCAATGCATTGGATCTCTATATAATTCCGGGCGCACCCGTCACATTTAAACATTTATATTGCGCTATATAATTCCGGGTGCACCCGTCACATCATAACATTATAATTTATCATGCATGACACAATGAAAATATAACATAAATGAACATAACTAACCCATGAAAAGAAATGGTTTTCATCTCATAAGAACACATTCATAAATTTTGGGTTCCCAAAAGAAAGAGGGAACAACATACTTGATACAAGAACCATCAACCTTGAATGAGAGGTAAAAGTTGAGTTCTTAAGAGAAGAGTTATTTCGGAAAACATTTGGATTGACATAAACTTCATTAAAAAACATGTATATCCCAGAAAAGGAACGAAAATGATGAACAAATTATCTTTAAGGAGTTACCATATGAAAAATGGAGTGAAAGAGGTAGAACCCGAAGGATGAAAGTTGGGTTCGTGAATTTCTCTTACCTTGTACCCAAATGATTCCTTCTCTTTAATGTCCTATATAATGACATTATATTAATTAATTAGAAATATAGAACCATGTGTAAATTAATAGGGTTCATTCTGGTTTCATTATGTCATATTATGTTCCTTTGGATGACTTATAGAGTTTAAAAACATTGTTCGGGGATGTTCGTTTTTATGGTTTTTCGTGGGTGGTTCACTTGTATTCTTAAATTGAAGTTCGGGTAGAACATGGGTAAACATCCAGAAATGATATTAAATGTTATTAATTATATTACAAGAGCTTGAATGATTTTATAATTAATTATATTAGATCCATGTGGATGAATCATTAGATAATAATTAAATGATGATTATTTGGGTTAATTTGAGTGATTTTTCGATCATAATGAACCTGTTTTATTTTATCACTAGAAATATGGTCATAAGTTAGTTCCAGAACTTGAAATAGGAGATAATACATATAAAATATTCTGGTTCTACCATAAAAATGGTTTCATGGCCATATCTAAAGGTATAAATGGAAGAAGAAAGCATGTCATTCTTGAAGGTGATAAATTAACACCTCACAAACAACTTTCTCTTTAATAAAATAAAAGGAAGAGGGAAAGGGGGTTGGATGATATAATATCCCATTAGAATCATAAAATTACATTATATGTATAATACTATAGTTACAATACAATTTGGATTAAGATGTGTGGGGAGAGATCAAAAAATGAACTTAAACTTGAAAGGAAATTAAAGGAGAAGAGGGAGGAAAATTGCCTCTAGAATCCTCCTCTTGAGAACCTCCTTAAGGGCCTAAGCTTGGTCTTTTGATGATACCAGGAGATCTTGGACATGGGGGAGGGGCTAGGTAAGGTTTTTGGGAAGAGTTTATATAAGTCTTGGAGCTTGAGAGGTGTGAGGAAATGAGGGTGTGAAGGGTGGCTTTTATAGTGGAGGGGAGAGGGGTTTCCTTAATATAAAATTCATTAGTTTATTAATTTCTCATAAGAAAAGGAATAATGACTCTTGAACAACAAAGAATAGTAATTTTATAATTTATTCCCGAACCAAGTGGGCTTACATCAGTAGAACATCACACATGACCCTATAATTAGCTTATTTAGCTTATTTTTGTAAATTACGGTATTTCACTATTCATCAAAAATTCAAGTATCTCAGAAAAATCCCAAAAATTTACCCCAACCATTTTTCGATGTGTATAATCCAAAAATGAAGTCCATTTTTTCAAAAATAATTTTCTAAAAATTATTAATTTAATATTTAATTAAAATCATAATTTACTTAAAAAACAGTTTTTAAGATTAAAACTAGTTTTATAGTACTTTCAAAAATTACGTAGGGTCTTATAAAATTATCTAAAAACTATAAGAGATTAATTCAATAATTTATGAATACATTTTATGGAAATAAATATTCATTTAAATTAATTAATTAATTATAATTAATTATTTATGACTTACAAAATACCAAAACTTTTACTAAGGTCAAATTGTCACTTTCTAAGATGTCTAAATTTTATTTAATTATTCATAGGTAATTTTACTCTTATGTTGGATGATTTACTATTCATAAGGTTCATATTACTATTCATAAGGGTAGGTCACTATTCACCAAAAATTATTTTTGTTTCATTAGACTCCAAAAATCATCTTGAACACAACCGTGTAAGTCAGATTTTCAAAATTCCTAACACCGAAGTGAAAAACTTATGTTTAAAGGTCACTTATCACTTAGTAGTTCATTATGTTGTGATTTCATGTTATTTTTTGACATAAATATAAGAAGGGAATTTCCATTAAAAAACTTTGGGTTGTTACAATTTCGGAATAGATTTTTTGGTTTGTTTACCAAGGTTACCTTGAGGTAGTGACGTGGTTTGGGAATTTGTGGATTGACTAATAAAGGTAGCCCACTTCCTTCCTATCTGGGAGACTTTATCAGACGATGAGTTGGTAATATTGTATGTCCGTGAGATTATATACCTACACGGGGTCCCTTGTACTATCATTTTAGAGAGGTACGCTCATTTTATATTTAGGTTCTGAAAAGGGTTACAGATATATTTAGGTACATAGGTGCTTCTGAGCACAAATTTTCACCCTCAAACTGATGGTCAGTCATAGAGGATTATATAGGTGTTAGAGAACATTATCCAAGCATGTGTCCTTGAATTTAGAGGTTATTGGGAGAAGCATATCCTCTCATTTATTTTTCCTATAATTATAGATATCAGGTGATAATTTAGATGGCTCCATATGAGATCTTATATGATAGGCCATGTCATTCACTTCTGTGTTGGCTAGAGGCAGGGGAGGTTATGCTACGAGGTCCTTGTCTCATACAGGAGATTTAATAGTAGGTTTAATTAATTATAAAGAATATGTCTACTACTCAGTGTATATAGAAATCTTATGTTGATCACCATGAATGACCTTTGTTGTTTGAGGTCAGGGATCGTGTTTTCTTATGGGTATCACCCAAACTTGGGTATAGACAGATACATAGGCAAGGGAAGTTTTCACCTCATTATGTTAGGCCTTTTGAGATCTTAGAGAGAGTTAGGCCAGTAGCCTATCAGTTTCTATTACCTCGGATGTACTATTTCATGCATGACATCTTCCACATTTCACATCTTCATCGTTATCATGTCGACCCATCTATTACTTTTGATCTAGAGGATATTAAGTTATATGCTAATACTTATTTTTAGGAGTATCTCATACGCATTATTGATTAGATCATGATGGTTCTTTAAGGTTGGTATGTCTCTTTAGTATGGGTGTTATGGTAGCATGACCATGTACAGGACAAGACTTGGGAGAGGGGGGTTGACGTATGTGCTCAGTGGCTGGATTTATTCTTATACAACGTTTTACCACCCTTGGAATAAAAACTCAGGGAATATTTCCTTTAAGTGATTAAGACTGTAAGAAATTGGTTTCACTATGAGGTATGAATCCTTTAATTTTTACTTTAATTATTTGGTTTTGACCTAATATGAATTCCTAGTGAGGTTATGGAGGAAACGTGGGTGTTTAGGGATTTTTTAGAGCCTGTAACCCCAGTTGGTTGAAGAAACCATTGGGCCACACGGTTAGTAGAAATCATGCCACCAAGTCCACATGGTTTCTCCTGACCATGTGTGGTGTTCAGTGAGCAGAAGTGGGCCACACAGTTTTCCCTAACTGCACGACCTAGGGCACACACCCATGTGGAGGCTCTACGGTTTTTAAAAAGGGGAAAATACATGGTTTGTGCATAGTTTTCCAAACCATGTGCATGAACTGTGTGGGTCTCCTATTTAGATAGATCTTGTCACACAATTGGCACATGATTTGGACAATCATGTTTCCAAACTGTGAGACCCTGATTTTTTGTAAAAAATTTAATGTTTTCCCTTTAATTCTTATATGTTTAAAACCTTTATTTCTTTCATATTTCTAGAGAACAACCATCATTTCTTCCCTTAAGAGATCTTTCTCCCATCAAGCTAGGTTCTTGGATAAATCCTTCGTCTGATCTCTAATTTAACTTCCATTCATCTTATTGGATAGATCTTAGTAAGTGCTTCACTCCTTAGGCTAATTTCTTCGTTTTTTTTATCGATGATGCTATTTTGATGAAGGCTTATATGCCCCATTTTCAGAGTGTTCATATATTTTTCAATTTTATTCTAATCTAGACCAAATCAAAGGTCAATTCTAGATGAGTAATCCTTTATAAGAATAAGGTAGATTGTCTAGTAATTATCCCTAAAATTTATGATGCTTTATATTATGCGCCATGTGTCGCATGCTAGTTTCACCATGCATTGCCCCTAAAAACAAACTTACCTAAATTGGTTTCCCTATTATGGAACCTAATGACTTTATTATATCCCAAGATACATTTGAGTTCATCAACATCAATGTTTCCCACCCCTTTAGGTGCACCCTTTTTATGCCTATTTTTTTCATGATTGAAAAACCAAAACATCCATTGATGTGTTTGGTTGGAATTATAATTTGATATCATAAATGATAATGGATAATTATAGTGGTATATCATAGATAACACACTTATTAGATTATTCTAAATTCAATTGAAGGTAGTGGTATAACCACATCACTTGATTAAATAGGACAATGGTTATGCCCATATTAAAGAGAAATTCTATTGAATTGTGAATTACCTATTGTCTCTTATTAAATCCTTTGACTACTTATCACTGTTATGATAAATAGGAATGATTAACCCTATGCTTATGATATATGGGCACAACGTCCCTTACAATGTTGTTAAATACAAGCATGGAATTCCTTCTAATATTTTTATATATGGGTATAGTGTCCCTTTATACTATTTTGATATATGGGAATGGTGTCCCTTTTTCAATTATTATATACGGTCACGATGACCCTTACTGTATGATTCAGGAATAGAGACCCTGTTGATATGATACCGGGCATGATAAAACTTATTAATTATAATGAATGGTCATGGAATCCATTATGAATTATGATATGTGGACATGACAACCCTTACTAATATAATTTGAGAATGGTGACCCTATTGTTATGATTCGGTCATGGTGACCCTATTGTTATGATTCAGGCATGGTGACCCTATTAATATGATATTGGGCATGGATCCCCTAATGTTATGATTCGAGCATGGATCCCATGATATTGTGATACCAGGAATAGTGTCTCATGACACTTGTCAGACTCATGCTACTACTTATGGATGCATGAGTTATGCATTAGGTCTAGACAAGTAGCAATATCCACATATATGGTTGTAGACATCACAATGTATACATACCATATATATGTATACACATGGTTACTTATTCAGAGATCATTTGGCATGGTCTGAAGTAAGTAGTGTTATCCTGGTGTCCTTAAAGAACCATATCCAACCCTTTATAGTTTTATTTACTACTTACCATTATATCTTCACACTGGTCATATTATATGCATTGATTGGATATTTATAGACACCATTGGTGGTGGCCTTCTAAGTTTATCTCACACATTATCTAGGTTGTCGATGGTACCTAAGAATATTATGTGGATGCAGGTAGGGACAGGGGAAAGAACCAAGTGGTTGATGCTTGATTTGATTATAGCATGGGTGCAGGGAAGTACAAGACCAACATATGGCTCCTGATACTATTAGAGATAGTTTTTTTGGTCTATTTGTTCTTTTAATACATGTATTGTATTGCATTCCTATTTTTAGGCCTTCCTGTTTTCTTTTGATAGATACATGACATTATATCATTTCATATATGATACCAGATATGGTTTTTGTTGGTTATTTATTACCTTCATATGTTTTACCTTCCATTGTCAGTTACTTATTATACTTCTGTTATTTATCTATTTATTTCACCAATGTTATATTTTGATCATGAGGGTATAGTCTCCCCATTATACATCCTTGGACTCTCATTGTTAGTCGGTAACCTCAGGCATATGGGGAGGCACGCTTGAGGCCATGTGGTCCACCATATTGAGGCACCGTTTAGTGGCATATGGGCCAGGACATCACATGAATCATGAATATGCCCCTACACTGACACCACATCTCTCAACTGGACATTTTTATGACCCTTTATTGGTATAATTGTTGGTTGTTATCACAAAACCATCCTGAAAGTTAATAAGACATACCGCAGTTAGATGAGCATGTATGGGTAGTTAACTCAATAAGGAAATTAAAGTCAATAACCCATTTTTATATGATGCATGTATCATTGGTTTTCTTGGAATCAGATTATTAGTATTCCGAGTCAAAATTCAAGTGATCATTGCCTTGGTGTATTGATATGTCGGTTGTTACACCATCACTGAGTTCATCGGTATGAGAGTCAAACTTGAGACACTTAAACACCATTTCCCTAAGTTCATAAATTGATCCTCATGACACATCTCTCTGTAAACATTATCCCTAGGATAGAACCACTCTAATACCACTATGTCATGACTCGAACCACTGAGGCACCACCTAGGATAGCGGTAAACCAAGAGTGACACTTCTATCCCGCCTCTAATAGGCTAGGGGTTGGAGACTAGCACTGAGTAGGCACATCTCACATGACAGGAGGGATTAGTCTATAATTCCTACACACACACACACACACACATCTCTATACAAATAAATCTTTTAGTCATATAAGAAGCTCCTCATGGTTGAATAACCATAATTTTTTTTTTCAGATTTGATGGATCATTCACCAATTGTGCAAGACGTAAATGTCATGACCATCGAAATTTTTCCACTGAATATTGATATATAAATCCTAAAACTAGAGAGATAGGATATTGGAATGATAAATTTTTAATTAATTTAAATAAATATAAAGAAAATATACCTCGTATTAGGATATTTCTTCAATGATTTTTTTTATCAGATGAAAAAACCCTTTTCAGATTACTATCGTTATGCTTGTAGGATTCAAGTGTAGAGTCCCTCTAGTGGTAATCCATGTGTGCTTCTTTGATCTCTAAACAACACTGATGGAATTTTGGGTGTTAGCATGGTGGATTGATCATCTTATTTTGTTCTTCTTGATTGCTTCAAGATCCTTCTGTCTTAAAAGAGTTCTTCTAGTTCTTGAGAAGATGAGATAAGGAAGAATCAAAAGAGAAGTATATTGTGCACAATGATTCTCAATTCATGGTTAACCCTGCACAATAGACATAACAGCTTATTTACAGAGTTAGTGTTCAGATTAAAATATTATTTAATTTCACAATGAATCTTAAATAATATAATAACCCTCATTTATCCCCATACCATATAATAATAATAATATTATTATTTTATGGCATGCACTAACAGGTGCATTGATAAATATTATTTTATCAACTTTCAAATTAATATTTATCACTAAACACAATCTCGATCTGCTCATCATTGTCGAAATTTATCGAATACTTAAATAAATATTTATTCATAAATAAATACAATATTCACAGTTTTTTGGATAAATATTTATTAAATATTCAATAGATAAAATAAATATTTTATTTACAATCTGGTGAATAAATATTTATTAAATATTTGCAATCAATAAAACATGAATAAAATTTTTCCTTGGTTTTGAGAATAATATTTATTCCATTAATTAAATTCAAATAGAATTTAATAGATATGAATGAAAACACTTAGTGTGTGACCCTATGGGGGTTCTTTCTCATTAACATTGAGTTGGTTTGTCTAAAGTCCAAGATTAATATCTAGAAATGAGTAATGGTTCCCAAGAGAAATGAGTTAATTTCATATTGTCGACAACCACATACGAGCACACACTGTGTAATATAATCTCTTTATCTCAATATTTCATCAAGAAGGTTGCACATATGTGTCATCAACCTATGTGATTGATACATCTTTCTAAAATTATCTGAAATAAACTCATTGATACATCATAGTCATAGAATTTAATGTGACATTTATATTATAATCAAAGGTTCTAGGTATCAAATTTTATAAAGATAAAAGGGACAAATACTTCATCAAATTATTATCAACAACATATCATTCATGGTACACCCAACATACCTTACTTCCCACAAACATATGGCATCATGATTTTGATTATTAAATCTAATCGTGTGAGTCATGGAATGCATTAATAATAATCTTAAAGTATAAGGATCATTACACATGATATCAGATAGGAATATCTGATAACACAATAACATATAGAATTCCTGCAGGTGTTTTTGTTCTCATAATCACCTGTCTTAGAGATTACCAAGTGCAAACTTCATTAGAGGAAGTCTCATCTACTTATGAGTAATCACATCTAATAGTCAACATTCTATGTGTCCCATCACACTGTGTTATCTGACTATAGAACTATATTTAAGAATATCATCATGAAATTTCAAGGTTCTCATCATAGAGAGTAATTACTATACATGATCATATCAATGCAATAAATTCTCTAGAATATTATTATATTAAATTCATGAAGAACAATGAACAATATGTAATAATATATTTTATTGATATTCAAATCTTGGAATATATATGTAACTAAAGTATAAACAGCTGGTTCTAGAACACTAACTCCAATAACAATAATCCAGGGGCAATAAAAAAATTTGAAACCTCTAAAGTGTAATAAAATGCATGCAACAACATCTAGGTAAATATCAGAGTATAACAAAAGAATCTAAGTACAAAGAGGGGGAAAATACACACCCAAAAAATGGAAAGTATCTCAACTCAAAGATACCATAGAGGATGAAGGAGAGATTCATGATCGTGATCTTGAGAACTGAGCATCATATCCTATCACATTATCCTAATACAACTTATTCCACCTACTCCAAGTCCACCAAAGTCTCTGTCAATTTTTCTATCATCTGCATAAGACAAGACATGTGTGGGAAAAGCTCGTACAGGGGTGAGTATATACATACCCGGTATGATGCTCAAAACAACCTAAAGGAAATGATAAGATGAAGATATCCATATTAACCCACAAGACAATAGGAGAAGTTAACCCAACATAAATATTCTCATAAAGAAGAATCCTCAATAGAAGAGAGAAAAATCTCGATCTTCGCATCCAACTAAAAATGATGAGTCTATTTGCAGCTTCAAGTGCTAGTGTTGTATTATGTTAGTAGCCAAACATAAATCTCACCAGATACGGGGGACCCATGTCTCACTGATGTAACATCACAGTCGAGGGGTTTTTGACCCCAAGAGGGTCGAATACCCATACCTCATCTGCGCTCAATGGTGAGAGCGTTCCACTCTACAGATAGAAGACCCACACCCTGAGGTGTGTATGGGGGGTTTTTAGTGCTCTCTATATAGGAAATGAGGGACCCACACCCTGACCTACACATGCTTTCAGGGGGGTTTCCAACCTCATTATCACTTTAGATATTACACTATAATCTCAGTATCAACCAACCATGCTGGATAGAGCGATTTGATCATTCCACCTTGCATCATATCTTTGATATAAAAACAAATCTCACTATCACATTATACAAATAATTCTAATTAGGAAGGACTACTCAAGGGTCTGATTATAACTCCTAGAGAAGGATATATAGGAGGTGGAACCTTCTAAGAAAAGTACACAATGTGTCCCTTTTTGTACATAGGGTGTACTCCCAAGTCCGAGCTTACCCATTCACTACTACTCTACTTGGAGTGTGGAGTTTCACATACATGTAATGTGGGACCAATCAGGGTTCTAAGTGTGTACTCCTTGTACATGCCTCGGTTGGCCAAGTAGGATCACATGGTTTGTGGACCCGCTACATGGTTATGTGATATTTAACTCGTCTAGAAACCCTAGCCGTCGTAGAAAGTGAACTACATGGCTTGTATGTTGGAGTTGGTGGTCTATAACCAACTACTTTGTACTTTATTCATTAATAAATACATTATCACGTCTTGATTGTTCTTCTACGTGACAATGCATGTGATAATGTCCTAAGGATAGTTTTTTGCATTAAAGGGTCATAGTGGATCCCTACTATGATGAGAAGACGGAAATGCCATAACACTATTCTTGAATATATATGTTCTATGGTCAGATGATGTTATTTGAGGGACACAAATAATACATGACATTAGGGGTGAGGACTCATAAAACTTTGAGGCATCTTCTCATGGTGTGCACCCTTGATAATATCTAGGATGATATTATGATAACGAGACCTACCAGCAGGAAATCAACATTTCATAGTGTCATTGGATGTTCCTATCTACGGATGTGTGCATTGGTCCTTAGACTTTAAGATTATTATTAATGGGTATTACAACTCACGCACTTAGATATATTGACAAAAACTGTGATGACACACTATTCGTAGTGAGGTAGGATATGTTAGGTGCATCATGAGTAATACTGCATTAATAGATAATGTGAGAAAGGATTTGTACCTTCTATTCCATAACGGAAGTAGATATCTCAGGCCCTTTGATGGAATTGATATAGCCTAAATAAATCCATGGCCATGGTAAATAATGGGCGAGTTCAATTCTGGAAAGTCCAAGAAAGAATAATCGAGCACATGGGTTAATGGAATTAACATGAAACCCACTTGATTCGAGATATCAAGACAAAGGGATTACATTACACGGTAAGAGTTTGTAGGAGGTGACGCGTTATTTTGGCGTTAACTTCTTTCTCTATGGGTGCCTTGGAATGTTTCTAGACACTAACCTTGGACTTTAGGTGGGTTCTGCCTAATTCCAATAAGAAAGAGTCCTAGAGGGTCACACACTAAGTGTGTCCATGTATCTTAGTTAAATATTAATTTAAAAAGTTGAATAAAGATTATTCCCGATTGTGGTTTAATAATTATTCATGGGTGTCTGATCAGATTTATTTTGACACTATTTATTCGAGAGAATATAATGTGGGTGAAATAATATATATTTATTAGTGAGTAATGCAGTGATATATATTTGAGAAATAAATAGCCATTATTCAAGGTCTAATAAATGTGGTAGAGGAAATATAGAAAATGGAAAAACAAAAGTACACGTCGTGTAATTTTTCTAGGGATTTGTGAGAAATAATATTATTTATTTAATTAAATAATATTAGGTGTAATTCATTGGGTGCATGTTAAGTAATAATAATATTCAACTATTATTATTAGACATGGGGTCTTAATAAGAATTAAATGAAATGAATAAATTATTTCGGGTAATTAATTCACTTTATTATTCTAAGTAATTAAAATCCCAATTATATAATTCTCATTAGTCTATCCATTTTTTGTGTTTGTGCACAAAGGATCTAGAGAAAGATCTCAATCCAAGAGAGAATTATTTTCTTCCAAGAATACTCTCAAGGTACGAGAGAGATCCTCCTCTAACGGATCAAGGAGAGTGCTTTGCAAGCGGCTCTCAAGGTGATCGAAGGCAGACATTGCAAGAGAAAGCTCTTCTGTGCTAGCACCCAGAGATCCCTTCAGTGATGTCCAGAGATACGTGGAGCATGTGTGGATCACCACTATGAAAATACTACACATGGATTCTATGATGTAATGGCAGATCACATCAGATCATGACTGGAAACATCAACGAATAGAGAATTCCATCAAGGGAATTCTTGTATTTTAATTAAATTAATTATAACCAACATATGATGATCCTATCTATGGTTCTGAGACACCCTTTATTTCTTTAATTCTTCATTCTATTCTGAAGATCCTACGTTTTATTATCATGATGAATCTCAGATTGATCGTTGTTAAAGGAAAAATTAAAGTTGGGTACACCCACCAACGCACTTCCACTGCACTCAAAACCTACAAGTAGTATCATAGGGGTCATATCGTTGATTATAATTATTTAGTTTGTCATTGGTGATTTATGAATTTAATAATTTTGTTGTTTCAATTCAAGTTAATCATTCTATAAATCTGAATATCGAGATCTATTCCTCCTCTTTCATTTCTCTTTCACCTTATAGAAACAATTTTTTATTTTAATTTTGATTAAAATAAATCAAGAGGATCTCATCTGGAGGTGCCAAAGCTTCCTGGTCGTACAACACCAGAACACATGACGTGTATTTGCCAGTACACATCGTGTATTATAGGTTCCATGCACCGGGATGGTCCACCAAACTAGGTTGTGTCATTGGATTATATCTAAGTCTTTAAGACTCCATGTGTTGACCAGGAACAGGTGGCACATGGTTTCTAGATTACATGTCGTGTGGCCCACTAAACATGGTGTATAGTACCTTTGGGTTAGGGTTGGACCGTGTAACCCATACACGGCTTTCCCAGATGGAAACCGTGTAACGCAGATACTACATGGTGTGTGTCCCACTGAACACGCCGTGTACTCTGAAGATTTTTGAAGTACATCTACACGCCATGTCCTCTGACATGTACTTCGGATGGACGATGAACAAAATTACATGGATTGTAGTCGGAACTACACGCCATGTACTCATCCAAATTACATAGATTTATTCAAATTTATTATTATATTATACAACCCCTTGAGACGTATACCATAGTGCAGACATAAAGCTGAGACGCAATATGTGATAAGTGTTTTATATATATGTGTTTAATTTAAAATCTGTGTAATGTTCATTTCTACTCGTTGGGTAGTTATGAATGGGAATTCACTGGGTTTCCTCCAAGGTACAAGTTACATACAAAGATAATTTTAAATTAATTTATATGTTTAAAATTATGATGGATGATAATCTCATGGAAATTCAAGAAAATAGTTTAAGATAAAAGGATTTATTAATTAAAGATAATTAATTTATTCGAGCATGATTTATCTTAAATAAGAACAATTAAAGAATTGAATTTTAGTTTTATTTATGCGTAAATATCATTTCATGTATGGATGATCATGAGATAGACCAAGAACTTTGTATGTGAATGGTTTCTTTTAATTTATTTATTTAAATTAAATTTGTTGGCCTACGAGCCTTCTCCTCATTAACATGTAGGTCCTGCGTGCCCAAGGTCTTTTTATGTAAAACCCCATTTTACCCCTCACATGTGAGTGAGATAAAAGCATATGTAATGGATTGAGCTCCCAAGCTTGTGGAGGTGGCTCAAGTTAGGATCCAAGGTGAAACCAATCCAAGGAGATACAAAGGTGGACAGGTGGAAAGCTGTAAACACGAACCCAAAAGGTTCAAGGTGTTTCTCCCCTAGGTCTTAGGTTAGTTTATCAACCACTAGATAAAATAACCAATAAAACAATCTCATGATCATACTATTTATTTTATTTCTGTCAGTTTCATGGTTTATTTATTGTGGGTGTGTTGTCACGGTCACACAATTAATGAATTAAACAACCATGCCAGATGGAACTAAAATAAGACTGGTTTAAGCGTAAATATTAACTTAGACATTGTTAATCACTTAAGTATATCCCAATTAATATTAAAAAACATGTAATCAAAGATAATAAAATGAAAATTTACGTATAAGGATAAAATCCCTCAATGAAAATATTAAGTCAGTATAGCCTTCCATAATCTTGGTTAGAATCGAACCATAGTTCAAAGTGCTTGACCAACCCTAGTTGAGGTGATTTCAATTATTAGGGAATTACAATTCAAGGTTTTGGGTTGAATTTACTTGGTTTACATCAAGGTTTGACTTCCACAGTAGGACTTGGTGTGACCAAGATGCAAAGGTTGAGGAAATCCAAAATAGAAGGATTTCAGGATTGGGGAGTCCACTCAGCAGATCAAGGAGCTGCGAGTTAATGCAGTTGGCTTTTGGAATTCCTACCTAAAACCCTTCATGTTACTTGACCAACCCTAGTTGTGGTAATGTGAAGGGAAATATGGATCCTTCCCAATAAAATATTCAGGAAACAAAATATTCTGAAGTCAATGGTGAGGGCCATTAGATTTCGATAAAATAGTGGGAGACTAATAAGTATTAAATTATTTATTTGTCTCAATTTTATCTTGATAAAGTACTAAAACTTTTCTAATCTTAATTTATAGAAACAGAAAGAAAAATGACTTTAAACATATCATTGTGAACCATACTCGAGAAGGAAACCCTTCTCACCGGTACCAATTTCTAGGAATGGAAGAGGCGTTTACGCGTTATCCTTCACCACGAGAGAAAATTGTACATGTTGGATGAGACTATTCTAGTTGCGCCTAGAAAAGAGTCCAGTTATGAGGAACTATCTATCTATATGAAACATATGGATGATTCCACATATGTCCAATGTTTCATGTTATCGGTCGTGTCTAATGAGCTCATGAAGCAACATGAAAACGTGGACGCGTATAGCATGATGTCTCACCTTAAGAATCTCTATCAAGATAATGCGATATAGGAGAGATATGTGATCTATAACACTTTGTCTATAACTAAGCTTGGAGAGTCTGTGAAATCTGGTCCTCATGTAGTCAAGCTTATTGGCTACATTGAACACCTGTACATCTTAGGGATTATGTTCCTGACTGAGTTACGTACAGATCTTATCCTATCATCACTGACCAAGACCTTCTCTCATTTTATTGTCAATTACAACATGAGAAACAATGAGATGAGTCTATCATAACTTCTAACCTTAATTTTCCAGGTAGATAAGGACATGGGGCGTGACAAACCCATAGTTCTTATGGTGAATAAGAAAGGGAAGGATAAGGAAAAGGTTCTAAGGATTCATAAACAGTTTGAAGCCCCTGACCATCATCCCTCCAATAAGGGGAATATCCAGAGGTAGGGCAAGGAATGGGAGGTAGTATGTTTTTCATGTGGCAAACTAGGTCACTAGAAGATGAATTTCACCCAGAAGCATGGGTACGCTAAATATGCATTCGTTATCGAGTGTAATCTTTCCATTTCTACACATTGGGTATTAGATATAGCTTGTGGGGCTCACATCTTTATTCAAATGTAGGAAACAAGTATATTTATAAAGATTGCTAGAGGAGAGGTGGATCTTCGAGCTTCCAATGGAATGAGGATAGCTACACTGGCCATTGGCGATTACCATCTCTCATTTCCAACTAGGATGCTTTTGGTTTTACATAACTGTTATTATGTGCCTAGTGTTTCCAAGAACATAATTTTTTTATCATGTTTGGATATGGATCAATTTATTTTAAAGTTTGTAAATAAGGATTGTTTCTTTTATAAGAACAAAATATGTTATGGTATGATGAATTTAAATAATGGTTTGTATGCATTAAATTATGAAAACCAAGTGTTGGCAATCGATAACAAAACAAACTCACATGACTCATACATCACCCAGTTGTGGCATCACTGTCTCGGTTATGTAAATGAGAAGCGCTTGAAAAAGCTCTGCCAATATGGTTATTTAGACTCTACTAAGCTAAAACCACTTTATAGATGTCACGCTTGTTTACAAGGTAAAATGACCAAGTTTCCTTTTGGTGGACAGGGTGAAAGGGCCATAGAGATTCTAGGATTGGTGCACATGGATGTGTGTGGACCATTTCTAGTAGAAGCTAGAGGTGGATATTCTTACTTCATTACTTTTACTGATGATTTGAGTAGATATTATTATGTCTACTTAATGAGGTATAAGTCAGATTCCTTAGAGAAATTTAAGGAATTCAAGAATGAAGTAGATAATTAGCTTGGTAAGAAGATAAAGAAACTTCGATCGGATCGAGGTGGATAATATCTGAACCAAGAGTTCATCGATCTTCTATGGGAGTCTGAGATTATATCTCAGCTCACTCCTCCTTATACACCATAGTGAAATGGTGTTAGTGAAAGGAGGAACCACACCTTGTTAGACATGGTGAGGTCGATGATGAGTCATTCAGATCTTCCACTATCATTTTGGGTATATACATTACAAACTGCAGCATACACGTTAAATTGAGTACCAACTAAGGAGGAAAATAGAATTCCCTCCAAGTTATGGAATATAAAGAAACTCATTTTTTCACACAAACATGTATGGGGATGCGAGGCATTTGTTAAGGGATTATTAGGAAACAAACTAGCACCCCGGGGCATGAGGTGTATCTTTATAGGATATCTTAAGGAAACAAAAGGATATTACCTATATAACCCTTCAGAAAAGAAAGTGATTGTTGTCATACAAACCATATTTCTTGAGCGGGAGCACATCCTCAACAAGGATAGTGGGAGAAAGATTGACTTCAAAGAATTTGATGCTCAAGATACATAGGATTTGGTACAGGAACATGTTCCACAGGTTCCCATAGAAGAGGTTCTAGAAACAAAAGTACTGAGTAGGAGCTCAAGAGAGGTAAGGGGACCAGAGAGATTTGGTTTCCTAGTCACTGAGGATGGTGAATCATTATTGTTGGATGGGGATGAACCTCTCTCCTATAAGGAAGTAGTAGAAAGCCCATAAGCTACAAGATAGCTAGAAGCTATGAATTTTGAGATAGATTCCATGTATCAGAACCAAGTCTGGGTTCTGGTTGATGAGCCAATTAATGTAAATCTCATTGGATGAAAATGGGTATTTAAGAGAAAGCTGGACATGGAAGGTCAAGTTAGCACCTATAAAGAAAGGCTAGTGGCTAAAGGATCCAGACAACATCAAGGAATTGATTATGATTAAACCTTCTACCATAACAGCTTACCATGACTATGAGATATGATAGATGGATGTCAAAACAACATTCCTTAATGGTAACCTTTAGGAAGATGTCTATATAACACAACCATAAGGTTTTATGACACTAGGTGAAGCCAAACGGGTTTGAAAGTTTCAAGAAATCCATTTATGGATTAAAGAAAGAATCAAGGTCATGGAACATTCAATTTGATTAAGCCATAAAGGAATTTGGTTTCATTAAGAATGAATGTGATCCATGTGTTTATAAGTGGTTTAATGGGAATGAAATCGTAATCCTAGTAGTATATGTTGACAACATATTACTTATTGTAAACGATGTATCAGTATTACAATCAGTTAAGGATTTGTTGAACAAGTTTTTCTCCATGAAGGACTTAGGTGAAGCAGCCTACATTCTATAGATCAAGATCATTCATGATATATCCAATAGGTTTCTTGGACTAAGTCGGGATTCATACATTGACCAAATACTAAAGAGATTTAGTATGGAACAATCCAATAGGGGATTGGTTTCAATGTCACATGACCTACATCTTTCTAAGAGAAAGTGTCCTCAGACACAACATGAGAAAGATAAGATGAGTAAGATCTCATATGCTTCGGCTATAGGATCCATCATGTATGTTGTGTTATGTACCAGGCTTGATGTTGCCTATGCACTGAGCATAGTAGACAAATATCAAGCAGATCTAGGAGAACAACATTGGATTGTTATTAAGAATATCCTTAAGTATCTGAGAAGAACTAAATATATGTTCCTGGTGTATGGAGGAGACAAGGAGCTTGTCATCAGAGGGCATGCTGATTCTAGTTTTTAGACAGATCAGAATAATCTGAAGTCGCAATCAGGATATGTTTTCTATCTCAATAGAGGAGCTGTGAGTTGGAAGAGTTCAAAGCAGCCAGTTGTCACCGATTCTACAGTGGAGTTTAAATATATATCGTCTTCAGATGCATCCAAGGAATCCATATGGATTCAGAACTTTTTCCATGATCTTGATGTGGTGCTTAACAGTAAAGATCCTATTACATTGTATTGTGATAATACTACAATGGTGGATCTTGCAAAATAACCAAGGTCACATCAACAGACAAAGCACGTTCTCCGAAAGTATCACCTCTTGAGGTATTTCTATCAAAGGGGTGAAGTTGTAGTGATCAGAGTTTCCACGGAAGAGAACGTGGTGGACCCCATGACTAAAGGCATATCTTAGCAAAAGCATGAATATCATGTGAGAGCTAGCAGGTTAAAGGTTGTTAGTAGTTGGCTTTAGTCCAAGTGGGAGTCTTTTGGAGTTGGTGGCCTAGAACCAACTACTTTTTACTTGCTTCATTAATAAATACATTATCACATCTTGACTGTTCTTCTACATGACAATGCATGTGATAATGTCCTAAGGATAGATGTTACATTAAAGGGTCATAGAGGATCCCTACTATGATGAGAACCTGGACGTGTCATTACACTGTTCTTGAATATATATGTTCTATGGATGGATGATGTTATTTGAGGGAAATAAATAATACAGGCCACTAGGGTGAGGACTCATAAAACTTTGAGGCATCTTCTCATGGTGTGTTCCCTTGATAATATCCATGAGGATATAATGAGAGCGAGACTGCCAGTAGGAAATCCACATTTTATAGTGTCATTAGATGTTCCTATTTGCGGATATGTGTATTGGTCCTTAGACTTTAAGATTATTATTAATGGGTATTTCAACTCGAGCACTTAGATGTATTGACGAAAACTGTGACGACACACTGTTTGTAGTGAGGTAGGATATGTTGGGTGCATCATGAGTAATACTGCATTAATAGATAATGCGAGAAAGGATTTGTCCCTTCTGTTCCATAACAAAAGTAGATATCTCAAGCCCTTTGATGGAATTGATATAGCCTAAATAAATCTATGTCTGTGGTAAGGAATGGGCAAGTTCAATTCTGAAAAGTCAAAGAAAGAATAATCGAGCACATGAGTTGATGGCACTAGTATGCAACCCGCTCGATTCAAGATATCGAGACAAAGTGATTACATTACATGGTAAACATTCGTAGGAGGTGACACGTCATTGCGGCGTTAACTTCTTTCGTTATGGGTGCCTTGGCATGTTGATAAATGCTAACCTTAGACTTTAGGCAGGCTCTGCCTAATGCCACTAATAAAGAGGCCTAGAGGGTCACACACTAAGTGTGTCCAAGTATCTCAGTTAAATATTAATTTAACAAGTTGAATAAAGATTATTCCTGATTGTGGTTTAATAATTATTCAAGGATGCCTGATCGCATTTATTTTGATAGTAGTTATTCGAAAGAATATACTGTGGGCGAAATAATATATATTTATTAGTGAGTAATCCAGTGATATTTATTTGAGAAATAAATAGCCATTATTCAAGGTCTAATAAATGTGGTGGAGGAAATAAAGAAAATGGAAAAACAAAAGTACACACCGTGTAATTTTTCTAGGGATTTGTGGGAAATAATATTATTTATTTAATTAAATAATATTAGGTGTAATTTTCTGGGTGCATGTCAAGTAATAATAATAGTCAACTATTATTATTAGACATGGGGTCTTACTAAGAATTAAATGAAATGAATAAATGCTTTCAGGTAATTAATTCATTTTATTATTCTATGTAATTAAAATCCCAATTATATAATTCTCATTAGTCTAGCCATTTTTGGTGGTTGTGGACAATGGATCTAGAGAAATCTCTCAAGCCAAGATAGACTTATTTTCTTCCAAGAACACTCTCAAGGTACGAGAGAGATCCTCCTCCACCGAATCAAGGAGAGCGCTTTGCAAGCGGCTCTCAAAACGATTAAAGGCGGACATCATAAGCGAAAGCTCTTCTGCACTAGCACCTGGAGATCCCTTCAGTGATGTCCAGAGATATGTGGAGCATGTGTGGATCACTGCTAGATGAATCCTACACTTGGATTTTACGACACAACGACAGATCACATCAGATCGTGACCGGAAACATCAATGGAGAGAGAATTTCATCAAGGTAATTATTTTCTTTTAATTAAATTAATTATAACCAACATATGATGATCCTCTCTATGGTTCCGAGACTCCCTTCCTTTCTTTTGTTCTTCGTTCTATTCCGAAGATCCAATGTTTTATTATCATGACAAATATCAGATTGATCGTTGTTAATGGAAAAATTAAAGTTGGGTACACCCACCAACGCACTTCTGTTGCGCCCGGAACCTATAGTGTATTCCTCCGGAATACACAACGTGTAGTTGAGAATTTCATAAACAGAAAAACCTATCTTCCTAGATCTTCACACATGTGTTGATCTCACCACGAATCTCACCAATGATGCCTCTAGATACATCAATCATAGATTTACCGCCATAGAAATTCGATTTCCAGCCTTCACATCATCGGAAAAAAAATCGTCGTTAAAGATCGTCATTCCCATACGCCCAAACTTAGGAAAACCAAACTTGATCTATCCGCCGATCTCATTTCTGCCAACATTCCTTGAATCTCCATGCAACATGAGCATCTTGTTCGTTCACACACACATCAAAACGAATATGGGGGTTTTATCGTGATTAAAATCGGATCGACAATAGTTGAATCGCCACTCAGAACGGGGCCAATGGTGAAGAACGTGAAGAATGATGAGAGAAAACCAAAGAAATATCCAAGCGAGGAACATCATTGGCCGATACGACGCCAACCAACGATCGTTGTTGTGGAAACCGATGAATGGAGAAGAATTCATCATAACAATTTAAATCCAAATTGTAAATTGATCGGGCCATGTGAAAACGGAGAAATAAAATTGAAATCCATGACATATAAATTAATCCATGCCAGAATTCAAGAATAATTGGGCATAAATCCATAAATAACAAGACCTACCTCATTGTTAGATTGATTGTTGACGAAGAACGATTATGCGGGTTTCGCATCGATGCTGATGGTGATTTTCGAAGAATTCAAGTGTTGATCCATGATTCTCTCATGTTGGTTCGTCGATGATCCCCTTAATGATGGCTCTCTCGATCTCCAGAGTTATGCGGTTAACCCTAGAGAATTGCGATAACATGAATTATAAAGAGTTTTCACTAGGTTTAGGCATTAATTGAGACAAATAAATAAATTAATTTATTTATTTCATCTTCTGAATTCAACAACAGCCTCAAATTTTTCATCAGAGGCTCCGATCAACGGGAAAAACATTATTTTCGAAAAGATATGCACAAGTGGTTTAATATATTTAATATTTTAAATATACTTAATCTGAGGTCTTACGACACCCGAAACACAACATTCACTCCGAGGAAAAACTCACACACACACATACACACACATACACACACCTCTTCAAAGGGTCCACACATCAAAATTGGAGTCGTTAAACAGATTCCAACTTTATGTTGAGTCTTACCATAAAAGTATGAGTTAGCTTCTCCAACAAGTTGCGTCGAGAGGCTTATATAAGGAGACTTTCGACCCATTGTTTGATGAGGTGAAACTTGAATATAATTCGATATGAATTCAGATACCCTCTCTCTCTAATTTCTCTATTTTTCTTTTTCGTGTTTTTCATAAACATCTTCCATGTCAAAATATAGGTATAAAGTTCAATTAGGACAAGATATCCACTTATAAGATGAACCTTCAACAAGGTATCTAGGACTACCACTAAAGGTATCTAGAAAGGCTCCAACAAGTTGCGTCGAGAGGCTTATATAAGGGGACTTTCGACCCATTGTTTGATGAGGTGAAACTTGAATAGAATTCGATATGAATTCAGATACCCTCTCTCTCTAATTTCTCTATTTTTCTTTTTCGTGTTCTTCATAAAAAGAAATTGCCACTAACAATCCTATGAAGCAAAGACAGGTTGTCCCGTTTCCATTAGTGGATTTTAATTACTTTGGTTAAAGATACTTTTGGAGCCTTTCTAGAGACCTTTAGTGGTAGTCCTAGATACCTTGTTGAAGGTTCATCTTATAAGCGGATATCTTGTCCTAATTGAACTTTATACATATATTTTGACATGGAAGATGTTTATGTAATAAGAGCCCCAAAAAAGAAGAAGAAGCACAAAGTGAGTTCCACCAAAATTCGGGTCACTGCATGAATCTTTCCCTAAAATGGGTAGGCGTTTATCTGAACCATCTCATTTCAGATTAGTCGCAGGTAGATTGGAAGATCGGGGTCAACTCTGCTTCCAGGCTTTCATCGGGGCTCTATCTTTCCGAACTCTACTTCTAGGGTTTCAGCGGGGCTCTGCCTTCCTGTAAACGGGAGGAAGCATTTCGGACATGCCTTTGATAACAATGAGGATTGGGCGTATCGTCTTCGAGTGAGGCAGTGCCGGTGACACGGAGGCATGGCGGGTCGCAGGGACGGATTTCTGACGAGGAGCAACAGTCGATCCATTCGGGGATCACGAATTGCTGTGGCTATACTAATAGGTGTTCTTTTGGGGTGCATCTTCGCCTTCCTGTTCCCTGACGGATTCCTCTCCTCCGATCCACAATTGCGTCGCCGCATTTCCAATTCCATCACTCAGGTTGCCTCCCCTAGCCTCTCTGTTACTACTGTTCTTATCACTGTCGTGGAATCGCGTCGTCTTTCGTTGCTGCGTTTATACTTAGATCTAATCTAAAAACTGAGAAGGGAACGGAATTGAATTTGGTTGAGGTTTTTTTTTTCTTACCAATTTTTTCACAACAATAAACGCTTGCTTGTTCCAGCCCCGAGTCTGAACATTTGGTTTCATGAACGACAGTTCGTAATTAAATTATACTTTCTCTGTTTTTCTCCCGCTTCAAAACTGAACGCACTCGATCCACTGGTTCTTAAGCAACGCTTACATTTTGCCTGTACTTGCATCTTATAGTGTATGACTCGAACTGCTGATGCCTTCATTTATTCAGAATGCAACTATCTTGCCAAAATTGTTCTTTTTTGTTGGGTTTCTTGGTTGCTAGATCAGCTCATCTTCCTGTGTTTCATCTGGACGGGTTGATGTGCTGAATGCTGGTATAGCCTCACTCTCAGAAAATAACGCGGAGTTGAAGAAGCAGGTTGGGGAGTTGAGCAAAAAACTACAGCTGGCTGAGCAAGCTCAGAATAATGCACAAAAGCAATTTTTGGCATTAGGTGTTCAGAGCAAAGCTGGCCCCTTTGGTAAAGTCAAGGGCTTTCGAACCAACCCAACCATCCTTCCTGATAAATCCGTAAATCCGAGACTCGCAAATATCTTGGAGAAAATTGCCATTCGAAGCGAACTCATAGTGGCAGTTGCAAATTCCAATGTGCAACCCATGTTAGAGATCTGGGTTACCAACATTAAGCGGGTGGGCATATCCAACTACCTGGTGGTAGCATTAGATGACCACATCACGGGCTTCTGCAAATCCAATGCCATCCCAGTGTACAAGCGAGACCCTGATGAGCATGTTGACTCGGTTGGTAGGATTGGAGGCAACCATGCTGTCTCTGGATTAAAGTTTCGGATTTTGAGGGAGTTCTTGCAATTGGGTTACAGTGTTCTTCTCTCGGACATCGACATTGTCTACCTGCGCAACCCATTTCTTCATCTTCATCGGGATTCAGACGTGGAATCGATGAGCGATGGGCACAACAACTACACGGCTTATGGGTATAATGATGTGTTTGACGAACCTGCAATGGGGTGGGCTCGATATGCTCATACGATGAGGATCTGGGTGTTTAATTCTGGTTTCTTTTACATCAGACCAACGATCCCATCCATCGAACTTTTGGATCGGGTGGCGGATCGGCTTTCTCGGCAGGCTAATGCATGGGACCAGGCAGTGTTCAATGAGGAGCTGTTTTTCCCATCTCATCCTGGCTACGAGGGGCTTCATGCTTCTAAGAGAACCATGGATTTGTATCTGTTTATGAACAGCAAGGTCCTTTTCAAGACAGTGAGGAGAGATGCGAGACTGAGGAGGCTCAAGCCGGTGATTGTTCATGTGAACTACCACCCTGATAAGCTTCCGAGAATGAAAGCTATCGTCGAGTTCTATGTTAATGGAAAGCAAGATGCACTGGCACCGTTCCCCGATGGCTCGGGTAATTAGTTTCTGGACCAAAGAAGATTTAAGATCTGCAGTCATCTTCCCCAAATGAGTCTGCTGCCTCTCTGATGGTGCCAGAGGTTGGTGACTCTGATCTCTCTCTTTGAAATTCTCTGGGTTTTTCTTTCATTTCCTCGCCTGACAGATACCCAGCTTGCACTTCTGAGTTATACATCCGATTTAATGTTCCTTTTTGTACACTCACTTGCCCTGATTTCATGTTTTGTTATTTTTAACCTCAATGACAAATGAGAAAGTGACTGGTATGTCAATGTTCAAATTTTTGTTGGGTGATTTAAGGGTTAGTTTGGTATAGTGATTTCTTTTTTTGATGGTATGTAAATGAATATAGAAATCAGAATTGAATTAAATGATGATGGAATGAGGGTGTTTGATATGCGCCCGAATGAGGGGTGGAAAAATAAATTGAAAATAAAAATGGGAAAAATAATTGTTCTTTTATGATAGAAATGAAAATACGATCAAAATGAAGATGCACCATAAAAATATTATCTTTTACTGCTACCTTCACAATTTCCTCATCTTTTTTTCATTCTTCATTTATTTTTGATCTAAAGTCTCGAACTGGATTCCCATTTCCTGGTGCTTTGGTATATCAAATAGGCCTTAAGCTTTCATGAACAATTTTATATTTTTGTGCTTAAACCTACATTTCTATGAGATCATTGGATTACTTGGTGCCTGGGCACCAAAATTAAATGTCCATTTAAGCAAAAACATTTATTTTTCTCTCTCAATGATAGATTGAAATTGAAAAAGTTCATTAAATATGTCGTCAAAATATTAATGAATGTTAGTTTTTAAACTTTGGAAACTACAAACAATCCCAAGAAAGAACTTTTGATGTTGGCTTGCATTGAGCTACACCAAAACAAACGCAACTCTAATTTTGTGATCTTTAAGTGATCAAAGTGATTTTATGCTCTATTTCAAAAAACCAAAAATATTGCTTACCACCAATTTGTATGAATACATTACTTTTTGAGATTCAACTTGTATGAACTGAACTTGTGTGGTCTGCTAATTTTAGATTTTTCAATTTGATATTTTGTAAGTTATGTTCTAATAGCATGAACACATTATAGTATTTCATCTATATAAATTTAGAAGTGGTGTTGCGAGTTTACTTCATAGAAACTCCTGATCGTAAAGGTGTTACAAAATTAAAATTCCGGATGAATAAAAAATTATTGCATGTACAATATCTTCAGTTTGTCATATAAATTAATAACTTCAATAATGTTTTTTGATATTGATACCAAGTAAATGTTTAAATCATATGTGCATTTATTATGTATAATAGTTTGAATATGTTACAAAGACTAAATATTTAATACATAAAAATGGTGGATTATTCTATTTTTTTATATGGAAATGTTTTAGCTCCCCCCCTTTAATATTTTTTAAATTTACCATTTATGATTATTATTTTTGTACTTTTTTTTTTCAGTATACAATACGATCACTTTACAGGTTCTCATCTATCCGTACACTAGTGTTGTCTAAACATACTTACTTTTATGTGCGCATGTAGTTTTTAGTTGTTTTCCCCTCCCCATACCGATGTAATATGAAACCAAATCACAATCACAAAAAAAGAAAGAAAAAAAGTAACATTTTTTATCCTTGATGTACAATAAATATCGTCATGATTAAATCTCACGATTTATTCCCTTAAATCACTCATAACCACACTGGTTCTTTTTGTAAAGCCTCATCGCCTCAAACCACTTTATGATTTCTAGACCGACGGTGTGTTATGTGACCTTAAACGTGCCTCTCTGTACGCTAAAGACTACCGTTTAGCAGTGTATATCTATTGGATGATAGTAGAGAGACTACACCCTTTGATGACAATAATAAATATAATAACACAACGAAGACAATAGTCTAGACATAGCAGAAACAATATATCAAAAGCAACGACAATAATGAGTTGAAAATACATATGATTATTAACCAATATCTACATGTCATGCCATTCATACAAGAGTCAACAGAAACGATCGTGTGTAGGTCACATATATACATGTACGGACATAACCAAAATGATCATTAGCTAGGTACTGAGGATTGTATGTCAAAAAACCATGTCGTTTGACCCGTGCATCATCTTGACGCCCCCGTCCACTGAGCCACTGATGTTGAGCCTTTTTCCTTACCTGTACTCAAAACTATGAAGTTTGCATGTGTCCTGGAGGGCCTGTGTAAGGTTTGAGTATGAATTCAGTAGTCTACCACCAACAGTGTCCTTAGCTTGTATCCATACATATACCAGTCCTATGTAAGGTGTGAGTATGAACTCAGTAGTCTATCACCAACGGTGTCCTTAGCTTGTATCCATACATATACCAGTGTATGCGAAATATAAATACCCAACAATCAATCAAATCTTACACAACCTGCTCCCCTTGCGTTTAACATTGACAAGTGAACTTTTACCTAGCTCAACCAATGCTAGAGTGGAAGGATACATTATACTTGAAAATCACTCAACCTTCCAACCAAATTCATACTCTACGACACCACATGCCAACATAACTACGTAACTGTTTCGAGTCACCTCAATGCCCTAATGGCGCATCCATAAACCATATCCTAAGTCCCAAGGACTTCCACATTCGTTTACCAACTGCCGGCTTAACAACCCGACAAACCTAATGCACAATGATACTTGTCCTTGCACAATCCTGACCTATCAACCTTGACACAATGATGAGCCTCAGCCCCCATCCAGTGGTCTCAACTACCACCAATTGCGACCTTCAACGGTGAGCACCCCCTCAATATTGATGGTCAACACCACCTCTATGTTGCTTAATCTACAAAGTCCTCCACCCACAATGAGTGGTCAACACCATCTCATGGGTCCTATCATGTGTGTGCAAGACCCCAACGACCCCATCGACCACCCACAACGACATCACCAACAACCTAGGCCACACCTCTAAAGAACCTCCGTCACCACCTGCGAACGACATTGCTCACCCGTAACAATGACCAACACCATCTACATCAATCCGACGAACCACATTGCCCCATTTCCAGTGATCGACATCACCCACAGATACACGGGCCGTGCTTAACAAGTTCCCATGAAACCACATTTATCAATCTATCCCAAGTACATCATTCACAACCAACGTCATCACGCCCAACCAAACATGGTACCATATAACGCACCTTCCATGCCATATCAGGCTCAACCACACCATTTCACACATGAGACTACCCTCTGGTATCTCCTAGGAACAATAAGAACTCTAGGCAACTCATAACCGGTCTCACTTGTACTTCCCCACTCACGTTTGTTTACCACGCATCACATAACACATGTATAATTAGGAATAAGCTTGGCACTGCCTACTTGGAGTTCATATGACTCCACTTGCCAAACAACTCTCATCGATTCGGCTTTTATCAAAAGATCTCGTAAAATCTGACAAAACCCCTATTTTATTTATGGCACCATCAACAAAAACAGAGAAAAGAGTGAAGAATCTAGAAAATAGATAGTTACAGATTATCAGTCTCGTCCGCAACTACCCCTCACGATGAATGACACCACGACTTGCAAAAAAATGTGAGAGATCTTTCAAAAATCGACCAAAAACAAGAGGAATAAGGGTTTAGGGTACCCCCCATGTGTTTTAGCCAAAATGGCCTCTTTTCCGTTTTAAAAAAACTGCCCAACCATTGGGTCACAACGTGACCATATAGGTTGTAGTGCGACCTAGCCCAAATCGAGGGCCTCTCCTCTGCCTTGATATTGTTGCGGCACAACCCCTGGTCGTGGCGCGACCTCACCAGGCCGAAGGCCTCACCTTTGCTCAGGAGTCGTCGTGGTGCACCCCTTTTGCCCGGTGTTGTGAGTCTTCTTTGCTCCAGCCGTTGCACTGTGGCTCTTAGCACCCACGTCGTGACCGTCAGTTTGAAGTTGAAATTTTAGCTGTAGGCCCCCCTCTAACTTTTCCAACCCACTCCCTTTGCCACTGTCAACACCCAAAACATCCATAGAGAAGGGAAATACACAAGGTTTAACAAAAATTCAAACTGTTTGTACCTCAATAATGTCTCAAGGTTTTACAACCTCTCCACCGTACGATAGATCATCCCCGAGCTATTCTGGTTGTATACCGACCAAACTCTAATCAAACCCGAGCACCCCGCTCTACGCACTCTCACAACAGGGAGACAACGCCGAACATATTTGTCTCATTCCCAAAGACCCGACTACACCAGCTGCCCAAATCAAACACAATTAACCGATTTCTTCTGTGGACACTCCCCATGATAGGAATCACCCAATTGGCCACATTCCGACCCAACTGACCGACATGATGATGACATCACATCCGTCCATTCCGCACACACCAGCTATCCACATATAGCCAATCACCAGCTGTTAGTCAGAGTGAGTAACTCAAGAGGGGGGGGGGTGAATTGAGTACCCAATAAAATCTCTATTAAAAACAAAACCCCCCAATTAAAATAAATTCACTCAGTTAATCAAAATAGTAGTTTGATATAAGTTTGATCTTTTAAAATATTTTTCAAAGCTTGATTAAGGCTCTGTTAAAACAATATGAAAATTTACTTTAACTTTTGAACTTGATTCACCCAAACAAATCATTATATAAACACTAGTTAAGACTAACTATCAAAGTATCCGTTTTGTTTACAGATTTAAAAAAATATTGTTTAAAGCCTTGAAATGAAGAAAACAAAACAAAAAGACACAACGAAATAAACAGGGGTTCAACCTGAACTCGGGACCTAAGCCCCTCCACTTGACAATCACCCGCTGCACAGCAGATTATATAACTATAATCTGATCCACAACCCGGATTGGGTATACAAACAACATCTCAACTGTCCAGGTTCAAAGCCCCTTCCACAGTTATACGTGGGAAGTAAAACAACACAGGTCACGCAGGGACATCTTTCACAAATACCGTGGGTAAACAGTTAGAAAAGATAAAAGAGAATATCGAGTATTCTCTAGTTTAAGTGCAGGAGTCAGTGTGTGTTAATACACAAAGAAAACAACACATTGCTCGAAAGTAAAAGCAGACAACAAAGAGAGTAAGTTAGAAGATATGGAAAAAATAGTGTTGCTCGGTCTGTAGTGCTCTGGATGCCCAAGAGTCCTCAAATTTGGCTTGGTGAGGTGCTCAAACAGTTTCTTTGGAAGTTGCAGTAAAACAGAGTGTCAGGAGGTTCTCTTTTCTGTATGAAGATGCTCTGAAAATCTTCTCCACAAAAAGGCTCTTGATCTTCGATATGTTCCACACTTTCACACTTGAATGTCGGTAAGTATGCAACATGTAAGTTCTTGGGTGATGATCACCCGCACACGAGGGAGATCCTCTGAAATATAAAGCACTGCGGTTCGAATACCCGTTGAAAGATAGTCATCAAGATTTTCTGGATCCTCATACTAACTCTGACTTTATCTTTAATGCGTCCGTGCAAAGGGTTAAGAATAATCATTAAATAATCCCTCTGCACTAACTCTCATAATATAGTTGTTGGAATCATTTAATTCAAACCAGTAAAACAACAACAATGACAAAGCTGATGGTAACACTCCTGGAGGTAGCTCAAGCTTGACGATAGCACATCAAAGCATTAGATAATCCTAGAGGCAGTTAATCTGATGGTAGCATGAGTTTGACATTAGCTTATCTGACGGTGGCTCATTTCTGGTGGTAGCTAAAACTTGGTGGTAGGTAATCCCGACAGTAGGACACCTAACGGTGGCACAATTTGAACTAACAGTGACTCTTTTCGACACTTGGCCAAATTTATGTTATAAAAAGATATACTACCATACAACATGAAACTCATTAGAAATATAAAAAACATGATTTGTGAGCATTAAAACAAGGAGGTGCCAACACCAACCATCATCCACCATCACCCACATCATTTTGATGCCCACATCTCATCCCTCATCATACCTGACGCTCGCTTTATCCCGCTTCGTACACGATGTCCACTTTATCCTGCATTATACCCAATGCCCAATTTAATTCTCGATGCCAACACATCCCACATTTAACATGCATCGTATCCGATGCTCACTTAAACCACATATCGCATCCGATGCCCACATAAATCCCACATCGCACCTGATGCCCACATAAATCCCACATTGCACTCGATGCCAACATAAATCCTAGATGCCAGTGCATCCTCTATTTATCATGCACCACACCCGATGCTCACATAAATCTTTCATCGCTCCCGATGCCTGCATAAATCTAGCATCGCTCTTGATGCCCACTTTATCCCGCATCGTATCTAATGCCCACATAAATCCTTGATGCCAACACATCCCCTATTTATCATGCACCATACCTGAGGCTCACATAAATCCAGTATCGCTCACGATGCCTGCGTAAATCCTGCATCGCTCTTGATGCCTGCGTAAATCCCGCATCGCTCCCGATGCCCACTTTTATACCCAATGCCAACACATCCCGCATTCACCTTGCATCACATCCGATTATCACATGTTAACCAACACCTTGTTAATTCACTTATTATACACGCACCTCGTGCCTTAACATTCGTCATACAAAACCAAAACAACCATCATCACACGATGATGACTTATCTCTAACTGTTGTTGGCTCTCCGACCTGCTCTTTATACGTTGCCTCAATCGTATGCTGCTAGCCTGAAGCCCGACTGCCTGATGTTTGTCCTCCCTGCTGAGTTGTACTCCTTGTCGGTCAATATCCCCACCGATGGGTATCTCACCCACTGCCACATCCCGCATGTGCTAATGAATCCCGAACACCATATGTTGATCCCGGTCCCGATCCCACCTTAGATCCCTGATTCTGACCTGGTCCACAACTCATAGCTGTTTGTGAGGTCCTTTGAAAAAACCTCTCCAAATGCCCCATTTGGCCACATGCCCAACACTCCTTTGGTGGACGATCACACTGAGCTTGTACGTGTCCCGTCTGCCCACACTGGAAACACATCATTAATGATCCACTTCGTGGCAACATCATCTCACCTCTGCTTTGACTGCCTTGCTGAGTCTCCTCATGACCCCGCTTCCGGCTACCCGAAGCTCCACCACCATTCTCACCTGACCCGACCGTTTGACTCAGTATGGTGCCATCCATCAAATTCCACTATGCTATCAATGTCTGGTTCACTGCCTTTGAGAATGAGGTCAACCTGAAGATGTTTACCTGCACCCTGATAGTGTGCCACAACACATTCTCAAACCGTCACACCCTGGTGATCTCATCTCCTACTATAGTCGGTGCAAAACACAACAAGTCTGCAAACCTCCTAGAATACTCCATAACCAAGGACTGTCCCTACTGTAAATGCATGAACTCACGAGCTTGGTCTTCCCTCAGTGTCTTGAGGAAGAAGTGCTAAAAAACCACGGCCTCAAAGCCCTTCCACATCTACCCCTCATGCATGTCTGCCTGTACCTGTATATCCTACCAGCGTTTTGCTAGTCCTCTAAGCATATACATGACCAACTTGACCCTCCACCTTGGGGGCGTCTCAATCTAATCAAATATCATCTGCACAGACTCTATCCAATACTCCACCACTTGTGGTCCACCCTCCCTTTGGAATAATGGTGGATGATGTGACCAGAAATCCCATATCAAATATGTTGGTCCGAGTAAAGATGGAGGGGGGGGGGTGAATTGCATTTTTAAAACTTTTTAGAAATTAAAACTAAATTTGATGGATTTAAAAAAATTTAAGTGATAAACAAAAATTATAAGAGTTAAGCGTAACAAAAATATAAATTAAAAGACAAAGCACCAGAGATTGTTAAATGAGTTTGACAATAATCCACAAAGGGATCCCTACATCTTCTCCCTTCAAGATCCTTGAGAGGTTTTGGTTTAAACCTTGCTTTTCAATGGTTGTAGCAAGAAACTCAAACCCTTTATTTTTATCGGTTGTAGCAAGAAACCGATTACAAGAAGTAAGATCCTTGGTTTTTAGTGGTTATACCAAGAAAACCTAATCTCCCTTACTTTTTAGTGGTTGTAGCAAGAAACCCACCACCCTTTTAGTGGTTGTGGCTAGGAACTCAATCTCCCACACTTTTAATGGTAGTGTGCGCCAACCCCCTCACACTTAATGGCAGTGAGCTCCCAATCCCTCACTTTAATGGTAGTGATCACCTATCCCCATCATACTTAATGGTAGTGAGCACCTAAGAAAAGAAAAAAGAAGTGACTTGCTTAGCTCAAGCCCTTTGAAGCATACTCTCAATCCTCTACAAAAATACAATAAGAAGAGATGGGAGGAAGAGATATAATTGTGAGAGAGTGCTTGAGAATGGCATAAAGTAGCAGAAGATAACTCAAAAATGATCTTCAAGGCATCCACATGCATCCAAGAACCCTTGAGGTTGTATTTATAGCCTCTGATAGCTTTAAGATCAGTCTGCAACCTTTGAGGGGCTTAGAGAGCTGTTAGGGGCCGAATTAAGGCTAGTAGAGCCATCTCCAATGACTATTTTTTTCTCTTCTTGGATGACACCGGACAACCGGTGGGGTACCACCGACCATCTAGTGGTACCCCACTAGGTAGCCATTGGCACCTGCAAGTGGAGGACTATAAAAATGTATTTCATGCTCCTTTTGATCCCTCTGATTGGTCCAAAAACTTTATAGAAAAATGTCTAAAATGTAAATACTAATATCCATCAAAATGAAAATGTTAAAAACACAATTGGGTGTTTGTGACCATTAAAACCACTTAAGAGAGCGAGGTACAAAATTCTTTCCCTTTTTGATAATCACACACTTAAGCAATTAATCATTAAAAATAGGCATGATGATTTCAATATTTCATAATGAAATTGAATCAATCATTTTTAATACTTCCAAAAATAATTTTGTGAATGAATTTTCAAAAATGATTTCGAAAAAGAATTCAATTTCAAAACTTCTTCCCCTTTGTGATTATCAAAAAGTCAAAATCACAAAGTTTTTACAACTCAAGAATAATTGAATTTCAAAATCATTAATTTTCAAAGGATTTGAAACAATTCAAGACACCTTTGAAACAATTACCTTTACCCCATAAAATCAATATAAATGTTTCTTTGATATCAAAACTACCTCCCCTTTGATATAAAACCACAATTATGATCGAGGAACATGAGCCACCTTTGGCTGGATGGGGAACCGTGCCATTAGCTGATAGTTTCGTTCCAGCAAGGGAGCCGACTCCTGTTTTCTAACGACATAATCATCACTAATCTTCTTGATGACTCTTGGAGTCTCTACACATGAAAACGGGGGACATCAATCTCGAGAGTCAGCTCAAGACTAGTAATAAGAGCATGATATTCCGCCTCATTATTGGTGCAACCCTTCGATAATAGGAATGAGTATGACTAGACAGTTTGTGATGGAGTGATGAAGACGATCCCTTGACCCACCCTGTTGAGTTTGGGGTCGTTGAGCATTCTATCGATCAGACTCTAGGAGGTGTCATCAAAATGCATCTGCCAACATGGCACGACCTGATCAACTGATAGAATGACCTCATTTGGGAAGTCAATATCCAAGGGAAGCTCCTCAGAGGCCAGATGTGCAGCCAGAAAGTATGACAGTGATTGGCCTTTAACGGCCTTTTGCGGGACAAACCTGATGTCGAACTGATGGAGGATTACTGCCCAACGTGCCAATTGTCCCGTCAACATAGGGCGATTGATGATGTACTTTAGCGGGTCTACTCGGGACACCAGGTGTATCTCATGGTGCTGCAAATAATGTTGCAACTTCTGCACTGCACAAATCAATGCGGGGAAACTCTTCTTGATGGGGGGTATTTGGTCTTCGTATCAAGGAGCATGCAGATGAGATAATATAAGTTGTTATCTTTTCCTTCATTGTTCTTTTAGGCCAGAAGGGCGCCAATAGATCATTCTAGGGCGGTCACATAGAGGAATAGTGACTTTCTTGAAACGGGCGACATCAAAACCAGAGGTTGTAGAAAATATTGTTTAACATCCTCAAAGGCAGTCTGAAAATTCTCATCCCATTGGTAGGTGATTCTTTTCTTCATGAGCCTCAAAATTGGATAACATTTTCCAGCCGAATTTGCAATAAATAGGTGAATATAGGCTAAGTGGTCTTGGAGGCCTCAAAACTCCCAAAGGTTGCGTGGAGGAGGCATTTGGTCGATAGCCTTTGTTTTCTATGGGTTGATCTTGATGCTTTTATATCTGACGATGAAGTTGAGAAATTTTCCATAGGTTACCCCGAATGCACATTTCAAAGGGATCATCTTTAAGTGTTGGGAGCGGAGGAAGTCGTACACTATCTCAAGGTCTTTGAGATGGTCCTGGCATAGGTGGATTTGACTACTGAGTCTTTCACATAACTTTCCACCAATGTCTCGAGGATTGGCTTGAAGATATGGTGCATGGCCCGCTGGTAAGTGGTTCGGGCATTTTTCAAGCCAAAAGACATTACTGTTGCGGAAATAACGGGAGTCGCAACAACAAAATAGGTTTGTTGATGAAGAAAAACAGAATAGCACAATGAGAAAAGAATGAGAAGATGTCACAAGACACAATGATTTACATGGTTCGGGAATAATCCCTACGTCCACGGAGAGGAAAAATTTTACTATGATTCAGGAGCACAAATATAGAGAGAATATCAGAGTTTCACAACACAGAAACCCTAGCTCGAAATGAGTTAATAAAGAGGACGAATCATTGTGCCACCAATAACACAGTAAGTCCACTGTGCTATAGTGAACGGTGATTGGAAGTCCACACTGCTACAGTGTTGTGGCCATCCAAGTCCAAGATGCTACAGTGGCCAGTGGAAAAAGTCTGCAAAGCTATAGTACCATGTCTCCAAAAGTCTGATACACTACAGTAGCTGTGCCAAAATTCTGCACTTCTACAGTGCCCTGTCAGTGTCGCCTGGTCAACACTTCTACAGTTAGTCAGAGTTGCTACAATACCACAAAAAATGGGTTGGGGGCCTTCGACCCCCCAGAGCAATGGCATGTTGCCCCATGCAACCCCCAAAAACCTTACCGCGAAGCTCGACTCACGGGAGTTGCAACCTGGTGCACAGTATGGGCTGCTAGCATTCAACCCAACAGACATCCAAACAGACTGGGCTACACCAATCCAATAATTACCTGGTAGTAAAAGATTTCTTGGGGTGCCCCGAAGATAGTGGCCTCATCCTCAGGGGTCATTCAGATTTGATTGTATACAAAATACCCATCCATGAAGGAGAGTTCTTGGAAGCCGGTCGTAACATCAATCAACAACTCTATCACCAGAAGGGAAAAATCATCCTCCAGACAAATGGCGGTTGAGGTCCTGAAAGTTGATATAGACTCTGATATGCCCATTCTTCTTCTTGACCGAGACAACGTTGGCTAGCCATTTGGGGTACCAGACTTCTCTGACAAAGTTGGCTTTAATAAGCTTATCAACTTTGACCTCAACCATGACACCATGAGAAGGGTGCATCTTTCTGCGAGGCTGTTTGAACCTGTGGTGACCCACTGGGAGACCAAGGGGATGAACGACAACCTGAGGGTCTAGCCCTGACATCTCATCATGCCTCTAGGTGAACACGTCACTGTGCTTTTTCAAGAAGGCCACATATTGGGGTTGCTCCTCTGGGGACATAGCTACGCTAGTCAGTGTTGGTTTCAAATCTTCTTTAGTGTTGAGGTTAACTTGAGTCAACTCATCGACAATGGCTGAGGCACCCTCTTCAAATATAGGAGGGGCGTCTTCCAAATCCCCTTCATCATCTGTGATAGGGGGATCAGAGGGAGGAGGCGACTCTTCTGGGTTGACTAACTCAAGGGGAGCACTAGTGTCTGCTCTGGCGGATACAGAATCCTCGACATGGGGTTCTTGTTCTGTGGAGACTACGATGAGAAAAGCTATTGAGCCAATTCCGCTCGATTTTCGAATGCGAGGCCCACTCTTGACATCAAAGCAATGATGATGGGTCGACTTCCGTCGAGCCAACCCTGCCTTGTGGAACATGCAGGAATGCCATGGATCGGTGGCCAAAGGGTGAACTTCTTGATACTTCACAGGAGTAGGGTGTTCCAATATCAGCTGGGCCTGTATGGTGTAGGAGTACGAGGTAATCTGTGAGGACTCCTTGGGGACTATGAAGGAACCTCCTAGGTCCGACATCGTGGGTTCCAACCGATGAATTGGGAGAACAAAGCTGTCCTTTAATTCAACCTAGGGATATGCTACAACAGTCGTTAGATCATTAGGGCCATTGATGTGCTCAACCCCGTTGGTTTGGACCTGCTTTCCTTCCCTTTTGTAGCAACCAACATCCAAATAACGGGTCTCACAAGAGTCAAAGGGGGACACATCACCCTGAAGTACCCCTACTTGACCATCAATGGAGTGTTTGAAGCACTGGTGGTATAAAGAGGGGACCGCTACATGCAAATGAAGCCAAAACCTTCCCAGTAGCGCGTTGTTGGCAGTATCCTATGAGACTACCATAAATCCAGTGCTTGATACCAGGTCACTGAATTGAGTCCTCAATCGAATCTTGCCATGCGGTTTCTACTCACTTTTATCATACCCCTGAATTTTCAGGTTGGAGGGAGTCATATCTTCTTCTATAAGTCCCAGCTTATGGAGCGTCCGTGTGGGGTAAGGTTAATCCCAGAACCGACAACCACTAAGCATTGCATATTTCTACGCCACTGAACTGGCCTGTGATATAAAGAGGGCGTATGTGCCCCTAAAAGGCGACACCCTCATCTTCTCCAGAAAATGAGACGATGGCCCGACACTCCTCTCATTCTACCTCTTTTGCGTAATAGGCCTCAACGACAACTACCCCGATCTCGAACTAGAGATGGCTTCTCAAGGCTTTGACAAGGGCCTCGTGTATTTCCTTTGATAGGCGGTGCACCTCGAGAATCAAAATCCTTATAAGTATGCTTGCAAGGTGCTTCAACACATCATACTTCCGTACCAGGGGCATATTTTTTCATGAAAAGGGTCATTCTTTAGCAGGGGTTTACAGACCCAGAATTTCCATGCATTTTTTTTTAAATATATGGGAATTTTACGAGTCCGTGAAAATTGACGGCGCGTGATTCCGAGGCCCAGAGTGCCCGAAATGAATTTCTGAACTTTTTTCTGGGTACGTTTAGTAAACGTGCGAGCGAGTTTTTCTAACTTTTGAACCGGTGCTTGGAATTGAAATCTGAGGGCACCGTTGAACTCGCAGTACTGATATTCGCTTAAAGAGACTTTCAACTCGACGACAGTTGGTCGAGGGTGAAAGATAATTTTTGGGTTTTTCGTGGAAATAATAAAATAAAATAAACACACGTTTTATTTTATTTTGTTTGTTAAAATCTCCAAGTGGAAGTTGAGGTGTGGGGACCACCAGACCTTAACCTCCCATGAGAGGTTATGGTGGTGAGGACCGCCCGAACCTAACCTCCCATGAGTTGTTATGGGGGTAGGGACCACCCGAGGTCTAAACCTCTCAACTCCCACAATAAATGAGGGAGATCCTCTTCAACTCCTCCTACATTTAATTGTGCCAACCCTCTTTAATTAATTGTGCCAACCCTTGGTATCGTCCTTTTTGAATTTTATGCCAACACAACCCATTAATTGTTGTCAATTAATTTATCCAACTGATTGCCAACAAATTAAATAGATAAACATATTTTATTTGTTTGGCTATTCATTTGTTGGCAAAGTATTGACAAAGTAGGATTGGAAGAACTTGGGAGAAAGCTCTCCAACGAAGAACGCTCCGCCAACGAAGAACGCCAGCCTCCTTCGACCTTCTTCCTCGGGACTTCTCCTGACGTGGGACATCCTCATCTACGACGAATCGACGATCGTACTACCTTCTTGCGCCAACATCATCAAACGAACGAGGTAGGGGTTTAATTGTGTTTGATTATTTGCGGGAAGTTGTAAGGTGGTTGATTGATTTTCTTCTCTCTACCATTCTTAATAATTCTTTGTAATTCAAGAAGGAATTGTGAACCGCTTGCTATCATTCTAAACATGGAGGGTGCAGGCCAAACAAACATGGCCCGACCTCTCCGCCGTTCTTCTTTGGTGTACTCTTCGAAATAGAGGAAGGCGACGAAGGCGACGAAGCCAACGACGCCGCCACCCGCGGCCTCTGCGACCCGCGCCGCCCCCGTAGCGTTCCGGTCTTTCGGCCAAACCGGCCGTGCGCCCCGGCTCTGCGCCCCGGCTCCGCGCCCCGGCCGAGCCGCCCCGCAGCGCTCTGGCCTCTCGGTCGAACCGGCCCCGGCCGAGCCATCCGCGGCACTCCGCCCTCCCGGCCGAACCGGCCGCGCGCCCTGGCTCCGCGCCCTGGGCGAGCCGCCCCGCGGTGCTCCATCCTTTCGGCCGAACCGGCCCCGCGCCCCCACGACGCTCCGTCCTCCCGGCCGAACTAGCCCCCTGCCCCCGCGGTGCTCCGGCCTCCCGGCTGAACCGGCCTCGCGCCACCGCGGCGCTCCAGCCTCCCGACCGAACCGGCCCCGCGCCCCCGTGGCGCTCCGGCCTCCTGGCCGAACTGGCCCCGCGCCTCCGTGGCGCTCCGGCCTCCTGGCCGAACCAGCCCCGCGCCCCGAACGAACCGCCCTCACCGCGGCGCTCCGAGCTGCCTCGGCTCGCGTCACTCGTCGGCCCTCCGAGCCGCCCCGGCCGTGCCGCCCTGTGGCCTCGCGCCCTCGCGGCCACCCGCCGCCCTTCGCGGCCCCTCGTGGTCTGTTAGGCTGGACCCAACGGGTTGGGCCGCATTGCGGGCCGGGTCGGTCCGACTGGGTCGGACCGGACCCGGGCCCACTACGACCCCTTTTACTTCTTTTGGCCATAACTTTTGGCACCGGACGTCAGTTTGACAAACTGTCAGCGGCGTTGGGAATCTTGGAGCAAGACGATCCCTTTATATTCCACAGATTTTTGGATTGAGATGGGGAATGGTCAGGTTGGATCGAGCACGACTTCAACCAGGCTCCCGGGACTAAAAGACTAATAACTCACAGACCGAGCATCCGATTGACGCACCGTCTGTTATGTTGAGATCCCTATGATGTGGCGGACCTTTGAGATACTTCTTTGTGAGACTTCGTGACAGTTGGAGTATCAACCAGTAGCTTGTGGAGCGGATCCTCCCGGAGACGAGCGAACATTGTGCGGGAACCTAGTAGCTGGCTGAGATTTGACGACTGCTGACCGTTTCGACTCGAAGTGACTCGACTGGCCCAGTGGGGAGCACCTTGGTGACGCGACAGACCCACAATACTCGACAAGAGGAGTACCTTAGCAGACCATGAGGGGGAGCGCCTCTGTGTGACGCGACAGATCCACGGTGGGGAGCGCCTCTGTGTGACGCGACAGACCCACTGTACTCGACAGGAGTAGTACCTCAGCAATCCAAGGTTAGTGGGAAGCGCTTCTGTGTGACGCGACATGCCCACTATACTCGATAGAGGAGAAGTTCTCTAGCAGCCGATGTGTTCGACGTTGTGATTCAGAATGTTACTTGATACTACCCCTAGAATAAATCCTGGTGTGAGCTAAGTCAGAACCTCTGTGTTTTCCTCATGATTGAGATGGATTACTTGATAACTTAGGTATATGTATGAGCATATGCCTAAGTAAGGTTATATGTTGATTTCATACTTTGTGTTTTATCCTTGTTGGATTTTGTGAGACCTAGAGGGTCTCAGGGTCCCTACTGAGTATCGTTATACACACCCCTGCACGGGCTATGCCTGCACCTTTTTGTGTTGGATGCAGACGACAAACATCGCTGACTGAGGCTAAGAGTACCAGGATTGGACAGTACCCGGAGGTGGATCTTGCGACGTGTCGGTACACGGAGGAGACAGACGGACGAGGAGTGCTGATGAGGTGATCTGTACCTACCCTTTTGGTAGGAAACTTGGAGGACGATCCAGTAGCTGTCTTTTCTCTTTCTTCAGTTGTATTGTATTTCAGTTGTACTTGTACCTTTACTGTTGGGCTTGTATTCTGGCCCCTTTTACATTCAGCACTCTTTTGTTATACAGTTTACTTGGTGTTTCGTATCCAGCTTTGTGCTTGCTTGTGTGTGTGTTTACAGGTTATAAAGGCAATGCCTTCCCAGTTTTAGGGAATTACGCATTTGGTGCTAGTCGCCAACCCCTATCCTATGGAAGACGGGTTTGGGGTAGTTACGGCACGAGCCTCGGGGGACAGGTCGTGACAAATTGGTATTAGAGGAGTCGGTTCTACCACATAACTTAGGACTCTGATATTTATTTTTAACGACAATAGTGTTAAGTGTAGTGAGTGCGGTTTTCAGTTTAGGGAGTCCAGTGTTGGTGCGACGACCAACGTATCCATATACCAGGACCCTGACTTCTGATTTCCGACTCAGTGCACGAAAACACTGATTGGATGTGTGTTTTCAAGAGTCTTCTTTGTGAACTCTTTGAGTCAGCTCACCAGGTCAGCTCACCAGGTATAACTTTTTGACCGTAGCGCACCTGTTTCTTTTCAAGATGCCTCCACACAGACAGCCCGCTAGAGTTTCGAGTGTTGTACGCACAGATAGCCCACCGAGCGACGAGGCCTCGGTGTAGAGCCCTCTTCTAATAGAGGCACCAGCTGAGGCACCAACGACACCATTACCCGTTGGGCCACTGATGCTACCAACCCCAACAGCAGAGAATGCACGTCGCTTGAGCGTGTTGCACGAGTTCCAGCGCCAGAGGTCACCCAGGTTCAGGGGAGAGATGAACCCACAAGCGGTTGAGGATTAGCTGGATGCTGTAGTGAGAGTTTTCCGACTGGTAGAGACATCAACAGACCTCATGGTGATCCATGCCACCAGCCTTCTACAGGCAGCAACAGACAGATGGTGGAGCTTGATGCTCCAACTTCATGACGAGGTGACGCTTCTCTGGGCAGATTTTGAGAGCCTGTTTCGGGTAGAGTTCGTTCCAGCGACTCTTCGCGCAGTGCGCATTCAGGAGCTACTTCGTCTGCAGCAGAGCAGTATGATTGTAGCTCAGTACTCAGCGAGGTTCACAGACCTCTCACGCTACTCCACAGATATGGTGTGGGACCCATTCTGCAGGGCCCATACCTTCGAGCAGGGGCTTAAGCGGGAGATCAGGGCTTCGATGATTTCACTCAGCATCCTAACGCAGGCGGAGGTGTTAGAGAGAGCCCTCTTAGTGGAGAGTTTCCTTACTGTGCAGTCTCCAGCATCGAGACCCACTACCAGTCATCACGTAGCGGAGTCTTCTGTAGCAGGCAACATACAGATGTCGCAAAGGTCCAAGAGGACCAGACCTACAGGTGGAAGACCGCATGACTCAGGGTCAGTTGTGCGGGGCACCCGAGATAGAGCCGGTCATGCCAGGAGTGGGCAGTGTTACACATGCGGCGGGCAGGGTCACATGGCTCGTGACTGTCTGACCTGTCGTACGGGTGATCAGCATACGGTCGAAGGACTGCCCAGGCAGAGACAGAGGTTCGACCGAGGAGGTCCGCAGGGAGCAGGCGGGCATGACAGAGGAGCTGGTTGTGCAGCTGGCGGTGGGCGACAATTCGAGATATTACCGCCACCACCACCAGGAGGTCCACCCCGACCGTAGGAAGCAGGTGGACATGGGAGACCTTAGCTCTAGGCAGCTGAGCCTTACGATCATGGCGCTTCAGAGATGATATGATGTATGATCTGTGTCTACTCCAACTTAGCTGCAGTACTTATAGACACATGTGCCAGTCATTCTTTTATTGCCACTGCCCTCATTCGGAGCTCAGAGATTCTGACGGAGCCGTTGGCTCGATCCTTACGGCTAGAGACTCCTACAAGAGCTGATTCGACGATTACGCACTGGTGTCGGCAGTGTGAGCTTACTCTAGGAGGCGAGAGCTTCGGCTGGGATCTCCTAGTAGCGGCGTCGAGGCCTTATGACGCCATCTTGGGTATGGACTGGTTATCTATAGTCCATGCTCAGATGGACTGTATTAGGCGCAAAGTGCGGTGTGTCCATATGGATGAGACCAAGTTTACCTTCACCAGTGAGAAGAGAGCATTTGCAGCGCATGATGGACTTACACGGAGGAGGGTGCAGCCGATTACTCATCATTTGGCTAGCCTTACCCTCGGAGCGATTGAAGTGGAGAGTTCAAGTTATCCTGTAGTGGTGGACCAGTATGCAGATGTTTTCCCTGTTGATGTCCCAGGTCTACCTCCTCACAGAGAGGTGGACTTTTACATTGATTTGTACCCCGGGACGACATCGATATCTACACCAACGTATCAGATGGCTCCCGCAGAGCTTCGCGAGCTGCGAGTACAGCTAGAGGACTTGTAGGGGAAGGGGTTCATCCGGCCCAGTGTTTCACCTTGGGCAGCCCCGATTCTATTCTCCAAGAAGGCGGATGGGAGCTTGAGGCTTTGTGTCGACTACTGGCACCTGAACCAGGTGACCGTGAATAACAAGTACCCACTTCCGAGGATTGACAATCTCTTTGATCAACTAAAGGGAGCACGGTGGTTCTCAAAGATAGACCTCATATCAGGCTATCATCAGCTCAGAGTATGAGACGAAGATGTGCAGAAGATGACTTTCAGATGTCAGTACGACTACTACGAGTTCTTGGTTATGCCATTCGGTGTAACCAACGCTCCTGCAGTGTTCATGGGACTCATGAACAGGATCTTTCAGCCATACCTTGATTGCTTTGTAGTAGTCTTCATCGACGACATTCTGATCTACTCGACTACTGAGGAGGAGCATGCCTATCATATGCGGGTAGTACTGGACACACTCTGAGAGCACCAACTTTATGGTAAGCTCTCAAAGTGCCAGATTTGGATCAAAGATGTTCACTTTCTGGGACATGTCATATCGGAGGCTGGAGTTGCAGTAGATCCAGTGAAGATTGAGGCGATACTTGCTTGGGAGCCACCCAGGAGTGTGACAGAGGTACGAAGTTTCCTGGGTTTGGCTGGATACTACCAGAGGTTTGTTCCAGACTTCTCCAGAGTTGCAGCACCACTATCAGTCTTGACGAAGAAGGGGCAACCCATCGTTTGGTCGGAGAAATGCCAACGGAGTTTTCAGGAGCTGAGGAAGAGGCTAACTAGTGCCCCCCCATCTTGAGGCTTCTAGAGGAGGGCGTAGGGTACGTAGTCTACTGTGACGCATCAGGGACCAGACTCGGATGTGTCCTGCTGTAGGAGCGAGCAGTGATCACATATGGCTCTCGACAGCTGAGACAACACGAGCAGAACTACGCTACCAATGACATGGAGTTAGCAACAGTGGTCTTCGCCCTGAAGATGTGGTGACACTATCTGATGGGCGAGCGTTTTACCGTGTACTCTGATCACAAGAGTCTCAGGTATATCTTCTCTTAGAAGAACCTGAACCTGAGATAGCGACGTTGGCTTGAGTTCCTCCAGGACTATGACTTCGAGATAGTTTATACTCCTGGGAAGGGGAACGTTGTCGCAGATGCACTCAGCAGAAGATCTGGTATACAGTTGCTAGGTGAAGCGACGAAGCAGTTGACCGCTTTGTAGATATCCTTTGTGGATAGAGATGGAGTAGCTTTTCTTCAGTCTCTTACAGTCACTCCCCCACTTCTTCAGCGAGTCAGGGAGGCGCAACGTGGGGATGCTGACTGCGAGACACGATGTGCTCAGATATCCACAGGACAGACACCTGATGGATTTTGTGAAGGTGGGGAGCACGTCATCCTTTTCAGAGGACGTACCATGACACCAATGTCACTTCAGGAGGAAGTGTTGAGGGAGTTCCACACATCCCCTCTAGCGGTACATCCAGGAATGACAAAGATGTATCGGGATCTCCGATGACAGCACTGGTGGCTGGGAATGAAGAAAGCAGTAGCAGAGTTTGTCTCACGATGCCTCACTTATCAGCAAGTGAAGGCGGAGCATCAGGTACCAGCAGGCTTGGTTCAGCCTTTAGAGGTCCCAGAGTGGAAGTGGGATGAGATATTAATGGACTTCGTGATAGGACTTCCACGTACATCCAGTGGACGTGACTCTATTTGGGTGATCGTCGATCGACTCACCAAGTCGGCCCACTTCCTACCGATCAGAGTGCAGGGTTCAGTAGAGAGCTTGAGACGCCTCTATGTGCATGAGGTTGTTCGGCTACATGGAGTACCTTCGACGATTATCTCTGATCGCGATGCACGTTTTACTTCCTGGCTATGGAAGGGGTTGCAGGAGGCTTTCGGGACGCAACTTCGTTTGAGCACCGCCTTCCATCCTCAGACGGATGACCAGACTGAGCGGACCATTCAGACCCTTGAGGACATGTTGCGTGCTTGTGTTCTCAACTTCGGTCGCAGCTGGGAGGATCACTTACCTTTGGTGGAGTTTGCATACAACAACAACTATCACTCCACCATTGGGATGACACCTTTTGAGGCGTTATACGGGAGACCTTGTAGATCACCTTTGTGCTGGACTGACCCAGGAGAGTCATCACTAGTGGGATCAGAGATGGTATGGGCTACCACAGAGAAGGTGCAAATCATCCAGGAGTGGATGAAGGCTGCACAGAGCAGGCAGAAGTCGTATGCCGACAGAAGACGGAGACCTCTAGAGTTCGAGGATGGCAACCACGTCTTTCTACGAGTCTCACCCCGACGAGGTCTATGGAGATTTAGCCGAGGCGACAAGTTATCTCTGAGGTTCATCGGACATTTTCAGGTCCTCAGCAGAGTTGACGAGGTGACATACCGCTTAGCTATTCCACCTCACTTGCATCGAGTGCATGACGTCTTCCACATATCCCAGCTGAGGAGATACGTGCACGACCCTTCTCACATCATCGACCACAATGAGCTGGACGTCGATGATGGGACGACTTTTACAGAGGTTCCAGTAGAGATTGAGGATCAACAGGAGCCGGTCCTTCGTGGACGGTCGATACCTCTAGTGCGCGTTCACTGGCAGCACAAGAACCTCCAGGAGAGCACATGAGAGCGGGAGGCTCAGATGCATGCTCAGTACCCCCATTTGTTCCCCTAATTTGAGTTGTGGCTTACGGGGACGTAGAGCCCTGAGGTGGGGAGAATGTAAAGACCCAAAATTTGCATGTAATTTTTTTTAAATATATGGGAATTTTACGAGTTCATGAAAATTGACGGTGCATGATTCCGAGTCCCGGAGTGCCCGTAATGAATTTCTAAACTTTTTTTTGAGTATGTTCAGTAAACGTGCGAGTGAGTTTTTCTAACTTTTGAACCAGTGTGCTCGGAATTGAAATCCGAGGGCACCGTTGAACTCGTAGCGCTGGTATTCGCTTAAGGAGACTTTCACCTCGACGAAAGTTGGTCGAGGGTGAAAGATAATTTTTGGGTTTTTCGTGGAAATATAAAATAAAATAAACACACGTCTTATTTTATTTTGTTTGTTAAAACCTCCAATTGGAAGTTGAGGTGTGGGGACAACCAGACCTTAACCTCCCATGAGAGGTTATGGTGGTGGGGACCACTCGAACCTAACCTCCCATGAGTTGTTATGGTGGTGGGGACCACCCGAGGCCTAAACCTCTCAACTCCCACAATAAATGAGGGAGAACCTCTTCAACTCCTCCTACATTTAATTGTGCCATCCCTCTTTAATTAATTATACCTACCCTTGGTATCATCATTTTTGAATTTTATGCTAACACAACCCATTAATTGTTGCCAATTAATTAAGCCAACTGATTTCCAACAAATTAAATAGATAAATATTTTTTTTGTTTGGCTATTCATTTGTTGGCAAAGTATTGGCAAAGGAGGACTGGGAGAACTTGGGAGAAAGCTCTCCAACGAAGAACGCTCCGCCAACGAAGAACGCTGACCTCCTTCGACCTTCTTCCTCGGGACTAATCCTGACGTGGGACATCCTCATCTAAGGTGAATCAACGACCGTACTACCTTCTTGCGCCAACGTCATCAAGTGAACGAGGTAGGGGTTTAATTGTGTTTGATTATTTGCGGGAAGTTGTAGGGTGGTTGATTGATTTTATTCTCTCTACCATTCTTAATAATTCTTTGTAATTCAAGAAGGAATTGTGAACCGCTTGCTATCATTCTAAATGCGGAGGGTGCGGGCCAAACAAACATGGCCCGATCCCTCCGTCGTTCTTCTTTGATGCACTCTTCGAAATGGAGGAAGATGACGAAGGCAACGACGTCGCCACCCGCGGCCTCCGCGACCCGCGCCGCCCCCGCGACGTTCCGGTCTCCCGGCCGAACCGGCCGCGCACCCCGGCTCCACGCCCCAGCCGAGCCACCCTACAGTGCTCCAGCCTCCCGGCTGAACCGGCCTTGGCCGAGCCACCCGCGGTGCTCCACCCTCTTGGCTGAACTGGCCGCGCGCCCCGGCTTCGTGCCCCGGCCGAGCCGCCCCGCGGCGCTCTGGTTTCCCGGCCAAACCGGCCCTGCGCCCCTGCGACGCTCCGACCGAACCGGGCCCGCGCCCCCCACGGCGCTCCGGCCTCCCGACCAAACCAGCCCCGCGCCCCGGCCGAACCGCCCTCGCTGCGGCCCTTCGAGCCGCCTCGACTCGCGCCGCCTGCGACCCTAAGAGCCGCCCGCCAGCCCTCTGAGCCACCCCGCGGCCTCGCGCCCTCGCGGCCACCCGCGACCCTCCGCGGCCCCTCGCGGCCTGTCGGGCCGGACCCAACGGGCCGGACCCAACGGGCCGGGATGCACTGTTGGCCAGGTTGGTCCGACCGGGTCGGACCGGACCCGGGCCCACTACGACCCCTTTTACCTCTTTTGGCCATAACTTTGGCACCAGACATCTGTTTGACGAATTGTCAGTGGCGTTGTGAATCTTTGAGTAAGACAGTCCCTTTGAGTATATTCCACAGAGTTTTGGATTGAGATGGGGAACGATCAGGTTGGATCGAGCACGAATCCAACTAGGCCCCCGAGACTAAAAGACTAATAACTCACAGATCGGGCGTCCAATTGACGTGCCGTTTGTTACGTTGAGATCCCTATGACGTGACTGACATTTGAGATACTTCTTCGTGGGGCTTTGTGACAGTTGGAGTATCGAACAGTAGCTTGTGGAGCGGATCCTCCCGAAGCCGAGCGAGCATTGTGCGAGAACCTAGTAGCTGGTTGAGACTTGATGACTGCTGACCATTTCGACTCAGAGTGACTCGACTGGCCCAGTGAGGAGCGCCTTGGTGACGCGGCAGACCCACAGTGGGGAGCGCCTTGGTGACGTTGCAGACCCACAATACTCGACAGGAGGAGTACCTCAGCAGACCATGACGGGGAGCGCTTCTGTGTGACGCGGCAGACCCACGGTGTGGAGCGCCTCTGTGTGACACAGCAGACTGACGGTACTCAACAGGAGGAGTACCTCAGCAGTCCAAGGTTAGTGGGAAGCGCCTCTGTGTGACGCGGTATTCCCACTGTACTCGATAGAGGAGGAATTCTCCAGCAGCTGAGGTGTTCGACGTTGTGATTCAGAATGTTACTTAATACTTCCGCTATAATAAATCTTGGTGTGAGCTGAGTCAGAACCTCTGTGTTTTCCTCATGATTGAGACAAATTACTTGATAAATTAGGTATATGTATGGGCATATACCTAAGTAAGGTTATCTATTGATTTCATACTTTGTGTTTTATCCTTGTTGGATTTTGTGAGACCTAGAGGGTCTCGGGGTCCCTACTGAGTATCGTTATACTCACCCGTGCACGGGCTATGCCCGCACCTTGTTGTGTTGGATGCAGACGACAAACAACGCTGACTGAGGCTGAGAGTACCAGGACTGGACAGTACCCAGAGGTGGATCTTGCGACGTGTCGGTACACAGAGGAGACAGACGGACGAGGAGTGCTGAGGAAGTGATATGTACCTACCCTTTATGTAGGAAACTCGAAGGATGATCCAGTAGCTGTCTTTTCTCTTTCTTCAGTTGTATTATATTTCAGTTGTACTTGTACCTTTACTGTTGGGCTTGTATTCTGACCCCTTTTACTTTCAGCACTCTTTTGTTATACAGTTTACTTGGTGTTTCGTATCCAGCTTTGTGCTTGCTTGTGTGTGTGTTTACAGGTTATAAAGGCAATTTCTTCCCAGTTTTAGGGAATTACGCTTTTGGTACTAGTCGCCAACCCCTGCCCTATGGAAGGCGGGTTTGGGGTAGTCACGGCACGGGCCCCGGGGGACGGGTCGTGACAAGGGGGTGTAGCAGATGTCGTTGGATGAGGCGTTGAGGCATGGCTAATACTGGTGATATTTTACTGTTGGTTAGCTAGTCTACTCTGAACATCTGATGATTGGGCACCAGACGACTGAGGTCAGGCTCTGGCTGGGTGTGGCTGATCGTGAAACACTCGTGGTTGAGTCGCACACTCAACTAATGCAGCCAGCTATGGAGGTGAGCCCGATAGAGTGGACCTGGAGGGTTGTTCTTGCTGATCCTTGCACAAGACTTGTTGCTTGGTCTCAGTAGCATGACCAGCCTGGCTCGAAGTGCTAGCTTGAGTATTTTTCTAGCTTGCATGTCCCTTACATCTCCCTTGTCAATGTTGGCAAGAGGTACCTGACGGGTTCACATGACATTCCTCATTATCGAGCATCGCATAGTGGTCCACCAGTTCGATGACATTCACAGAGGTGTACTCATGCTCATTATCAGTGGAGTACTGTATGCTGGGCACATCCCCTAACTCAGGTGGCATAAAGTCTCCAAGGGTGTGGACTGGTCTTGACACTGGTGAGAGACTTTGATTTCTTTTATGTCGTCGACGTCTGTTCTTTTGAGACTTGGGAGGCTGCGACGCATATATGGAGGTAGTGGTTGGAGGAAGCGTGGTAACCATAAGAGGTTTGGGCTTGCTCAAGCGGAAACAGATGATACCATGGGTGCGAGCGACTATCTTACAAGACAGTTAATCATCATACTTCTATGTCCCGTGGTCGGGGGCCTGTTTCCACTCACCAGAGCCTTCACTGTCACTATCGGGGTTAGTGAAGACATGTGCCACCTGTGCTGGGATACTTCCCAATTTGACTAAGGCACGATCTACTTGGTCATGAAGCCAATTTTTAAAGACAAAACATTCCTTTATGATATGTCTAAGGATCCTGTGATACAGACAATGGTCGGTGTGACCAGTGAGTTTGGTCTCCTGAGGTCTCCTGCATTCTAGGAACTTCAAGATTCCCTTTTCCAGGACATAGATGAAACACCCTCAGACACGTGCATCCTTGAAGTAGTAGGTCTTATTTTTCCTTTCTACGAAAGGCACCCTGAGAGGGGGCTGGGGCCACATTATCTTGATGAGGCAACTATGCTTGGTGAGGCTATGCTTGGAGGGGTTACACCGGGCGAGGCTTGTTGGGCGGAGAAAGAAAGGAGTGATGGCAAGAGGGGGGGGGGTGAATTGCCTTTTAAAAAATAATTAATAATTTAAAATCAAAGTTAAAAGTGCAGCAGAAATAAATGAGGCAAGACACAAAATTGATAACGGAGTTCGGCTTAAACCCAAGCCTACGTCTCCGCTCCCAACTCAACCGTTGAGAGATTTACTACCGCTTGCTTTTTAATGGTTTTAGCAAGAAACCCAATAGACTTTAAGGTTAGTCTAGAACCTATTACAGCTTGCTTTTAATGGTTATGCAAGAACCCACTTGCTTTCAATGGTTGAGCAAGAACCCACTAGCCTTCTTACAGGTGAAGGCTAGCTCACCTATGTCTCAAGCCTTTTAAAGGAAAGACTTGACCAACCTCTTCACACCTTGAAGGTGATGTGAGAACCCAAAAGAGAGGATGAGAGAAAGAGATGGGGTTTGTAGGCACAAACCCAATTTGATGCTCAAAATAAATAAAGCAATAAAAACCGTAATGGGAGAAGCCTTGGGCGCCAAAGGATTGATTGGAGTTGATGAAGGGCACTCCCAAGCTTCTTTGGTGGTGCTCCTTGGTTGTGGAATTGAGTTGGAGCAAGTGGAGGTTCCTTGGTGGAATTCGCCGGAGGTTCGCCAAATGATCAAAAATGTGTCTGTGGGCTTCCTTGTGGCTTGGTTGAGTTTCCGGGGCTTCATAGTCCTTTATTTATAGAGGGGGAACCCTCAAATGGCCTTTGGGAGGCTTCGGAGCCGTTGGAGAGGTCTTCGGAGCCGTTGGGAGGCAAGTGGACAGGTCTGGTCAAAGGCCCAACGGCTAGTTTGACTGGATCTACCGGCTGACCGGTGCAAGGCCACCGGTTGGCCAGTGCTTGCAAAAAGGAGGAGGGTTTCTGTCCAGGCGCCACCAGCTGGCCGGTGAGGAGGCCACCGGTTGGCCGGTGCTGAGGCAGTAGCAAACACTATTCTGCTGGGTGCCACCGGCTGGCCGCTGGTGAGGCACCGGTTGGCCGGTGGTCTGGACAGAAAGATGCCTTCTGTCCAGGCCTCCATCGGCTGGCCGGTGGTCTTCCACCGGTTGGCCGGTGGACTGAATTTCAGTCCACTTTTCTTCCTTTGCCACTGCTTGCTCCTGAAATCATGCCTATTTAACAAAAACACTTGAAAGCAAGATTAGTAAAATAAGAGAGTGATTGTGATCATGAAAATTAAACCACGAGGGGTTCGAGAGGTACAACAATCTCCCCCTATTTTGATGATCACAATCACCAAAACAAACAATGTAAAAATGAAATGAAAGACATGCTTTAAAGGATAAATTGAAAAGTAAATCAAAGCATGAGAGAAAGATTTCTCCCCCAATCAACCAAGAATTTCTCCCCCTTTGTGATTATCAAAATAGCACGGGGCATAAAACTTGATTGAGGGAAACGTTGAAAAACGAGATAGAGATTTTAAATCAATTGAAATTTTTGAAATTGAATTGAAAGTTTTGAATCGAAAATTTTGAATTGAAGAAATTTGAATTTAAAGTTTTGAATCGAAAATTTGAGAATTGAGAATTGAAAGTTTTGAATGAAAAGATTTGAAATAAAAGGTTTTGAAACATGAAACAAAAAAGCTTAAATAAACCTAACTCCCCCTAAATAAAAACAACAAATCACCGGGGAGAGGTTTTTGAAACCGAGACAAATTTTGGTCCGGTGAGACTTGCTAAAAGGGATTTTTCAATCCACACTTGTCTAGTGGCGGGTCTTCTCCTATAAAATTCATCGTTAAGGAAAATGGTTTTAGGCCTACCATACCGGGCATTTTTGCAATTGCACTCATAGATTAAGTGCTCGGGTTTTTTACAATAATTGCAAAATTTAAATTGGGAGCTCCCCCTTACAAAAAAAGTTGGAGCATGGGAAGAGGAAGCTTGCTTGGAATAGCCAAGCCCTTCGGTGGTTCTAGATATGCGTTGGGAACCTAGGAGTTTGGTCAAATTTTGTTCACCTTAGGTGAACTTGGCAAAGGATTCCCTTAAATCTTTGATTGTTGATTCCATAGAATCAACATCGGGAAGGTTTTGGACTTTGAGGGACAACTCCTCCTTTTCTTTGAGAAGTTGTTCCTTTTCGGAAGAAAGTTTTTTGAAATTCTTTTTTAAAGAAACAAATTTGGAAGAAAGTTCGTGAAAACCTTCCTCCAATTGATCTCTAGCATGTTGGAGATCCTCGTAGGATAAATGATTTAAAGAATTTGAAGAACAAGAGGATGAGGAGTCGGAAGAGGTTACCTCATGAAATGCCATTAGGCATTTTTTACCGTTGTCACTTGAGGAGGAGGAGGAGGAGGATGTGGAGCTATCACTCCATGTGGCCTTGAAAGCCTTTTTCTTTTCCTTTTGCTTGGCCTTTTTCTTGTTGAGTGGACAATCGGGCTTGTAATGGCCTTTCTTGCCACACCCGTAGCATGTTACCTCGGGCTCGGATTTTTCGTCGTGTTTTTCCTTTCGAGCTTTGCGAGATTTCTTCTTCTTGTGCTTCTTCATGAACTTGTGCATTTTGCGGGCAAGATTCTCCATTTCTGAATCGCCGCTTGAAGAGGAAGACGATGAGGAGGAGGAGCTTTCTTCTTGTTGAACTTTGAAGGCGATGTTCTTTGGAACTTTGATTGGTTTGCCTTCCTTTTCAGCTTGCCTCCTCATGGTGATCTCATAAGTCATGAGTGATCCGATGAGCTCTTCGACCGACATGTTCTTTATGTCCTTTGCTTCTTGGATTGCCGTTACCTTTGGAGCCCATGAGCTTGGTAGGATCCATAGGATCTTCTTGACCATTGTTTCTGCAGACACATCATCACCAAGGGACTTTCTCCCATTGCAAACATCAGTAAATCGAGTAAACATTTCAGTAATATTTTCATGTGGGTGCATAGAAAAAGACTCAAAATCTTGACGAAACATATCCAATCGAGTGTCCTTGACTTTGTTGGTCCCCTCATGGGTAACCTCCAATAGTTTCCAGATTTCATGTGAGGAGGTGCATGTGGAAACTCGATTGAATTCATTACGATCGAGGCCGCAATGAAGAGCATTCATGGCTTTGCCATCAAGCTCGAAATTTTTAATATCGGCTTGGGTCCATTTGGATTCATCGGGAGAGGAAAGTGAATAACCATGCATGACAATTTTATAAATAGGATAACCTATACTTCTAAGAAAAGTGGTCATGCGGGTTTTCCAATAATTATAGTCGGTTCCATCAAAAAATGGAGCACGACCCAATGAATAGCCTTCGGGGGCGAAAGAGGTTGATGCCATCACAATGGATCTTAAATTTGAAACCGGTGAAGGTATTACTCAAATTTTCTTCTGATACCAATTGTTGAGCGGAGAAAGAAAGGAGTGATGGCAAGAGGGGGGGTGAATTGCCTTTTAAAAAATAATTAACAATTTAAAATCAAAGTTAAAAGTGCAGCGGAAATAAATGAGGCAAGACACAAAATTGATAACGGAGTTCGGCTTAAACCCAAACCTACGTCTCCGCTCCCAACTCAACCGTTGAGAGATTTACTACCGCTTGCTTTTTAATGGTTTTAGCAAGAAACCCACTAGACTTTAAGGTTAGTCTAGAACCTATTACAGCTTGCTTTTAATGGTTATGCAAGAACCCACTTACTTTCAATGGTTGAGCAAGAACCCACTAGCCTTCTTACAGGTGAAGGCTAGCTCACCTATGTCTCAAGCCTTTTAAAGGAAAGGCTTGACCAACCTCTTCACACCTTGAAGGTGATGTGAGAACCCAAAAGAGAGGATGAGAGAAAGAGATGGGGTTTGTAGGCACAAACCCAATTTGATGCTCAAAATAAATAAAGCAATAAAAACCGTAATGGGAGAAGCCTTGGGCGCCAAAGGATTGATTGGAGTTGATGAAGGGCACTCCCAAGCTTCTATGGTGGTGCTCCTTGGTTGTGGAATTGAGTTGGAGCAAGTGGAGGTTCCTTGGTGGAATTCACCGGAGGTTCGCCAAATGATCAAAAATGTGTCCGTGGGCTTCCTTGTGGTTTGGTTGAGTTTCCGGGGCTTCCTAGTCCTTTATTTATAGAGGGGGAACCCTCAAATGGCCTTTGGGAGGCTTCGGAGCCGTTGGAGAGGTCTTCGGAGCCGTTGGGAGGCAAGTGGACAGGTCTGGTCAAAGGCCCAACGACTAGTTTGACTGGCTCTACCGGCTGACCGATGCAAGGCCACCGGTTGGTCGGTGCTTGCAAAAAGGAGGAGGGTTTCTGTCCAGGCGCCACCGGCTGGCCGGTGAGGAGGCCACCGGTTGGCCGGTGTTGAGGCAGTAGCAAACACTATTCTGCTGGGTGCCACCGGCTGGCCGCTGGTGAGGCACCGGTTGGCCGGTGGTCTGGACAGAAAGATGCCTTCTGTCCAGGCCTCCATCGGCTGGCCGATGGTCTTCCACCGGTTGGCCGGTGGACTGAATTTCAGTCCACTTTTCTTCCTTTGCCACTGCTTGCTTCTGAAATCATGCCTATTTAACAAAAACACTTGAAAGCAAGATTAGTAAAATAAGAGAGTGATTGTGATCATGAAAATTAAACCACGAGGGGTTCGAGAGGTACAACAAGGCTGATCCTAGTGTGGCTGCACTTGGCGGGGCTCGTCTGACAAAGGGGGCAGTAGGTGCACTGGCCCAGGGGCCTCTGCATGCACAATGACAGTTGTCTCTTCTTTTACGGGCCTTCTCACAAGAGCTGGAAGGGGAAATGGGCGCAACCGTTGTTTGGTTCACCGCAAGGCTTATTCCAGACGCCAAGCCTTTTCGAAGAACTCTTGAAATCTGCCCGAGTAGTTTAGGGAGATGAGGGTAGGGACTAGCTCATCTCTAATATTCTCCATGCACATCATAAGCAGTTGTTCCTAGGAGAGCGACTTATCGATTGAATATGTGAGTCCCTTCCATTGGGTGACGAAGTCGACGATTTACTTATTGGGCCTCTGTTTGCAGAGGTCGGTGATGCTGGTCTTGCGTGAGGTGGAGTTGAACTGGCAGATGAACTGTCTACGAAGGCCCTCCCAACTGGCAACAAACCCTGTGGGAAGGTGACTGTACCAGACGAACGCAGGTTCTTCCAAAATCTGAACAAAGTATCGGAGCTTGGCGACTTCCTGCTGTTCTGGAGTCCCCAACATTGGATCGCACCTCAAGGTGAAATGAGCCAAGTGCTGTAGTGGATCACCTGTCCTATTGAACGGGGTGAAGTTGAGATTACCAAATTCTGGGGCTGCTCGAACATGCTCTACCCACGCTGGGTACGACTTTCTTTCAGGAAAAACTGCCACCTTCTGTGTTTCCAAAGCCTCAAGATGGGTGACAAGAGCAGCTATCACATCATCTTGGTGAGAATTTTTGGTCACCAATGCATTGATAGGCTCATCAAATCATGGAGCAGCGTGACCTTGATCTCGAGGTGGATGATCATGCTGCTTAGGTGGGGTGGACGACTCATATCTCGATCGTTTGTCGTAGCCCTCGGTTTTTCCCTTACCGGGTGCACGAGACCACTAAGTTCAAATCACGGTGCCTGCCTAAGGAGGACTAGGTGCCTCATTGGAGGAGAGATGAGGTCCCTTCTGGCAATTTCGGGGTCCGAGCACTGCTCGATAATAAGCTCAATAGTGAGACTTTTATAGTCCTCAAACTCTTGAAACAAGACGACTATCCCGAGATCCAACTCGATTTTTAGCACAACCTCCAATGGACCAATAAGATCGGGATGTCCCTTGCCTTCGTCGACATATTGACGAGCAGATGACAACAACTTATTGGGGGGTCTCCCAAGGCCGAACATCTGTCTCTGCTGATGAGTGCAGGTGTTTGTCTGCTTGGTATCGTGTCACCCCTTAAGGCAGGTTTTCCCTGTCATGCCCTATGTCGGCAACCCAATTTCTATGATCTTTAGAAGGGTCAATAGTGAACACATTCACTATGTAACACCCCAATATTTTAAGGACTGTCTCTTTTTAAATAAATTTAATCACTTCGACAGCTTGCGTTGCACGCAACACCGAGTTAAAATGAACTACGATCTATTATAATGTGACTGTTATAACCTAGTCGTTAAAATTGAAGGGTATAATTATGCCTAACTAAATTACGAAAAATATATGGTTTATACATTTATAGAACAAATAAAAAAATTAAAAGAAGTGTTTTTTCTGAAAAACTATTTTTATATGCGCAATATATTTATATCATAATAAATTGAGTTAGTCACTATTGTTGATTGATTTTAATGAAATATATATATTATATATTTAATAAAATGTTTTAACATCCATATAATATTTTTACTATGCATGTGATAAGAATAAATCATGTTTTATTATTAAAAACAACATTGTTTAAGATGCGGCTTTTATCGCGTTTTGTGCACTTATTTTAAAATTAATTTTTGCTACTTATAGATATTGAATTCGATTAAATGGATTTCATATTTGAAATTAGAAGGCTCAAATTTAGTAAATCTGTTCCTTTTATTTTTAGATATTATGAATAATAACCATTGTAAATTTTATGACCACAGTAAATGGTAAATCAGGTTAATCTAAGTTAAAACTAAGTAATATGACCATAATTTTTCATCCAAATTCTTGTTGGATGAAGAGAATTTGACCCTCAATACCTTATGTCCGAAATTGAGTTGTTTAATAGACACTTGTCCATGAAAAAAATTTATATATTATTTAAATTAAAGATAGTTACAAAATGTCACTCTCTTTGTTTTTAATATCTCTTATGTGTCAACATAGGGGCAAAAATAAGATATGAATGAACCTAAATGTCTATTTTGAGCTTAATGAAATTATTTTCATTATATATTTTTTTTAATTTTTAGAAATTATATAATTAGCTTAAATGTTTGTGCAACACTAATACAATATTTTCTTAATTAACAGAAAAATAAAATAAATGATTTTAAAATATTAATTTTGATATTATTTGAATGAGATAATGTGTACAATGAATTTTCTAGATCTATAACATATTATAGATGTGTGAAAACACTAGATTCAAATTCCCCATTTGTCTTAATGTGTTTAAAATCAAATTAAATGAATAGCATCAAAATTGACAAAAATGATATTTTATCAAAATTATATTTTATTAAATTATTTAAAAATCATAAAATCTTGAAATACGATAAGGTGGATATGATATGGTCAAAAATGTCATAACTTGGACATTTATGGACCAAATGTAAACTTATAAGTAAAAATTACAACTCTTTAATATGGAAAAAGTTATTACTATAGTGAAAATTAAAATTGATTAACTAATGGTTAATCAAAATGATAAGGTTTAAAATGACATCAAAACTTGTCTAAATTCTATTGGTTGATGATATTATAACCTTATCCTACCATATATTCAAATCCCTTTCTATTTGGAATCATTTGACATGAGAATGAATTTATTATAATTTAATATTGTGAGAAATTTCTAAAGTGCTCCTCACCTCAATTATAAAAGGACACATCCTCCCTCAATCCTTCACACCACATTGAGCCATCTATCTCGACCAATCCATGACCATTTCTCTTCTCAACATCTTTATCCAAGTTCTGAAGGTTCCAGTCTCCTTAAAAGACCAATCTTAATTCCTTTAAGGCAGGATCTAAAGAAGGTCTCCCAAAGAGGAGGTAATTGTCCTACCCAACCTCTTTCAATTTATTTTTTATTCCACCTCTTCTAAATTTTTGAAATTTATCATAAAATAATTGTCTCAGTATCCAAAATATACTGAAATGTTATTATGATTATGAAACCACCATTACCCACCATCTTTCCCATCAAGTGAGAAATGAAAGCATCGCTTGTGCGTACGTACAACTTGTCATCTCCACGTAGTGATACAATTCATTTTTCATTATCATCTTTTATGGATGAGAATTATGATAAGTTTAATATTTATATATTATATTTATAACATAATTATACTTCTTAAATAAGAATATCATATTTACCTTCTTACCTTCCAAACAATTGGTAAACGATAACACCGCTCGTGTGTATGTGTGAACTACCACCTCCATAAAGTGACGTGATTCATTTTTCATTTCCATTTTACTTGGATGATAATAAGGATGGATTTGATGAATAAATATGATGTATATGATATACTAATTATTTTAAAAATGATAATTATTATTTACCTTTCTTTCGTTCCATCCATAGAATAATGAAAACAACATCCATGCATATATAAGGCCGCTTACCGTCTCTATGAAAAATGTGATTCATTTTTCTATTTATACATTTAATATATTACTTTAAATACATATATAATGAATATATATGATATTTATATCATTATTGACATTCTGGAGATAATGAAACCTTGATCAAAGTATAAAGACCAAAACCACAACACCAAAACATACATGAAAAACGAAACAATTATCACACAAAATAATGATTTTTAACAAATATTTGTTAAGAAATGAGTGATAAAAGATTATAAGTATGTCATAAATGGAATGATATACATGATTATGATTTTGGAATAGATATATAATAAACATATATTTATTATACAAGAGGTTTGAACATGTACGAAGGAAGTCAAACTTGAGATATGACTTTATTTCAAAATCTCATCAATATTCAAGATTGTTTATACTTAAGACTCTATTGAGAAATAGTTTTCTTCCATATCAATATTTTTTTAAAAAAAATTCTTTCATATCCATATTTTCCATAAAATGTTTTAAATAATATTTTTAATACTCATATGATTGTTTAAAGTCATTTTTACCCATGTTTGACTGCTTTCAAAACGGGTTGAAATGAATTTCTTGTCATTTTCCAAATAAGATACTTTTCAATTTTTCTGATAAAATCATGAAAGAAATATTTTTTAACTTATATGGAATGATCAAAATTTCCAGCCTGCATGATTAATCTTTTCTTTGAAGCTTCCTTTACATGTTTATAGGGTCCTTTTTAAAGAAAATTTTTTCATTCGCAATTGTGTAGTTTTTTTTAAATAAGTGATTTTAAAAGTGAAAAAGTTATTTTCCTAGAGGATGTTTTTCATGATATTTTTATGGTATTTCTATTCATCAATGACAACAACCCTTATTTTACTTATGCTATATTGGGGATATGTTATGATGATGCCATCCTTATTATTTCCTTAGATGGTTTATGATCTGTTTGACTGAGGATAAACTATTTTGATACCATTCACCACATTACTTTGGATGATTTATGATTATGTTTATTGATTGCGGAAATTATTAACATTTGGTATACTAGTTTCAATACAAATGTTTATGTTGATTATGTTTCACCCCTTTCATATGAGGAATGCATTTAGTGATGAGCGGAGCTCACTATAGCCCCTCGATGCATCAATAGATCTCATGAGATAAACTTGCTTGGGTATTGGCTGAGACCTTACCTTTTTATGTAAGAAATCTCAGCATGAGGGCTTGATGATATGTTTATGATGTCCAAAATTATACATTTCCCTCATTCTGAGATTAATTATTGATTTTTATGTGATTATTTGATTAGTTATGATATATATGGATAAGTTTTTAGCTCATGTGATTATGAAATTATTTGAGTTCCATTTATTTGTTGTCATATTATTCATGCCTTATTTAGCTTCTGTTGTATGCATACCCTTGCTGAATATCTGAGTTCACACTTTTCTTATCTTTATTTTTTCCTAGGTTTCCAAGAAGCATATTATGATTGATATGCAGGGATAAGCTAGGAGGATAATGACACTCTAAAAGGAAATACTATGTTTTATTTTATGCTTTCAATTGTAATGTAAGATTCAAGTATGTATCTATTCTTCCAAGACTAATAAAATATTTTGTCATTTGCGATGCAAATATTTGTATTTAATAACAATATAATAAAGTAACCACCGACTCTGGGCTATTGGGGTTGGAGTCTTTACAGTTGGTATCAAAGGAAGTTTAATATAAATATTGAGAACTAGATTTAGGAAAACTTAGATTAGAGAAATGTAACCCTATAATGGACTTTGATAATATTCCTAAAGAAACCGAGATTATGATTTTGAAATTAGTTATACATAAATTTTCAATTTATGTTAAGTATTTCACTAGTTTCAAAATTATACATTATGATTCATAATCTAATCTAGCGTATTCCATTGTTCAGAAATCGCATCTAGTAGAAGGAATTGAAACCGTATCAATGCATGCAATTCATGTAGGTATTGCCCTCATAGGCAATATAATGATGCTGGAGATGGAGCTGTAACTGGAGATGAACAAATTATAACTATATTGGGACAATTGACTCAGGTTATGAGCAATAACCTTACCCGTATGGAGAAACTTGCTGATCCACAACATTGTGTAACAATGTTAGTCTGCTTCACACGTTAGCAACCTCCATCATTCAATGGGGCTACAAATCCATTTATAGCTGAGTAATGAATAAGTTCCTAAGAAAACATATTTTTCTCTTTGGGAAGTAATGAAAGAGAGAATGTTGTCATGTCAGTATATTGCCTCTCAAGAGATGCATATCAATGGTGGTAATTGATTCAAAATATCGTGGAGAAAATAACAAACATGGAATGAAAGGATTTTAAGGAACTTTTCTTGGAAAAATAATTTCCTCACAAACAACAAACGAATATAGAGAGACAATTCTTGAGTCTAAGACAAAAGGAGGATGATAATGTTGCTATGTATAAAGCCAACTTTACAAGGTTATCAAGGCATGTTGCAGACTACATACGTAATCCAAAGAGCAAGATCGATCATTTCTTTGATGGGATTAAACCATTTTTTCAAAGGGTGCTAGTATCCCAAACATTTTCATCATATAAGGATATAATATCATGTGATATCAAGATAGGGAAATAATTTTCCAGGTCTTCTGGCTTCAAAGGGAAGTAAGATAAGAAGAGGGTTGCTGAGTACTCCAGAAAAGGAAATAAGGCAAAGTGGGATAAGGGAATGGTTGGATTTCCAACTTGTAATAAATGTTGAAATAAACATCATGGAACATGCTTATTGGGAATGATATTTTTCTACAAATGTGGATAAAAAGACCACCAGGACCGTGATTTCAAGTGAAAGAAAGAAGCCGACAATGTGAAATGTTTCAGCTTAAGGAGATGAGACACTATGCAAATGATTTTCCTAGGCGTCAAGAGAACATTCCCCAGAAAAGGCCAAGGGGGAAAGATCAAGCTTATAAGATCACAACAACTAAGGTTGAAGTTTCTAATGATGTGGTGGAAGATACTTAAATCATATCATCTAATTTAGCTAATTCTTTATTTGATTCTAGATCATTAAATTATTTTATATCTTCCCAGTTTTCTAAAAAATTATACATTTCCCTTTTCACCTTAAGAAGGGAGTTTTCAGTCAAAACTCATAGAGGAAACCTCATTGCGACAAAGATGTGTCAAACAATTCCTATCACGACACATGAATGTGCTCTATTTATTGATTTTATTATCATACCTATGGTGGAATTTGATATAATCCCTGGTATGGACTGAATTTCAAAATATAATGAAAAATTTTATTACAAAGAGAAGGAAATTATGATTTGTGATGAAGATATAGAATTCCTTATCTTTAGAGGGGAGACTTCATCATCCGAGTCATGTCCAGATCCACCTCCAGTAGCTCTTCTAAATGAGATTCTTGGAGAAGAAGACCTGACACAACCTACAGAGTAAAAAGATAATCTTAAAATTGAGGCTATAACTATTGTAGAGGAATACATTGATGTATTTCCTAAGGAATTACCTGGATATCCACCAGAACAACAAGTTGAGTTTTCCATTGATTTAATCCCTGATGCAAGACCTATATCAAAGAATTCCTATAGAATGACCACTGTGGAGTTGGTGTAATTGAAAAAAAACTAGAGGATTTGAGTGGTTAGGTATTTATATGCCCTAGTGTTTCATCTTGGGGAGCCCATATCCTTTTTCATTAAGAATAAAGATATATTTATCAGGTTGTACATTAATTATAGGTAAATAAATGATATTATAATAATGAACAAGTATCCCCTACCTCACATTGATAACTTATTCGACCAACTTCATGAAGTTCAATATTTTTTAAAGATTTAACTTCATTCTAGATATCATTAATTATGAGTAAAGAAGGAAGATATTCTGAAGACAATGTTTCGAATGAGGTATAGACATTACGAGTTTATAATAATTCCATTTGGATTGACTAGTAAACCCTCTATTTTTATGGATTTAATAAACATAGTATTCAAGGAATATATTGATAATTTTATTGTAGTATTTATTGATGATATCTTGGTGTACTCCAAGAACTATGAGGACCATGAGAACCACTTGTGGATCATTCTATAGATTCTTAACAGAAAAGAGTTATTTGGGAAATTTAGAAAGTGTGAATTCTGGCTTGAAAAAGTTTCTTTTCTTGGCCATATTTTCTCTAAATATGGAATCTTAGTTGATCATGCAAAAATAAAGGTAGTCCAAGAATGACCTATACCAACAAACATAACTGAGGTACATAGTTTCATTGGCTTTTTCAGATTTTTATCATCAATTTGTTTAAATTTTTACTTGATTAACTAACTCATTAACCAAGATTACTTATAAAGGGTTAAGTTTATTTGTATAAAGGAACGTGAAAAATGTTTTAAGGAATTGAAGAGGAGATTGGTGAATGTTCCGATCTTGACTCTACCATCAGGAAATAGTGGATTTGTGATATATAGTGATGTATTGAGGAATGAACTTGGTTGTGTCCTTATACAAAATGATAGATTTATTGCCTTTGCATCAAGACAGTTAAAAAATCATGAACAAAACTATCAAACTCATGATATTGAGTTATCAACCATAATATTTTTTCTAAAGATATGGGGACACTATCTCTATGATGAAATATGTGAGATATATACAAATCATAAGAGTTTAAAATACATCTTCTCATAGAAAGAAATCAACATGATACATAGATGATAAGTTGAGCTACTCAAGGATTATGATTGATCTATACACTACTAAACAGGGAAGGAAAATAAGGTAGAGGATCATTGAGCAGGAAGGATCAAGGAGTTCTAAACAAAATAAGGATTTATAGAGATCCTGTGTTCATGGATCTAGTAAAGATGGATATGAGAATTATTAATAAAGGGGAAACATCACTATTTTTTCAAATTATTTCCAAAACATCATTATTGGAAATGATGAAAAGTTATTAGTCTGATGATTAGAACTTTCAAAATAAAATCAAAGTTGTGAATGATGGGAAATTGGTAGACTTCATATATAAAGAAGGCGTTATAAAATTTGGAAAGAGACTTCATGCTTCCTCTATACCCGAGATAAAAAGGGAATTATTGGATAATGATCATAGCTCTAATTTATTTATACACCATGGTAGTACTAAAATGTATAGGGATTTGAAGGAACATTTTTGGTGGGATAACATGAACCGAGAAATTGCTGATTATGTGTCATGATATTTGATTTTCCAATAAGTGAAGGCTGAGAGACAATATCCTAGAGGAGTCATGCAACCTCTACCTATTACTACATGGAAATGAGATGACATTACTATCGAATTTTTCACCAGATTACCAAAGACTCCAAGAAATAATGATGCGATATGGGTTATTGTTGATCGACTTACCAAATCTGCACATTTCTTTTTTATAAGAGAATATTTTCCTCTGGAATTCCTTGTGTAATTCTATAATAATGAAGCTGTAAGACTTCATGGTGAATCTTTTTCAATTGTTTTTATTCGTGATCCATGATTTACATTGAAATTATGGAAAATTCTTCAGAAGGATCTTGATACTAAAGCTTCATTTAATCCACACTTATCACCCTAAAACTAACAGGTGTTTAGAAAGGACTATCCAAACATTAGAAGACATGTTGATGTCCTGCTCACTTGACTTTCAAGGTATGTGAGGCAAGTATTTACCTTTGGTATAATTATCCTATAACAATAGATTTCATTCAAGTATTCAAATGGATCCATATAAAGGATTATATAGAAAGAGATGTCATACACCAACTTGTTGAGATGAAGTTGGTGAAAGGAATCTTGTAGGCCCATAACTTTTGGAGGAAACAACAACAAAGGTAAAAACTATTCAAACCCATATCAAAGCATCTCAAAGTAGGCAAAAGAGCTATGTCGACAACTTTTTTTTTTGAAATTTCAAGTGGGAGATCACATTTTCTTGAAGGTATCTTCATGGAAGGGTTATATAAGATTTGATAAGAAAGGAAAACTGATCCCCGGGTACATTGGACATTTTGAAATCCTTGAAAGAATTGGAGCTGTGGATTACCATTTGGTAATGCTACTTGGCCTTTTTAAAGTACATGATGTGTTCCATATATCCTTGTTAAGGAAGTACATGCCAGACCTAATGCATGTTATCACTTATGAAGAAATATAATTGGAACCTGATTTATCTTACTGTGAAGAGACTATCCATATATTGATCACTAGAGAACAAATATTGAGGAATTAGATGACTCAGATGGTAAAGGTACTTTGAAAAAATGATAGGATAGAAGATGTGACATGAGAACTTGAGGAAATTATGATGAAGAGCTAACCAAATTTATTTAATAGGTGACATTCTAGAAATTTTGAGGTTGAAATTTTTGAAGGAGGGAAGAATATAACACCCCAAGATTTTATGATATGTCTCTTTTTAAATAAATTTAATCCCTTCAATAGCTTGGGTTGCACACAACACTGAGTTCAAACAAACTACAATCTGTTATTATAAGATCGTTATAAATCATCCATTAAATTGATAGGTATAAATAGGACTATCTAAATTTTGAAAAATATATGGTTTATACATTTATAGAATAAATTAGTTGGTTATCAATTGATTAGAAATAATTTTTCTAAAGAAGCATTTTTCTGAAAAACTATTTTTTGTGCGTGCAATATATTTATATCATAATAAATTAAATTATTCACTATTGGTGAACGATTTTAATGAAATTTATATATTAAATATTCAATCAAATTTTTTAACATTCATATAATATTTTTACTTTACATAAGATAAGAATAAATCCAATTTTATTCTTAAAAAATGTATTTTCTAAAATGAGGATTGTATCATGTTCTGCATACTTATTTTTTTTTACTTATAGGTATTGAATTTGATTAAATGAATTCCATATTTTGAATCAGGAGACTCAAATTTAGTAAATAGGTCCCTTTTATTTTGAGACATTATGAATAGTAACCATGATAAATTTTATCACCTTGGTAAAGGGTAAATCGGGTTAATATAGGTTAAAACTAAGTAATAAAGCCATAATTTTTCATCTAAATTATTAATAGATGAACAGAACTCGACCCTTAACAACTTAGGTTTAAAATTGAGTTGTTTAATGGATAATTTCCCATGAAATGACTCGTATATTATTTAAATCAAAGATATTTACAAAATGTCATTCTCTTTGTTCTTAATATCTCTTATGTGTTCACATAGAGAAAAATAAAGATATAAACGAACATAAATGTTTATTTTTAGTTTAATGAAATTATTTTCATTCTATAAATTTATTTTTAATTTTTAGAAATTATATAATTACCTTAAATTCTTGTGCAACGCTAATACAATATTTACTTAATTAATAGAAAAATAAAATAAATGAATTTAAAAATATTAATTTTGATATAATTTGAATGAGTTAATGCACCCAATGAATTTTATAGATCTATATAACATATTATATAGGTGTGAAAACGTTATATTTGAATCCCCCTTTTGTTTCGATTTATTTAAAGTCAAATTAAATTAAGTATCAAAATTGATAAAAATGATATTTTATCAAAATAATATTTTATTAAACTAACAAAAAATCATAAAACCTTGAAACAGGACAAGGTGGATATGATATGGTCTACAATTTTATATCTTGGACATTTATGGTCCAATTGTAAACTTATAAGTAAAAATTAGAACTCTTTAGTATGAAAAAGTTGTTACCATAGTTAAAAATTAAAATTGATTAACCAAGGGTTAATCAAAATGATAAGGTTTAAAATGACATAAAAATTGTCTAAATTTAATTATTTGATGGTATTAATACTCTATCCTACCTTATTTTATAATACCTTTCCATTTGGAGTCATTTGACATGATAATGAATTTATTATAATTTAATATTTTGAGAAATTACAAAAGTGCCACACCTCAATTATAATAGGGAACCTTCTCCCTCACTTCTTCACATCACATTGAGCCATGTAGGTCAACCAATCTCAACACATTTCTCTTCTCAATATCTATAGACAAGTTTTGGAGGTACCTGTCTCCCTAAAAGACCAATCTTAAGTCCTTTAAGAAAGGATCTAATGAAGGTCACCCGAAGAAGATGTAATTATCTTACCTGACCTCTTTCAATTTATTCATTCTTCTACCTCTTCTAAATTTTTGGAAGTTATTATAAAAAAATAATTTCAGTATCCTCAATATATTGAAATGTTATTATGATTATAAAACCATTTTTACATACCCTCTTTCCCATCAAATTAGAAGTGAAAGTATCACTCGTGTGTATGTATGATTTACCATCTCCATGTAGCGATACTATTCAATTTTCATTATCATCTTTTATGGATGATAAATATGGTAGGTTTAATATTTATATATGATATTTATAACATAATTATACTTATTAAATAATAATATTATATCTACTTTCTTACCTTCCAAACCATTGGTAAACGATAACGTCACTCGTGTGTACGTGTGGACTACCACTTCCACGAAGTGATGTGATTCATTTTTCATTTCTATTTTACTTTGATGGTAATAAGGATAAATTTGATAAATATATATGATTTAGATGATATAATAATGATTCTAAAAATGATGATTATTATTTAACTTTCTTTTGTTCCATCCGTAGAATAATGAAAACAACGTCCATGCGTATGTATGACCTACCACCTCCATGAACGATGTAATACATTTTTCTATCTCTACCTTTAATGAATTATATTAAATAAATATATAATGAATATATATTATATTTATATCGTTATTAAAAATCTGGAGATGATCAAACCTTCATCAAAGTATAAAAATCGAAACTACCGAACTAAAACATACATGAAAAACAAAGCAGTTATTACCTGAAATAGTGATTTTTAACAAAGAATTGTTAAGAAATGAGTGATAAAAGATTATAATTATGTAATAAATGGTATGATATATGTGAGTATGGTTATCAAATAGATCTATAATAAATATATATTTATTATACAGGAGTTTTGAACACGAATGAAGGAATCTGGACTTGAGGTAAGAGTATATTTCACAATCTCATCAATATTCACGATTGTTTATGCTTAAGTCTCTATTGAGGAATCCTTTTATTCCATGTCCATATTTTTCATAAAATGGTTTAAATAATATTTTTAATACTCTCATATGATTTTTTAAGTCATTTTTACCCATGTTTGACTTCTTACAATACATTTTGAAAGGAATATTCTTGTCATTTTTCGAACAATGTACTTTTTGACTTTTTGACAAAAGTATGAAAGAAATGTTTTTTAACTTATAAAAAATGAATGATTTTTCCCATATTAATGATTAATATTTTATTTTAAGATTACTTTACAAGTGTATAAGGTTCTTTAGAAAAAAATGTTTTTCTTTATAATTACGTAGTTTGTTAAAAAATAAGTGATTATCGAAGTGAAAAGGTTATTTTCCTCAAAAATGTTTTAAGGACATTTTTATGGTATTTCTATTAATTAATGACAATAAATATTATTTTACTTATGATTCATTGGAGATATGTTATGATGATACCATCCTTATTATTTCTCTAGATGGTTTATGATCTGTTTGACCGATGATGTACTATTTTGATACCATTCACCATATTACTTTGGATGTTTTATGATTATGTTTAATGATTGGGGAAATTATTAACATTTTGTATACTAGTTTCAATGTGAATTTTTTTTGATTATTTTCCACCCCTTTCATATGAGGAATACATTGGACTTAGTAAGTGATGGGCATAGCCCACTATAACCCCTTTATGCATCATTAGGTCTCATGAGACAAACTAGATTGGGTATTGGATGAGACCTTACCCAGTTATGTAAGATAGCTTGATACAAGGCCTTACTGATATGTTTATGATGTCTGACATTCTACATTTCTCTCATTATGGGATTATTTATTGATTTCCATATGATTTTTTGATTAGTTATAATATCCATGGATAAATTTTTAGCTCATGTGATTATGGAATTATTTGATTTCCCTTTATCTTCTTCCTTATTATTTATGCATTATTTAGCTTCTACTGTATGCATAACCTTACTGAGCATTTGTGCTCCCCCTTTTTCTTGAGTTTATTTTTTCATAGTATTCCAAGTAGTATATTATGATTGATATATAGGGATAAGCTAGGAGAATAATGGTGTTCTCAATGGAAATACTATGTTGTATTTTTTTTCAATTGTAATGTATGATTTAAGAATGTATCTAGTCTTCAAAGACTACTAAAATATTTAGTGGTATGTGATTATTTTTATCTAATGCCAATGTAATAAAGTAACCACTGACTCCAGGCTATTGGAGTCAGGTGTTGCAGAAACATCGGGAGTCACAACGATAGAAAGAAACAATTTGCAGAAGAGTAGAAGGGAAAATAATAATAATAAGATATTGGATAAAGATTTACATGGTTTAGGAAATTATCCCTATTTCCAAATAGAGACATAATTTTACTATGATTCATGAGCACACATTTAGAAGAGATCTCTCAGAGTTTCCAACAACAAAACCCTAGCCCATAATGGGCTACAAAAGGAGGAAGACGATCCACTATTCCACCGACCACACAAGAAGTCTGCATTGTTATAGTGAAAGGTGGTTGGAAGTCTTCATCGTAACTGTTTTGTGACCACACAAGTCTAAAGTGCTATAGTGGCTGGCATTTGGAAGTACACATAGATACGGTATTGTTGACTCCAGAGTTTGACCTGCTACACTACCATATTGATGTCGGTCGGTCAGCTCTGCTATAATGGCCATAGTTTCTACAGTTCCCCCAAATTTGGGTATGGGGCCTTCAACCCCCAGACCCCCAAAGCAAGACTACGTTTCCCCTACAACTCCCAACAAGCTCACCATAGAGCTTGAACCACGAAATTTGCGGCCTGGTGAGCAATACAGGCCAAAATAATTCAGCCCAAACATCATCCCAATCAGATCGGGCTACACCAATCCAACATCGGGGTCTTCACACAGTATGACAATAGCCAGTGGGAAACTTTCACCATCGATGGATGGGACGAATTGACGATCCCATTGTTGCCACGAGATAGGGCTAAAATAGAGGGAAGTGTATTACCCCATCCTCTAACCTTCATGAGTTGAGTTAACTCTACCATTACTCACTGGAGAACAATGATGCTCTTAACATAGGTTCACTAGAGAGTTTGGTGGTAGCTATAAGATTTGGGATGCTGAGCTAATGGGAAAATTGTGATCTAAACCCTCTTGAACTTTTTGTGAATGACATAGAGGTTCTTTTGGCTTCTTGGATAGGGAATCTGATGGACCCATAGGAATTTTACCATCAACCATATATTTTGGAAGAAAAAAATAGCCTGGTACTCAGTGAGGAACTCTGGGATGAAAAAGTCCAGAGTTGAAGGTGGCCATAATGTAATTGATAGTTGGTCAGAATCCAAGAGTCCACACAAGTCCTCTTTTTCATTTCCAAGAGGATGATCCTACTCTTTTTCGGCCCAATCCTTGATTGGTGTAGGCTAAGAAACTGGTAGTGACACTGAACTAGATCTGCTTTGCTGCTAATTTGTCAGGAAAGGGGGCGCTATGTGGGTCAAATGTCCATTGCATGTTAGAATTTATCTCAGAGGTAGATCTAACTTCAATATCATATCAATATAGAATAAGGTGTTTACTATCTCCTCATGTTCAAGAGAGACATCATTCCTTTGAGGCTCAACGGAGTGATCACCATCATATGAGGGCATAAACCCGAACCTTAACATCTCTCCAACTTCTAGTGTGGGGGTAAAGAGGAGGGAAACCAATGGTGAAAGATATGGTTTCACTTCGAGTCCTTGGAATAAGGCAAAGACGTCCTCCAACTGCAAGTACCTGTGGAGGGATTTGGGGATCTTGTGGACATTGGATTTTAGGATTGTAAACCTCAATCAATGGGCTTCCATCCCTAACTCTAGCAGCAAGGGTGAAGGTTCCCTCATTGAGTCATCCATCTCTTCAGATTCTAAGAGATTGATAGTGAAACAATGCTTCCCAAGGTCCTTCCTTTGACAAAACATGAATTCTACAAGCGTAAGTTGTTGAGATACTCTTAGGTTTCCCCTATGTGCATTGTAATCCACACTGTGGGTATGAACTTCATGGTATATTTTCACCCTTCTGTCTTGGGATGGTTCTTCAGAGTTGGACATGTTCCCAAAACAAGGAGGACCTTCGTGATGGTTGATGGTGATGTGAGAGGGACCTCTACATTAGTTGATTTTGGTGTGGGGAGGACCTTCAAAATGTTATTCCTCATCACAGGATAACTCATTATGATTATCGGTGGCACCAGTGACTGAGAGAGTTAAACCGACATGCATAAGAGGTGGATGGGGTCTCAATCCCAGGAAAGAAAAAATTGATCGCCATTTAGTAGTTGAGGGGATTTTTTGGGATTTGTCGGTGGTGGAAGGGGCCACTAGAGATATAGAATATGCCCATTTTTAGGAAATGATCTAAGACTTACCCCAGTGTCAGTGTCGAGTGTTCTGGATTGGGGTTGATGGAGCGGGGATGGGATCGATCCCCTCATTGATATGTAGAGCTAGTCAGTGTTAGCATTGACAGTGTGCACACAATAGAATACTGATTTATCCACTGCCATCACTTTGAACCAAAATTTGAATGGACCAAACTCAAAAATCTCCCCCAATGAATCTGCTAAGGCAATGGGAAAAAAGACTCACATGTTCGGCCTATTTCACCCGAGAACAGGGGTTGTTTATTGGAAGCTGAGGGTGACTCTGTGAGTAAATCCTCGGCCCATAAATCCCCTAAAATTATAAAACTGTGCTTATTACCAAATGTTTCTAACACCATGTATGATCCTTGTATGAGTAAGTAGGAACACAAGACTCCCCCAACCTCCTCCTCAAATCTTAGAAGATCAAATAGGAACAAAGGCTCAAGTGGATCTAAGAAGAAAAAGGGTAACTCCCGATCAAAACACAGGTCTTAATGGATTTTGTTTTCTGGAATTGTTAAGGAATAGCTAACACTGATATGTTATCTTTCCTAAAAATGACTATGATGAAACACAAACCAATTTTTTTTTTCTATTGTCTAACCTAAGATTAATTTCTCCTTGAATTTTATGCATATGTATTCTATTGGTTATAATTTCCACGATGCTTGCAAGAATGACAACGCTGTTGACTCCCTTAGGGTCTTTTTCCACTCCTCTCTTAGAGATGTTTCTGTTTACAGTATTTTCAATCAAATTCTTACTTTTCATTTTTCTTAAAACAATTTACACTACTTCTACACCATGGTTTATGCCAAGAATAGATACCAGGGTTGTAGACCCGTCTGGAAAGACCTCTCAACCTTAGATGGCTCTATCCAAGAGACCTGGCAAATTATTGGTGACTTTAATTCCATTCTCTCTCACAATGAGGATATTGTCCCTTATCACTCTTCAATATCTTCTAGAGAGTTTAGAACATCAGTAGAAATCTATAACTTGATTGAAATCAACCTCTCAGGGGATAAATTCACCTGGTACAGTGGTTGCTAGTAAACTAGATAGGGCATTTGTTATCATGTCCGCCTTGGATGTCTGGGACACAATTTAAAACATCACTTTACCTAAACTAAACTTAGACCACCACCCCATCCTTGTTAGTCTCATATCCAAAAATGAAAAACTCAGTATTCCTTTCAAATTTAATAATGCTTGGTCTGAGAACTTGGAATGATCTCAACTCATACAAAATGACTTGATATCTATGAATCAACACTTTGATGATTTTTCTAGTTTAACTAAGCTAAAACACCTCAAGCACTGTCTTAAGGGTTAGTGTAAGGATAAACTTAACCAAATGGACGTTGAGATAGCCTCTCTTGAATCCGAACTCAATCAAATAAAAAATAGCTTGACTCGTGATGATTTTTCCTCCGATCCCCAGAATGAGCTAAAAATATCCTTAAAACTCAACTCTCTTCTGATCCACAAGGAAAACTTGCGTAAAAAGACTTTCAAAACCAAATGGCTCTCTGATGGTGATAGGAACACTAAATTTTACAATGCTCTTCAGAGAGTTAAGAAAACTTTCTGTCCTTTATCCTTTATTAAAGATAATGACACTCTTTTTGAATCTGATGAATCTATATACAAACACATGGTCTCATACTTTCAAAACACTTTCAATGGACCTAATATCAATAAAGAGATCATTCTTGGGATCATTCCAAATCTGATAAATAAATAAGATAACCTCTTCCTCTTAGTCACCCCGCTGGACCATGAAATAAAAGATAATTTCTTCATCCTTAACTCTGATAGTGCCCCTGGACCTGATGGCTTCAATAATGGTTTCTTTTAACATCATTGGGAGGTAGTTCACATGGATGTTTTCAAACTAGTTCGACACTTCTTTACTAACGGTGTTCTTCCTTAGGGCCTTAATGCCCAATTCCAGACTCTTATCCCTAAAGTGGATAATGCCTATGAGCTACACCTTTTTCGTCCCATTGCTCTCATCAATTCTCTCTATAAAATAATTAATAATCTCATTTCCAATAGGCTTTCTCTCCTTTGTAACAAGATCATTTCCTGGAATCAATTTGGGCTCATAAAGGGCATATCCATTCCAGATTGCATTTGTACTTCCTCAGAAAGCATTAACTCTTTAAATAAAAAGACCAGAGGAGGGAATATTGTAGTAAAACTTGATATTAAAAAATCCTTTGACACCATTGATTGGAAGTTTATTTTCAACATCCTTAAGGAATTTAGATTCAATGAAACCTTTATTGGCAGGATAAATTACCTCTTCAACTCGGATTTTATTTCCATCCTCATTAATGGTTATCCTAAGGGATACTTCAAATGCTCAAAAGGAGTGTGGAAAGGTTATCCTCTTTCTGCGATCCTCTTTTCCATTGCAGAAGATTACCTCAGTAGATATATCTCCTCTCTTGTTCACCAAAACAAGCTCAAACCCATTCAGGCTTCCAGAAATATTGTTGTCCCGACCCACCACCTATATGCTGACGACATCATTCTATTCCTTAATGGGGGTAGAAAAAATATTCTTAATCTTAAAAAGGCCATGTCTCACTATGAAGGGGTCTCTAGACAATCAGTTAGAGGAATAAATCCTCTATCTATTTTGGAAAATCCTTTCCCCCTTCTAGAAAAGGTTCTATCATTAAAAGTATTGGCATCAAAGAGGGATCCATCCATTTTACCTATCTTCGAGTTCCCCTATTCTGGGGTAGGCCTAAACCTATGTACTTTAATACGGTCATGGACCAAGTGACTAAACAAATTACCTCATGGAAAGGTAAATCCCTTTCCATGGCTGGCATGATCTGCCTCATGAAATCCACTATTATCTCTAAAATGGTTTACCCCCTGTTGATTTACAAATGACCCAATAGTCTTATTAAAAAAGATAATAGCTACATTAAAAATTTTGTTTGGACTGGTAGCATTCTTGAAAGAAATCTTGTTATTATACCTTGGTCAACATGTTGCAAACCCCTTGAAAAAGGTGGTCTTGACATTAAAAATATTAAAATTTTTAATGATGATCTTCAAGCTAAGATCACTTGGAGGTTGGTCAACAAAAAATCTGACTCCATAACCTTCCTTCGCAACAGATTCCTGCAAAAACTTAAAAAAGGTCAATCTAGTTACCTCAAATCCTCCCTCTGGCCATCCATTTGTAATGTCTTTGCTAACACCATGCATAACTCAGGATGGATGGTTAGTTCAGATTCCACTATAAACTTTAGGCTTGATAACTGGACTGGTAATCCCCTCATCTCCTTGCTTTCTCCAGATAACCCTCCAGATAACACCAATCTTACCATAAATCAGGTAATGCACTCTAGTACAACCAATCTCCCTAATCACATTAAGCAAATTGTGGACAATTACCCCTTTATAAATGGGGATGATCTCCTTACTTGGGAGCCATCTCACAATGGTATTTTAGACTCCAAAAAACTTCTATCATCATTGTTTCAATAATTATGACCCCATTCTCTCATGGTTGAATTATTTTGACAAACCTTAGATCAAAACTTCAAGGCTTAACCGGGTCTGGCGTATTTCCCACAATCGCATTCCTACAGAGGTTTGTCTTCGGTCTTTTGGTGTTCAGTTATTCTCTAAATGTAAATTATGTCACCAACATAGGGAGGACACTAATCACCTTTTCCTATCTTGTGCTACAACTTATGATCTTTGGAATTATGTTACTGACATTTTTGACTGCAGATGGTTAGCCGACGACTCTATTTACTCTCAAATAAAACATTGCGTGGAAATTGACTCTTCTCAGCAAATCAAGAACCTTTTTTTATCCGCGATTGCTAAGATCCTATATGTGATTTGGTAAGATAGAAATGCTATTATTCACAACAATTACTCATTTAATCTTAATGCAGGTCGGATGAGGATCATTATTTCTATCCGGGAAACAGCCCTCCTTTAGAAAGGACACTACGACCACTCGGTTGGGGACTTTATGATTCTACGATGCCTCAACCTTGATGGCGTTTACACCAAGCCAAAGCTCTCTCTTGAGGTGTTTTGGAAAGCTCCGACTCCTGGATGGATCAAGATCAATGTTGATGGATCTTCCAAAGGAAATACGGGCCCTATAGGATGTGGGGCCATTTTTATATATTACCTTGGTTATTGTCACAGATGCTTCTTTGGAAGTTGTGGCACTGCCTCTGCCCTTGAAGCTGAAATTATGGTGGTGATTTAAGCCATTGCTTTTGTTAAGCTAAAATGATGGAACAACATCTGGATAGAGAGTGACTCCACCACCATTGTGCATGCTATTTGGAAAGGAGTTATTCACCTTGCATGGCCTCTCACTACCCGATGGATGAACTGCCTCAATTCCCTTCTTGAAATTAGATACATTACCAACCATACATATCATAAAGCAAACACGGTTACGGATGGCCTTGCCAAAAAAGGAGTCAACCAAGCCTTGACATGGAGTGATTCTATACCGGTTGATCTTCTTCCCCATTTCATTAGAGATTGTAATAATATACCATCTTTCTATTTCATGTAACCTTTCTCTATCCTTTCTTTATTAATAAAACTTTTTCTTGTCCTTTAAAAAAATTGATGCGGTTTGGTGGGAACCCTTATGAGAATCTCCCAAGTAGTGGTCATGATTGGTACAACTCAAAGATTCCCTAACTCCTTGATATAGGGGTGTGATCTGTCTGAGCACTTCAAGGAGAGTCTCCTGAAGAGGTTTTTCATTAGAATATGGGGAGGTTTCCCCTTGAGCAGTTCTCGGGGGCAGCGGTGCCGAAAAGGTCTCAATGCTTCGAGATCCTGGTGGGCCATATCCCTAGTGAGAATGACCCCTTATTGTTCTTATTGACGATCAAGGGTTTCAATCACCCTCCTATGGATGATCTCAGAGGGTGAGGTGGCATACAGGTGCCCAATAGCTCAAGATGCGGTAACTATCATGGTAGGAACATAGTCGTAAGAGATAACTACACCGATGTTTCCCTTTCACTTGCACCTGCTAGAATTAGGTTGCCGATCTCATGTAGCTTGAGTCTTGTAGAGTATGTGGAATCATCCATCAGTACAGATTTAATAAAGGCGAATCCCAATTCCCAATGTTATTCATTATTCCTGAAATAGATGAGGGATCCACGTCAACAATGTCACAGACCAGTGATTCCCAAAGTTATCTGCCTCAAGTCGCATGAGAGTTTCATGCTGGGCCCACTGCTTGTTTGGTGGGACCTGACACCGAATATATGGATTCAGTGACATGAAAATATTACAGTTCCCCAATGTTACTAGTCCCCACAGTTGAAGGATAAGAGTTTAATTTCGGGTTCACCATTTTTGTTTCTAATGTTTTCCATCGGGGTTGCATGCCATATCCGTCTAGCGGCAACATGTTGCTTGTTTCCCCACATCCCTGCTTTCCAAAGGTGAGTGACTTCCATCACTTTAATCAGCGATATCGACTCCTTGATCGAAATGAGATGATGTGATGTAAGTTACTCCTTCCATGGATTATTCCTTGGATATTATCGCCTAGTCTGGGTCTCCCTCATAGATTTGAGTCATGTTTGAAAAAATTGTTCACAGTTCCATATCTAGGTGGGCAATGATTACTTGCACCGCTTCTATATTGACAAGGAAACAACCTTCGATCAGAGTAGGTAGTAATGTTGGACATGTATGGGCATTTCTGGACATTGGGTTTATTGGAAACCTATAAAGTCTCATCATTTTAAATTCAGATCTATCTCATATGAGGCATCTTAGGTGCGGAACCTATGGCATCCCATCTTATCCATGATTTAGTTGATGCTAGAGGTGTAAGTAATCTGATGTTTTTTACCTCAGGCATCCCATGTTTATTGTATGTGGTATGGATTTTGGATCAGGTCACGAGTTTAACATCTAGTGGGGATAGGTGGGTCATAAGTTTAATGTCTTGTGGGGACAGGTGGGTCACATGTTTGACGTCTTGTGGTGAGAGGTGGGTCATAGGTTTACTATCTTGTGGGGACAAATGCGTCACAAGTTTAGCATCTTGTGGGGACAGGTGGGTCACAGGTTTAACATATTGTGGGGATAGGTGAGTCACAAGTTTAATGTCTTGTGGGGACATGTGGGTGGTTAAGTGTGTCCCTAGGAGGGAACATGACCACACTTGAAGGATTTGGTTAAGTGTGTACCCAGAAGGGGGGGGGATAATCACACTTAGAAGATTTGGTGCCTCCCAAGGGAAGGCACACAAATTTTATGGGAATGTTTGGACATTGGGGTTGAACCCAAGAGAGGCACCCTAGATGTTTCTGGCTATTGGGATTAAACCTCAAAGAGGCATCCTATATACCCTGTTGGGAAACAAGGATCAAAACCCGTGTAGTTTGATTCCACAGTTTAAGTTGTGTGACAAGACCGATCCATGCAGTTTAACGTCATGTGGTAAGGATGCTCACATCATGGAAGGAGTGTCAGTGTGGGATAGTGTGGGACTTACGCATATGAGATGATCAGAGTAGGAGTCCATGGAGGTGAAGGGATTAGGCCTAAAGTATATGCCCATGGGGGTGTCATCCCATGATGATTATACATAGGGAATCCTATTTTCATCCCATAAGCTAAGACTAAAATTTAACGTCGTGTGTTAAGGATGTTATCGTACAGTTTAACATCATACGACTAGGGTGTGGATTTAGGCAGTTTTACATGATACAACTCAGATATGGAGAAACCTATACTCAAGGATACAATTTACACATAGGAGAGGAAGATAAAGTAGAAGGCCTCCCTATCAGGTAAATTGGGTTGTTTTCCTTGATTATCCCACCCTTAGGACTTACGTGTCTACTGTCCAGGCACCTTTAGGTGTGCATGGAGTAAGCATGGTTGTGGAGGAGTGGTCAATTAGGGGTTCTGATGTTATGGTGCCTATGATTTGGAGCACGTGGCATTAGGGTACCAATGCTTAGGAGTATAAGGAAAAGGAATGATCTAGTATGTGCTTTAAGTAAAGGGGGTGTTGGATTTAGGACCCAAAGGTTGTTACGTGAAACTCTACAGTTATGCATACAAATGGTTTTTCAAAAGCCATGGATATAGAATAAGGAATCTACATAGACCCTTGGGGCATATGTGCGTGCAACTTCTGGGGTCACACGCAAGCTGGGCTTTCATGAAGGCGACTTCTCTTACGAACACTCAACTAGTCTTAAAGGGAGTTCCCCAAGGAGTTCTCTGCCATAGGAGAACCCACATTGGGGCCCATGGGTGGTCAGTCATGCAAGTTTCCTACCTATAAGGATCCATGAATTTTTGGAGTTACACAATGTCAGGAAAATAGATTTGCGTGAGCGAGATCTAACAATACATCTTCTAGAGATCCGTCCTCAAATCATGGGGGTGAGGTTCTATTTATAGCTGAAATGGGATGCTGATGATGCACAACCTCACTAGGGTGCACAACATGGTTTCGTGCTTTCCAGTTCTTTGTCTTTGGGACTTGACCGCACAACATGGTGGTTATGATGTTGCCTTTCTCGCACAAAGATATTTGCACACATATGATAGTTTTCGTGCGCACCCTCATTTTGTGTGCACATGCCACCGCACAACATGGTGGTTATGATGTCACCTTTCTCGCACAAATATATTTGCACGCATATGATAGTTTGCGTGTGCACCCTCATTTTGTGTGCACATGCCTTAAACATCATTTTGATCTTCTAGAGTACCCGTAAAACTTAAATCTTCAGCACCACCTTTGGCATGATATTATTTTACATGAGAATCCAATTATTGCGCAGATTACTCTAGTTTCACACAACCTACTCCTCAGCCCTAGGATATTCTTTTTGGGTGGGTCACATACTCGGTTTAGGAAAAATTGATCCTTCAGGGGGAGACACACGTTTTGGAGCAAAAAATAATATCAATATTACATAAGATTAATTATTTTGGAAACATATTATTTAAGTGATAAATTAGATTAAATAAGAGTTATATGAAGAAGTTAAATTAATGAAAATGGTAAGAAGTTATTACTCCCAAAGTGTGTTAGTATGCATATTTTAGGTGGTTAAATCATACGGTGACCAATTATTATTAATATTTTTTATAGAATGGAATATTTATCTTTCAAAAACCTTAAGAATTTTATAAATACAATATCAATATCAATTCATTAAATTTATTTTTAGAACCAACCATGTAAGGTGGTGATGAAAAACAGAATACATCTTTCTTGGAGGCGGTAGTCCATACGTAATACGAGCGACATTTTTATTTTCTAAGGGATGAAATGTTGGTATATAATGGTTGTTCCATCAATATAATAAAATTTTAGTATACTAATTAAACTGATTTAATTATATTTGTATGGTTATAATATATTTGGAGGAGGTAGAAGAATAAAGAAACTTAAAATAACTCAGTTAAAACAATTACCTCTTCCTCGGGTATCCTCCATTTTTTTCTCTCCTTAAGCCTTCATAGATTGGTCATTTGGGGTGACTAGAAAATCTAGGAAATAGTAAAGATATTTTTCAAGTTTCTTTTCAAGGATTGGTTGAGCTAAGGTGCTCAAAGTGTGTGGATAATTGAGGCGGTGAAGGGATCCTTTTACAAGTGAGAGGAACAACACTCTTATAAATAATTGTTTTCTTAATATATATTAAATTTCATACTCATGGAAAGTGGCAAAAAAATATACCAATTTAAAATATAGGATAAGGAGGTTTGATAATCCACTAAAATAATAAATTAAAGATAATATTTTATGGAATTTTCACTTAGTTTTTAATCATCTTACCTCATTTTAACATTCACTGTGGTGACTAACTGTTTACCTAGATAAATTATTTTTATGGATAAAAATGAAATGGAACTTATTATATAATTTTAACCTTATGATTAAAAATAATATTTTTTTATAAGTTTCAATTTATAAAAGTGGTAAAAATTAATTTTAATATAAGCATGCATAACACAACAAAAACAATTTTTTAGAAAAAGATGTATTTTTAAGCGTAAAAATGAATTTTCACTAAAAGCATGTTTAGTATTGATTCTCATGAAATTTATTAGTTTATGAATAAAAAAGGAGATTTACATGACTTTAAATATAAGTAAAAACCAAATAGTACCTTGTTAATACTTAATCAAAGAAAAAGTTATGGTATTTAAGAATACGATATTTTTCACTATTCACCTAAAAATCATACCTTTTAGAAAAATATAAAAAATTCACCTTAAAATAATTTTAATATGTTGAATCCAAAAAAATCATTATATAAAATTTAAATTCTAAATTTTTTAAATATAACTTTGAAACAAAACCATATAATACATGGAAAAAAATTTAGTTAGAATAACAACTATTTCTTTTCCAAATGAAAAATCATATTTTTTTATTTCATAACATAATAATTTTTTTCTAAGGTTATAATAATAAATTTTAATAAGAATATATAGAATTAATATGAATGAAATATAAAATTTATTCATTATAAAAAAATACCTAGGTCATTACAGATTTCATGTAACACCCTAAGATTTTATGATTTATTCATCTTCAAATAAATTTATTTTCTTCGATAGCTTGCAATACACACAAAAATAAGTCTAAATGGACCGTAATATAGTATATTGTTATAAAATAGAAGTTAAATTTGTGGAGTGAATATGAATAACTACATTTTGAAAATTTTGTATAAAAGTATTCAATTTTTAGTAAAATCTTTATATGCTTCAAAAATACATTTTTCTCAATTTTTTTTATTTATTTTTGTGGGAAAATAATATAATTAAAATATTACACTTTTAGAAAATTTATTTGAAAAAATGAACTTAATTTTTAAAATTTTCATGTCAATATTATCTTAGAATTAATTTTTTAGAATTTTCTAAAAATATTGATTTTATGATGAATAGTGAAAAATACTATTATTTATTGAAAACCATCTTTTTGTTTAAAGCATTTATAAAGTTCCATTATATTTTAAAGTAGTTTTAAAAGTAAAATTAGTTAATTTATATAATGAATAATTTAATTAAGGATATTTAATTTAATTTTATACTGCAGTTTTGTATAAAAACTTTTATACTTTAGAAAACATTTGTTTTCTAGAAAACTATTTTCCATTGTATTTTATGGGTGTAATTTTAAATTAAATTATAAAACTTATATAAATTTAATATTGAAGAAATGGATTCAATATTTGGAATAATGAGGTCCAAATTTTTTAAATAAATCCCTTTTATTTTTTATCAAAATGAATAATGACCGTTGTAATTTTTTTACCACGGTAAAAGTAAAATGAGTTAATTGAGGGTTAAAATAATGTGATATGACTTAAAATTCATTTAAACACTTGTATTTATTTAATTTTATGAGTCTATTCCATCTATAATCATTAAAAATTCTAAAATATGACATATTCTTTCCATTTATCTTTGATTTTGACCTTTATAATATTTAAGTAAAAGATAAAGTCAAAAATATCACTTTATTTCTTTTTAATATCTATAATATTGTTCTACAAGGATAAATACTACTTATGTTTAGTTATAAATGGTTATTTAAAATATTCATTATTTTTTTTATCCTGATAATTTAATTTTAATTTTTATTTATGAAGTAATTATCTTAAATACTTACGCAACACTGAAACAATACTTGTACAAGCAGTAAAAAGATGAATTAAATTATTTTAAAAACTCTAAAAGTAATAATTTTTGGGTGAGTTATAGTGTTCTAAGAATTTTATAGATAAATATATCGTGTTATGAATGCTTTAAAGTTTTATATTCAAATTCATTTTTTGTCATTTTATTTTAAATGTCATATTAAATGAATAGCTTTAAAAATGACATTAATGATATTTTATAATAAATAATATTTTATTAAATGATTTAAAATTAATTAAAATTAAATCTTCTAAAAGTGAATTCTATAGGGTTAAAAATATCAACCATGATCCATTTATGAGTCACTTCTCCTTTTATAGTAACTTTAATGACCTCCAAATAGTAAAAAACTTTGTTATCATGGTAATTGTCAAAAATGGTTAATGAGAGTTAAAACTAAGATATAAGAGTGAAAACATAACCAAAACATGTCCAAATTTTATTTTATGAGAGTATTAGGAATCATAATCATCTTGTATTCAAATTATATCAAATTGGATCTATTTGAACCTAAAAATTAATTTATATTAATTTAATATTTTAAGTAATTCTAAGGCTACCATATATCACTTATAAAAGGGAACCTCCTCTCCTTATTCACAATGTTTGAGCATTATAGATTATCTAATACCTATTATAATATAATCCTTTCTTCCTTCAACACATACTAGATCTTATTGTCTCACCAAAAGACCATCCCTTCAAGGCTTAAGGTGTAAGCCAACAGTTGTTTCTCAATGAAGAGGCATAACTCTTAATCGAGCATTTTATATTTTATTTCATCTTATGAATATATAAATATATGGTATACATTATAAAATAATAAATTTAGTATCTTCAATATACTGAATTTTTCTTATTATAATGAAATAACCATTATCCACTTTCTTACCCTTCACTGGAAAACGATAACATCACTCGTGCGTACGTGTGGACTACCACCTTCATGAAGTTATGTGATTCATTTTTCAATTCCATTTTACATGGATGGTAATAAGGATAAATATAATGAATATATATGATATATATATGATATAATAATTATTATGTAAAGAATAATTATTATTTATCTTTTTTTTGTTTCATCCATCAAAAAATGGAAACAACGTTCATGCACACTACAACCCAACATCTCCACGAGCGGTGTAATTTATTTTTCTATCTATACATTTTAAAAATAACTATAAATATATTTATAATGAATATATATGATATTTATATCTAGATTGAAATTATGGATATGATATAATCTTGATCAAGGTATAGTTACTAGAACTACCAAACCAAAATTCTCATGAAAAATAAAATAGTTTACACCAAAAAACAATGATTTTAATAAGGAATTATTGATAAATGAGTGTTGAAATGTTATAAGTTGATCATATATGATATTATTATTGTGGAAAAACTGAGATTCATAGGGATATAATAGGTTTGTGGATGAGGAAAATTCATAACCAAAATAATAAGATGAATAACACGAATATAAAGATTTACGTGGTTCAAGAATAATCCATACATCTACAGAGAGGCAGAATCACTTCACTATGAAAATATGGGAGATCAATTACAAGAAGATCCCAGAGTTTAAAATAAATAGAAAACTTAGCTCTAAATGAGATAATAAAGAATATGAAATGCTATTATACCAACTGCAGATAAAGTCTTCTATGCTACAATGAAAGGTGGATGGAAGTCTGCACTGATATAGTACCGCAACCATCCAAGTCCAAGCTATTACAGTGGTTGGTGGAATGAAGTCCATATATCTATAGTACTTTTGTCTCTAAAGTCCAAGCTTCTATAGTAGTCATGCCAAATTTCATACTACTACAGTGCCCTATCGGTGTTGGTCGGTTAGCTCTGCTACAGTTGGTCAGATTTGCTACAGTGCCCCCAAAATTTGGGCAAGATGACTTCACTCCCTAAACCCCTAGAGAAAGGGAGTATTTCCCCTGAAACCCCCAATGAGATCATCACAGATCTTGACCCATGAAGTTGCAACCTGGTTCACAATATGAGTCTCAAGAATTCGATCCAACATCATCTAAATGGATTGGGCTACATCAATCAAACAATATACCACTTTGGAGCATGATCCACCACACTGACCTGATCCGATGCCACTGACTCAGAAAACTTACTTAATTTGAGATCCTCCTCTTATTCACTCACCAGTGGCATTCTTTCCATTCAAAACTTCAGTTTCAAGCTAAAGATTCATGAAATACTAGTTTTGTTTCCTTTTGTGAACCTATGGTGTCCTTCTATATTCTACCTCTCATCCTCCATTCATCAGTAGATACCAACATAGGCACAACAATGCCTCAAATTATATATTATCATCGAATTCATCAACATATCTAATGGATTGTTTGTTCCAAAAAACCCCTGTAATGTAAAAAACCCATCATGTATCAAGCTTCTAACAAAATGATACTTCAGCTGATTGTGCTTCATCTGGGCATGAAACATTGGTTTCTTTGCAAAATGTTTAACACTCTGACTTTCACAGTACAATATATTTTCCTCTTTATTTCTACCCAGATCATCCAAGAAGTTCTAAAACTAAACCATCTCCTTTCTAGCTTCTGTTACAATAATGTATTATGACTATGTGGTGGATAAATACATTAAATTATTTAATTATGATATCCAAATTACTGCAATTCCTCCACAAGTAAATACAAAACCTATGGTACTCCTACTACTGTCGACATCACCTCCAAAGTCCGCATCCACATACCCCTGTAATGATTTTACTTTCCCAAAGTACAAAGATACATCCTTTCTTCCCCTCAAATACCTAAGTATACTCTTCAGAGCTTTTCAATGTTGCTTTCCATTAATATCTATGTACCTGCTCACAACTCCCACTGCCTGAGTAATGTCAGGTTGAGTATTGACCCTGACATACATCAATCTTCCAATAGATGATGCACATGGAACTTTTGTCTTGTGTTCAACCTCTTCCACTGTATTCAGTAATTTCTCCTTTGATAGTTTGAAATGGACCACCAGAAGAATAAATAATGGATTTGATTCCAGCATACTGAATCTTCCCAGAACCTTCCCAATGTAGCTATCCTATGATAACATTAAGGTTCTAGTTGCACGATCTCTCTTGATTTCCATCCCTAAAATATTACTAGCTTCTCCAAGACCCTTCATTTCAAACTCCTCATCCAACTGCCCTTTCAGCTCATCAATCCTCTGCATACTTGATCCTATAATGAGCATGTCATCCACTTATAGAATCAATATAATATATTCATCACCAAAGGATTTTATGTAGAAAAATTGATCCATGCCACACCATTTGTATGTATTTTTAGTAATTAATGTATCAAAACTTTTGTTCCACTACCTGAGTTCACGATCTAACCCATATAAGCTCTTCTAGAGTTTTCACATCAAGCCTTCATTCCCTAACTCAATGTATCCATTTGGCTGATGCATATAGATTTCCTCCTCCATATATCAATAAAGGAAATTAGTATTGACATGAATATTCTCAAGGTATAAATCTTATGATGCAAAAATACTGAGAAACACCTAGATTGTGGTAAGATTCCCTACTGGTGAGAATATTTCAGTGAAGCATACACTTTCCTTCTATTGAAATTATTTCACCACTAGCCTTTCCTTGTACCTTTTATTTCCATCATGTTCTTACTTGACCCAATATACCCATTTGTTGTACAATTATCTCTTTCCTTGTGGCAGAGGTGTCAACTCCCAAGTATTGTTGTCATGTAGTGAAGAAATATCCTCCTTCATGGAGAAATCCCACTTTCTCAACTCATTCAACAATATTTCCTCTTCCAAATATTCTAATTATCCACCATCAGTCAATAAAAAATAGTGTAATGATGGAGAATAACTCTTCATAGGCCTTATCACCCTTTTTGACCTCCTCAACTCCACTTGAGGAGTAGGATACACTAGTTCTGATGTCTCATGCTCAGGTAAACCTTCAAGCTCCACTTTCTCTTTTAAATGTGATTCTTTGTTCACATTTTTATCTTCAGCTATATAGTGATCCTTGTACATGACACCTTCATTAAATACCATGTTCTGAATTTTTATGATCATCTTGCTGTGATCATCCCAAAAGTGGTAATCGAACTCCTCATCACCATAGACAATAAAGAAACATGGCTTGGACTTAACATCAAACTTGTTCCTTGCATCAGCATCAATATGTACATATACCAAACAACCTAAGACTCATAAATGTGAGAGTTTTACATACTTACTAGACCAGTGCTCTTAGGGTAGACATTCTCCCATTGGTACAGATAGACTCATGTTGATGAGATATGATTTCATGTTCACTACATCAACCCATAAGGTCTTGGGTAACCCCGAATGCAGCCTCATGATCCTAGAACATTAATTAAGTATTCTATTCATCCTTTCATCTACATAATTATGTCGTGGTGTTCCTGGAATAGTATTCTCTCACTAAATTCCATTATTTGAATATAATTCCCCAAACTCATTGCTTATGTACTCTCCACTATTGTGAAACATCAATAATTTCATCCTTGTTCCCAACTCATTATCTACTATGATTTTCCACATCTAAAACACCTTAAATACATCATATTTTCTTTTTAGATAGTAAACCCATACCTTCCTTGTTGAATTTTTGATAAATATAACATAATATTGTGACCCTCTAAGAGAATGTACCAGTACTGTCTCCCAAACATTAGTGTGCACCAGGTCTAGCTTCCCAACCTTGAGTGCTCTGCCTCCTTTTGCAAATGATACCTTCCCTTTCTTTCCAAGGATGAAATCTTAAAATAAAACAACTTCCACCAAATTCATCTCTAATATCATTCCTTTTTTCCAATAGAACCTTCATTCTCTAATCACTCACATAGCCTAACCTGTAGTGCCATAGTTGTGAATAATCAACAGAGTTTATTGATGAAAGAATGTCCATGCTAGTATCTTTCATGTTGTACAAGGTACCATTCTTTTATCCTTGAGCTATAACCATATCTCCATTGGTAATCTTCTAGGCACCACTAGTAAACATGGCACCGAAGTCTACATCATCATGTTTCCTAATATACATAAACTTTATTCTTAAAACAAGGATACACCTAATGTTTTCTAGAACCAACAAACTCCCACTATTGGTCTTGATCCATGCATCACCCTTCCCCATGATCTGTAATGGTTCATCATTAGCAGGATGTACCTTGCCAAAATTTCTAGAAACATAATTGTTTAGAAAACCCTTACTTGAACTAGAATGGAAAGACACCCCTGAGTCTAAAATCTAAGACTCCATAGGGCTATACACACTCAACAACAACACCTCATCAGTTTCTTCAGCCACTGTGTTTGATGTGTTGGTTTCAGTCACCTACCATTTATCTTTGCACTCCTTATTGACATGTAATTTCTTTCTACAAATCTAGTAGGTAGGACCACCCCCCTTTTCCATGTCTCACCTCTTTCCTCTTGACTTTTTTCATCTTATGTGATTGTATCACTGCACATATCTTCCTCTTCCTTCAATGTTTGGAGCATAACCAGAGAATCTACCCAATTATCTCCTTCAAACTTCTTCACTGAGGATCAGGTCCCACACATCTTTTAGAACCAGCTTGGTATTCCCCTAAGAATGGCTCACAACTTTTACAGTCACTTCCCAATTATCCGGTAATGAAGATAGTAAAACCAGTGCACATACCTCATTTCCAGGTGCAATTTCAACTGATGTCAACTAACTTATGATGATGTTGAATTCATTGATGTGATTTATAACAATTCTCTCTTCAATCATTTTTATATTGAACAATATTCTCATCAAGTTAACTTTTTTTGACATAGAAGGATTCTCATACATATTCGTGAAATATTTAATAAGACTAATCATCATCTTCTCCTCTATGATGTTGAACGCCACATTTTTGTCCAACCTAAGGTACACAACTCCCAAAACCTATCAATCCAATAGCTCCCACTCTGATTGCTCCATGTCTATTGGATTTAAACCCATAAGTATAAAATAAATTTTCTTATGATAGATATAGTCTTCGATCAACATCCTACAGTAGATGAAGTCATTTCCATAGTGAATGATGATAATGAAATCTGATCTTAACCTTTGATACCTGTTGTTGTGGAAAAGATGAGATTCACACTGACAGAACAAGTTTACAGATGAAGAAAAGTCAGAAACAAAAAAATAAGAAGATGAAGAACATGAACACAAATATTTATGTGGGTTGGGAATAATCCCTATACCCATAGAGAGGAATAATCACTTCACTATGAAAATTCAGGAGCATAATTACAAGGATATCTCAAAGTTTATAACACAAAGAAATCCTAGCTCAAAATGGGATAATAAAGAAGAAAAATAACTATTCCACCAACTGCATAAGAAGTCCTTTATGATACAATGAAATTTGGATAAAATTCCACACTTCTATAGTGTTGCAGCCATCTAAGTCCAAGATACTATAGTGATTGGTGGAAAGAAGTCCACCGAGCTATAAAATTGCTATCTCCAAAGTCTGAGCTGCTACAGTAGTTATTCCAAAGTCTGCACTGCTATAGTGCCATGTCGGCATCATACGGTTAGCTCTGCTACAGTTGGTCAGAGTTGTTATAGTGCCCAAAAATTTGATCCAGCAGCCTTCGGCCCCCAAACCCTCAGAGCAGCGGCGTATTTACCCTATAACCCCCAATGATCTCACAGCGGAGCTCGACCCCTAGAGTTACGCCCGGGTTCACAGTATGGGTCACAAGCATTCAGACCTACATCATCCAAATAGATCGGGCTACACCAATCCAATAATTATAAGTATGTAAATGGATCTATTATAGAATTATAATAAATTTAAATTTATTATACATGAGTTTAAATCACTTTAAAATCAAATTGAACTTGAGATAATGGATTTATGTTACAATCTCATTATTTTTTAGGATTGTTTATGATCAAGATTCCGATGAGTAAATTTTATGATCTAAATCTCAAGAAACTCATGGATTTTATTATTCTCTGATTATTTTTAGAGATTATATGTTTTTCGTTTCATTTCTATCTCTCTTTAAGTATATAGGAGACCAAAATAATATTTTTAAGGAAAATATACTTTATTTCTCTCTTCAATTAAAAATACTTTTTCCTTTCATGTCTATATTTTCTAATAATGTTTTTAAGAATGTTTTTAAAACTCACCAATGATTATTTAAAGTCATTTTTACCCATGATTGAATTTTTACAAAATGGTTTAAAAGGAAAATTATTGTCATTTTCTGAACGAGGTATTTTTGAATTTTTACCAAAAATGTGAAAGATATATTTATTTTAACATACATGCCATGAACAAAATTTCCAGAAATTATGACCACTCAATGATTAAAATTTTATATGAAATATTCTAATGATTTTTTCAAAGAATTGTTTTTCTATAATTTTTAAATTTTTTTTGATTTTAAATAAGTTATTTCAAAATAAAAAGGGATATTTCTCAATAAATATTCTAGTGATATTTTATAGGAATTTTCATCTATGATAACATCCTTTAATATTAATTATGATTTACTAGGGATATGATCTAATGATATCATCCTTATTATTTATCTAGGTGGATTATGATTATGATGATGTGATTTTTATGAGACACATTTATTTTTCATGGGTTATGCTATGATAAAATGTTTACATGTTTATAAAATCCATTTATTTTTCACAGGTTATGTTATGATGATATAATGAATGTTTTATGATCTTAGGTACACATATGTATGGTTTTCATTATGTGATGAGTGGGCATGAAATCATATATCCCTCCAATGAATTAGGTAAAGATGAATATATCATGAGATAATAAGGACTGGAATGGGGAGTGAACCCAGTTTGGTAGGGAATTTTTACACTATGATAATATTGGGAGTGAACCTTGACTAATGATATGATGGAATGTGGAGTGAACCAAATCAACAATGAAAGTCTTGGTAGTGAGACTTGACTAAAAAAATTATTTTCTATGCTTATGTGTTTTCCATAAACTTATGTATTATGACAGTGTTATGCTCTCATGTCTCATATTATTTGATTTTTCTATGAATCATGTCTTATGAACTATTAATACTTATTCCACGACTCAAGATTTTGATCTATGATATGAAAGGTATGATTTTCAATTGTTAAGATCATATCCTCATACCCTTATTCTCATATTATGATTAAGTGATCATTGATATATCCCTTGTTTACCCTTACTGAAGCATCCGAGATCACCCTTTGATATGTTTTCTTTCCCCAGGTTATAAAGAAATGTTTAGTATTATATATCTATTAATGATTCTAGTTATGAATATATTAGTGAGAGATGATGTATATCTATTAAAAATAAGTTTTTTATGAATCCAAGTTTGCAAAGATACTAAACCTATATAATTATATTGTGGATCATAATGTTATATAATGAATATTCATATAATAAGATATAATATTTTTGTATAAAATGTGTGGGTCACTATAAGCTATGCAAGAAAAAACTGTTTAGCCTATTGCTGACACTTTAAATAGATAAACCCTTCCTTTTTATTTTAGGTTCCAAATAACAATGAAAAGAAGAACATATGGAAACCCAAACCTTAAACACATATTATTTCTTAATTCATTACATACTTTTCCAACAAATACATGAGGATTGAGAGGTCTAGTGTCTTTAGAAGATTAGATATATAAATACATAATCTTAAATGTAAAAACGTCATCTTTATTTAAAACTCAATAGTGCTTCTAACTTCCAAAGATCTTCTAAATTTTTTGTAATGTTCCAGCCTAGGCTCCACACACCGGTGCCCCGAACCAGTCAGTCACATGACCTCAAGCACGCCTCCCCATACATTAGAGGCTTCTGAACAACATTGAGGGTCTGATAAGTCATTCATGGGGATATTATACCCTCTTTATCAGAGTAACACAATGGAGAAAATAATATAAACAATAACCAAATGATATAATAACTAGAATAATACTATATCAAAAGATGACCAAAAACTGGAAATACAATATAAAAATTGAACAATAAATATTCCATGATAATGTATGTGTCAAGTGTCTGAAATGAAAACTGAAAACAAAGACAATAAAAACTCCCAAGAATGTCCCAAAATACATTCAGTTCCCTCATCCTTTCTCTATACCAAAATTATCCATCCAACCTAGGACCTTTCCCCTTAACCTATCCTACAACAATAAATTCTATTCGAGTACTGATTAGACAACCTGAGTAGGGTGTGAGTTCAACTCAGTAGGCCACAAAAAATGGTTTCTAAAACAATATCTAGTTAGATAACAGTGTATGAAGTTGTATAAATAAATAAGTACAATGCATAAGTAAATAGTTATCACATTATCATTTATTCTTTACTTAACCACATTAACTCTTGGTTTCTTGAGGACACCTGTACCTCAACGCCAACTTCAGATCATGCCAGAGCCCGAAGTGTTCCTAGGTAATATCATATCTAAATACCTACTTCAGATCATGTTGGATCCCAAAGTATTCAAATGTGATATCATATTTCAATACCTGCTTCGATCATGATAGAGCCCAATGTATTCTCAAGTGAGGCCATATCTCAGAGTACTATTACTACCATTCTTTAATTCATACTTGAATTCACATGTTACTATCCATACATCACACATTAGAATGACCATGTTCCCATTCTATAATTCATACTTGAATGACCAAGTTCCCATTCATAAATAAACATTAGAATGACCATGTTCTCATTCTCTAATTCATACTTGAATGATCATGTTCCCATTCATAAACACACATTAGAATGACCATGTTTCCATTCTCCAATTCATACTTGAATGACCATGTACCTATTAATAACCACACATTAAAATAACCATGTTCCCATTCTTTAATTCACACTTGTATGACCATATTCCCATTCATAAACACACAATTAATTCAATAATTAATTATTAACATAAAATTCCATTAATAATTCAATAATTAGTTTATCACTTAATTACCCTTAATTAATTCACCAATTAATTAAGTTATCAAAAACATTAATTAATTTAACAACTAATTAATCTAGATTCACAACCTCAATTCCCATAATTAATCCCATAATTAATTATCTCATTATCAATCTCAATTATTCATAATTAATTCCACAATTAATTATCTCAATCTATAATATCGATATCACATAATAAATCACACAATTAATTATATCAATTAAACTAATTCAATGTCTCATAATTAATTACCCAATTAATTATCTAAATCATAGTCTCTAAATCTCATAATTAATTCCACAATTAATTATCTCTATTTCCACAATAATCCAAGTAATCAAAATTTACAAACTAATTAACCCAATTTAGGAATTTAAATTGCTAAATAACGCTATAAATTCTACAATTTACGTAAAAATATCAAAATCATGACTATGGGAATTGAATATTATACCACCTACCTCAATTTTCCAATGGATAATTGTCCAATGTAAATCCCCAAAACTTGAGCAGCACAACGATGTAGATCTAGATCCAAATCCCAAAACCCTAAATCATGATTAAAGAAATCATTATCATGTGAATCTAGGTCTAGATATAGAATCACATATCTATATATCACAAAATAGATATAGAACTGTCCATAATAGGGGATTACATCACTAAAAGAAAGTGGAAAGAATGGGGGAAGCACGAGAGATAAACCGATAGAGGATTCACTAATTGGGAGAGGAGCAGACCTTTGATTTGGGATTTGATTCGCAAATAACAGTGGACAGGAGGGCTTGGAATTTTTTCAGAGAGCTCCAAAAAAGTGAAAGAGGACCTAGGGTTGAATGGGGGTCCAAATAGATGAGTTTCATAGGTTTGAAGAATTTCAAAATTAATTTTTGGGAGACTTTAATTCCCACACATGGTTTTATGGGAAGGTGCACATGGTTTCTTCTAACCATGCACTTAAAATGTGCACCTATTATTTTAGGGGTACACAGTTACTCCTAATATGGTGCACAATTAGACAGATTGTGGGCAAACTGTACAAATTTCCACTGCTTGGGTTCACAAGGTTAGCTGGGATGGGGCAAATGGTTTTCCCCAACTGTGCTCCAACCATTCACAACCCCCTTTTTCTTTCATTTTTATAAAAAAATCATTCATAAACACCTCAATTCATAACCCAATCAAAAACCACTCAAAAGTAATAGAATAGTACCTAAAAATGAGCCTAAGACAACTCCAGAAAAGGTCGAGATCTTACAATCTCTCAACCTTATAACAACTCATCCTCAAGCTCCACTTACAAGATTCTATAAGGTTATGAGTCAAAAATATTGGGCCATTGGGCCTACATATCTTATTTCCTTTCCCATGTCTCCTACTACACACACCCATGCTTCAACAATATATATACTATCGACATGGTCTTTCCCCGCAACACTATCTCATTGTGATCCAAAACACGTATTAGATGCTGCTCAAAGGACGCATCTATCTCAAGATCAAAATAATCCAAATAGATCACATTAGAAGGGTTGGGGTGATACCTCCATAGTTGTGACACATGAAAAATGTCATGAATAACACTACATTTCTGTGGAAGGGCCAATCGGTACGCCACCAACCCGATTCTCTCTACTACCTCAAACGGTCCAATGAACTTGGCTGCCAAATTTCTTTGATTTCGTATCCTACAGTATCCCAACCTAGGTAAAAACTGAAGGAATACAAAATCACCCTCTATAAACTCTAGAGGTCATATCCACATGTCAGTATGAAACTTCTTCCTACTATGATATGTAGCCATACATTTTCGAATCAACTGAATCTATTTCGATGTCTACTACACAAGACTCGATCCTAACAACTCTAACTCACCAGCCTCCATCCAACATAGTGGTGATCTTCATGACCTACCATAAATTGCCTCATATGGTTCTATCTATATAGTTTCATGATAACTATTGTTATAGGAAAAATCCACCAAACCCAAGTGTTTTTTCCAAGACCCCCAAAGTAAAAAACAAATTCCCACAACATATCCTCAAGACCTTGTATAGTACGCTCTGACTGCCCTCTATCTATGGGTGGAAATCCATAATCAATAATATATGTGTATGAAGTGATTTCTGTAAGAACTTCTAGAAGTGTGAAGTGAAACTGGAGTCACTATCTGAAACTATAGTCCATGGAACCCCATGCAGATAGACTATCTCCCGAACATACAAATATACAATCTGTACCACTGAGAAAGTATCCCAGATAGGAAAGAAAATTCGCTACATTCATCAGTGATCCCCAATAAACTAGATAGAACCATTTTTCCTTATCATCTTTGTGAGACACACCATAAATTCCATTATCATGTCATCCCACTTCCACTTAGGAATGGGTAACGACTGTAGTAAACATCCAAGTCATTGATGCTCTACCTTCACCTGATGAATGGTGTAACATTATGTCATAAACCCTATTATCACCTTTTTATGCATGACCAAAAAAACTATCATCAAAGGTCATGATATATTTTGGTCACACCTTGATGTACTGTCCACTTTGAGTCATGAAATTCTTGCATTAGATCATCTCGCATGATCGTAAGCACAAAAACCTTATTTCTAAGATAGATGATATCATCCTCATCTATGAACCAATATGAAGGTGAATCCCCACCTTCAAGGATTTACCTTAAGGTCAAAAACTCTAAATCCTCATACTTCGTGTCTTAGATCTATCTCAAAAGTGTAGACTCCACTGAAACCGAAACCAAAGTAATATGTTCCTGGTTATTCAGAACCACCACATGCATGTCATCCAATAAGGTCATCATCTTCCACTCAACACCAGAATCCTGAACTACTTGAGTCTGAGTTTTCCAACTCAAAGAATCAACAAATTTTTTTCCTTACTCAAGATTATATGCTAGCTTAAAATAAAATGAATGTATATACTCAACCCATATCCACTGCCAGAGATTCAAATATCACTATGAGAAGTTATAACTTAAGCTATTTTGATCCATACAAATAGTGAACTTCTCACCCAATAGATAGTTCCACAAACACTTTAGAGAATAAATCACTACCACTAGCTTGAGGTCATGTTTTGGGTAGCTCTGTTCATGTGGCCTTAGCTTCCAAGACCTGTACGCCGTGAATCAATCTTCTTGCATCAACATAGCTCTAATCCCTATTAAAAAAGCATCACAATACACTATGTACTCCTCACCTAGCTCAGGTAGGATCAAAATTGGTGCTGATGTCAAATGCTTATTCAACTCCTAGAAGGCCTTCTCACATTATTCTGACCAATCAAACTTTATCCCCTTTTTGTTTAATCCCAAAAGTGGTGCTTCCAAACTATAAAAGTCCTGGATGAATCAATGATAATATCTAGATAAACCTAGAAATATATTGATATCGAATACATTCTTGGGATGATCCCAAGAAACCACTGTCTGAACCTTCTTTGGGTTCACCGAAATACCTTCCTCTGAGATGATGTGTCTCAATAAGTGTACCTGATCGATCCAAAATTGAAACTTAGATAGTTTGGAATATAGTTGAATCTATATCGGTGTACTCAGGATGAGGTTAAAATGTTGTGCATGATCGCCCTGAGTCTCAATGTACACCGAGATTTCATCCACAAATACTACTATGAACCGATCCAGGTATGGATGGAATATTTTTTATCAATCCCATAAACACTACTAGAGAATTCATCAATCCAAAAAAAATTATGATGAAATCAAAAATTTCATACTTGATTCTAAAAGTAGACCTTGGTATATCAGAAGTCAGAACTCTCAGTTGATGATACCCAAATCTCAAGTAGATCTTAGAGAAAAAAAAGTTCCTCTAAATTATTGAAATATATAATTGATACATAGAAGAGGATATTGGTTCTTTATGGCCATATTTTTCAAATTACAGTAATCAATACATAAACACAAACTCCTGTCAGGCTTCTTTGCAAACAACACAAGTGATCCCCAAGGTGACGTACTCAAACGGATAAAATCCTTATCCTCCAACTCCTCCAAATGAGTCTTGAGTTCTTGAAGCTCTATCAGTTCCATTCTATATGGTGAAATAGATACTAGCTCAGACCCTGAAATGAGATCAATAGTGAATTATATATCTCTCTCAAGTGGAAACTCTGAGAAGTATTCAAGAAAAACATCTTGAAACTATTACACCACTGGTGGAAAGATACCATACTTTAAGCCTCCACCATTCATCCTTAAACTTGTAACCTAGGCTATGAGATCTCCTAGTTTCTAAGTAATTGGCCCTGCTCATCCTTCTTGGATATCCCACTCCCCATAGTAAATATAATGATCACCCTTAAGAGATGTAAAATTCACTCTCCTTTGGTAACAATCTACGTGGTCTTGGTATGTGACTAGCCACTCTATACCCATAATTAGGTCAAATATTGACATATCAAGAATATATATATCCTATAGAAAATGATACTCCCCAACTTTAAGAGAACATCCCTTTCATATAATGATGTCTCTAAACTGTACTCCCAACAGTGTATCTATAGTCATTATTCCAATCAAAAACTCCACTACCAGGATCAAAACATTAACAAGTTTTTTTGATATAAAGGAATGACAGATACCGGTATCAAATAAGACACTATATAATGTACAAGATATAAGAATAGTACTTCTCACTATTGGAAATACAACATTGATATCCACAAGTGGAGGTTGTACTACATGTAGTTGTCCTACCCCTCTTTCCTGTGATGCAGTCTTACTCCCCTGAGTTTCACCATTATACTGATATGGGTTATCTTTCCTAGAAAAACCACATACACCGCCTCTACCACCTCTACCAGTAGAAATAAAGCTACTATTCTGATAAGATGTATAGTACCCTCTTCCTACACTCTTACTCTATCTAGATACACCCTCACTGACCATATAACACTATGTCCTAAAGAACTTCTTTTGATGCCCCATATTGTTTCAAGACTATCACTCTACTAGTGGTCAAAGGAAGTTTCTATGATAATGGACTAGCCCACCACACTGATGAAAGATCACTCCAGTAAGCTCCCGTGCAATCAAACCTCCTATCTGACCACTCAACTTTCCACTTCCCTGTATAAATTTCTAATAACATCACTTATTACTCTCAGAAATCACACCTCTTGATTTTCCATTAGCAGCTACCAGTCTTTCACTGGAATCCTCCTTCAGGTTCCCCTCATTTATGAGAGCCCGTTCCACCACCTCAGTAAAATTATTTAACTAAAATAGGTTAACTTGGGAATTTTTCAATTAAGTCCATCCTGAAAGAGTCTCTCCATAGTTGTGTCATCTACCGCAAGTGCGGGAGAAAAGTGATACAGGTATGTAAAGTGTCCAAAATAATCCATCACATACATGCTCTCCTGAGTCAGTCGTATAAACTTCACTACTCTCTCCTGCCTCAACATCTCTAGATAGAAGTTCTACAAGAACCACTCCAAGAAGTCCTTCCATAACATGCCTTCAGTTTGTCCAGTTCATGCCTGAACATACCACCAGTGTCTCACTAATCCTCATAGCATATAAGCATCAAACTTTACCCTCATATTAGAAGAAGTATCCAAATGGTTAAGTATCGTCTCATGGACTCAACCCAGAACTCATCTCCCTCAAATAAGCCCTCTCCAATAAATTTCATAGGGTGATGTAATTGAAAATATCTCGTTAGGCCAGACATTCTCTTCTCAATCTACCTTGGGTCTCTTCCCATCAATTTCATAAAGCGAGTAAAGTTCTCTAGGTACTACTCCCCTTCTTCCTCACCTATCACTATCAGTGCCTTTTGTTCCACTACTAGTGGAGAATTACCATCCATAACCACTTTTAATCCTCTCTATAAGTGTCGTCATGATGGAATATATATACAATTACAAACACATATTTGAGGACTCATAAAACAAATTTATCACATATACGTAAGAGAAATAATCACAAAAGTCATTTCCCCAAACCTCGCCACGCGGTCAAAATTGAGGCGCTATCACTACCCTTAACCATCCTACACCTAGGTCTTGGTTATCTAAGGGAATTATGATTATCATATCAAGTTTCTCATTTATAAAACAAATTTTTTACATTATTGCATCATTTAACACTTCCAATTTCATATTAGGAACCATTTTTAATTAAATTTCACAAGGAAAAATAATTTAAGTTTAACAAATTACCCAAAACCCATTTTCCTGTGCATACCTAAAATGATGCATGTCACAAAATAATCATGAGTTCCTAGAATGATGCATGGAAACCCAAATATTGTGCTATTTCGGGTCACAAGTCAATTCTAAAAAAATTTCAGAAATACTTTTCACATTACACAACAAGTGCATCACCCAAGGTGAAATAATATTCAACTGTAACAACAAACAACAATAACAACAATCCCACCCCAAGTACTTGGGTTTCCCCTATACATGGTATTGCAACTCCCATGCACAAGCTCATTTCCAAGCCCTGACTATTACTAGTCTTTTATTTACCTTTTCCCAAATAGTAAGAAAAAAGAAAAATAAAACAAAACTCCTCAAATACCACTTTGTAATGTTTTGGACTGGGTTCCACGCACCAGTGTCCTAAATTGGGTGGTCACATGACCTCAAGCATGCCTCTACATATTCTAGAAGCTTCCAACTAGTAGTGAGGGTCTGATAAGTCATTCATGGGGAGATTATACCATCTTTATCAAAGTATAACAATAATAAAAATAAGATAAAAAATAATTAATTGATATAATAACCATAATAATATTGTATCATAAGATAACCAAAAAATGGAAATACAATATCAAAACTAAATAGTAAATATGCTATACTAATGTATTTGTCAAGTGTTTAAAATGAAAACTAAAAATAAGGACACCAAAAACTCCCAAGTAGGTCTCGAACCATGTCCGATTCCCTCATCCAAGCTCCATTCCAAAATTATCCATATAACCCAAGTCCTTTGCCCTTAACCCATGTTACAACAATAAAGTCTATTTGGATACCGATTAGGTAGCCCGAGTAGGGTGTGAGTACAACTTAGTAGGCCACCACCAATGGTGTCTAAAATAATATCCAGACAGATAAAAGTGTATGCATTTGTATAAATAAATAATTACAATTAATAAGTAAATAGTTATCAAATTATCATTTATTCTTCACTTAACCACATTAACTCTTGGGTTCTTGAGGAAACCCGTACCTCAACACCAGCTTTGGCTCATTCCGGTGCCCAAAGTGTTCCTAGGTAATATCATATCTTAATACCTACTTCAGATCATGCCAAAGGCCAAAGTATTCAAAGGTGATATCATATATCAATACCTACTTAAGCTCATGCTAGAGCCCAAAGTATTCTCAAGTGAGGCCATATCTTGGAGTACCTTTTTTACCATTATTTAATTCATACTTTAATTCCCATGTTACAATACATACATCACACATTATAATGATCATGTTCCCATTCTCTAATTCATATTTTAATGAACATGTTCCCATTTATAAACACACATTAGAATGTCCATGTCTACATTATCTAATTCATACTTTAATGACCATGTTCCCATTTATAAAAACACATTAAAATGACCATGTTCCTATTCTCTAATTCATACTTGAATGACCATGTTCCAATTTATAAACACATAATTAATTCAGTAATTAATTATTCACATAAAATTCCACTACTAATTCAACAATTAATTTATCACATAATCACCCATAATTAATTCACTAATTAATTAAGTCATCAAACCCATTAATTAATTTAACAATTAATTAATCAATATTCACAAACTCAATTTCCATAATTAATCCCACAATTAAGTATCTCATTCTCAATTTCAATTCTTCATAATTAATTCCACAATTAATTATCTCAATCTATAATATCAATATCACATAATCAATCCCAAAATTAATTATCTCAATTCAACTAATTCAATATATCATAATTAATTCCCTAATTAATTATCTAAATCATGATCCCTAAATCTCATAATTAATCTCCCAATTAATTATCTATGTTTCCAAAATACTTCAATTAATCAATTTGGACACATTAATTAACCCAATTTAGGAATTCAAATTGCTAAATAATTTTATAAATTATAAAATTTTCATACATGTATCAAAATAAAGACTATATTAATTGAATATTAGACCACCTAACTCAATTATCTGATGGATAATTTTCCAAAAAAAATCCCCAAAAATTGAGCAACATAATGACGTAGATCTAGATCCTAATCTCAAAACCCTAAATCAAGATTAAAGAAATAAAAATCATGTAAATATAGATATAGATCTAAAATAATAGATCTATATATCACCAAATAGATATAGATATATCCATAATAGCATATTACATCTCTGAAAGAACGCAGAAAGAACAGGGGAAGCATGAGAGAAGAACCAGGAGAGGATTCACTAACTCGGAGAGAAGTGAACCTTTGATTTGGGATTTGATTCATGAATAATGGTGGTTTAGAGGGAATGGAATTTATTCATAGATCTCCAAAAAACGTGAAATAGGACCTAGGGTTGAATGGCGGTCGAAATAGGTAAGTTTTGGGGGTTTAGGTAATTTTAAAATTAATTTTTAGGTGACTTTAATTCCCACACATTGTTTTCTAGGAAGGGGTGCACAATTTCTCATAACCGTATGCCTATTATTCTAGGGGTACATGGTTACTCCTAATATGGAACACAGTTAGAAAAATCATGCACCAACCATGAAAATCCCCACTACCTAGGTTCACATGGTTAGCTAGGATGGGCCACACAGTTTTCTCTAACCGTGCTCTAATCATGCACAACTCATTTTTCGTTCATTTTTTTTCAAAAATTCACCCAGACACACCTCAAGTAACAAACCAATAAAAATGTACTAAAAAAGTATAAAAATAGTACCTAAAAATAATCCTAAAACATATCCAAAAAAGGTGGGGTCTTACAACTGTATATTAAAACTGTATAGGATATCCTGAGGAAAAATGCATAAGGAAAATGGTGATCTAGAAGGATTAATAAAGGATTAAACATGGAGGTAAAGCATAACTTGAGAGTAAAAATTCATAACATGATATCATAAATATGATGATCATAATCATGGATAAATAAAATAAGGAATTTATTCCATAATATCATAAAAATTTGAAAAAAACATAAAAAAATGATAGCACAAACATAATTCAAGGGTCACTCCCAAAACCGTTATCATAAAGTGAGAAAAGCCCCATGGTGGATTGGGATTAATCTATAATCCCTTAAAAAACATCTCATTAGATATAAAACTTTACCCAATGCATTATTGGAATATATAATTTTGAGCCCACCTGTCACATAAATGGAAATCATACATATGTGTGTCGTATAAGTAAAATAATCCATACACAAGTCATAAGCATGATCAAAACCATGAGAAGGAAGTGAGTTTAATAATTCTGATTAAATTTATAACCAAAGGATAAATAATAAATATTCCCAAGATAAGAATGAATTAAATCATTTTTTATGTTCATATTTTAAAATTAAACATAGGTCTTGAATATAGAGTTCTAATATAGAGAATTCATGAGAAGGATCTAAGAGAAGAAAGGGTAAAAACACATCACATGGGTTAAGCTTTTATGAAATAAGGATATTTTTAAAGAATAAGGGACATTATTATTTTACATAAAAATAGAATTGAACCAAGTGGGTTATCCATAAAATAATTAGGGTTTTTAGAATCTATTCATGGTTTAAAAACATTTGATGGGGGTGATTCTTAACATGAGATAATAAATAGAAAATTTCCCTTAAATCAAGTTGACTTAAAAGTGAGAATTCTGAAGGGAACTAAAAACATGTATAAACATATAAATGAAAATTATATTTAAATAGTTATATATATAAGAGATATATATATAAAAATATAATAGGTACATGAGAAAAATATTTCATAAAAGGTATAAAAAGAAATACAACTTGTAACTATCAAGTCATAAATGAGGTATGAAAGATCCAAAAAACGATCATGGAAGGAAAACAATTTAAATTTTTTTGTTAAAACCCCACATCTAAAAATGGATGATGACACTTCATTTTAAAAAAAATAATAATTTAATTATGAAGGACACATTAGATAACCCATAATTAGGTTTCCAATTATAAAGAGGAACATTGATAGGAAGAAAAATTATGGGAAAGCAGGGGAAATCGTCGTTTAAATAGATGAGGATTATTCTTAACATAATTGAAATTTTGAAAATGATAATAACTTACCATTTGGTAATACTTGAATCAAAATAAAATATCATAATATATAATTAGGTTAAACCATATGAAATACAAAATTCAACGAAAAACCTTATAACTCAAGAAATCATATTGATTTATGAAATGCCCTTATGAAATTAGTAATTTTTGAATCAAAAATTAATTGGGAGATTAAAAATAATATTATTCTATATATAACATGAATTAAATCATGGATTATTTAAAAATATATTCTTGGAAAATATATACACCATATAAATAATAAATTGGTACATAACATTAAAAAATGTCTCAATGAAGAGGAATTAAGATGAAAATCCTTACGGTTTAAGAAACCTTCTAATAAAACCCATTGAAAGATAGGGTGATTGAAGTTTAAGTTTTAATACCATGATAAAAGATAATAAATGATATTAAATATCCAATTGGTAGTATCCAAACCATTTAAATGAAATTAGGTTCATAAAATAATATTAGTATCAAATAAGTACGTTTTGAGATGAAACCACTACCTTGTTCTGGATTCGTTCCACACACGCACCTAACATTCAGAATAATCAAATAAGTTTATTATATAACTTATTAAGAACCTTATTTTTATTTATTTAATTTAATATGGACCATTTATTATCATGTGTTATTTATTTATTATATAGTTTTCTTTCTTATGTCGGTTACTTGAGGTTATTCAGTCTATTTTTCTGTAACTCCTTATGTACGTTGACCATGGTAAAAATAATTATAAAATAGTTTCATAATATCCATAATATTAATAGTTTTATGTATATATTTTTTTATATATTAAATATATTTTTAATTCAACAATGATGGGTGGTGATGACAAATCATAGCTCGTGGAGTTGATAGTTTTCATTTATGAACGATTAATGTTTCCATTTCTCAAAAAATGGGTGGGAAATATCATAAATGATAATTTGACATTTTCTAATAATATTTTCATTATATATATCATATTTATTCATCTATTAAATTATTTTGGTCATATATGAAAGATAGTGTTTAAAAACAGAAGATGTCGCTTTGTAGAGGTGGTAATTCACACAATGCATTAACAATGATTTTATTTTTCTTAGCAGATAGAGAGGAATAAATAATGGTTAATACATTAATAAAATAAAATATAATTCTAATAATGATGCATATTTCATTATATTTTTTATATATGAAATATATTTTTAATTCAACCATGATGGGTGGTGATGATAAATCATTGCTCGTGGAGTTGATAGTTCGCATGTATGAACGATTAATGTTTCTATTTCTCAACAAATGGGTGGGAAATATAATAAATGATAATTTGACATTTCTGAATAATATTTTCATTATATATATCATATTTATTCATCTATTACATTATTTTGGTCATATATGAAAGACAATGTTTAAAAACAGAAGATGTCGCTTTGTAGAGGTGGTAGTCCACACAACGCATTAACAATGATTTTGTTTTTCTTAGCAGATGGAGAGGAATAAATAATGGTTAATACATTAATAAAATAACATATAATTCTAATAATTATGCATATTTCATTATATTTTTATTGAAAGAATTATATGTTTTCACAATTCATTAGGGATCTTAAACCCCAAGGCATCTAAACCTTATATTTATCCAATCACCTTGACCACATGAGGCCTAGCTAGTGAAAAATATCCAATCTTGTATATGAATAGTTTGTTGGAGATTTCATATCTCCGTTGTCTCGCCTTATCTTAAAAGAGAACATAAAGGAGAAATGATTCTATTTGAATCCATATACTCATATTTATTTAGAATATCATTGTATATAGAGGATAACACGAAGAATTGGACATCCATTGAATCATACACATGTTCTAGGTAGAGATAAACTTCTTCCACATTAGCCACTTTAGAAAACGACATAGGAATTGGGGTTTTGAACATGTATAATTTCCATTCATGGAATAGTATAATTTGTAAGAATCTATACCATTCCTAGAAATTCACGTTGGTGAGAAATTTATCCTTCTCTAGTATGGATCATAGTGACATGGTTGAAGTTATGTAGTTTTCCATTTCTACAAAATTAAGAGAATATTATCAGCACTTCCTCGATTAACAAATTAGTTACTAAAATTAAATTTTATTAAATTTTATTAATCTTCCACTTTTTTTTCGAAACCTAATTTCCATCACCATTAGTTTTAGAATATCCTGTTGCATAGATATTCTAGTGTCAAGGAACCATAATCCCCTTCTTATAACCCAAACTTGGTACCAACAAGTTATTTGAAAGGTTTTAGGTAAGCGTAACTTTCCAAATTAATTAACCCAAAATTCCTTGATATATTTAGTAGAATAATCAATCTTGAAATAATGGATAAAAATTATATCAACCCTTGCCTTTCAGTTACACTAAGTCCTACTTGGGTAGTCAACCCATGATGCGGACTATGTTAATTCAACCCAAATTTTCAAGCTAAAAGTTCCAAGATAGTTGAAATCACCCTGATTTGGGATGATAAATAACTTTGAACTATGTTTTTGACTCTAAATTAAGAAATTAAGGTCTATATTGACTTAATATTTTAGTTGAGGGATTTTTATCTTCATGTGAAAAAACCCAGTTTTATCTTATCACATGACTTGTTAATATTAAGTGGATTTTACTTCAGTGATTAACCATGTTTGATAATATTTATGCACAATATAATTTTATTTTATTTTATCTTGAATGCTTATTAATTCATTTATTATGTAATCATGTTTCATCCACAAACATAAATAATTAACCATGCAACTGAAAAATAAAATAAAATATAAGTTTCATTATCATGATATTCTATAATGGTTATTTTATCTAGAGAATGATAAACTGATAGTCAAAATTAGGGGAAAAACCTTGAATCATATCTTGGTTCATGTTACAAAAGTCCACCTTGGATCATATGCATCACCTAAATTGGGGTTTCCATGGCTCTAAGACTCGATCCTCCTCCTCTCTCTTAGGATCTCTATCCCTACATATCCTTTTACTCATGTGTAGGTGAGGGGATCCAATGGATTGGAAAAGGTGTGTTTATATAAAAGAAACTACACACACAAATAACCTTATATAATAAGGAGGAGAGTATGAATAACATGATATAATTTTAATTTAATGATAATAAATTAAAAAGAAACTAATCACATACATAGATATGGTTTAATATCATGATCATCCAAATAAAATACAACAAACACACATTTGGAATATAGTTATAAAATATCTCAATTAATTATTTAATTAAGATAAAAATCAATGAATTAATATATTCAATACAATTTATCTTAATCACATACAAAAAATCTTTAATTACCATCATCCATAATTTTAAAAAAATTAAAAAAATTAATTTTATTTAAAATTAAAAAAGTACATAAGTGTACTTGGAGGTAATGACCTGTACTCAGCCAAACTACCCACAATGATCCATGTGCTTGTGCATTCCCTTGGAATCCAACACAAATTACATGATAGGTAATTACATGGCATAAATTTTCAAACAAATGAAACAATGAACATATGTAAATTACACTACATGTGATGTTATTAACATACAAGGATCACAATATAATCAAAGACCATACACAACTTGTAGTTTTAGAATTTAACATGAAAATTATTTTAATATATAGTAAAAAATCCTATGAAAGGGTGTGTAATATAAAATAAAGAACACACAGAACACAAGATAATAAGTTTAATTATATAATTAATTATTATATCTAAATTTAATCAAGCACACAGGATGCAGTAGATATACAATATGTATTAAATTACAAAAAATGTATTATCTTCTATCCATGTTCGTGAAACATGCATTAGAATAAGGAATATTTTTACACTAATAGGTTTCATAGTTTGTCAGTCCCCATGTATTATAGTAGATACATGCAATTCTTGGATCCCTCATGTTTTATACCATAAGAACATGAGGACTACATGATGTATACATGAGTTACAAAGTGTTTATTTCTTCAAAACACATGCCTTATGGTCTAGAACTACATAAATTAAATTTTTTCTAATATAATATGATATTATCATCCTGATACAATAACCATGTGAGATATAAGACATATACATGCTTACATGATGTGTAGCTGAGTACACAATGTGTTGTATTTTGATATCTGACCAAAATTCTTACCATCACCATCTGGTATTTTTTGATGTCTCTTCATTTTAATTTAATTTGTTTACTAGTTATGTGAGAGAGAATGAAGAAAGTAAAGAGAAAAAAAATGTTTAAATTCCAATAATTAATATATCTAAAGTAAAATAAATTGAAAACACATACCATTAAATCAATTATTAATAAATAATTATAAACTAACCATGTGACTACTCTGATACCACTTAAAGGATCCGGGCACAACAAAAGTGTAAATACCCAACCCCAGTTGGCCGGATCCGGTGCTTTATTTTATTACATTGGAATGATTACAAGAAAGTTGTATCCCAAAGTAATGAATAGTTTAGTAGATTTTAAAAACCAGATACATACATAAGTTCAACATTACAACTTGAAATTAAAAACAACATAAAAGTTCCATTGGGAACATCCACCACTCTAAGATTATCTCTGCAAGTCAATCATAATACACCTATTCATGTCCTGAAAAAAATGAAACATAAGAAGGGGTGATATAAGATACTCATTAAGGTTAAATAATATAATGTAAGATATCATAAAAATAAACATTATGCATGGTGAATAATTAAAAACACATGCCTTTAGAAATAATCTTGAGCATAATATGACAGGAATATGAGCTGATAAAATATTTCCATAATAAAACAAAATCATGGGTATTATAATAGTAGAATAAACTCATGAAATTTGAATTTATAAGTTCATAATGAAGGAAATTAATATGCCAGACATTCTGAAACATACCATCAAGGACTTAACTAAGACATCTAAAAATTATTAAGGCCTCAGCTAAAACCATATCTAAAAATGGGCAAGGCCTCAACGAAGTCCATATATATTTGTCTCATGAGACCTACCGATGAATAGAGGGACTATAGAGAACCCCAAATAGAACATAATAAGTCCAATTCATTCCTCATATTAATGGGGATAAACATAAATAACATATACATTCATATTGAAACTAACATATGAAATGTGACTAACTTTCCCCAATCATTAAACACAAACACTAACCATTCAGAGTAATATGGAGAATGGTTTAAAGATAGAACATCCATAGTCAAAATAATCATAAACCATTAAAAAAATATGTTAGATGATAACATAAAATACTAGTACAAATTATACATAATAATCAATAAGAGTTTTGAAACAAATGAAAATATTCTTATAAAATCATCGAGTAATTCTTGAGATAAATACTCTTTTACTTTGAAAAGAAGAGTTATTTTGGAAAAATATTCATAAAAAATAGAAGTTAATTAATGTAATTTTATCATAATAAAATATGCGGTTTTATAAAAATAATTTTTTTAAAAATATATTATAGAGTGCCCTGGAAAATAGGTAATAATTTGAGAAATTCCCTTGAATAGGGCTTGTATTTCGGAAAGAATTTTGAAAGTTCCTTTTAAAACATGTAACTACCATAAAATAAATAATAAATGGTTTTTAAAAATAAATATATAATTAAAACAGAATATATTAGGATTACATAAGAATAATTAATAATTTAATTGGGATAAAGAGAGACAAAGAGTAACCTGAAAGAAAATGAAGGTTCGGGTAGGAAACCCTTACCTTAAGTCCGAAGGTGTTCCTCACTTGATATTAATGACCTGAATAATAAAATTTATTTACATAAATTAATAATTACATAACATCATATAAATTTAATTGATTTAGTATAACCTTATTAGGTTCATTCATGGACTTCTAATGGGTTAAGAGATTCAATTTCATTGTTTGGGAGTGTTTTCTTCCATGGTTTTCATGATCGGTTTACTTATATTCATGTATAGATAAAAATGTATAATGAGAATGGTTTTATAGAATATAATTTTTATTTTATTAGTGAAAAACCATAATGTTACATGGTTATAAAATTCGTTTGGTTATTGGGAGTGAAGATGAATCATTATATAAAACTTTAATGACAATTGTTTGGGTTAATTGGCGGTTTTTGATCACAATGAATTAATTTTGATTTATAAATTAAAATAATATATAAAAAAGATTAAATAAACTTAAATAAGTTATAATAAATATATTATAGTATTTTTCAACCATAAAAATGGTTTCATGACCAGAATTGAAGATGGTAATAGAGATTAAAAACTTGTCATCCTTGAATGTGATAAATTAACAAATCTCAGATGGTGTTTTTATTTCTAGTATAAAAGAAGGGGAATGGAGAGATGATAAAGAATTATTCATTTATCATAAATTTTTTTATTACAAGTAAGTTTCTTGAGTCATCATAACATTTGGATGAAATGAGGTGAGGAAAGAAAAATAAAAGAAAGGAAATTGAAATAAAAGAAATGAAAAGAGGAATTTACCTCTTGAAGCAATCTTCCCTGAGAGCCTCTTTAGGGGAGAGGAATTGGTATTTTATGAGACCAAGGGATGATGTAAGTGGTGGAGGATCTTGGGAGTATATTTGAGTAGAATTTAGACAAGGTAAAAGGCTTTAGATAAGTGAAGAAAAGAGGAAGTGAGGGGGGGGGGGGGTTATAGTGGAGGAGAGGAGTGATATTTGAAAATTTTATTCATTATTTTATTATTTGACTCAAAATAAGAAAAAGTATTGATTATTGTGATCAAAAACATTAATAATTTCATGTTATTTCAAACCAATTACCATTTACATCATCCATGACTCAAGCATGATGTAGAAATTCACTTAATTAGCATTTTTTGTAAATTATAAAATTTCAATATTCACCAAAAATTTGATTATTTCAGAAAAATACCAAAAATTCACCCTAACAATTTTTCGACATGTAGAATTAAAAAACTAACTCTATTTTATCACAATAATTTTTTAAATAAGATAAATTTAATTTTTAAATAAAATCATTATTTACTTTAAAAATACATATTTAGATTTAAAACTAATTTTATAATACTTTCAAAAGTTAACTAAGGTCTTATTAACTTATCCTAAAATTATCAGAAAATAAAATATTTATTTAGTAATACATTTTATGAAAATTAATTTTCTTTTAAATCAATTTATTAATTTAAAATTGTAATTAAATATCTATTACTCACAAAAATACCAACACTTAATTATTAATTTCTAAAATAATATATTTCATTTATAAGGTGTCTAAATTTTATTTATACTTTTAAGGGTATTTTTTATACTCATAAGGGTACATTACTATTCATAAGGGTCAAGTTACTAATCATCAAAATTGTAAGTTGATCTCATCAGAATCTAAATATCTTACTGAACGCAACCGTGTATGTCATTTTTTTGAAATTAAAATCACAAATATGGTAAAATTATGTTTACTGGCTAGGTTATAACAAAGTGGTGTTTTGTAGAGACTTAGTGTTTCTTGAATTCAATATTAAATTTATTTATAAATATTTGGGGTGTTACAGAAAGTTCCTGTTCGGCATAAAAAACTTGGATTTTTGTCATAATCATTGAATAATCTGAGATGTACACAAAAAAATTCTCATGATCAAATAAATTAATTAAAGGATTAATTGACATTAATTATGGAACCAAAAGAGGAATTAATCACATGTAATCTATAATTAATTTATAAATAGGTATAAAATTACCTGAACTTGTAATTATTTATTCATTAATGATTTGATCGACTCAATATCATCATACAATCATTGTGTTGCTGGATCCAAGTATAGAATCCCTCTAGCATTGATCTACACATGAAACACAATATCCAAACATCGTCGTAGAATTGATGGGTTTTAGAATGATCAATCCTGATCACTTGTATCATTATTGGCTGATCACAATAGATTTATCTTTGAGGATGAATAATTCTAGGTGTTCTCTTGATGTCTTGAGAGAGTAGGAGGAGAGAGCACGTTATAGATCTCTAGAACTCTCTCTATGGTTTTAGATATATTCTCTCTATCTATTGTGCACAATGAATCTCTTTTAGAAAAGAGATATAACTAGATATATATTAAGGAAAGTTTAGGGTATCGTATTTTCATATAACCCCCTTGTAAATTCCTTATTTCTTAGTGAAACCCATGTCCTAATAATAATATAATTATTATTCACTTGACGTGTGCATCACCAAAGAATAAATAAATATCATTTATATTATATCCAATCTTACTATTAAACTCGACCAGCTTATCTTTATCAACATTTAACGAACTTTGAATAATTACTATTTATTTAATAAATAAACATAACTTCATTATTCTTTAATAAATATAAAAAATATTATATTTTCCAAACCTTTTAAAAAATATTGATTATTATAATTATTTAAATCACACATTCTTTTGAATAACTTGTGATTAAATATTGGTGATTAACCAAAGCTGAATAATTATTAATCCTCAAAATAGGGATAATATTTATTCTAACATGTTAAATTAAACATTTAATTTAACCAAGATTACAAATACAATTAGTGTGTGACCCTTTGGACCCCTTTCTCAGTGAAATAGGCAAGGAAAGGAAAAGTATAATGTTAGTATCTAACAACATGCCAAGGATCCCATAGAGAAAGAAGTTATTGTTTCAATCACATAAATCCTACTATGAACAAATACTATGCAATATAATCCCTTTACCATGATATCTTTAATTAATTAGGTTTCATACTAGCTTCATAAGCCTATGTGCTTGATGTATCTTTCTTTGAAATTTTTGAAATGAACTTTCCCATAGAACCCCATGGCCATTAGTTTATCTAGGAAGTTATATTCCCATAAAATGGCTTGAGATATCAGCTTATATCAAGGTAAAGAATAGATAAATACTTTATCTCATTATCCATTAATGTTATATCACTCATGGAACACCCAACACATCCTACATCACTAGAAGCATATGCTATCACAGTTTCATCAATACATCAAATTACAAAACTTATGATATCCATTAATGATAATATTAAAGTCCAAGGATAAATACACTTGTCTATAAATATAAACATCCAATTACATATATAAATATGTATTTCCTAATGGCATTAATCATTCTCATAATCTTATTCTTTATAGATTACCAAGGGTACACACAATGAGAGAGTGTGTCAAAAGTAATATGATTCTCCACCCCTAGTAGTATGTATCATTTGTATCCAATCAAATAATCTCATTCAGCAACATAAAATATATATTCAATAATACTATCATGGAACCTCTAGGTTCTCATCATCATGGGTAACTACTATGACCTTTTAGTGTGACAAATATTATTAATACATTATCTTATACTATGTTGTGCAGGTGAAAAATTATGATGTAATAAATAACTTTATTAATATTCAATAAAATGAATACATGAAATCATAAAGTAAATATAAATTTATTCCAAGGAACCAACTCAAACAAACACATCCTAATTTTATTATCAATAAATAATTAAGTATAGAGAAAGAAGATGGTCCTGAACTCAAAAATTAAAACAAGTATAGAATGATCGTGTTGAGTGTGAATTACCATGATTTTTATTCTTCAATACTTATCAAGTGCCTCTAATGAATGTATATTTTTTTATTGTGGTGTGATTCCAATTTTATTACTCAATAACTATTCATAGGGTGTTAAAAATTTGTATGGGGTGATGAAATATTTATCATGGATGGTTAAATATTAGTACCAAATGATTAACAATGGTGCACTATTGGGTGGTGGTATAAGATTTTATCAAAAACTAGATGCATTTGGATGATGTATTTTTAGTGGCCATAGTATCGACTGGAAAGTTGGTGTAACCAGTGGAAGTAGTAACTGATGAGAATGGAATATGAAAAGTATATTCATTCCATGTTATCAATAGTGATTGATTAGAGGGTCCATATTTTTATATAAATAGGTGGTTTCTACAAGTATGTACATGTCATGACCCGTCCCCCGGGGCCCGTGCCGTGACTACCCCAAGCCCTCCTTCCATAGGACAAGGGTTGGCAACTAGCACCGAAAGGCGTATTCCATAAAACCGGGAAGGCATTGCCTTTATAATCCTGTAAACAAACACAACCAAGCACACAACTGGATACGAACACAAGTAAACTATATAGTAAAAAGAGTGTATACAGAAAGGAAAAAGGGGCCAAAATACAAGCCCAATTGGAAAGTACAAGTAAACTTAAAAGTTCAGGTAAAACTGAAACAAATCCTATGAACACCTTCCAAGGACCCTACCTAAAGGGTAGGTACAGCTCTCGAATGGTTGTCTCTATGGTAGGACTCATCTAATGTACATCTCCGAGCTACCTCAAGTCCTGGTACCCTCGTACCCAGTCAGCGTTGTCCGTCGTCTGCACTAAACACAATAAGGTGCGGATGTTGCCCGTGTAGGGGTGAGTATAACGATACTCAATAGGGACCCTGAGACCCTCTAAGGTCTCACAAAACCCACAAAGGATAAACCACAAAGCATGAAAACATTTGACAACCCTAATTAGGTCTGAATGGCCTGAAGACCTTCATTTTTATTGATTTTTGATAACCCCCCTTTCAAGGGATGAGGGGGAACCCTTACAAGGCCCGTAGGCTCAGATATTACATGGACCGTAGGCTTAGGATATTACATGACCTGAAGGTCTTAGGGAATTCAACCAGACTATCTACAAGGAACTGCCCCTCCCTCGCATCTATATCATGATAGTAGCTAGCCACCTTCACATGGCCCTCTGGCTAGGCTTCCCGTGCAAGCATAGACTGGTCCTGATGACATAGCCATACCCTCTCATTATGAAAAATCCATTTTGGTTCTGCTCTGGTGAGTGCACCTGATCTGAATCCTCTTATAGGGCTGCTCCTTTTTTGTAGTGTGTCTGGGGCAACTGCATGTGGCCAGAAGGCCTTGAGGTAGCCCGAAGGCCTTAAAGGTGGCCCGAAATTCCTACTGACCCGAAGGCCTGGGTGACCCAAAAGCCTCAAGGACTCCAAGCCCAAACCGGTGACCCAAGGTGAATAGTTCCAGCTGCTACAGTACCAAACAATACCTACTACAGTAACTGCTACAATGCCTGCTACAATACCTGCACTGTATACAGTTCTACTATAGTACCTGTATAGTGTACAGTTATGCTATATTACCCACACAGTGTACAGTCTCTGCTACATTACTGCTACAGTGCCTGTTCCAGTGCCTACTACAGTACTGTTACAGTACCCCCAGAAATATGCCTCTACCTGGGTTTGAACCAGGGTCTTTTGGATGCACTTAAGAATACCTCACCAATTGGGCTGAGGCTCATGTACAAGACAACCCAAATTAGTTATATACCCATAAATATACCTAAATTATGAAGTATACGCGTCTCATTCATGAGGAAACACAAGGCCCAACTCTTTGCCAAATATCAACTATTCTACGAAGGAAATAATACCACAAAGGTAAGTACCATAATGGTAACGCCGCATAGAAGAATACCACAAAGGTATCACTATGAAGGTAAGTACCACAAAGGTATTACAAATAGAAGAATTCCAAAAAGGTATCACCATGAAGGTAAGTACCACAAAGGTATGCCACACAGAATATTATCACAAAGGTAAAGACTTAGCTCACACTAGATATAACTTAGGTACGGTAGTAAAGATGATTATATGTAACTACTGAATCATCTTAGTTTGTTCAGAGGAAGACCCGCATAGGATCCTAAATCATTAGACCCACGCAGGATCCTAAATCATCAGACCCACGTAGGATACTGGTACAACATACCCATGTAGGATCCTAGAGCAGTCCCACATGTATTCCTAGAGCATATCCAAGTGGAAATATCGAACACAGACCCATGAAGGATCCCAAAGAATAGACCCAAATAGGATCTCAATATACAGACCCCCATATGATCCCTTTCTCATGTTACAGCTAGCTTCAGGGTTCCCGCACTAACACTACTGGGAAGTTGGGTTTTCCCAACACTTTTATACAACGGTTCAACAAAACCATTGGTATAGGGGTCCTTTACCAAAATTTTATTCAAACCATTGGTAAAGGTTGAGTAAATGAAGTATTTCCCAATGGTTTGAAGATACCGTTGGGAAATATACAAAATTTTCTCCCTTGACCAACAGTTTGTACAAACTGTTGGTGAAGGCCACGATTTTTCCAACGGTTTTTAAAAACTATTGGGAAATGTCCCACCCCCCCACAAATACAACAATACACCCCCAATTACACAGAATCCAGACATTTCCCTTGATTTCCAGAATCCCCCGTGCAGGTGAACCCTAACCTGAGGTCTTCCATCCGATCGGCTGAAACTCCCCCATCCAGGTTAGACTCCTTCAACCTCTTCCCAAATAATGACATAGAATCCCTGATTGAGTTAATTAACATGGTTGGTGTGTGGTCTACCAAACTCTATGACCTAACACGATGAGTTGAGGTATCTTATCCATTTCTAGTGTTTTTCATCCCAACTATGAGAGGATATCCTTCTATTCTCAACCTTTCTCCATTTATTTCAGTATCTAGAAAGATCGCACCATTATTCCCTATTTCTAGAGATTTTGGAAAATTATATGATTCACACTATTTGATATTGAATCAATGACTAATACTTGATTGGTAGATGTCTGTGAGTATATATAAGATGGTTTATAAACTATCCCTTAAAATTATCACTGTTTTGTGTTATTTATGACGTGTAGTATAATTGACATACTTTATTATTAATATCAGATTTAAAAATAAATGTTTTTGACTATAATTTGTGAAATTAAACCTCTTTACGATCCATGAACAACCTATTAATGTAGAAGACTAAACTTTATCCACCCATGGGGTGCGCTTGACTTGGGGAACCAATTGGGTAATGAAAGGTATGACCATAGGGGTGCCAAGAATGAGTTATTGAACATGAGTGAATGATTTGGGATGCCTATAACACATAATGGGACCTGAGTCTTGTGCCTCTTATATGAGACCTATTGATGATGAATATAAATAAAGTTTAATTTAATTTTTTATTACTTGTTCTTTGATTATTGATTTGGAATTCCTTGAAGAAACCAACCAAGAATTCATGTTAAAAACATATCTTTTAATTCCATTTATAAACCCCCTTGGATTCATAATGATTTTGTTTAGAATACCTTGGGGAAATCTACCTTGGATTCATAGTGATTATGATTTTTGAAGCCTTGGGGAAGCCCCCCTTGGATTCAAAACTAGAGGAATCTCTCTTTACATAGGCTGGGAACTCCTTCCTCCCTATAAATCCATATGAATTCAATCAAGTTTTTAGTTATACACATCCAAATCTGTAAGGATTAACTTAGTTTTAATATTTTTCATCTATTATTCTTTGTTTCTATTGTGATTTGACCTAAACTAGGTGGTGACTTGTGTGGCATGACATACCCAATAGGTGTAATTTGATTTATTTTCTATTTTCATTTTACAATTCAAGTGTCATGATTATATGAATCAACTTGATTTGAAGTCTTAATAGCCACTCCTTTTATGTAGTTAGTGAATCATATCGACTAATGGAGGTGCTGGTGAGATGTATCCCCACTCAAAGATGGTAAATGGTTTGTTTAGTCATATTTTATTGAGGTGGATAATATATATAAGTATGATCCATGTGAAGGTATTGGGGACGGTTGGGGTAGTGGGGTAGGTGGTTTTCCTTTTTTTAGTGGGTTGATATGGTACTTTCTGTGGACTTTAGTTTGGGTGTTATGAAATGTACTAACTTTTCACAATATTTCCATTTTTAGCATGAATAACTTATTTAAAAAACTCTCTTTACACATTCTGCATATTTCATGAAAAGCCTTCACTTTGTAATATATTGAACAATGTTCTATTAGGTCTATGGTGTCTCCTTGTATGTGATAAATGAAAAAATTACGAAACACATCTCACCTAAAATTTAGGCACACATAACTAAATTAGTATATCTTTACATTGTTTTAATAGTTCATTACATAAATTAAAAACTCCTTCCTTTATCGTTTACTTAAATATATTTTAGATTAAACTTCAATCTTATTGAATTATTATGAAGAAATGACTTATAACAATACTTTTTACAAAATGTATAGAAGTTGGATGTATGAAACCGATAGGATCTCAAGCAATTTTCAAAACAAATTGGAGAGATTTTTAGATTTTTCATTTCACAATGCTTCAAATAGTGGTCGCATACACTGTACATGTTCTAATTGTGTTGGTAGACCTATCTTGAGCCCTGAAGAAGTCAGATACCACATAACCAAATATGGTTTTCATGCAAACTACTATGTGAGGTATCACCGTGAGGAGAAAATGAAATCTCAAATTGCTGATGACCGAAATGAAAGGACTAGACTAGAGAATTTGTTAGATGACTGTTTTTTGTTTATTCGTCATCATGAAAAATAAAAGATTTATACTCAAGAAGACTTCGATATGAGGACAGATGATGCATATAATGAAAATGATGATATTTTCAGGGTGAAAAAATTATATAATGCTACCATGACTCTAGTATATTGATAATGCGATAAAATGAAAAAGATGAAATTTTTAATCCGATTTTTTCATGGGAAAACTATGAATGAGATTTCTAATACAAAAATCAGTTAAATTATTACCTTCTTGAAGGATTTACTTCCATATGATGCAGATATTCTCTCAAAACACTATATGGAATGGAAGTTAGTTGAGAAACTTGGATTTTCAAGAAACAAAATTCATGATTTCCTGAAATATTGCAGTTTATTTTGGGAGGAAACTGCTGGAAGAAATGATTGTATAAAATGTGGAACATCCCGATGGAAGTCAAAATCTGATGGAACACCATCCCTCATTCCACAGTAAGTAATGTGGCACTTTCAATTGATCCCCAGACTCCAAAATATTTTTATGTCTGATGAAATATCAATAAAAATGAGATGGAATGATACCGAGAGAAAGAAGACTAATGATGAGTTGGTTTACCCTGCATATGGATTTTCATGGCAGAGATTTGATGCTTGATATCCTGATTTTTCAGCTGACGTGTGTAATGTGAGTATGGGTCTTTCATGCGATGGTTTTAATATGTTTGGGCAGATTCTTACTTCGCACAACACATGGCCAATTTTTATACACATTTATAATCTTTCGCCATGGTTGTGTATGAAAAAACCTTTCACTTTCACGAGTATACTCATATCTGGCCCTTTTGATCCTGACACTGATATTGACGTATACATGAAACCTTTAATAAAAGAGTTTAAAATTCTTTTGAATGTGGGTGTGCGCACATACAATGCATATTCGAAAGACATATTTCAGATGCATGTTGTGCTTATGTGGATGATCAATGATTTTCCAGCTTATGTAATGATGTCTGGATGGAGCATGAAGGGAAAAATATCATGTTATGTTTTTATGAAGAATACATGATCTAGAATACTGAAACATCACTGTAGTTTCAGTTTTATAGGACATCGACGATTCTTGCCAATGGACCATCCATATAGAAATAATCATCAAAGATTTGATAATACCATAGAGACCAATGATCCACCTCAGCGTATTTCTGGAACTGATGTGCTTAATGAATTTAAGGATTTTAGTTTTTCATTCGGGAAGGGTCAAATAAAATATATAAAGAGAAATAATGTTTCCACTAAAACCTATTACAATTGGAGGAAGAGGAGTATCTTTTTTGATTTTCCTTATTGGTCAACCAATTTTTTACGTCATTTCTTAGACGTAATGCACATTGAAAATAATATATGTGAAATGTTTCTTTAGATACTTTTAAATGTTAATGGAAAGACAAAAGGTGATTTACGGTCTCCGTGTGACTTGGTGGATTGGGGCATCAGACCAGAATTGCATCCTGTGCGTATCATTCAAAATAACTGGCAAGTTCCATATTCTTATTATATAATGAAACCTATGAAAAAAACAATTTCTGGAAGTATTAGAGACTATTAGAGTTCCTGATTTCTATTCAAGCAACATATCTAAACGGGTCAACAGAAGATAGTTGAAGCTAAAATCTTTGTAGACTCATGATTATCACGTTCTTCTGCATGAGTTGATTCCAATAGCAATCCGTCATCTTTTTTACACTAATGCAAGGGTGACTGTTATTTGGATGTGCCATTTTTTAGAGATCTTTGTGCTAAGAATTTTTCCAAGTATTTCTTACAAAAAATGTTGACATATACCCCATTAATTTTGTGTGAGTTGGAGAAAATATTTCCTTCATCATTTTTCACATGCATGCTGCATCTGACTGTCCATATTCCCACTGAAATACTTCTCATAGGACCTGTTTCTTTTCATTGGATGTATCAAACTGAAATAAATATGTACAAATTAAAGTCTGATATCCGAAACAGGAATCATCCTGAAGGTTCTATCGTGAATGGTTACTTGGCTCAAGAATGTATAGATTTCTGCTCAATGTATTTGTCTGATCTTACTAGAAGAATGAACAGGACAATGAGAAATGAAGAAGAAAATTATGAGAAAATTGAACCTAGTTTTCCATCACTTTCTCAAACAGGAGGAATTCCTGGATCATATACTTTGAAGACATTAAGCCTTGAAGAGCGGGAGATGGCACATCACACATTTTTGTTCAACTGTGATTTGTTCTATGACTACATCAAGTAAATAAATTGAATATATATATCTTACATATATATCTGTTAAAATATTCATATTTTTTATCTACATGGAACATAAAATAATGATAAATAGAAAGCATCGTTCTTTATCTTTGAGAAGGAGGGAGACTTTGCATAGCAAAGAGATTTCTGCTTGGTTAAAATTGAAGGTAAAAATATTACTATTTAAAATAATTAAATCAATATTTAATTACGTTTAATATTCATTTATATTAAAGGTATTGAGTTTTCCTACTGACTCTGTCTCTGAGGAAATAATATCTTTGTCTTTTGGTCATAATACCGTGGTTCGTGACTGTAAATCAATTGTTATCAATGGGTAAAAATTTATTGTCACCGAACGAGAAAAGAACATGATAACACAACATGGTGGTGTTATGGTTACTGCAAAAACAGATTTTTATGCCATTGCATCATACATTAGATCGTGATTTGAAAATGTGGGTTATTATGGATTCATTGAAAAAATAATAATATTGGATTATTACTCTCATGGACGAGTCACGATGATGAAATGCCATTGGTTTGATTCGATGACATGACATGGCACATTTATTGATGATTGTGGATTTATAGTAATTAATATGACTCAAAATCTTTATACCAAAGAACCATATGTATTGGAATCAATGGATAAACAAGTTTTTTATGTCAAATACCAACTTAGACCTGAATTTGGTGTCATAGTTGAAGTAATTCCATGGCATATTTTTGATGGTGGTGATGATGGAATTGACACCATCCCTACTGCCATTAGAACCGATCCATTTATTTCTTATGATGACTCTAATAGATCAATTTTCATAGTTGACTGTGAACTTGAAGTTGTGGTGGAAATTATATAAAATCATCCATTCATGTTATCAATTCTTTTGGTTTACCTGGAGTTGGGTTGTTAAGGTTGGTTCTATTCAAATTGATTAAATATTGATTACAAATATGTTGTATCCGACTTGACCGTTGTAACACCCCACCCCTACCTTATTGGATTGAGGAGGTGGTGAGGGTTAATTAGACTTAAGTGAAATTCCCAAGACGCCAAAGGCTTGAAATAAATGCTGAGGGATTCAAAGAATAGTGGGGAACGATTTTACCTTAAGAAGATAACCCAACTCAACCAACCAACAACTAAAGATGCATGCACTTTCAAACACAACCATGTGATACTAACAATTCCATCACAAACCCCAAAACCATTCAACTAGATATGTCCACAAAACATCAGAGTACAAAGCAGAAACTAAACAACAAAACACCAAGAGCCATGACACCACCACAGATCCACACCAAGCTCCAATCTCCAAGCTCCACCAAAACATCACAATTCACCACTAAAGGAGGGTGATGCCTTACCTTTTCCCATGCTACAGTACATGACATATGAAAAGACACCAAAGTTCCAAAACAGAGGGTGAGTACAACTACTCAGTAGGATTTCCCCAACTGACTTCCCTACACACGCCACTAGGATAAAACCATTAACACATTTATATAAAACATTTTATATAAATCAAAACCAAGCTACCAATTGTTTATAATCCAAACATGCCATAAGCCAAGCATTCCACACAAGGAAGCCTAATCAACCATGCTACGCAAGGAAGCCAATTCAACCATGCCACAAGTCGATTACCATTTTCATATTTCACCCACAAGACCCATCTACAAACATCACCAACAAAGCACAGAACAAACCATGGTGGCACTTCCCATCCAACCTATTCATTACCAATCCACTCAAGTGGTACTTCCTGCCCACTTTCTATTGATGGTGGACCTTCCATCCACTATCCATCCCCTTTTTATAGTGGTACTTTCTCGTCCACTCCACCATATCCCAACATCATCCACCCAATGATATCACCCATTTCCTCACAAGACACAACAATAATCATGCATTATTTTCAATACCAAAAAATACCATTTCCATGCCAAACACATTTCAATATCACCCATTTATTGAAATAAATACTAATTCTCACAATCATTACCATTTTAAAACCACCAATTTAAAATTAACCAATTGATCCCATTTCAACAAAACCCCCAAATCATCACCCATTTTGTTTTCCAACAAAATTCACATGACATGCTTAAAATTAAATCAATGCAACCAATTTAATTGTAAATGAAATTCACATTTCAACCTAGTGGAGTTGAGAGAGAAGCCACCTCTAAAAACTGGAACTCTCGTGTGAGCCATGAGTGGGAGGAAGAATGAGGGAAAAATGGGAAATCCTGAGTGGCCAGAGACATAAAACCCAAACTTTAAGTGGCCGCACGTTTACCCCGCATGGTTTGGAAAACCGTGCGCCAACCATGCGGTCTCCATTGTCTCACCCATGGACTTCACCTGGCTTGCCCGCATGGTTTGAAAAATTGTGCGCCGCCCGTGCGGAGCCCACTGTCAAGGGTACACGGTTTCTTGGGTTGGATGCACAGTTTGTTCAGACCGTACGCCAACCGTGTTCCCCTACACAACCTCCACAACTTTAAAAGTTTTTCCCAAAATTGTCCAAACATCAACCAACAACTTCAAAAAGCAAAAATGAACCAAAACAAGGGTCACATACCTCAAACCAAGGCCACTACAACTGTTATGTGAATTTTCAATGTTTATTGGTTGAAATTTTTATTTGAATTGCATTTTATAATTTGGAATTGAACTGTATTTAAACCTATGAAACCAACATTTATAACTTTGTGAAAACTTCAATTCTTCAACTGTGATTTGTATAAAATTTTTATGACTCTAAGACCTCTCTTTAACATTTTACCAGGTAATGAACATGATGGTTTGTATTCTTCTGCAAAACATGTATTGAAACCTACATCATCTACCTGAGCTAAAGAAATTAAATTTTTCCTTAATTCTTACAATTGCTTTACTACTTAAAAATCTGGTTGAATCAATATTCCATGATTTCAATAGACTGGTGAAACTTAGTAAATAATCATCGTACTAAATATTAAATTTCTTTATTACATCTTGTACGATTTATTGAATTCATTATATATTTTTTCAATCTCACCTAAAACAATGGTTAGTTAAATTATCCATGAATCCCTCTATTCCCTCTCATTTATTTTGTTTTTTGGGTTATACATTAGTTATCATTTTATATTTACTTCCATATTTGTTTTCAAATGCAGGAAATGAAACCAATTGAAGAGAGGCGACGAAAACAGATTATGGAAAACAATCATCGCATAACTGAGCTAGGCATTCCACCACTAGTGCCTACAATGAGTGTTTTATTTCAAATATATTTATTTAAATAATATATAATTTCATGTGATTAATTTTTTTTAAATTTTTTTTTAGGATCCATCTATTAAGCGATAGTTATTTGATGAGCATCTTAGTAGTGGTCCCAGTACTTGGGGTTTTCGTACAAGGGCAGGTGGTACGAGAGCTAGATGATCTGGTCAGCGTACCCAATTAGACCCTGCCCCTCCCACTGACATACCATCCATCCCACATTCTGATCCTAGTGTTCCGTTAGGGACACATGGGATATTTAGGTCTCCCATGTTTTCACCACCCTTTACATCTGACCCTACTCACCCGTATGTACCATATCCGATGATGATTCCCACTCCCAATCTAGCATTTGGCCAGCCATCCATGTTATTTTCTTTTACTTCTTCTTAATTCTCTCTGGACTTTTATATTCCAACTTCTTTGACTCCTGCTCCACCAGAGTCTGTCCCCGTGGAGCATACATTGGGACTCACTCCATCTATACAGGGTGTTCCTTTAGTTTTTGTGGATCCATTGGAGCCCATTGATCATACTACCATAGGTATACTTATACAACCCTAACAAATTGTTACACCATTATTTATTTTTATTAAAACATGTATTGATAAAATATTTGTTTTTCTTTCATAACAGATACATTTACTGATAGGAGATGGGAGAGGGGGCATACACGCATGCATGTGGTGTGGAACTACCACACACAGTTGATGGTGGACTACAATGAAGATAGTCAGATGATTGAAAAATCAGGGCAACGATGTCGGAGTTTTTTGGGGTCACTTTCCAAATACTCTGACATCATTCCTGTCAGCCCGCTCTCATAGAGACATCTGCCAAATGAAGTCAAGGATAAAGCCTGAGCAGAGATATGGGTACAAAAATCTGTTGTATTTAATGCAATATATTAATTTTTTGTAATTATATGAATTAATATTTTGATGCCAGCTGCAGTTTAATTTCCCCGATGGTGAGGGTGCACAACCAACACCTCTAAAAGATTTAGGTGAGATTTGGAGAGCTTATAAGCATGAGTTGTACATTTTCTATCATTCTAGAGTGAGCAAAAAGTTGGAGGCGGTCCCTTTCGTGGATTATTTTCCATTAGAATAGTACTGAGAGATGATTACTCATTGGAAAACTAGCCAATTTATGGTATTAATCAAATTATAGGTATTTAAATAAAAATTTTCATGTTTTTCGTTAATAATAATTATTGAATTTTATTTAGGATTCATCTGGAAGAAATAAAAAAAATTGATGCTAAGAAATACATCCACACATTGGGACGTACTAGAATTCCAGATCAGGAGAGACATCAGGTATAACAGTTTATAATCTTTCTTTACGACTTTCACTTTCTATTGATTCTTCCATAATTTATTTGATTTCTAAAGTTGTTATATAATTTTAGTTATGGAATTACTTTTTTTGGTATCCTATTTTTAATTATGGTTTCCTATATTCAATTTCATTATAGAGGCATAAATTGAATATAGAAGGACATGTGCCTCGAGCAAAACTATTTTGCTCGAGTAGAAAGAAGAAAGATGGAAGTGCAATTAATAAACCAACTCAACAGTAGATTGTAAGTTTTACTTTGTAGATTTGAAATTTTAATCTCTATTTTGTAACTTAATAATCTATTTATATTTATATCAGGATAATTTAGAGGTCCTTGATTCCCAGGAACCTGACAATTTTGGGCCAAAAGATCACTTACATTAGGTTTTGGGAGATGAGCACCCTGGTAGAGTATTCTACCAACCTGGTAAGAGTATAGTTCCGACAAGGTATTCTCCCTCCTCAGGTATGAGTTATAGTGCCACCGAATTGCAGCAGGTTAAGGCATAGGCAGAACATGCTGAAAAAATGGCCACAGAGATGGTAGAATAGTCTGCTAGGGAAAAAACTACATTTATGAAACTGATGGAAGTTTTATGTCCAACACTTCTACTAGAGGCCAACACTGATTGTGATGAATATATTTCATTGATGCATTCTAAATATGGTGCACCATGTGGCATTTCTAGTGGTGGTTAAGATTATGGTGAGTAGGAGGCCAAGGTGGATGAGGAGGAGGGCGAGGAGGAGGCCAAGGAAGAGGAGGAGGGCGATGTGGAGGCCGAGGCTGAGTACGAGGGCGAGGAAGAGGGAAAGGACGATGATGGGGATGACGATGAGGACGAGGGTGAGGGTGAGGATGATGGTGTTGATAGTAATGGTGATGAGGGATAGATTGATCTGTTACATTTTTGACTAATATTACTGACCTTTGATGTTTATTGATTTTTTGTGCCTAAATATATGTGTGATTAGGTAGGTCACATTATCTTTATTTTTTTATCTATAAATAATAAAACTTGACTTGATGATTTGCTGTGAAATCCCCCTATTTTAATAAAATTGTAATTTTTTAGTAGAATTTAGAAAATTGGTGGTCATATTTGACGTGTATGAGTCAACCCTGCCCCTATCCGAGTCACGGTGTGGTCGGTATCACTCATAGTGTCTTTCTTTTGTTTAAAATGGACACCATTTTAAGTAAAAACAACTGGCATACAGAAAACTGAAAAAACGTATTCGGATTGTGTTGATACTTTAGAAAAAATATCCATGGGTCATTTGTAATGTGTACGAGTAAATCCTACCTCAATCCGAGGCATGGTGTGGCCGGTACCACTCAAAGTGTCTCACTTTTATTTAAAATGGACAACATTTTAAGTAAAAACAACAAATGGAATAAGGAAAAACAACCAAATGCATTAAGATTCTATTTAAACTTTAGGAAAATTATCCAAGAGTCATTTGTGATGTGTATGAGTCAACCCTACCTCAATCCGAGGCATGGTGTGGCCGGTATCACTCTAAGTGTCTTTCTTTTGTTTAAAATGGACACTCTTTTAAGTAAAAACAACAACTGGCACATGGAAAACTGACCAAACGTATTCATATTATGTTAATACTTTAGCACAAGGATCCATGGGTTATTTTGGATGTGTACAAGTCATCCCTGCCTCAATATGAGGCACGGTGTGGCCGGTACCACTCAAAGTGTCTCACTTTTATTTGAAATGGGCATCATTTTAAGTGAAAACAACAACTGGAATACATAAAACAAAACAATCACATTCAGATTCTGTTGATAATTTAGGACAATTATTAATGGGTCATATGAGATGTATAAGATTCAACCTAGCCTCAATTCGAGGCACGATGTGGCTGGTATCACTCAAAGTGTCTTTATTTTGTTTAAAATGGACACCCTTTTAAGTAAAAACAATTGGCATATAGAAAACAGAACAAACATATTTGGATTATGTTTATACTTTAGAAAAATGATCCATGGGTCATTTTTGATGTGTAAGAGTCACTCACACCTCAATCCAAGGCACAGTGTGGCCGGTACCACTCAAATTGTCTCACTTTTATTTGAAATGGACAACATTTTAAGTGAAAACAATAACTTGCATATGGAAAACCGACCAAATGCTTTTTGATTATATTTATAATCCAGGAAAATGATTCACGGGTCATTTGTGATGTGTAAGAGTCAACCCACATTAATCTGAGGCACGATATGGCTAGTATCAATCAAAGTGTCTCTCTTTTGTTTAAAATGGACACTGTTTTAAGTAAAAACAACTAACATATGAAAAACCGACAAAAAATATTCTAATTGTGTTGATACTTTATCACAAAGATACATGGGTCATTTGTGACATTTAAGAGTCAACCCCACCTTAATCTGAGGCACAGTATGGCTGGTACCACTCAAATTGTCTCACTTTTATTTGAAATGGACAACATTTTAAGTGAAAACAACAACTGGAATACGGAAAACCGATCAAATGCATTCAGATTCTATTTATACTTTAGGATAATGATTCATGGGTCATATGTTATGTGTACGAGTCAACCTATCCTCAATTAAAGGTATGGTGTGGCCGGTATCACTTAAAGTGTCTTTCTTTTGTTTGAAATAGACAACATTTTAAGTAAAAGAAACAACTGGCATACGGAAAACTGACCTAACACATTCAGACTATGTTGATACTTTAGTACAATGATCCATGGGTTATATGTGACATGTAAGATTCAACCACACCTCAATCCAAGGCACAATATGGCCAGTATCACTCGAAGATTCTTTCTTTTGTTTAAAATGGACACCCTTTTAAGTAAAAAATACTACTGGCATACAGAAAACCGACCAAAAAAATTTGTGTTGTGTTGATAATCTATAATAAAGATCCATGGTTCATTTTTGACGTGTACGAGTCAACTACACCTCAAACCGAGGCACGGTGTTGCTGGTATAAGTTGAAGTGTCTTTATTTTTTCTAAAATGGACAACATTTTAAGTAAAAACAAAAATTGACATACAGAAAACCAACCAAATGCATTTAGATTCTATTTATACTTTAGGAAAATGATCCATGGGTCATATGTGACGTCTAAGAGTCAACATTTCCCAAATCCAAGCCACAGTGTGGCTGGTATCACTTGAAGTGTCTTACTTTTGTTTAAAATGGACACCCTTTTAAGTAAAAACAACAACTGGCATACAAAAAACTGACCAAACATATTTGGATTGTATTGATACTTTAACACAAGTATACATGGGTCATTTTTGATGTGTACGAGTCAACCCTACCTAAATTCGAGGCACGGTGTGGCCAGTACCACTCAAAGTGTCTCACATTTATATGAAATGGACAACATTTTAAGTGAAAACAACAACTGGCATACAGAAAACCAACCAAATGCATTTGGATTCTGTTTATACTTTAGGAAAACGATCCATGGGTCATATGTGATTTTTAAGAGTCAACCCCACCCCAATATGAGGCATGGTGTGGCCGGTATCACTTGTAGTGTCTTTCTTTTGTTTAAAATGGACACCTTTTTAAGTAAAAAATCCGGCATACATAAAACCAAAAGAATGTATTTGGATTGTGTTGATACTTTAGAAAAAAGATCCATGAGTTATTTTTGACATGTATGAGTCAACCACGCCTCAATCTGAGGCACAGTGTGGCTGGTACCACTCAAAGTGTCTCACTTTTATTTGAAATGGACAACATTTTAAGTGAAAACAACAAATGGCATACAGAAAACCGACCAAAAACATTTTTATTCTATTTATACTTTAGGAAAATAATACATGGGTCATTTTTGATGTGTAAAAGTCAACCATTCCTCAATCCGAGGTACGGTGTGGATGGTATCACTTGAAGTGTCTTTATTTTCTTTAAAATGGACACTCTTTTAAGCAAAAACAACTGACATACGGAAAACTGACCAAACATATTTGGATTGTGTTGATACTTTAGAAAAATGATCCAGGGGTCATTTGTGATGTGTAAGAGTCAACTCCGCTTAAATCCAAGGCATAGTGTGGCCGATACCACTCAAAGTGTCTCACTTTTATTTGAAATGGAGAACATTTTAAGTGAAAACAACAACTGGCATATGGAAAACCAAACAAACACATTCAAATTCTTTTGATACTTTAGGAAAAAAATCCATGGGTCATATGTGATGTGTAAGAGTCAACCCCACCCTAATATAAGGCACGGTGTGGCCCGTATCACTCGTAGTATCTTTCTTTTGGTTAAAATGGACACCCTTTAAAGTAAAAATAACTGACATATAGAAAACCAACCAAACGTATTAGGATTATGTTGATACTTTATAACAATGATCCATGGGTCATTTTTGACATGTACGAGTCAACCCTGCCTCAATCAGAGGCATAGTGTGGCCGGTACCACTAGAAGTGTCTCATTATAATTTGAAATGGACAACATTTTAAGTGAAAACAACAACTGGCATACAGAAAACTGACCAAACACATTCGAATTCTATTGATACTTTAGGAAAATGATCAATGGGTCATTTTTGACGTATAAAAGTCAACCCCGACTCAATCCGAGGCATGGTGTGACCGGTATAACTCGAAGTGTCTATCTTTTTCTTAAAATGGACACTCTTTTAAGTAAAAAAAACTGGCATATGAAAAACCAACCAAAAATTTTCGGACTATGTTGATACTTTAGCACAATGATCCATGGTTCATTTGTGACATTTATGAGTCAACCCCGTCTCAATATGAGGCATGGTGTGGCCGATACCACTCAAAGTGTCTCACTTTTATTTGAAATGGACAACATTTTAAGTGAAAACAACAACTGACCTACGAAAAACTGACCAAACACATTCAGATTGTCTTGATACTTTAGGAAAATGATCCATGGGTCATACACTACAAAATAAACAGTGTTTAGCGGCAGTTTTGTGGCAGCGGTTCACAAAACCGCCGCTAAATGTTTTCCGAAATACGTTTCGCGGCGGTTTTTAATAAACCGCCGCTAAACATTTGTTTTTTTTTAAAAACCCTGACCCTTCCCTACCCCGACCCCCGTTTCCCTGCAACCCTCGCCCGCAGCCCCCTGCGACCCTTCCCTGCAACCCTCGCCCGCAGCCCCCCGCGACCCCCCGGCGATCCCGCGACCTCCTCCGGCGACCCCGCGACCTCCTCCGGCGACCCCGCGACCTCCTCCGGCGGTGCCTGCGACCGGCAACCCGCGACCCCCTTCTCCCGACGACCTTTCTCACTTCGACCTCGGCCCCAAAGTGAGTTTTCTCTATGTCTACTGCTTGACATACTCATGTGATTATTCATGAACCATATAAAATTTCATAATGATAAAATTATTTGTGTGGATACAATGTTGATGCATTATTTTTATGATGATACGATAATGTTTTTAAATGAAAATGAGAACAGTCTTGGATTAATTAAAAGTTATTGGTTAGTAATTAATTTGGAATTAAATGATTAATTGGTGTAAAGTTAATTAATAGACTAGGGTAAATTATAGATTAGGGTTATGTTAGTTGGATTAAACATCACCAATGATCACTTGATAATGAATTAAGAGGTTGATCATTGATATCTTAGTTGGCCAAGATCTAAGAGTTTTACTTCATAATATACTAGATATGCGATGTATATAAGTGTGACTATCCTTGTGGTATTATTTTATATTGATGGTGGTGACTGATTGTGATTTTTATATAAAAGTTAAATGTATTTCAAGTTGTATTATAGGTTTTACTAGATATAATGACCAAGTTTATGATCCATGAATCGTACCCATAGACCCGGCCATCTGGTGAAACCTATGGTGAGGGTGTTATTATCACTGAAGGTTAGTTCTATGATAGGGGTGAGGACTTATGATATGTCTAGGATGATTTGTGTTTTTTATTTTTACAGGATTTTTAAGGGATTTGGTACTTGACTTGGGATTGATTCAATATGTATTTATTCTCAGATGTTGAAAAATAGGGATATTGATTTGGGGTTGCAAGGTAATATCATATTCAGCCTAGTCTTGGGATGATTTGGATAATGTGTAAAAATGATTCATCCAGGTGAAATAATAATTGGATAGTTATCAATAATAATCCTTATAAAGGTTAGTTAATCTAGGAAAAAGTGACCTTTGATAAGATACTTATCATTCATTTGAGATAGGGATTTCATGTTAGCATAATTATTTTACTCCTAAGGAAATTAGGATGATTGTAAGTTTTTAGAAGCATGGTTGGAATGCATGGAAGTCTTGATAACTAAATTATACACTAAGATATGAGTAAAAAATATAAATACATTCAATATTAATGGGGTTTTGGGAAAAGGAAACCTTTTTAAGGTGATTCACAGATGGGGTGTAAGGAAAGAATTCTAGGAAATGGATACACTCGTACTAATGATTTAAGGTGGTGATTTTGTAAATAGGTGATAAGGTTGGTTGATTTGGATCTTAATTCATATGTATATCATAATATAATGGGATAATAATAAAATATCAATGTGGTAAGAGTGTTCATCTGGGGTTGAAATCAAGGGAAATTTCATCTTGACCATGTAAAGTGGTCTATAAAAATCCACTAGGGTGAGATATTGTGGGAGATCTAGAAATTATGGAGAAACATGTAATAGGGTGGGGGTAAATTCATCTAGTGATCAGCTCACACTTCATTTTGGTGGGTACAAGTACAGACATTGATGTGATAGAATTTCAGTAGTGTGGGGAAGCTTGGTGTGAACAAGTGGTGTTATGATTAATCAGTGATTATAGAATGATTATATGATGATTTAATGGGGTATTTTTTATAGTTTTCATGGTTGGGATTTTATTCCATGACCATTCAAATGAATAGGGTGAGGTGTATTTCCCAAATAATTAATCTAAAAATAGAATAAAGTAAATAAATTGAGTCAACTTTCTTTCATCGAATAGTGATTAAGATATTTAATGATGGGAAGCACCGACAACAACATATAGGCAATTTAACTCCCTATTTTAAGTGAATAAATGAAATTTTAATCATGGAAAATGGTGATTGATTTGTGTATTTTATTGTGAGGATGGTTCCGAAATCTCCCATTGTGGATTCTCCCACTCTTAGGGTTTCCTAATCTACATTGTAGTGTCGATCCCCTTGGTTTCGCCAATAGGAACTGACCACATTGTCATGACACATCAAATTGATTATATCTTTAAAGTTGGTTTATGGTCTAGTTAATACCCTAGTTCATCTCTCAAGGATAACTGATAGGTTTATAGTGTGTATTTTTAATAAAAATGACTAAAGTTCATCTCTCATATATTTATTATCAACATCAAATGAAAATTAAAGGTTTAGGTAATGTTACTATACCACCGCACAAGAGGATATCGATAAGTCACTACACTACCCTGTGGAGAGCCAATCGGAACACCTTTGTTCCAATCCTCTCCACAACTCATGGCCCAAAATTCTTAGCACTACCTCACCTAGTTACCAAAATTATAATGGTGACACAAACTCATTGTCGCTGAAGGGATACATAGATTCCAACCACATTCTCTGACCTACATAAATCCAGAACTCAAGGCCCAACAGCCTCACTCCATTTCAAACATCCAAAGCACAACCCAAGCATAACCTTCATCTCAAGGTATTCAACCATCCAATACTTGATCCAACACCCATCACCAAAACTAATACACTAATATGGTTCCTACCTGAGACCATCCAACTTGAAACTCTAGCCACACCATTAATCGATTACTTTCCTTCCATGGTTCTCAACACCATATTACTTACTTTGTCACCACAATTTTCTAGTTTTGAGAACTTCACTCATCATAAAAGAGGTCAACAGAACCTCAACTCAACCTTCAAAACTTCCCTAACATGTTTTCCAACTCACAACATCCATGAAAACTCCACCCAATTCTAGTATTCATTATTTCTGCCAAAACTACCCAGATTTGTCACACTTTCACCATCCATATCTCAACCAAGGACTACTTGGTTCTTCTTCAAAACTCATTCACATTACTAGGATAAACTTATCATTTCAACATTAACTTGAGGTGCCTCGCAGCCCACCACATCCATTCCCTTTCTATCCAACTATGTCTTTCCATTCCTGCTAACTCACTCCGTTGGTTCCCAACTTCCCCTATTGTCATGTCGCCCCTCTACCCAAACACGAAGCCTTCTCACTTAAGGTATACCTCCATCACCTACACACACCATATCGAAGTTCCACCTGGCCTTCCCTAAGAACCCCCAAACATGTCCCTTATAGGTTTCTATTTGGAACCTTGATTCCTTCACATCCACTCTACAGTTTTCTCCACATTTCCATGACTAACATAATTCTCTCCACCTTAGGAGGGTCATTATCACTAATTTATTCAAGAAATTCAAACACCATGTCTCATGCTTCCATCACAAGATGAACCCCAAAACTTAAATGTGGCCATTTAGATTTCCCTAGAACAATAAAACAAACATTACCCATTGTGAAAATGGTTTCAGTGAATGTAGTTAACTTGATTTAAAATGCATTATGATCAGTTTCGATCACACATCAAAGGGGTGTTGTTTGAGGCAACATAAATGTGTGATCGATGGTGTTATGATAAGTGTGTATCCCGATATTCTTATTGCTCCTCAATGAGGTGTTGACGCTGTCTCCTATGGACCAGACTTGTTCAGTTGGTCTGAAATGGTAAATGTGGTCAATGAATCATCTTTATTATATTATGCATACTTTATGGTCAATGGTTCATCTTTATTATATTATGTTTCTGTAATCTTACACTATCGTATATTTTGTGTAGGCACATTGTGATATACATGGATAAAAGCTGGATCACATTACCGAGGAACACATCTCAATATGTTAAGGGTTTGAATGGGTTTTTAGATTTTGAAATTTCTAATCGATCCGTTGAAGGGAGAATAAGATTTCCATGTACTAAATGTAAATTTAGAACATGGTTGAAGTGAGATGAAGTTTATGAACATTTAATACTGAAGCAATTCCCTGAGCAATATTTGTGTTGGATTTGGCATGGAGAATCAAACAATACAGAAAGATTGAGGACTGATGTTAATCCACAGAATGAGGTCCCAAGTTCTTCGACAATGGAAAATGAAATGCAAAACCTCATAAATGATGCATTCGGCACTGCAAGACACCACTATGAGCATCAAAACATATCAGAACAACCAGAAGAGGGTGCTACAAATTGCAACGTGACAAGTGATGTTTCTGAGACTGTAACACAAGCAGATCAAGATTGTAACATATCATTGGATCCTCTTGATTCTGTGGAGCCAAATGTAAGGGAAAACTTCAGTGAGGAAAATGCATTTCATGATTTAGTTGACGATGGAAATCAAGAGTTGTATAGTGGGTGTTTGAAATATTCAAAGCTTTCATTTCTACTGAAGTTGTACCATATCAAATGTCTATGTGGAATTACAAATAAGGCAATGTCCATGTTATTGGAATTGATTTGTGATGCATTTCCTGAAGCAAAAATCCCAGAATCGTTTTATGATATGAAAAAAGTTGTTAACAAGCTTGGTCTGAATTATACAAAAATACATGCGTGTCCCAATGATTGTATGCTTTACTGGGGAGAGGATTCAAGTAGACAGAATTGTAAGAAATTTTCTTCTTCTAGATGGCAGTCAAAGGGTGATGTTGGAAGTATGACTGAAAATAATTTCACGAAGAAGAAGAAAAGGAACACACCTGCAAAAGTTTTGCGTTACTTTCCTTTGAAGCCTCGATTGCAAAGATTATTCATGTCATCAAAAACCGCCGAACACATGAAGTGGCATGCTGTAGATAATAACAATGATGGGTTAATGAGACATCCACGAGATTCCCAATCGTAGAAGACATTTGATTCATTACATCCAGATTTCTCAGCTAATCCTAGGAATGTTCGATTGGGATTGGCTGCCGATGGATTCAACCCATTTGGGACTTTGAGTACGAGTTATAGCATTTGGCCAGTTGTTTTGATCCCTTATAATCTGCCTCCGTGGATGTGTATGCAACAAACATCTTTTATCATTTCAATGATTATTCCTAGAAAACAAATGCCTGGAAATGATATTGATGTATACCTGCAGCCTTTGATTGAAGAATTGCAGGAGTTATGGAGCAACGGTGTTGAGACATTTGATGTTTCTTCTAAAACAATGTTTAAAATGCATGCTTCTTTAATGTGGACCATTAGTGACTTCCCTAGGCTTGGGAATTTATCTGGTTGGAACACTTATACGGGTTTGGCTTGTCCCGTTTGTAACATTGATTTCGAGCCCAAACGGCTACCTCACAGTAGAAAATGGTGCTTCTTGTGCCATCGAAGATTTCTTGATGCATCTCATAGATTTCGGCTGAACAAATCAAAATTTAAGGGTTGCATTGATCGTAGACCACCTCCAAAGTTGTTAACCGGTTCTGAAATATTGACACAACTTGAAAATGTTAAAACAGAATTTGGGAAGGTTCATCATTTGAATGATAGCGGAAAACGAGTGTGAAGTGCATCGTCAAGTGAAATCAGAACGCAACAATGGAAGAAAAAAAGTATATTATTCAAACTTCCGTATTGGGAATTTAATTATTTGCACCACAATCTTGATGTGATGCATATTGAGAAGAATGTATGTGATAATTTGATTTTCACATTACTTAATGAGCATGGAAAGTCGAAGGATCATCTCAATGCACGCAAAGACTTACAAGTAATGAACATAAAACGTGATCTCTGGCCAGATGAGAATGAAAAGTATGCTCCGGCCATTTTTTCATTGAAAAATAGGGATAAAGATACGTTCCTTCAAATTTTAAAGAATGTGAAGGTATCTGATGGGTATTCGAGTAACATATCGAGGTGTGTTGACTTGAAGAATCGTAAGTTATATGGATTGAAAAGTCACGATTCACATGTTTTGTTACAACAGTTACTACCATTGGCATTGCGTACATTATTACCTGAAAAAGTTACTGCTGTTGTACTCCATTTATGCACATTTTTCAGACAGTTATGTGAGAAAGCTCTACATCCATTTCAGCTTGACAACCTACAGGAGAGGTTTGTATTGACCCTTTATGCAATGGAGATGATCTTCCCTCCATCTTTTTTTACTGTCATGATGCATTTAACTGTGCATTTGGTTGATGAAGCTAAATTAGGAGGCCCCGTTCATTATCGATGGATGTATCCAATTGAGAGGTATTTTATTTATATGTTTCCAGTCAAGTAAAATTTTTTTGGCATTTAAATAAATGCATAATATTATTATTTTTTTCACAGATATCTTGGGCATTTGAAAGCATACGTGAGAAATAAAGCTCAACTAGAAGGCTCTATTGCTGAAGGCTATTTGGCCGAGGAGTGTCTCACCTTTTGTTCCAGATATTTGGATGATATTGAGACAATATTTACTCGAGTTGGACGTGTTGACGACACATCAAATCAATCTCAAATGCATCAGAAATCAAAAATATTTCCTGCTATTGGCCGATCAGTTGGGAGGACCTCATACGCGACACTAACAGAATTGGAATTATTACAGGCACATAGATATGTGCTGCTGAATAGTGAAATTGCAGATCCATTTATTGAAGAGTTGAGGATACAAACAAAGAGACGAATGAGAAGCCGAACACGAAATGAAAAAGATATAACGAAATCTGTGAATAAAGAGCTGGTAGAATGGTTTGCACGACGTGTAAGTTTATAAATATTGCAATAAATACGAATATTACTTTGACACATACAATTTGAAAATCTATTAATTTTTTTTTCAGATCATGAATACTGATACTCGAGCTGACTTTTCAGAAGATTTGAAGTTTCTTGCTAGAGGTCCTATAAAACAAGTTAGAAAGTTCAACGCTTATAATGTGAATGGTTTTAGATTTCGTACAGTCGATCGAGAAGTGGGTTTAAAAACATAGAATAGTGGTATTTTTACATTTGTTGAAGTGGAATACTATGGAAAGCTGCATGATATTATTGAATTAAACTACCACGGGCATTTTTCTGTTGTTTTATTCAAATGGAAATGGGTCGATTTTATCAGAGCTGTTAAAAGAGATTCCTTGCAATTTACTTCTGTAAACTTCTCTCGCTTGATGGATGTTGGTGATCGTGAACTGCATGATCCATATATCTTAGCATCGCAGGCAAAAATGGTATATTATGTGAATGATGTTGTGGATGAAGGGTGGAGTGTAGTTACTCACGTAATACAAAGAGATTTGTATGATATGGGTGATGAAGTGGAAGATTTGACCTCTGCAATTGAATTTCATCAACAATAGGAAGCAGAATTATTTGTCCATCATGATATTGAAAATATTGGTCTAGCAAGGATGAATGAAGTGGATGAAGCAATGGAGCAGGAAACCGACATGATTGAAGGGGAAAATGATTGTATGTACAATTATTTATTCATTCAGCAACTACTTGTTTTATTTCTGTAGTCATTCATTATCATTGTTATATATATTTTGTTTGTTAATACTGGGCATCTATTATCATTTTTAATTTTTTTTCTGCATAAATTTTTTGAAATATATATTCTGAACTTAATTTTATTTGATTAAATGATAGGAATGCCAAGGAAGAAGCGGTACACTATTCCTTCTTCTTCTGCGACAGATGACGATCCGTCTATCCCCACAGCATCATCTCCCCCTGTACCATCTCTAACACCATCAGTGGATGCCTCATTAGAGGATGAGTCATCGCCTCCCCCTACAGGAGCTTCAGCAGTGGGACAGCGACACGCCCCCTCCAGTTCATCACGGACATTCTGGAGGGTCGCAGTCATAGGTACAAATTTTAATTAAATAAATTTATTGCATTTTGTTTATAGTAATTGTTTGCTCATTGAAGATGAATACAATGAAACCATGAAAAGAGACATAAAAAGTTCTGATGTTTGAAACATGCATGGCAAGAAGATAGTGGTGCCATTTGATTCTTATGGGGTCCCGACGGATGACGCCGCAGGTTTACTTGGTCAGATTATAGGTCAACTGGCAGCGGAGCCCGTTTCCCTGCCTATTTCGTATGATGATTGGAGGCATATGCCTCCAAACTAGAAAAATGAAGTTTATGATTCTTAGATAAAGGTAATTTTATTACTTTATGGTTTAATTGAATGTCATTTTACTAATATATTCAAAATGAATTTCTGTATACAGATGTTCTTCCACTTTACCGTTGCTGATGTGATAGCACGGAAGTGGACATTGAAAAATCTTGGAAAAAAATGGAAAGATTTCAAATGGAGGTTGTGGTGTGATGTCAACAATTCTTTGTTGACCGTGCAGCAGATGTATGAGAAGATACCCAGTGGGGTACCGAAAGAATAGTGGAAGGTTTTTGTCGATAGACATCGTGATGAGAAGCAGATGGTATTGAAATATATATTATTATATTATCCTCATTTTACATTTATACATGTACATGAAGAGGAGATAGACATTGAATACAATACTGTTAAATTGAATTTTATTTATTTCAGGATCTCTCAAGAAAGAATGCTTCAAACCGGGCGAAACAGGTAATCCCGTACACTGCGGGTTCAAAAAGCTTTTCAAGAAGCCGAATGTCATTGGTAATCTTTTAATTAGTTTAAATATTTATAAGATAATATTATCTATTTAACATATTTGATTGATGATTTATCTTTGTTTAATGCAGTCACAGAGTTTAGGGCATGAAGCATCCCGAACAGAACTGTGGCTGGATGTTCATAAAAAAACAGATGGAAGTTTTGTTAATGAACCTGCCAGAGAAGTTGGGGTATGAAGTCAATTATTTATTATAATAAATTAATATCAGTTTTTACTGTGTTAATATATATTGATATTTTATTTATAGGTAAAAATTAAAGAAATATGGGATGCCAATCCTGGGCAATCCTACTCAGTCTCCCAGGATGACCCGGTTGGTCAAGTCCTTGGGAAGGAGCATCCTGGTAGAGTGCGCGAGATGGGTTTGGGACCCATACCATCTGAGTTCTTTCGCATGCCATCAGGGATTTCGACCTCATCTACTCCTGGTTATAGTCATTTCATACCTGAAGATGCTCATAGGGAGATGTCTTCTCTACGAAACATAGTTCACCAGCAGGGGAATCAGATATCTGATTTGCAGAAAGAGTTGCTTGAAATACGTCAGCATATGAGCAGATATGCCCCCGGTGGTAGTGCATCGGGTAGTGGTGAGCAGGTAAATCACAAAAAAATCAAAATCATTTAGTTTGAAAACTTTTATTGGTTTTAATTTTTATTATAAATATGCAACAATATTTAATTTTCAATATAATGTTCTTACAAGTGGTAGCAGGTGGTGGAGATGAAGGTGGAGAGGGTGACGATGCAGCATCAGATGATGAGTAGTAGTATTGTTGATGTGTTGAACAAGTATGATAACAGTTGGTTTGTATATGTAACATTTATGGCACATAGTTGCCACCAAACATTTCCATGTCCTAACATTTTCTTGATTTCTCATGTTTCCTTCTATGCATTTTATTTATTGTGTTCTGGATTCTTCATGTGTTGACAAAAAGATTCTTAATGCAATATGCATGTGATGATACCACATCCAATGAGAATACCATATATGTAACCCATATTCATGCCCGCTATCGCCATTGAAATAGGTCTTACCTATTTCCATGTTTTAACCATGGTAGTAGGCGCCCTATAGCCACAGTTTTAACCGTGGAAGTAGGCACCCTATTGCCACGATTAAACCATGGAGGTAGGCACCCTATAGCCACAGTTTTAAGCATGGAAATAGGTTACCTAGTTCCACTATGGCTATAGGGTGCCTACCGAATAGGGTGCCTACCGCCACAGTTAGAACCGTGGCTATAGGGTGCCTACTGCTATGGTCAAAACCATGGCTATATCCTTTATAAGGTATAAAAAACTAATTTGTTTTACTTGCAAATACCTAAATCCATAGCAAAAATTGATTTATTTAAGATAAAATATATAAAAATCCATCTTAAGACAAAAATAAGGGTGACACAACCCATTATCAACAAAAATCATGTACAATAGATAGATGCGTACTCAATATGCATCACCAACCAAGACCAAGACCAATACCAACCCACCCACAACAATGTCTTCTTCTACCCCTACAACCGGTGAGGCGATCATGATGTATTCTTCATCCTCTACAAGTATCACTCAATCCCTTCTTCTGGAAAACTCCTATATGGACATGGCTTCCTTGAAGTCGTGTTACTTCCCGTGCCCAGGTTCTTGCCCAACCAAGAAACCATTGAAATGTAGCATTTGTTAGAACATGGAGTTCCCCCCTTCTCGGCGTAAAGAATTATAATAACCCATGAAAACTATATAGCAACAAACACAATTTTAAAAGGATATAATCTCCATCATAATTAGTAAGACATTACTAAACCTGAAACGATAGTCATGAAGAAGAAGGAAGCGGACGCCACCTTCAACCATCTTCAACCTTGTCAAAGAACATCAGGATCAGATAATTAACTATTGTTATCATACAAAATTTTGAACACTAAAGAACTGTATTTTTTAGTGTTTTTGATCATTTTACAAAGAAACCCATAAGTGGAAATTGACATGGTGGGATGGTGGATGATCATTTAATAAAAAACAGTAAAGGAATATGGAAACAAAACATCAATTTGAGAGGACCTTTGTCATCTTCATGAACTCACTGACAAACCTTTAGTAGCAGTCATCGCATGCAATTGGTGGAACTTACACACAGAGTCGGGTCTGTGAACAAAACAAATTAAACACAAAATGAATTAAAAGGTTTCTACTACTGTTAAATGGACGTGTAAATGTATAATGAAAGGAAAAATAGAGATTCCATTTTAGGTCATCCCCAAATAGCCCCCATCTGCATGACTTCATGAACTTGTACAGTGGCAAAGCTGTTTGGAAATTCATGTCAGCCTGGATCATATTAGATCATTTAGTATCGAATCTGCAATACACAAATCAGATAACTCTAAAATAAGTAAAATCAGATCTGATTGCATGAGGTTTAATACCGGTACTACCTTATTAAAGATAGGATCAAAGATGGGAATCATGACCTTGTAGTGTCTTTAATCAAATTACACAATATGTTCATTGTTTCTAGGTTCTTGTGCTCCTAATTGAATGCACATGAATTCCAAAATTTCTAACCCTGAATGACAACCAAAATAAATAAATCAATGACAACCAAAATAAATAAATCACTCCCCTTTGTTTATCTGCATCAAAAAAAGACGTGCATAAATAAAATCTTGGTCTTTGTACTCATCATATAACTTATCTATGTGTAGTTTGAGTCAGTCAATCCAATGCAGAGGGAAAAGTAATGAAACTCATTATGATACAACACACAAAAAACTCAAACCACACTTCCAGGGTTGAAGAGCATGAAATGATTATGCATTTTTTGGCAGGGAATGTGAAATACTATCAAAGTAATATGTAATAATTAGAATCACATGATTACAGTTGTAAATACGTTAAATGGATTAGTATACCTCCAATGGTACAACATATCATGTTTTCTATATGTATGCTTATAGTGTGCATAAAGAATGAAGAGGTTATGAACATTTTTTATATTTAATATTCTCAACCATAAGAGTGATTGTAGACATTATAAGATAATGATAATTTTAATACTAAATAAAATCATAACACCGTTCGCAAACTGAAATTAAGAATCATTATAATAATTATAGATGTACTAAGCTATGAAAATTGTAAAATATGTACAAGTTTTGATGAACTGTACAAATATATATGTAAAAAATGATTAACAAAAACTACACAAAATGTATGGATCTATATATTTCTAAACATATACAATGGAAAATTTTATGAATATGTACATAAAATCTATTAAAATTAAAATTTCATAAAAAAATTTTCAAACTGAATGTAGAAACATTATTTGTGATTAAAGTTGTAATAATCTATGCAAATTGTTAAATATGTACAGAATTTGATGAACTGAACTAATCTATACCAATCGTGTGATGACTGATTAAGGAAAAGAGATTGAATTACTCACCTGCTCAATAACATACTTCAATAAATTATACATGATTACAAAATTACAAAGTTCTGTCATATGATTGGATAGCTTGTAATTCGGTATCTTTACTTAAATCACAAGACCCATGTGTCCCATCATCCCGTCAAATCATAGATGCAAGTCTTGGTCACCATTTCTAAAACTAGATTTGATTTCTTATGGATTAATATTGAGGGAGAGTGTCAGTACAAGAAAGTCATCTTATATGAATTTTGGTATGATTTTTGATACTCATGTACCATAAAGGTCGCCTTGCCCTAGGTTTCTAATGCAGAAGCAATGGTTCCCCACTGGTCCAGTACATAGAGGAACAACGAGATATCATAGTGGTTGGCTAAGAATGAGTGATTTTGAGTTTGGTAGCGGGTCAGATGGAGGACGACTGAAATTCCTATGTAGATGTTGTGATTCAGATTTCTCGGGTGCAAGTAGTTTTCATTGATGTATATTTTATAAATAAATGGAATATGAATGGTTAATACACTCTCATACCATTGGTTTAAATCCATTTTTAGAACACCAGTGTATACAAAAAATCTTTTCTTCACAATTATAGGATGATCCTTTCAGCTTATTCTCTTCCTCTATAGATTGATTTTAGAGTCCTATCCATTTTATAACTAACCCCCCTTTCACATATCTTCCTCGTTTTAATTTCCTCTATATTGACCTAGTTTAAAATTAATTCTATTCTACCCCCCTCCCACACCACCAGTGACCAGATTCATGTTTCTTAGTTAGAATTTTTTGATGATCCCTTTCACTATTATCTCTATATCAGCTTAGTAAATAGGTATTATTATAAGGTTCATGCATCGTTAATGTACTCCAAATTTTTTTACGTCATTCCTCCTATAGAATTATATGCCACATCTCAATATGTTTTAAAATCTGCAAAGTCATCCATTCAAATTCATCAATATAAGTATTCATTGTGCCAATTTGGCATATTAATAAATTAATGGATATTCTTCTCTTAAATTTCCATACAGCCCAAAAAATTCCTCTATAGATTCCAATTCAGGTTTTATGGTTTTAAGTGACATAATCCATCATTATATCAGTCCTTTCATGTACAATCAGGAGACCCAAACATTCTGTTCTTTAAGAATTTGGTTGATAGTAAAATAATATTTGGAACAAGTAATCTATACTACATGATCTTCTCTAGTAGATTATGGTATCTCCACCAATTTTTACATGTTTCATGGCTCATTCTATAGACCATCCCAATTATCTATCTCAATAGTGAATTTTTTATCAAATCACTAAGATCACGCATCCTTACTGCTGATTGATTCACTAGTTATTTTATTAACTACCTCTGCATCATGCTGTATACTACCGTACCCTTCCACTACAACCAATTTTCATTTGCTTATGTCCTATACAAAATTCTTAATCGACATCTATTGCATCTCAACTTGAGTGTTATCTAAATAGGAGATATTATCAATGATTGCACCTCCCTCTTCATCTCTTGACCAAACTACTTTTTTATCCTTATCTTCAACTCTAAGGCTAGGAATTCTACACTTTTACTTTAGGACTCTATTAGAGTTATCAAGAAACTCCTTCTATCTGCCTCTAATTCCAATTCAATGTCTCTCAATGAATGTACAAATTGGTATATAGTGGAACTAAGATGCATGATTTCCTTACAAAGAATCTATGATGTGAGAGTGTATGGGTGTGCAATATTCATTGGAAAAAATATAGACACACAAGTAATGGTACTCAACCATCTTTTTTATCCTTTAATTGATAAACCCATTTTTTCTAAAGTGTACTCTTTCCTTTAGGTAGTTATATTATCTCCCATATGTCAGAAACATGTAAGGAATCAAAAAATTACTTCATTGGTAACTCCCACTATAATGATTCACTCAAAAAATCTCACCTCTCTCAAGATTTTGGGTTCCCCTACATCTGTGTGAAGAAGAAAAATCATTTTAGAATAAAACCTCTACATTGATATTCTAACATGAGTATATCACATCAATTCATGAGGTCCATATCCTTCTTGACACCACACTTCTAAAAATCTACCTTGAGATTTCATTGTTCATGAGTATTCTTGTACATTAGGTCCTAGTATATCTGCAATTCATTTAGAGTTTTTTATTTGATAACATAGTTTTACCTCTCAGTCACTATATTTTGTGCTCCCCAAATTGCCCAACACTACTCAAAATCATCTCAACGAAAATTTAGGGCAGTGGTGGAGCAGATCCAACATATTTTTTTTTCCAGTTCAACATTTAGCGGCGGTTTTAACCGCCGCTAATGCCATACCTGTGAGCATTTAGCAGCGGTTAAAACCGCCGCTAAATGATGAACTAGGCATCATTTCGCGGCGGTTTTAACCGCCGCAGTATAGGCGCATCAAACGCCTGAATTTAGCGGCGGTTAAAACCGCCGCGATTAAAAAAATGTCTGATACCCATATAATCGCCGCTAAATGAAGAGAAACCGCCGCTAAATGATGGATCTACGACACATTTCTAAAACCTCCGTGGAATCGAAAAAACCACCGCTAATAGATTGCCGACGCCAAACTTAGCGGCGGTTTTTGTAAACCGCCGCCACACAATATAGCGGCGGTTTAAACCGCCGCTAAACAGGAAAAAAACTACCGCTAGGACATGCTTTTGTTGTAGTGATATGTGACATATAAGAGTTAAACCTACCTCAATACAAGGCATGGTGTGGCTGGTATCACTTGAAGTATCTGTCTTTTGTTTAAAATGGACATCATTTTAAGTAAAAACAACTGGCATACGGAAAACCAACCAAACGTATTCAGATTGTGTTGATAATTTAACACAAGGATCCATGGTCCAGCCTCACACAATCCATTTATCATGAAAGGAAATATTACCCCTATTCTAAAACAAATGACATTTAAGACGCCAAGTACAACTACATTCCCTAAGCCCCACAAGCTCATTGATACACACCCATAATCATCTTCAATAAGTTCAAAGACACCCGCCCCAAACCATGGGACATTATATTTGTGTTTGGTTGAATTCATTTATCCATTTCCTTATTTTGGGGTTATTAGCTTCTAATTTTTGAATTCAATCGTGTATACATTATACAAAATGAAATTTTCTATGTATTATTAATTCTGTATAACACATATAATTATGTATTCAGTTTTTTGTGTGTTGTATTGATAATTGATAATTAAATTATGTATGTATTCAATTCAGTATTCAATTATGAATTGAATTCCGAATTGCACATGTAATTGTTATCTCAATTCTAAATTGAATTCTAAATCAATTATGTATGTTTATAATTATATTATGAATTATTTTTAATTATGTATGTTTATAGTTGCAGGGTGCATTATGTGTTAAATATATATGAATTAATTGTGTATATGTATGTGTTATAGTTGGATATTACATGTAATTGGAGTTGGGAAGATGGAAATGTAGAAAGGGTAGCCTGCAGTAGGCTGCTGCCTAAATTACACAACAAATCCTATGATAATGGTTGTAAACTGTTGGCATAGGGCTTTAATGTGTTTTATACCAATGGCTCTAAGAGAACCATTGGTAAAAACACTTTACCAACAGTTTATAAACCTTTGTGATATAGCGAAATGTCTAGACTTTACCAATGGTTTACACAAACCGTTGGTAAAAAGATATACAAAACTATATTACAATGGTTTGAAACCGTTGGAATAGTATGTTTACCAATGGTTTCAAACCATTGGCGAAACGTTATACCAATGGTTTCAAACCGTTGGTGAAAAGTTATACCAACGGTTTGATATAACCATTGGTATAATGTAGATTTCTTAACATATACCAGTAGTTTTTCAAAAACCATTAGTATATGTGTTTCCCTATGGTTTACTTCCCTATGGTTTGGATAACCATTGGTATATATTATACCAACGGTTATCCAGCCTTTACCAACGGTTTGGAACCGTTGGTAAAGGCTTCATTTCTAGTAGTGTCAGCTCGCTTGATTCCAGGAGGATCTGCTCCTCAAGCCACATGTCTATACTCTAACTACCACGAAGTCCCACAAAGAAGTATCCCAAAGGACCTACACATAAAAGGGGTCTCAATGCAATAGATGGTGCGCCAATAAGACGCCTGGTCTATAAGTTATTTTCCTTTTAGTCCCGAGGAACCTGTTGGATTCGTGTTCGATCCAACCTGGACATACCCAAACATTATCTAAAACTAAAGTGGAGTATACGAGAAAGACCATCTAGATCCAAGGTTTCTAGCACCATAGACGGTTCATCAAACGGATGCCTATAGCTCATGATATGGATAAAAGAGAAAAACAGGGTCGAAGTTGGTTTGGGTCCGGTCCAACCCAGCCGGGCCGATCCAGCTCGACATGGGTTTGGCCCTGGGTCTGACCTGGCCCACTGGGTCTGGCCTGAACTGCTGGGTCTGGCCCGTCCCATTGGGTGGCCCGTGATGGGCGGCATGCTCGGCTCCCCGGTGAGCCGGATGGCCAGCCTCCTTCGTGCGGTGCAGTTGCGGACCGTGCTATCACTGGCAGCCAACAGCGAGCCGAACGCCCCTCCACCCCCGCTGCAGCCTTGTGGAGCAGAACCTTCACGCCAGGCGGCGCGGACGCGCACCACCATCACTGTCATGCATCTGGCCATGCATCGGCCGACACCCTTGATCTACCCTGACCGATGGGCCATGGCCCTTCTATGGCAGTGCGGTTGCACCACCGTTCGTCTTCGTGGCCGGCTGGAATGCCTGCCGCCGTTCCTGAGCCCCACCGGTGTCGATCCCCAGCATGGGTCGGTAGCGATGTTCCTTGGGTCACCGGGCGTGCCCCGATGACCCGTTCTTCATTCCGAGGACTTCCATACTTTCCTTGAGACGTCACCATCGTTTCAAGACTTTTCAAATTCACAAAGGTTATATAGAGGTCGGGACGTGTTTGTTTGGTCCGAACCTTCCGCATTAGAATGTTAGCAAGCGACTTGTTTATTCTTGAATCATGAAGAACGTCAAGAACAGGGTAAAGGGTATACAAATAAAAACCCCTAACTTGATTGCTCGTTGGAATATGCCACAAGGAAGAAGATGAAGTTGTTAAGGATGGTGACGTCGACATTCGTCTCTTCCGCAAGATGCTTCCGATCCGGGCTCAAGCATCCTCCTCATTATTCGATTCCAGAGTATGTTCTTCATTAGAGAGGGCATTCTTTGTTTGTAGGAAATGTTTTCCCAGAGTTCTCCAAGGCTCTCCTAATTATCCTTTTCCAACTAATCCTCTCAAAGGTAAAGTGGAGCCAATATAAATTAAAATAGGTTTATCAATTTAATTTCCACATTGGCATAATTAAATTTGACTCATTTAATTAATTGTAGTTGGATAAATTAATTAAATGGAGATTTGAAAGATTTTCCCCCATTAAGAGGGGTTTTAGTGGTCCCCACCACCAAGATTCAAAAATAGAGGTTTCAAAAATAAAATAAAAGTTTTATATTTATTTTATTTTTTATTTACACGAAAAATACGAAAAATAACTTTCACCATCAACCTACTATGGTCAAGGTGAAAGTATCTTTAAGAAAATATCAGCACTACGAGTTCAACGGTGCCCTCAAATTTCAATTCTGAGCACTGGTTCAAAAGTTACAAAAACCCACTCGCACGTTTATTGAACGTACCTAAAAAAAAGTTCAGAAATTCATTTCGGGCACATCGGGCCTTGGAATCATGTGCCGTCAATTTTCACAGACTTGTAAAATTCCCATATAATTAAAAAAAATACATAGAATTTCTGTGTCTTTACATTCTCCCCACATCAGGACTTTTCCTCCTCATAAGACACAACTCAAACTAAGGGAACAAGTGGGGGTACTAAGCACGTATCTGAGCCTCCAGCTCCCAAGTTTTCTCTTGGAGGTTCTCGTACTGCCAACATACACACACCAAAGGTATCGACCAACCACAAAGGACATGCTTCTGTTGATCCTCAATCTCCACTAGAACCTCTATAAATGTCGCCCCATCGTTGATGTCCAGCTCACCGTGGTCGATGATGTGAGATGGGTTATGCAGGTATCTCCTCAGCTGGGATACATGGAAAATGTCATGTACCCGGTGCAATTGAGGTAGAAGAGCTAAGCAGTAATCCACCTTTCCAACTTTGCTGAGGACCTGAAAGGGTCCGATGAACCTCGAAGATAACTTTCAGCCCCGACCAAATCTCTGCAAACCTCATCGAGGTGAGACCTATAGGAAGATGTGGTCACTATCCTCGAACTCCAGAGGTTTTCATCTCTTGTCAGCATAAGACTTCTGCCTACTCTATGCAGTCTTCATCTCCTCCTGGATGATCTGCACCTTCTCCATGGTAGCCCATACTATATCTGGTCCCATGAGTGATGACTCCTCTGGGTCAGTCCAACACAAAAGCAATCTTCAAGGTTGGCCGTACAATTCCTCGAAAGGTGTCATCCCAATGGTGGAGTGATAGTTGTTGTTGTATGAAAACTCCACCAAGGGAAAGTGATCCTCCCAGCTACAACTGAAGTCGAGGACGCAAGCATGCAACATGTAATCAAGGGTCTGAATGGTCTGCTCAGTAAGGCCATCCGTCTGAGGATGGAAAGCGGTGCTCAAACGAAGCTGCATCCCGAAAGCCTCCTACAACCCCTTCCATAGCCGGGAAGTGAAACGTGCATCATGATTGTGTACAATCATTGAGAGTACTCCATGTATCCATATAATATCCTACACAGAGAGGCATACCAATATTTCTATTGGAAACTTCTCTCTGATCAGTAAGAAGTGGGCCGACTTGGTGAGTCGGTCGACGATCACCCAAATAGAATCATGACTACTGGATGTACGTGTAAGTCCTATCACGAAGTCCATGGATATCCCGTCCCACTTCCACTCTGGGAAATCTAAAGGCTGAACTAAGCCAGTTGGTACCCGATGCTCCGCCTTCACTTGCTGACAAGCGAGGCACTGAGAGACAAACTCTATTACTTCTTTATTCATTCCCGGCCACCAGTTCTATCGTCAGAGGTCCTGGTACATCCAAGAGTGGCGAAGATGTACCAGGACCTCTGAAAATAGCATTGGTGGCCGGGAATGAAGAAAGAAGTAGCAAAGTTTGTCTCTCGATGCCTCACTTGTCAGCAAGTGAAGGCAGAGCATTAGGTACCAGCCAGCTTAGTTCAACCTTTAGAGGTCCTAGAGTGAAAGTGGGAAAAGATATCCATGGACTTTGTGATAGGAATTCCACGTACATCCAGTGGTCGTGATTCTATTTGGGTGATCATTGACCGACTCACCAAGTCGTCCCACTTCCTACTGATCAGAGAGCAGGGTCCAATAGAGAGCATGGGACACCTCTATGTGTTAGATATTTTACGGCTACATGGAGTACCCTTGATGATTGTCTCCGATTGTGATTCACATTTCACTTCTTGGCTATGGAAGGGATTACAAGAGGCTTTCAGGATGCAACTTCATTTGAGCACCACCTTCCATCCTCAGACGGATGGCCAGATTGAGAAAACCATTCAAGACTTTGAGGACACGCTGCGTGCTTGCATCCTCGACTTTGGTCATAGCTGGAAGGATCACTTGCGCTTGGTGGAGTTTTCATACAACAATAGCTATCACTCCACCATTGGGATGGCACCTTTCGAGGCGTTTTATGATTTACCTTACAGATTGCCTTTGTGCTTGACTGACATAGGGGAGTCATCACCCATGGGACTAGATATGGTATGGGCTACCACAGAGAAGGTTCAGATCATTCTCGAGCAGATGAAGACTGCAAAAAGCAGGCAGAAGTCTTATGCCGACAGGCGACAGAGACCTCTGGAGTTTGAGGATGGTGACCACGTCTTCCTATGGGTCTCACCCCGACAAGGTTTGTGGAGATTCGGACGAGGCCACAAGTTATCTCCGAGGTTAATCGGACCCTTTCAGGTCCTCAGCAGAGTTGATGAGGTGGATTACCGCTTAGCTCTTCCACCTCAATTGCACCTGGTGTACGACGTTTTCCACGTATCCCACCTGAGGGGATATGTGCACGACCCATCTCACTTCATTGACCATGGACAGCTAGACATCGACGATGAGGTGACATTTACAGAGGTTCCAGTGGATATTGAGGATTGACAGAAGCAGGTCCTTTATGGGAGGTTGATACCTTTGGTGCGTGTACGTTGGCAGCATGTGAACCTCCAAGAGAGCACTTAGGAGCGGGAGGCTCAAATATGTGTTCAGTACCCCTACTTGTTCCCTTAGTTTGATTTGTGGATTATGGGGATGCAAAGCCCTGAGGTGGCGATAATTTAAAGTCCCAGAAATTCCATGTAATTATTTTAATTATATGGGAATTTTACGAGTCCGAGAAAATCGATGGCATGTGATTTCAAGGCCCAATGTGCCTAGAATGAATTTTTGAACTTTTTTTAGGTATGTTCAGTAAAAGTTTGATTGGGGTTTTTTAAATTTTGAACCTGTGCTCGGAATTGAAATATGAGGGCACTGTTGAACTCATAGCGCCGATATTCGCTTAAGGAGACTTTCACCTCGACCGTAGTAGGATGAGGGTGAAAGTTAGTTTTCATGTTTTTTGTGTAAATAAAAAATAAAATAAATATCAAACTTTTATTTTATTTTTTGAAACCTCTCTTTTTGAATCTTGGTGGTGGGGACCAACCGAACCCCTCTTAATGGGGGAAAACCTTTCAATATCTATTTAATTAATTGATCCAACTAAAATTAATTAAATGGGTCAACTTTAATTGTGCCAACGTGGTTGATAAACCTATTTTAATTTATATTGGATCATCTTTACCTTTGAGAGTATTGGTTGGAAAATGAGAATTGAGAGAGAGCCTTGGAGAATTTTGGGGAAACATTTCCTCCAAATGAAGAATGACCTCTCCAATGAAGAACATACTATGGAATCGAAGAATGAGGACGACGCTTGAGCCCGGATCAGAAGCATCTTGCGAAAGCGACGAACGCCGACGTCACCATCCCCAATGACTTTGTCTTCTTCCTCGCGACATCTTCCAACGAGAAATCGAGGTAGGTTTTTTTATTTGTATACCCCTTACCCTATTCTTGATGTTCTTCCTGATTCAAGAATAAACAAGCCACTTGCTACCATTCTAACACGGAGGGTTCGAGCTAAACAAACACGACCTGACCTATCCAAAACCTTTATGAATTGGGTGGTCTTGAAATGATGGTGATGTCCCGAGACAAGTTCGGAAGTATTCAGAATGAAGAACGGGCCACTAGGGCATGCTCGGTGATCTGAGGAATGTCACCGGTGACCTGTGCCAGCGACCGACACCGGTGGGGCTTGGGAACAGCAGCCAGCATCTTGGCCATCCGTGAAGATGGTGGCGGCGCAACCGCGCTGCGAGATAAGGGCCATAGACCGTCAACCATGGTGGAGTGAGGGCGGCGACCAAAGCATGGAAGACCGTGTGATGGTGATGGCAACGCGCATCCGCGCTACGAGAGAAGGGTCGCGGGCTGTCGACCATGGTGGAGTGAGGGCGATGACCAACGCACGGCTGACCGCAGGACGATGATGGCGGCGCGCATCTGCGCTGCCCGGCGTGCAGGTGCCGCGACGCAAGGCCGTGTCAGTGGTGGAGGGGCGGCCGACTCGCTACTGGCCACCGGGGATGGCACAGCGCGCGACCGTGCCGCGTGGAGGAGGCTGGCCATCTGGCCAGTCGGGGAGCCAAGCAGGCCACCCATTGTGGGCCACCCATCACGGGCCACCCAATGGGCCACCCATCATGGGCCACCCATCATGGGATACCCAGCAGGCCACCCATCATGGGCCAGGTCGGACCTATGGCCGGACTCAGGTCGGGCTGGGTCAACCCAAACCGGGTCGGGTCAACCCAGACCTGGTCAGACCGGACCCATACCAACTTTGACCCTTTTTCATTTTTTGGACATATCTTGAGCTATGAGCGTCCATTAGACGAACTTTCTATAGTGACAAAAACCTTGGATAGAGACGGTCCTTTTGGTATACCCCACTTGAGTTTTGAATAAAGTTTGTGTATGGCTGGGTTGGATCGAACACAAATCCAACCGGGCCCTCGGGACTAGAAGGCCAATAACTTATAGACCAGACGTCATATTGATGCACCGTCTTTTACATTGAGACCCCTTTTACATGGCGGTACTTTGAGATACTTCTTCATGGGACATTGTGGAATTTGAAGTATTGAACTGTGGCTTGAGGAGCAGATCCTCCCGGAATCAAGCGAGCTTAGTGTGGGAATCCTGAAGCGGGCTGTAACATGAGAGAGAGATCCTATATGGGTCTGTACTTTGAGATCCTATGTGGTTCTGTGCTTTGGGATCCTTCACGGGTCTGTGTTAGAGAGTTCCACTTGGATATGCTCTAGGAATCCACATGGGACTACTCTAGGATCCTATGTGGGTCTGCTATACCAGGATCCTACATGGGTCTGATGATTTAGGATCCTACGTGGGTCTAATGATTTAGGATCCTATGTGGGTCTGCCTCTTAATAGAGTAAGATGATTAAGTAGTTACATCTAATCATCTTTACTACCGTACCTAAGTTATACTTGGTGTGAGATGATTCTTTACCTTTGTGGTAATCTTCTCTGTGGTGTACCTTTGTGGTACTTACCTTTGTGGTGATACCTTTGTGGTATTATTCTATGTGGCATACCTTTGTGGTACTTAACTTCATGGTGATAACATTGTGGTATTATTCTGTGTGGAATTACAATTGTGGTACTTACCTTTGTGGTGTTACCTTTGTGGTATTCTTTCCTTTGTGGAATAGTTGAGCTTTGGCTAAGAGTTGGGCCTTGTGTTTCCTCATGAATGAGATGGGTATACTTGATAACATAGGTATATGTATGAGAATATACCTAATTAAGGTTTTTAGATGTTTTCATGATTTTTGGTTTATCCTTTGTGGCTTTTGTGAGACCTTCGAGGGTCTAGGGGTCCCTACTGAGTATCGTTATACTCACCCCCTGCATGGGAAACACCCGCACCTTATTGTGTTTGGTGCAGACTACAGATAACACTGAATAAGGATGAGAGTACCAGGACTGGATGTAGCTCAGAGGTGGACATTAGAAGAGGCGTAATGCATAGACGTCCGTTCTAAAGCTGTACCTACCCTTCAGGTAGGGTCCTTGACGGGTGTTCACAGGAGCTATTTCAGTTTTACCTGAAATTTTCAGTTTACCTGTACTTTCTAGTTGGACTTGTATTCTGGACCCTTTTTCCTTTCTGTATACACTCTTTTTACTATACAGTTTACTTGTGTTTGTATCCAGCTGTGTGCTTGGTTGTGTGTGTTTATAGGATTATAAAGGCAATTCCTTCCTGGTTTTAGGGAATATGCCTTTCGGTGCTAGTCACCAGCCCCAGGCCTATAGAAGGCGGACTTGGGGTAGTCACGGAACAGGCCCCGGGGGACAGGTCATGACAGTACATTGCTTGTAATTATTTATCAAGATTAGTGATTAATAATAACTTGTAACTTAAGTGTTTATATTTCCTATCTATTTTTGTAAATTATAGGTTTTTTGTAGATTTTGAGAATTTACCAGACCATTTAAGTTCCTTATGTGTTGTTTGTGTATGTACTATTATTAATTTATCCTTTATCAATGGTTTTATAGAGTCTTATTTGATATGGAATGTGATTTCATTCTCAAAAACACTGTTATCGAGTGCCTATAGATATTCTATTCACTGTTCCTCATTTTGATGTCCATAAGGGGGAATCTGTGTTGCAAGAACAACAAGTTATATCAGAGATATTTTTATTCCTAAAGGAGTGGACACCTTTTGGAAAATATTTTTGTTTTATTTTTTACAATTGATGTTTTGTTCAGTGTGACCTATTTTGGAGGATATGGTGTTAGAAGTAGGAAAAGAAACATTGAAATGTTCGATGGGTCATATTTTGGTTTGTATATGATTTAGATAGATGATTATTTATTTCAGAGAGATCTTGATATGTTGTTTATTAATGTCAAGATAGTTATGATGGAGAAAATTTATTGGGAATACACTAACTAGAATTTATGACTTTAACATGGAATATTTCTTTTTAAAACATAGGATATTAAGACCATTTTTGAGATTATTAATACACTAAAAAACATTTTTGAGATGAATATATGTTTAAATATGGTGATATAATGACTAGGATATTTAATATGGAAATTAATGAAGGAATATTAGTGGCTAATCATGTGAATGTTTTCAATATGATTAAAAATTAGTTGGATTCCATGAACATGTAGTTTATGAGAGAAGTTTGGAAATTGATCTCAATATTATTATTTGTTGAGAAATTAAAGTAGTAAGATTGAATTAGTGTTTGATGATATATGATAACTAATTTTGAATGAAAAGATGAGATAGAATAAATTTTATACATATATCAGAACTATATATAATGGGAAGGGTAGAGGATGACTGACTCAACCGAGAAGTCATAAGGAGAGGAGGGGATCGAGAAAATGAAATTGAATAAAATCAATAAGTCTTGATCTCTCATGTTGGCAATGTGGGAACAAATGACATCTAAAGAAATAATGTTAGGATTGGAGTGTCATGAACCAACCTGAACAACTTGGTACACTGGTATCCGAGCCAGCTCTGACATGACCTGAAGGGAATTCCTAGTCCCCATAGGCTGGAAACTAGTGCTAGGGAATCAAGAAATAACTAATGGGAATGTTTTTTTACCAAGAATAAAAATGCATATAACAACAGAAGATAAAACTAATAATAATTAGTATTCCAAATAATATTCAAGGAGAAAATTACTACAAGTAGATAGATAAAGTTCCCAAAGTAAGACACTATCTAAAAGATAACACGACATCAAAAGTAAGAAAAAGTCGCAAAATCCCCATTTAATAAGTGGACCATAGATCCACTTGTCACCATCATCACTCCAAGGTCCCATGAACCAAGAACACCTTCCACCACTAAGTGTCTCTTTCCCTTTTCCTAGATGTGGCATAACATAATCTACAAATTCTTCAATTCAAAGGTAGGGTGTGAGAAAAACAACCCAGTAGGTTTCCACTAAAAATTACATAAGCAATTCCAAAATAATTAGGCAATTTATGCTTCAATTTAAAAAAAATAAGGCATGATAAATTATTTTAAATTTACCAATCAAAAAATTATTTCAAATAAAGTAGATTGAAAGTATATAAAAATATGATAAAATGATAATTTTTAATAAATATAAGGGCATAAATAAAATAGTTCTACAAATACTGGAATATAATAATAAAATAAAACCAAAGAAACATGTTATAATCCCTAACGTTAGTTATTTTTGGGATGTAGGATCCTCATACTACTTAGTCAATCATCACATCTCAAAGTGTGTGAACACATCCCAAAGGCTCAGGCCATCAGGATAAAATCAATCAATACCCCATCACGAAAATCATGCCAATTTTTTTAGTTAGCGTTTTAATCATAAATCTATTGTTAGGGAGTCAGCGAGATAGAGTTCTTGTCCCAAACACTTAATAACTACTCAGGATCACATGTGATTTCAATCAATCAATCTATTCTGGGAAATTCATTCAGTTCAAATCAATGCAAAGCTAAAATTCCCAATTCAAGTTTTAACATGCCATTTCAATTTTAAAATAAAACCTCACTATTTTATAAATTCATTCCTTTCAAAATGATCATTCATTTAAATACATTTTTCTCAAGAATCAACATCAAATCATTCCCAACTATATTTTCTCAGAATCACCACATGTTTACAAAGCCTTTGAAAATAGGTTTTATTTAAAAAATATCATGTATTTGAAATCAATCATAAAAATCACCACAACTCAAGGTTTTGAAAAAAATTGAAAATAAATTTCAAATAAATAAATAAATAAATGTTTCAATTATAGGTAAAAGACTTCAAAACCCACCTAACTTATATCATATGATCAAATGATCAATCAAACCAAAAAAGAACTGCCAACAGAGAATAAAATGTGAGAAAGATCAAATGGGAATCCTTAGAATCACAATCCATAAAACCAACATTTAGATCCATCTAAAACACGTGGATCAACCACTATCAAAGGAGGATAGAAGATAAGAAAGTGAAATTCAAAATAAAATACAAATCACTTACTAAAGAGAGATCAAATTCATCTGATGGTGCTTTAATTCGAGATGAAGAGAGGTTGGGGGATCCAATTTACCACTTGATAGCCTCTAAAATCCAAAAGTATCAAATTCAGGTAAAATTGGAGGTGTTTAGGAGTTATAAAAAGGGTTTAATAATTTAAATTAAAATTTTTAGAGGATTGAAAACCCATTCATATAGTTTTCTATGTTGGGCCACATGGTTAGTACTAACCATGCACCTAACCATGTTCCCTCATTGAGTTTTTGGAAAGGGTGAATGGTTTGGTCACACTATTAGACTAACTGCATAGAAACCATGTAAACCAACACTTCTCAAGGATGCATGGTTTTGAGGGGAGGAAATACAGTTTTTACTAACCATTTTCCAATAGTGCACTACCCTCCAGAACCACTACACATGATAAAAAGTTTATTGGTCTAAATCATGTGATTTTCCCGAACTGCAGTCGAATCACACACAACCCCAAAAAATTTGAAATTCCAAATGCCCCCAAAAATGTACTAGAACAATATTGAAATAAATAATGATAAAAATGGTTAAAAGTACTTGAAATCTTATAACAAGATGTGACAATATCTCCACCATAAATAATTTCTTCCCATATAAATCCTACCAAGAATAATCTAAAGTAAAGAGATGAGGCCGATGATCTCTCTTAAGCACCTCACACTCCTAAGTATCATGTGAATCAATACCATGATTCCATAACACACGAACGAAAGGTAAAGAATCTCCATGAAGAACATTTATCTCAGAATCAATAATCTAAACTGGTTAGTTAGCCACAAATAAATTAGGTTTGATATCAAGGTCCTCCCAGTTCTTGAAATTAGATGGGTCAAAGAGATAATTTATGAGTTGAGACACATGAAACATGTTATGAATCAACATAAAATAAGGCTGTAAATACAAATATTAATACAAATTTCCAACCTTCTCAAAAACCTTAAATGGTCTCACATATATAGGAGCCTACTTTCACTATCTCCCAAGATGTTAGTGATCTAAATGAGGTGAAACTCTAAAAAAATCTAAGCACAAATTGAAAAATCCAATGGGAATCAATGATGATCAACATGGGATTTTTACTAACATTAAGATATCACCATTTTTTTGATAAATATACCAAATCATCACCGTCATCTCTTGGACCAAACTAGGCCCAACCCAGGAAAGTTCACCAATCTTAGACCAATACAATAGAGATTTACATGGGCAGACTTAAAAGTACTAAAAGGGTTATATTATAATAGATGTTTAGAAAATATTATTATAGGAAAAATAAAATATTCCCAAGTGGATATCCCATGCTTTACCAAATTCAATAATGTAAGCATGAAACATTGTTTCAAGAATATGTATAGTTAATTCTATCTAGCCATCCATACGAGGATGATATGCCATGCTCAAGATAACTGAGGATCCCATTACCTTCTAGAGGCCTCTCAAAAAATGAGAAGTGAAACTATAATAGAAATAATTCTCTGAAATCTAATGATATTCTTCATATAGATTCTTCACATGTCCTCTACTTTAGCTATATCATGAATTGGTATAAAGTGATCCAATTTGGTTATCTAATTGATAAGTACCCATATCTCATTCTTCCCTCCAGGGGTATTCAAAAAAACAATCATGAAATACATAGAAATATTATCCCACTTCCAAGTAAACACTGGAAGGGGCTAAAGAAAACTTGAAGGTCTTTGGTTCTTAGATTTAAACTACCAACAAGTATAAAAATAAGAGACAATGTTAGTAATGTGTCATCTCATACCTGCACTCCAAATTCATTGAGACATTTCATAGAACATCTTTGTGGTACCTAGGTGTATATCCCACAATGAACTATGGAAATATTTACTCAAAGCCTTTATCACAAGAAAATGTTTGATGTACCCGTTTTGGAATCATATAACACCCTCATAACAGAACAACCACTCATCGATGGTCTCCCCACTATAAAGTGGGTCCATAATGTCACAAAGTTGAACATCAATCTATTTATATTAAATAATCATCTCAAGAAGAGTAAATGTCAACTTAACAATTTCCATAAAAATTTCAGACTCTTCCTCCTAGACTCCTAAGTACATATAAGAAAAGAGATCCATAAAATTCCACTCTTCTGATGATTATTTCACAGAATGGGTTGGAAGTTTCCTGGTTAAGGAGTTAGTAATGACATTCCCATTACCGGGGGTGAAGGAAATGTTAAAATCAAATGATTGCAGGTACTTCGCCCATCACCTCTAATAAAGGTTCAAATATTTTTCCTAGAATATATAACCCATGATTTTTATGATCAGAAGAAACGGTAAAAATTTCATTTAAAAGGTAATTCCACCAACTCTTAATAGCATGAATTAACAATATGAGTTTGAGATCATGTTAAGGATAACTATTATCATGTGGTATAAGCTATCAAAAACCTTAGGACACCACATGATGACCCTGCATTAGAATACACCCCAAACCCAAACCTGATGCATTAAAAAGGACCACATAGTCATGCCCAAACTTTAGAAAATTAATTAATAGGGTAGAATTAAACAGGAACTTCAAATCATTTAAATAATTCTAAAATTTCAAATACCATATAAACTTTGCTCCTTTTCCAGTGAGAGTGGTCATTGGAGAAGCCGACTTAAAGAAATATTTGATAAATCTTCGGTAATACCCCCTAAGCCTAAGAATATTTGAATATTAAATAAATATTGTGGTTTTCCCCAAGTTATAAATCCTTTAACTTCTAAAGATAAAATAAAATACCATGTTTTGAGACCAATTTTCCTAATAACTTCACTTCCTGAATCGAGAAATTATATTACGATAGATTTCTATAAAGTCTATGATCTCTTAACATTTATAGAATTTCTCTTAGATGATGAACATGATCATCCTTGGTATTATAGTATACCAATATTTCATCCACAAAAAAACCATTAACGAGTCTTTATACTAATAGAATATCTTATTCATCATTGCTATAAAAAATACATGTGTATTAGTTAGAAAAAAAGTCATCACAAGGTACTCGTAATGGCCATACCTACTCCTAAAGGTGGTTTTTGGGATGTTAGATTCTTTGGTTCTCAACTAGTGGTAACCAGAACAAAGATAAATCTTTGAGAACTACCTCTCCTATTTTAATTGGTTAAACAAAACATCAATCCAAGGTAACAAATACTTGTTCTTTACCATACCTTTATTGAGTTTTCAGTTATCAACATAAAGGAAAAGTGTCCCATCTTCTTTCTTTGAAAAAAGAACAGGTGTAGCCCAAGACAGAACACTCGGGAGAATGAAACATTTATAAAAAAATCATCCAAATTGAGTTTTCAACTCTTTTATTTTAATCAATTACATATGGAAAGAGGGAATAAAGATAGGTGGAGTATATGGTACCAAGTCAATAGAAAACTCTACCTCCCTTACCAGTGGAAAACCAGAAAAGTCAGATGGAAAGACATTGGGAAACTCAATGAATACAAGAGGAAGATCACCGCTCAATGATTATCACTCCATATAAAAAGAAAACATAGATATAACCTTACCCAAATATAGAAAAAGTGATATATCTCTAATCGACCTCAGGTCCCATTATCCCTAGAAAACATGACACACCCCATTGGGGGTAGTAAAAAAGACCCAAAAAAGATAATAAATAATCCATTATTTATTAGAAACCATATAATCTGTCTTGGTAATTAAATATAAAAGTTTTAAGTCAAGGAACAAAAATTTCTAGGTGATCCTGATCTCCAATAAAGATAAGTCACAAGAGGGGCATCAAAGAACCTTCTCTCTCTTCACTCCAAGAGGCATAAAAATATCCATCACATAAAGGAATATACTTCATAGGTAAGTTTAGAAAGTTTATAATGTGAGTCAATATGAATAAATGAGATGCACCGGTATCAAATAATATGGTCACTAAAGAAGAATCTATAATGACGGTACCTCTCACTATCATTGTACCCGCATCAACTTCCTTTGGAGACTCTTCCACCGTGTGAAAAATCATTATTTCATATGATTATGGATGGAACCCCTTAGTCATTAAAGTATATTATTTCAAATAAGTACCTTTAGGTGAAGATGAATCCATGCCACTATACAGGGTAGAAAAGAAAAGACATAGCTTCTACAGGTGTCCTGACTGACCATATGAACCACAAATATTTGGTGCCTCAATACTATATTGCTTAGAATTCCCAACCTTTCCACATTAAAAGCAAGTCAATGTGGCTCTCCTATAAAATGTATAAGGTCTAGATGATTCAAGCTACTGAGATCCACTATGAGACTCATCATGATTCCTATTTCCTTTGAAGGAACCAACAAAACTTCCACTGTGAGTAAGAGGAACTCCTTTCAAACCTAACTTACCAGCTTGGTCAAGGTTAACCATAAACAATCTATCCAACATGTCCGCATATAAAGTGAGATTTAGCATTAAAAATTAAGATAAAATATTGGATAAAAGACCTTTCTAAATTATTTGATCCTTCATCTTCTCATTTTTTACTACCGCAAGGGAAAACTGAATGAGCTCAGTAAAGTTGTTTTCATAATGAGTCGCAATTCCATCATTTTGATGGAGGGTGAGAAACTACATATACTTTTCCAAAACCATGGATTTTGGATAGAAATCCTTAGTGAAAAGATCTCTAAATTCTTTCCACTCCAAGACTTCATGTGTATTCATTGTAATCATCAAATCTCACCACCTATTATTAGGCCCTTCAAGCTTAAAGGTAACAAATTTATTCATTATTGAACCAGGAATTCACAAGAACTCAAAAAGAAGATCAATACTTTTCAACCAATCCTATGCCTCTTGAGAACCATTCAAGCCTTGGAAATATGATGGTTTCTACTGAAGAAAATATTGATCATGATCTATAGTTTCATCCTTTTTAGGTTCTAATACTAGATCTTTGATGGGAACAAGTGCAGGTACCTGTCCCAAAGCTTGAACAACACACACCACTATCTCAATAAGATTCTAATCAGCTATAGGGCTTGATTACCATGGTTCATCAACAACTCACTCTCAAGGTCTGTTCAAACATCTTCTTGATGGAATGGTACTAAAAAACATCAATAAAAAAATCAACAAAGATACTCAGATCATCAACTTAATCAAGATATGCAAGAATATCAATTTCATGAGATAGAATTAAAATTTATAGGATTTTAAAGTACTCATATCACATTTTAAAAAATATTAGAATGAGATCAAATCATTCCTCAAGAAAATTTTCCCAAAAACCCATAGTGACTTGAAGGCTTACTAAGATGAGATATGGCTAGGCACTTGCTCATAACTACCCATTAAGTCCTGATAATACTACATTATTTCTACCAAGAAATCCCAGATTTCATTTTAAAATCAAGGAATGATGCTCAAAATCCTATGATACCATTGTTTCATGAACCAACATGAACACCTTGGTACACCGGTACCCAATCCAGCTTTGACATTGCTCGAAGGGCGTTCAGGATTCCCATGGTCTGGTAAATAGTGCCATGGAATCAACAAAAATATGATGGGAACATTTTTTCTCAATAATAAACATGTATATAATAATGGAAGATAAAATGGATAATAGTCAATATTCCAAATTCTCATTAAGGAGAAAATTACCATAAGAAGATAGAGAAATATCCCAAAGTAATACACCATCCAAAAGACAATAAAACATCAAAACCAAGAAAAATTATCACAATCCTTGTGTAATAAGTTGACCATGGATCCACTACTCACCACCATCACTCTAGGGCCCCATGAATAAATCACACCCACCAACTTTAAGTGGTGCTTTCCCTATTTATAAACCTAGAATAATATAATCTAAAAACACATGAAGGAAAAGGCAGGGTGTGATAAAAACAACCCAATATGATTCCAGCAAAAATTCCATAAGGAATTACACAATAATTAAACCATTCATGATTCAATTTAAATAAATATAAGGAATAAAAAATTATTTTACATTTACCAGTCAAAACATGATTTCAAATAAAGTAAATGTAAATTACATCAAAACAAGATCATATAAACATTTTCAATAAATAAAAGGCATAAAAAATTTCTATAATCACTGGTATGTAATAATAAATTCAAACAAAACACTGCGTTATAATACCTACAGTTAGTTAGTTTCAATATATAATATCCTCACCCTACTCATCTAATACCCATGGATTAAAGTGTGTGGACATGTTCCTAAGGCTCAGGCCATTAAGAAAAAATCAATCAACACTTCATCAGGGAAATCATGCCATATTTTGTTCAATTGGAGTTTTCATCTTCAATCTATTTATGTGGAGTCAGGGTCCTGTAGTTCTTGTTTAATGAACCAGAATTATCAATGGAATTTTCCTTCTAAATATATAATTTTGTATTATTTAGTAATATAATATTATATAATACACACATACTACATAATGAAACCAATTTTTATTATTATTATAATTTGAACATTAAATTTTGAGAATAAATATGGCTATAATATTTGAAATTATTGCAATGGGATAAAAAATAAAAAATAAGAAAACAAGAAAAGGAAAATTTGGATATGCTCGATCCCCCATAATAATCATATTGACGAACGACACTGTAGAAATAAAAAAGAATATTAGTAATTAAATATTCATCTTTAAAATAAAAATATATATAGACTTAAGGTAAAATATAAGTGAATGAAGAATGAATTAAACATAAGGTATTTATATAAAGTAGGGAACCCATATGACCATAAAAAATATGACCATTGGAATAGTAACCTAACACTTGGTATCCTGCTCAGACTTCTCAGTTTTGTTGGGTAAATGTTGGGAAGGACGCCACCATGAGCTATGGTTACCCGGCGAGAAGATTCCCGAGCTCCACATCATTCCTCACGGCCAGAAGCAGATACCTCGTAATGATCCGGTTCTTCTTGTTGTCGCGAGCCGCATTGCCACTCAGATCAAGAACCTCCGCAGCCAGATATTCGAGCACAACAGCCATATAAACAGCAGCGCCGGACCCGACGCAAGATGAATAACGCCCTTTCTTCAGGTATCGACCCATCCTACCCACCGAAAACTGCAACCCCGCTTTAAGAGACCGTGTGACACACTTCTTCTTGGTTCAACCAGCCTTTCTTCCGGCGGCGCCCTTCTTACCTCTTGCGACGGAATCCATCTCTAACTACTTACACCTCCACTATTCCACCAATGGAGGAACAAGAAACCAATTCGCTTCACCTATGAAGATATAAAATAATATTTTTGTATCTTATAAATTGAAAATATTGCATATTTTTGTGATGATACAAGTATGGAGAATTTTTAAAAATGATAAATTAGATGTTTGTATTTTTATAAAACATAAATGTTTTAATTGCATCTTTATTACAAATATAAATATTTAAATGAAATTTTATTTTCATAAAATTGATTTATAAATTAATATTATGTTTTATTATAATTATTTGATAATTTTATGACACTTTAAGTAATTTTTTAAAGGGTCATAAAAGTGATCATAATATTAAATTTGATATTTATCAACTAAAGAAATATTTTATTTAAAAATAAAATTTATCATATTTAGAAAATTATTTTTATAAATGGATTTCATTTTTATAATCTACATGTAAAAAAATTTGGGGTAAATTTTTGGTATTTTTCTAATATAGTATAATTTTTGGTGAATAGTGAAATAAGGTAAAGTACGACATTTAAAATTATAAGATAAATATATTAATTTTTGAGTGATGGATGATATAAGCATCCAGTTGTTCAAAATCACATGAACTAGTTACTATATATAGTCATAAGAATTGATACTATTAATAATAAACTAATGAATATAATATTCAAAAAACCTCTCTCCCCTCTTATAGATACCACCCCTCGTCAGCCCTTCTCATAACAACTTATAAACCTTGGATCTTATCAAAATTCTTCCCAAAACTCTTCCAAAAACTCTCCACCATTTCATAGTGTTTTTGTTCTCACTATAAGACCTATTCCAAGTACCTTAAGGAGTATTTCAATGAGGCAACATTTAAGAGGTAATATTCTCAATTTACCTCTTTTAAATTCCATTTTTTCTCTTCTATCATCTCCAAAATACCCATATAAATCATTTAATAATAATTAAAATATCATATATTTACTATATTGTTATATTTATAATGTAACATCTACCATCTACCCCTTTCTTGTATCCTCTAATTCTAAAAAATGAAATCGTTTTCTATATTATGTTGGTTCGTTGCCTTCATGGATGATAATTTTATTTTTGTTTTCCACTACCACCTTCATGACAGGTTAAGATTAACTTATAATGGTTTAAAATGATCTAATTATGTGTATTATATTTTATTTCACATTCTATAATTACTATATATCCATAATATCAAATAAAATGAAACTAGTTTGTGATGGTCGGTAAAATCATCTAAATGAACTAACTATAAAACGATAATGTTTTTACTAAATGAATCATCCCTATGTCAGAAAACATATAGGTATTTTGGACATTTAAAATTTATATAAGTAAATTAATATTATTTCATTTAATTTTTTTTAGTTTTTTTCCCACTTGACAAGAACATCAATAATTATCACAAGTGACCTGATCATGGAACAATGAAACGAACACCCTCAGAAATGTGAAATTAAACATTATATCTCAATGAAATGTTTATTAATGAACACATTAAAATTATAATAAATCATATATTTATTTAAAAGTTTCTTAATTAATTAATTAATTAATATAATTTTATTATCTAGGAAGTGCAGAGCGATTCTTAAACATAACGTAAGAGATCCCTCCGAACCACCCCTTTTCTTTAGGTTATAAACTTTCTCTCTATATCTCAATTTCTATCCCTCCATTTGATTTTATGAAATTCATATAAATTCTATATATATGTCCCTTTTAGATATACCTATCTTATTATTCCATTTACAAGGTAATACAAGGCTTAAGTTCTTTTCTCAAATGTAACCCATTTCATTCCATGGGTATTTTTTTACTTATTCTTTATGATTGATTCCCTTTTGTGGTACACATAAGAATGTAAATGTTTTAATGGGTTATCCCAAAAAATGCTCCAATTCATTGGTTAATGTTTTTTCTTAGAGACATCATGTATGGGATTATGGAGTAAACCTAATCCATTATGGGACTCTATCCAACATGTGATGTTCTATTGGCAGTTTTCCTTGGATAATGCTCATGTCATACTTTATGTTACTATCAAATTCCAATGTTTCCATGGTCCTATGATATCATGTTGTTTATTTCATGCTCACATTTTATTATTCAAGATAATTCTATATTATGATATCATGTTATGCCTTTTTACTCATATGCTATACTTTAATATCATGTTTATTCCCTTATTGGGATTTATATATCACCCCTTTCATTTATGTATTCACCAAGTTATCCTATTATTTTTAGGAGATCGAAGGGATTTCAAAGCTCATTGAGGAGAATAAAATAACGATGTTATGTTTTAGTTTCTTTTTGATGTATTATGAATATAATCTTCCAAAGACACTAGGCCTTATGATCTTTTTATTTTATTTATTGGACATTTACATTGAAAATCATGTAATAATATGTGTAAAAGTCATGGGTCACTAAAGTTGGTATAAAAAACATGCATATTTATTTTTTGGGATTAAAACTATATTAATTTAGTGAGAACCCTAGGGATAAGTATATATATAGAAGAATATACTGGAATCTTGGTGAAGTATAGAATGAGTGGTTTTAGGGAAATTATATCCCTACCTGGATACTACAAGTGGATGTGGCCTCGACATAGTTTTACCTAGGGGTAATAACCCCAAAAATGGTGCATTGGGATTTGACCCTATCATAACTTTGTTAATAATAAAAATAATTTATACACACTTTTTTTGACACTCATAATGGATATTATTAGGAAATTCAAAAACTCTTTATGAACCCTTTATGAAGTATTTGAACAAATTGTTAAGTTATAAAACCTAATAGGGAAATTACTATGGATAACCTAGATTGAAACATAGAGACTCATAAGTTAGGATTTACATGTAATCGATAAATAATTATTTCTAATTTCATAGTATCACTTTTATATTATTTTTAGTTTGAGTCTTCTTATCCCATTTTTCTTTCATTCTAGTTAATGGTGGGAAATATGAGGAACCGTGACAACAAAAAACATGATAGGAAATGTGATGATTAACCTAATGACCTGCCTAACCTTATGGTAGTGGGAGATAAGAACTTAATGTAAGTACAAGATCAGCTAAATCATGCTATGAATAATAACTTGAATCATGTGGAACACCCTCTTCTTCTAAGAAGGAACATGTTATGGTAAAGTCCTTTATGCGACAAATACCTCATTACTTTAGTGGATATTTTGATCTCCTAATCATAAAAAAATGGATTTACTCAATTGAGGAGATATCCTCTATCCTCCAATATTAATAAAAAGATAAATTCATACATACTGTCTTCCATTTTAAAGGGGAAGCCAATCAATGCTGGACACTGATCAGGAACATGAATCCCAAAGAGGAAATTGATTCCATGGCATGGAAAGGATCTAAGAAAATATTTTTCAATAAATATTTCCCCTACAATATCTATATTAATATGAAGATGAAGTTCCTAAAACCAAATTAAAATGAAGTTGAGTATATCATGGTGTACATGGAAAACTTCACACGGCTTTCAAGGCACGCCTCTGACTTTTTCATGAACACCCAAAACAAGGTGGACCACTTCTCTAGTTGTTAAATGTCGTGTCTATGAACAGTTTCTGAGATTTAAGAATTTGGAAACTATAAAGATATTGTTCATTGTACCCTCAAGGATTAGATGAATATTAGTAACTCTTAGTTTTCTCTTGGGCTTGGAGATAAAAAAGTGAAAAATAGAGTTTTATTTAGGGGATTAGCGAATAAATCCCATGGAAGAAAAAAAACCAACATCCCACCTATTAAAAATGTGGGAATAATCTTCTTATAGACTATCCTAAGGGAACTAGTAGATACTTCATGTGTGGAAAGGAAGGGAATCAGGTTAATCAATGCTGAAGGGATATGAATAATCCCACTTATGTGATAGAGTAAAATATGTTTCAGAATAACACCTATCCTGTATTACAATGTTTCAATTTTAAGGAAAATGGGAATTATACAATCCAATGCCTTAATATAATGGTTATTAGGGATAATCAATGGAAAAAACCTCTAAGTCATAGATATCAATGAAGGGAATATGCTATCACTACTACTGAGGTGGATCCCAACATTGATACGGTGAATGATACCTTGTGATTCATTCAAGAATAAAAATCACAATTTTTGATTCCGGTTCTACACATTCTTTCATATCTTGAAGGTTTTGTATAAATATTCAAAAACCACCTCAAAACTTGGGGGTTTAGCTATCCTTGAGGACATAAAATGGATCAATTATTGCATCCCAAGTATATAATCATCCCTAGTCAATGTTTGTAGACTAAACCTTTCAGAAAATATTATCCTAATTCCTTTAGTGGAGTTTAATGCTATATTAATCATGGAATATCTATCCTTATATATATCCAGAATCAAATTTTGGGAAAGGTAAATCACTCTTCATATCCTGATCCATCCTCTGATTCTATACATGTGTAAGGAGGAGGATGGAACTGTAGGTTCCGGGCGCAACGGAAGCACGCTGGTGGGTTTACCCAACTTTAATTTTAACGTTAAACAACGTTCAATCCGAGATCCATCACGATTTGAAACGCCGAATCTTCGGAATAGAACGAAGAACGAAAAAGAAAAGAAGAGTCCCAGAATCCTTGAGATAGGATCATCATATGTTGGTTATAATTAATTTAATTAATTCATAAGAATTACCTCGATGGAATTATTTCTTCGTTAGAGCCTCCGGTCACGATCCTATGATCCTTCGTTGCATCGTAGAATCCAAGTACATGATTCATCTAGCAGTGATCCACATGTGCTCCACGTATCTCTAGACGTCACCGAAGGGATCTCCGGGCACTAGCATGGAAGAACCTTCGCTTGCGATGTCCGCTTTCTACCGCCTTGATCCGGTGGAGGATCTCGCTCTCGTAACTTGAAAGTGTTCTTGGTGGAAAGGGAATTATCTCTTGGCTTGAGAGTATTTCCAAATCCGTTGTGCACAAAAATGGCTCACTTTCTATGAGAATAATGTAACTGGTATTATAATACTTAGAATAATAAAATGAATTAATTGCCCGAAAGCATTTAATCATTTCATTTAATTATTAGTAATACCCCATGTATTAATAATGACAGTTGACCATCATTATTACTTGACATGCGCCCAACATATTACATTTAATATCATTTAATTAAATAAACACTATTTCCTCACGAATCCCGAAAAAAAAAACTACACAACATGTATATAAATATACACGACGTGTATTTTTTATTTTTAATTTTATTTATTTCCTCCACCATATTTATTAGAGCTTGAGTAATGGCTATTTATTTCTTAAATAAATGTAACTACATTACTCACTAATAAATATATATTATTTCTCCCACAATATATTCTCTTGAATAACTAGTGTCGAAATAAATGCGATCAGGCATCCTTAAATAATTATTAAATCATAGTCGAGAATAATATTTATTTAACTTGTTAAATTAATATTTAACTGAGATACATGGACACACTTAGTGTGTGACCCTCTAGGCCTCTTTCTCAGTGGCATTAGGTGGAGCCTGCCTAAAGTCCAAGGTTAGCGTCTAGCAAGACGCCAAGGCACCCATAGAGAAAGAAGTTAACGCCACAATGACGTGTCACCTCCTAAGAACGCTTACCATGTAATATAATCCCTTTGTCTCGATATCTCCAATCAAGTGGGTTGCATGCTAGTGCCATCAACCCATGTGCTCGATTATTCTTTCTTTGACTTCCCGAAATTGAACTCATCCATACCTTTCCATGGCCATGGATTTATTTAGGCTATATCAATTCTATCAAAGGTCCTAAGATATCTACTTCCATTATGGAACAGAAGGGACAAATCCTTTCTCGCATTATCTATTAATGCAGTATTACTCATGACGCACCCAATGTATCCTACCTCACTGCGAACAATGTGTCGTCACAGTTTTCGTTAATACATCTAAGTGCGCGAGTGGTAATACCCATTAATAATAATCTTAATGTCTAAGGACCAATACACATGTCCGTAGAAAGGAACATCTAATGACACTATGAAATGTGGATTTCCTACTGGCGGGTATCATTATCATAATATCCTCCTGGATATTACCAAGGGCGCACACCATGAGAATGTGCCTCAAAGTTTTATGAGTCCTCACCCCTAATGACCTGTATTATTTGTGTCCCTAAAATAATATCATCCGACCATAGAACATATATTCAAGAACAGTGTTATGGAACTTCTGGGTTCTCATCATAGCAAGGATCCTCTATGACCCATTAATGAAACAACTGTCCTTAAGACATTATCACATGCATTGTCACGCAGAAGAACAATCAAGATGTGATAAGGATTTTATTAATGAAAAAGTACAAAGTAGTTGGTTCTTGGCCACCAACTCCAACAGACTCCCACTTGGAATAGAGCCAACTACTAACAACCTTTAACCCGCTAGCTCTCACATGATATTCATGCTTCTACTGAGATAGGCCTTTAGTCATGGGGTCCGCCACGTTCTCTTCCGTGGACACTCTGCTCACTTCAACTTCACCCATTTGATAGAAATACCTCAAGAGGTGATACTTCCGGAGTATGTGCATTATCCGTTGATGTGACCTTGGTTCTTTTGCAAGAGACACCGCTGCAGTATTATCACAATACAATGTAATGGGATCTTTACTGCTAGGCACCACATCAAGCTCTTAGACAAAGTTACGAATCTATACAGCTTCCTTGGCTGCATCAGAAGCCGCTATATACTCAGAATCCGCTGTAGAATCAACGACAACTGGCTACTTTGAACTCTTCTAGCTCACAACTCCTCCATTGAGACAGAAAACATATCCAGACTGCGACTTCAGATCATTCTGATCTGTCAAAAAACCAGCATCAACATACCCTCTGATGAAAATCTCCTCGTCTCCTTCATACACCAGGAACATATCCTTAGTTCTTCTCAGATACTTAAGGATAGTCTTAACAGCAGTCCAATGCTGTTCTCCTGGATCTGCTTGATATCTTCCTACCATGCTCAGTGCATAGGCAACATCAAGCTTGGTACATAACATGTCATACATGATAGATCCTATAGCCGAAGCGTATGGGATCTTACTCATCCTATCTTTCTCCTGTTGTGTCTGGGGACACATTTTCTTAGAAAGATGTAATCCATATGACACTGGAACCAATCCCCTCTTGGATTTTTCCATACTAAATATCTTTAGTATCTGGTCAATGTATATACCCTGACTTAGTCCAAGCATCCTCTTGGATCTATCACGAATGATCTTGATCCCTAGAATGTAGGCTGCTTATCCTAAGTCCTTCATGGAGAAAAACTTGTTCAACCAGTCCTTAATTGACTGTAAGGCTAGTACGTCGTTTCCAATAAGCAATATGTCATCAACATATACCACTAGGATGATGACCGCATTCCCATTAAACCGCTTATAAACACATGGCTCACATTCATTCTTAATGAAACCAAATTCCTTTATGGCTTCGTCAAATTGAATGTTCCATGACCTGGATTCTTGCTTCAATCCATAAATGGATTTCAACAACTTGCAAACCCGTTTGGCTTCACCTGGTGTCACAAACCCTTCTGGTTGTGTCATATATACATCTTCCTGAAGGTTCCCATTAAGGAATGCTATTTTTACATCCATCTTCCAAATCTCATAGTCATGGTAAGCTGCTATGGAAAGTATGATTCTTATGGATTTAAATATGGAAACTGGTGAGAAGGTTTTATCATAGTCAATTCCTTGACGCTGTCTGAATCCTTTAGCCACTAGCCTTGCTTTATAGGTGGTAACTTGGCCTTCCATGTCCAGCTTTCTTTTAAATACCAATTTGCATCCAACATTCTTTACATCAACTAGATCATCGAACAGAACCCAAACTTGGTTCTGATACATGGAATCCATCTCAGAATTCATAGCTTCTAGACATCTTGCAGCTTCTTATCTTTCTACTGCTTCCTTGTAGGAGAGAGGTTCATCATTGTCCAAAAATAATGATTCACAATCCTCGATGACTAGTAAACCAAATATTTCTGGTTCCCTTACCTCTCTTGAGCTCCTACGTAGTACTTGTTTTTCTGGAACCTCTTCCACAGGGACCTGTGGAATTTGTTCCTGTACCAAATCCTGTGTATCTTGAGAATCAACTTCATCGAAGTCAATCTTTCTCTCACTATCCTTATTGAGGATGTGCTCCCTCTCAAGAAAAATGGATTGTCTGGCGACATTCACTTTCTTTTCTTGAGGGTTATATAGGTAATATACTTTCTTTTCCTTGGTATATCCTATAAAGATACACTTCATTCCCCGGGGTGATAGTTTGTTGCCTAAGAAGGCCTTAACAAACACCTCACATCCCCATACACGTGTGTGCGACAAAGTGGGTTTCCTTCCATTCCATAACTCGGATGGAATTCCATTTACCACCTTAGTTGGTACTCAGTTTAATGTGTATGCTGCAGTTTGTAATGCATGTCCCCAAAAGGATAATGGAAGATCCGCATGACTCATCATAGACCTCACCATGTCCAACAAGGTGCAGTTCCTCCTTTCACTAACACCATTCCACTGTGGTGTATAAGGAGGAGTGAGCTGAGATAGAATCCCAGACTCCCGTAGAAGATCGATGAACTCTTGGTTCAGATATTCTCCACCTCGATCTGATCGAAGCTTCTTTATCTTCTTACCAAGATGAGTCTCTACTTTATTCTTGAATTCCTTAAATTTCTCTAAGGACTCTGACTTATACCTCATTAAGCAGACATATCCATATCTACTCAAATCATCAGTAAAAGTAATGAAGTAAGAATATCCACCTCTAGATTCTACTGGAAATGGTCCACACACATATGTGTGTACCAATCCTAGAAGCCCTGTGGCCCTTTCACCTTTTCCACCAAAAGGAGGCTTGGTCATTTTTCCTTATAAACAAGCGTGACATCTATCAAGTGGTTTTAGCTTAGTATATTCTAAATAGCCATCTTGGCAGAGCTTTGTCAAGCGCTTCTCGTTCACATGACCAAGGTGGTGATGCCATAACTGGGTGATGTATGAGTCATGTGAGTTTGTTTCGTTATAGATTGAAAACACTTGGTTTTCGTAATTTATTACATACAAACCATTATTCAAATGTGTCATACCATAACATACGTTGTTCTTATAAAAGAGACAACCCTTATTTCTGAACTTGAAAATAAATCCATCCATATCCAAACAAGATACAGAAATTATGTTCTTGGTAATACTAGGCACAAAATAATAGTTTTGTAAAACCAAAATCATGCCAGTTGGCAATGAGAGGTGATAATCGCCAATAGCCAACACAGCCATCCTTGCTCCATTGTTAGCTCGAAGATCCACCCCTCCTCTGGCGATCTTTCTAAATCTACTTGGTTCCTGCATTTGAATACAGATGTGATCCCCACAAGCTGTATCTAATACCCAATGTGTAGAAATAAAAAGATTTCACTCGATAACGAATGCACCTTTAGCGTCCCCACGCTTCTGGGTACAGTTCCTCTTCCAGTGGCCCTGCTTGCCACATGAAAAACACACCGCCTCTCATTCCTTTCCCTGACTCTAGATCTTCCCCTTCTTGGAGGGACAATGCTCGGGGGCTTCAGACCGTTTATAAGTCTTTGACCCCTTTGCATTGTCCTTCCTTTTCTTGTTCACCATAAGGACTATGAGTTTGTCACTCCCCATGTCCTTGTCTACCTGGCGAATCAAGGTCAGAAGCTCCGATAGACTCTTCTCATTTCCGCTCATGTTATAGTTGACAATGAAGCTAGAGAAGGTCTTAGGAAGTGATGATAGGATGAGATCTGTACACAAATCATCTGGGAATTTAATCCCTAAGATGTCCAAGTGTTCAATGTAGACAATAAGCTTGACTACATGAGGCCCAGCTGGTGCAAACTCTCCAAGATTCATGGTAAACAAAGCATTGGATATCTCATACCTCTCCTATCTCGCCTTCTCTTGGAAGAGATATTTAAGGTGAGACATCATGCTATATGCGTCCATGTTTTCATGTTGCTTCAAGAGCTCATTAGACATGGACGATAGCATGAAAAACTGGAGATCTGTGGCATCATCCATGTGTTTCATGTAGAGAGATAATTCCTCATCACTAGCCTCTTTCCGAGGCGCAACTCGAATAGGCTCTTCTAGAACATACAATTTCCTTTCGTGGCGAAGGACGACACGTAAACGCCTCTACCACTCTTGGAAATTGGTGCCAGTGAGAAGGTTTTATTTTTTTAGTATGGTGCACAATGATATGTTTGAAGTCATTTTCTTGCCGTTTCTACAAATTAAGATGAGAAAAGGTTTATTACTTTATTACAAAAATTGAGACAAATAAATAAATTAATACTTATTAGTCTCCCACTATTTTATCGAAATCCAATAGCCCTCACCATTGACTTCAGAATATTCTGTTGCGTGAATATTATAGTGGAAAGGACCCATATTTCCCTTCGCATTACCCCAACTAGGGTTGGTCAAGCAACTTGAAGGGTTTTAGGTAGGCATTCCAAATACCAACTGCATTATCTCGCAGCTCCTTGATCCACTGAGTGGACTCCCCAATCCTGAAATCCTTTTATTTTGGATTTTCTCAACCTTTGCCTCTTGGTCACACCAAGTCCTACTGTGGCAGTCAACCCTTGATGTGAAACAAGTCAAGTCAACCCAAAAACTTCAATTAGAGTTCCCCGATAATTAAAAGAACCCCAAATAGGGTTGGTAAAGCACTTTGAACTATGGTTCGATTCTAACCAAGATTATGGAAGGCTATGCTGACTTAATATTTCTTTTGAGGGATTTTATCCTTATACGTAAATTGCCATTTTATTATGTTTGATTACATGATTATTAATATTAAGTGGGATATACTTAAGTGATGAACCATGTCTAAGATAATATTTACGTATAATCCAGTTTTATTTTAGTTCCATCTTGCATGCTCGTTTAATTCATTAATTGCGTGATCGTGAAAACACACCCACAATAAATAAACCATTCAACTGACAGAAATAAGATAAATGGTATGATCATGAGCTTTTCTATTGGTTAGTTTATCTAGCAGTTGATAAACTAACTGACGACCTAGGGGAGAAACACCTTGAACCTTCCGGGTTCATGTTTACAGCTTTCCACCTGTCCACCTTTGTATCTCCTTGGATTGGTTTCACCTTGTCTCCTGACTTGAGCCGCCTCCACTAGCTTGGGAGCTCCATCCATTACATATGCATTTATCTTACTCGCAGGTGAGGGGTAAAAGGGGTTTTTACATAAAAGAATCCTTGGGCGCGCAGGCCCTACATATTAATGAGGAGATGGATCATAGGCCAAGAAATTTAATTTAAATAAATAAATTAAAAGAAACCATTCACATACAAAGGTCTTGGTCTAGCTCATGATCATCCATACATGCAACGATATTTACGCATAAATAAAACTAGAATTCAATTCTTTAATCGTTCATGTTTAAGATAAATCATGCTCGAATCAATTAATTATCTTTAATTAATCAATCCTTTTATCTTAAATCCTTTTTCTGAATTTCCTTGAGATTCTCATCCATCATAATTTTAAACAAATAAATTCATTTAAAATTATCCTTTTACGTAACTTGTACCTTGGAGTCAACCCAATGAATTCCCATTTATTACGCAGATGTTAAATTGAACACATATATATAAAAAACCTATCACGTGTTGTGCCTCAGCTTTACGCCTACACCATGTTACATGTCTCAAGGGTTTGTATAATATAATAATAAATTTTAATAAATATGCGTAATTTGGGTGAGTACACGATGTGTAGTTCCAACTACACGGCATGTACTTTTCTTCACCGTCCATCCGAAGTACATGCCTGGGGACATGGAATGTTTATGTACTTCTGAAATTTTCGGAGTAGATGGCGTGTTCTGTGGGACACACATCGTGTAATTTCCGCGTTACACAATTTCCAGCTGGGCAAGCCATGTACGGGGTACACGGACCAACCCTAACCCAAAGGAACGACACGCCATGTTCATTGGACCACACAGTGTGAAATCAAGAAACCGTGTGCCTCCTATTTCTGGTCAACACACGATGTCTTAAACTCTTAGAAAGAATCCAATACACTGCCTAATTTGGAAGATCAGTCAATGCATTGAACCTATACTACACGACATGTACTTCCGAATACACACCGTGTACTCTGGTGTTGTACGACTAGAAACTTTTGGCTCCTTCGAATGAGTTCCTCTATTTTATTTTAATCAAAATTAAAAGAAAAATTCATTTCTGTGAGGTGAACGAGAAACGAGGGAGGAGGAACAGATCTCGATATTCAGAGTTCCAGAACGATTAAACATGAATTGATATAACTAAATTATTAAATGGGTAAATTACCAATGAAAAACTAAATAATTATAATCAATGATATGACTGCTCTGATACCACTTGTAGGTTCCGGGCATAGTGGAAGCGCGTTGGAGGGTTTACCCAAATTTAATTTTAACATTAAACAACGTTCAATACGAGATCCGTCAGGATTTAAAACACCGAATCTTCGAAATAGAACGAAGAATGAAAAAGAAAAGAAGAGTCCCAGAACCCTTGAGATAGGATCATCATATATTGGTTATAATTAATTTAATTAATTCATAAGAATTACCTTGATGGAATTATTTCTTCGTTGGAGCCTCCGGTCACGATCCTATGATCCGTCGTTGCGTCGTAGAATCCAAGTACAAGATTCCTCTAGCGGTGATCCACACGTGCTCCACGTATCTCTGGACGTCGCCGAAGGGATATCCGGGTGCTAGCGTGGAAGAACCTTCGCTTGTGATGTCTGCCTTCTACCACCTTGATCCAGTGGAGGATCTCGCTCTCGTAACTTGAAAGCGTTCTTGGTGGAAAGAGAATTCTTTCTTGGCTTGAGAGTATTTCCAAATCTGTTTTGCACAACAATGGATCACTTTCTATGAGAATAATGTAATTGGGATTATAATACGTAGAATAATAAAATGAATTAATTTCCCAAAAGCATTTAATCATTTCATTTAATTCTTAGTAATACCCCATGTCTTAATAATTATAGTTGACCATCATTATTACTTGACATGCGCCCAACATATTACATTTAATATCATTTAATTAAATAAACAATATTTTCTCACGAATCCCGAAAGACAAACTAAACAGCGTGTATATAAATAAATAGAGCGTGTATTTTTTATTTTCCATTTTATTTATTTCCTCCACCATATTTATTAGAACTTGAGTAATGACTATTTATTTCTTAAATAAATGTAACTACATTACTCGCTAATAAATATATATTATTTCTCCCAAAATATATTCTCTCGAATAACTAGTGTCGAAATAAATGCGATTAGGCATCCTTAAATAATTATTAAACCACAGTCGGGAATAATATTTATTTAACTTGTTAAATTAATATTTAACTGATTTACATGGACACACTTAGTGTGTGACCCTCTAGGCCTCTTTCTCAGTGGCATTAGGCAGAGCCTACCTAAAGTCCAAGGTTAGCGTCTAGCAACATGACAAGGCACCCATAGAGAAAGAAGTTAACCCTGTAATGATGTGTCACCTCCTACAAACGATTACCATGTAATATAATCCCTCTGTCTCGATATCTCCAATAAAGTGGGTTGCATGCTAGTGCCATCAACCCATGTGCTCGATTATTCTTTCTTTGACTTCTCGGAATTGAACTCGCCCATACCTTACCATGGCCATTGATTTATTTAGGCTATATCAATTCCATCAAAGGGCCTGAGATATCTTCTTCTATTATGGAACAGAAGGGACAAATCCTTTCTTGCATTATCTATTAATGCAATATTACTCGTGATGCACCCAACGTATCCTATCTCGCTGCGAACAATGTGTCGTCACAGTTTTCTTCAATACATCTAAGTGCGCAAGTTGTAATACCCATTAATAAGAATCTTAAAGTCTAAGGACCAGTACACACGTCCGTAGATAAGAATATCCAATGACACTATGAAATGTGGATTTCCTACTGGCGGGTCTCGTTCTCATAATATCCTCCTGAATATTACCAAGGGAGCACACCATGAGAAGGTGCCTCAAAGTTTTATGAGTCCTCACCTATAATGACCTGTATTATTTGTGTCCCTCAAATAATATCATCCGGCCATAGAACATATATTCAAGAACAATGTTATGGCAGTTCCGGGTTCTCATCATAGCAGGGATCCGCTATGACCCATTAATGCAACAACTATCCTTAGGACATTATCACATGCATTGTCATGCAGAAGAACAATCAATATGTGATAAGGATTTTATTAATGAATAAAGTAAAAAGTAGTTGGTTCTAGGCCACCAACTCCAACAAGAACTCCTTTGGAATCTTCATACCAAGTGTAGATATTATTGCCATATGAGAAAGCATATCTAGCTCAAATGATTGAGAAAATGGAGAGAGTCATTCTAGAAGATACACCCATTGTGAGGGATTATACTGATGTATTTCCTGAAGAGTTGACTGGCCTTCCTCCTAACTAATTTTTTGAGTTATCAATTGGACTTATACCCATATCTCTTCCTATATCCAAGAATCCCATTAGAATGGCCACTGTTGAGTTGGAAGAACTAAAGTAGCAGTTACAAGAGAACCTGGACAAGGATTTTATACACTTGAGTTCTTTACTATGGGGTGTGGGAATCCTTTTCATAATGAAGAAGTATTGCTCAATGCACCTCTACATTGATTATTTTGAACTCCACAAAACAATGATTAAGAAAAAGTATCCCCTACAATATATAGATGAATTGTTTGATCAACTACACATGGCCCAATATTTCTCTAAGGTGGACCTTCAATCGAGATGTCTCCAATTAAAGGTGAAGAAATAAGATATCCCTAAGGTATCCTTTCAAACAAGGTATATACACTATGAGTTCATAGTGATTCCCCTGTTGGAACCATGGCTGTTCTATGCATGAATTGGAGTATGGTTTATGTTTGTTGTCAATACTCAGTGAAAGTTCAAAATGTGTGCCAGTAAAGTGATCATACAGTTCAAGCAGACAACAGTATTGAAGGTGGCATTGTTCTCTAGTGTTTACCAAATTTTTGGACATGAAAATCGGAAAATAAAGGCATCGGTTGTTGGGAAAAGGAGGTGCACGCAAAGAGGAAGTGGTGCGTGAAATAGGTGATGTGTGCGCGAAAAATAGCGTGGTGCGTGAAAAACAACAGGGTGCGTGAAAAACAGGGGGGAAATCGAAAAAAATTTGGTGCGTGAAATAATAGAGAGAGGTTTTTCGCATAATAGGTGTTTTGGAATCAAAACTTTGAAAAATGGAAAAGGCATGGGTTGTGCGAAAAACATGAAGATGTGCACGAAAAATGATTCCGACGTGAAAAGTATTTCTTGTTGAATGAGAGGTTTTTCATGCCAAGATGGGTTTTTTACGTGGGGGTCGGTGATGCCTATAAATAAAAGGTGAACCCCTTCATTACATATGACTGAAGAATAAGATAAGATCCAAGTGCTGATGCGCGTAAAAGGTTCGCGTAAAAGGGGTTGCGTGAAAAATTCCGAGCTACGCGAAATTTTCCAGCTTGCGCGAAAAATTCCGAGCTACGCAAAATATTCCGGCTTACACGAAAAATTCAAGCTTGTGTGAAAAATTAAGGGCAGTGTGAAAAAGGCAGAGTTGCACGTAAAAATTGAGGCATCGCATAAAATATTCAGTTGCGTGAAAAGGGTGTTGTTGCGTGAAATATTTTTCCTTGGGAAAATGAAATATTGCATGCAATAGTAAGGTCTTGCATGCAAAGGGTTGGTGTTGCGCGCAATTGTCAGTGAAACCTGTTTGCACGTTCTGGTTATCCGGTTCAGTGGTTCAGTGCGTTCAAGTGCATCATTTCTGGACTTCGATGCAAGTAGAGTCTCATGCTAAGCAGAGGAAAAGACTTCAATGCGAATCTATTGAAGAGACCTTCACGTATATAAACTAATTGGGACTTCACCAAAGGCAGTGAGCCAGGGGGAGTCAACGGGAGTGACTCGAGGGACGAAGTGAGCTATCCATGAAAATTTGTAAAGGTAGTGAGCCTGGGACATAGTGACTGTTCCTAAACCTATGTAATACACAACTTGTGAAGAATAGTTGAATTAGGTACGACTGACACACTGTCGGCGTATGCTCCTTGGACGTAGCCCTTTGAGGTAAACCAAGTAAAAGTGCTGTGTCATCTCGTTGTTTTTAGTTGGTTGACAGATATAACAAGTTCCTACTAGTGTGGGAACAAGATCCACAACTTTAAAAAGAAAACGTTGACACCCTGATTCACTCCTCCCTTCTCAGGGTATTTCGGGGTCCTTCATCCATTTATACCTACTAATGATCCAACAATCCTTATGGAATTAATGAATATAATCTTTAAAAATTACATTGAAAAATTTGTGGTCGTATTTATAGATGATATTATGATATACTCCAAAAGAAAGGATGAGTATGAGGAGCATTTGAATAATATGATAAATACTTTATGAAAGGAGAAGATATATGAAAATTATAGTAAATGTATGGAGGAAGTATCATTAATGGGGCATGCAATCTCCAGAAAAGTGATATTTATAGAACCCTCTAAGATAAAGGAAAATTATGTGTATCTTATAAAAACATATGTAATAGAGATCCATAGTTTACTTAGTCAAGATGGGTATTATCGATGATTTGTGAGTAAATTCATATGATTAGAAAACCCACTAACCAAGATAACATATAATGGAATAAAGTTTTTTTGAACTGATGAATGTGAAGAGAGCTTCAAGGAATATGACTTAGGAACTAGAGGAAGCAATAAAGTATAAGTACCGCCATATTATTTCAACTTAGTTTTTAAAACAAAATTTCAATAGTGAAATTTCTTCAGGGGGAAGAATTTAATGACCCATAATTATCAATGGAATTTCCATTCAAAATATATAATTGTGTATTGCTTAATAATATAGTATTATATAATTCACATGTACCACATGATTAAACCAATAATATTTTATTATAATAATTTTAACATTACATTTAGAGAATAAATATGTCTATAAGAACTAAAAGTATTACAGTGGGACAAAAAATAGAAAATAATAAAATAATAATAGGAAAATTCTGATATGTTCGATCCCCATGAAAAATCACACTCACGAACAAGAGTGTAGAAATGAAGAAATAATATTAGTAATGTAATATCCATATTGAAAATGAATATATATATAACGTTAAGATAAAATATAAGTGAATAAATAATGAATGAAACATGATGTATTTATAAAAAGTATGGAACCCATATGACCATTACAAATCTGACCATTGGAATAATAATCTAACCACTAGAATAGTAACTTGATCATTGGAATAGTAATATTACCAATAGGAATAGTAAACTGAGCATTAGAATAGTAACCTCACCTATGGATATGTAAAATAATATTTAGGTATATTATAAATGAAAATATTGTATACTTAAATCATGATACAAGTAAAGAAATGTTATAAAAATGATATATTATGAGTTTTTATTTTTATAAAACATAAATGTTTTAATTTCATTTTTATAATAAATATAATTATTTAAATGAATTTTATTTTTATAAAATTTGTTTATAAATTAATATTAAGTTTTATTATAATTATTAGATAATTTTATGAGACTATAATTAATTTTTCAAAGGGTCAGAAAATCGACCTTAATATTAAAATTGATATTTTTCAAATAAATGAGTTTTTTAATTAAAAATTAAATTTACCATATTTAGAAAATTATTTTCATAAAATGGGTTTCATTTTTGGAATCTACACATTAAAAAATGTTCAATTTTAATTTTTTTATTTTTCTAGAATAATTGAATTTTTTTTTGTGAATAGTGAAATACAATAAATTGAAATATTTAATATTATATGATAAATACAAGAATTGTTGAGTCATGGATGATGTAAGAACCCATTAGTTTTAACTAAAATTCATTAGATACTATATATATTTACAAGAATCAATACTATTGAAAGTATTTACCCAAATTCATAAAGTAATGAATATAATATTCAAAAACACCCTTCTTCTTCCCTTATAAATATCTGCCCTCACAACCCCTTCACTTCACTCCTTTTAAGAATTGTAGCTTGAAAAAAATCTTCCTAAACCTCTCCCTCATGTCCTAGTGATACTGGTCTCACCAAAATACCACTTTCAAGTGCCTTATGGAGTATATCAAGGAGGCAACATTCAAGAGTTAATATTCTCAATTTACATATTCTAATTCTTTTTACCTCTTCTATCGTCTCCACACCTCCCTCATAAAACATGGAATAATAATCATATATATACTAGATTGTTATAATTCTAATGTTATATCTACCATCCACCACTTTCTCATCTTCTGTTATCCTAAAAAACAAAACTATTGTGCAAATTATGTTGGTTCACCGCCTTCATGGATGATGAGATTTCATTTTCTCCTACCCACGTCACTAATTTGGTCCCCGAGTCCTTTAAGGCCTTCGGGCCACCCAGGACTTTGGGTTAGTAAGGCCTTTGGGAAACCTTAAGGCTTTCAAGACACCTTAAGTACAAATACAAACCAAAAAACCTATAATAAACATGTTCCAAAAGGATGACGAGCAATGAGATTTCACTACAGCAGAAGCTAAATAGATTTTAAGAATGAGAGGGTATGACATATGCCATCGGGAAAAGCCTGTTCAGGCATGGGAAAGCCTAGCCGAACAGCCATGCGAAGGTGGAGAGCTGATTTAATGATGAAGATTCTAGGGAGGAGTAGTTCCAATTAGTTAGTCTGGGTTGTATATAATGTTTGAAGCCTGCAGGAAATGAATCCATCTAAGGCCTATGGGCCATGTAATACTTATTCCTACAGGCCTTGTAAGGGTTCCACCTCACCCCTTGAAAGGTGGTTTATCAAAATCAATAAAAAATTAAGGCATTCAGGACATTGGAAAAATGGTTCAAAATTAACTAATTATGTATATTTTATATTCCTTCACATTATGAAATTAATATATATCCATAATATTAAATAAAATGAAACTAGTTCATGATGGTTGGTAAAACCACCAAAATGAACTAACTGTAAAAGGCTTATGTTTTTACTAAAATAATCATCCCAATATAGTAAAACATATTAGTATTTAGTAAAAATATAATTTCTATAAGTAAATGAATATTATTTCATTTAACTTCTAGATTTTTAGTCCCACTTGACAAGAACATCAATAATTATTCATAAGTGATCCGACCATGGAACCATGAAACAGATGCCCCCCAAAAAGTAAAATTAAACATCATATCTCGATGAAATGATTATTAATGAACATAATAAAATTATATTAAATCAAATTCAGATGTAAAAGGTTTTTAAATTATGTTATTAATGAATCTAATTTGATTATTCAGGATGTGAAGGGAAGTGCAAATCAAATTTGGAACATAAGGTAAGGGATCTCTCTGAACCACCCCTTTTATTTATGTTATGAACTGTATATATCTAAATCACTTTATCTCTATATTTTATGTTATTAAACAACTATAAATTCTATATATATATCCCTTACATATATACCTATCTTATTATTTCTTCCCTTTATAAGGTAATAAATTCCATAAGTTCTTTTCTCATATGCAACCCATTTCTTTCCATGGGTAATTTTTATATTTATGCCTTATGATTGATTCCATTTTGTGGAATAAATAAGAATATACATGTTATGATGTTCTGTACTAGATATCACTCAAATTAATTATGCAATTTTTTTCTCATGATATTTCATCTATGATATTTCGGAGTAAACCTAATCCATTATGGGACTCTGTCCACTATTTGATGTTTTATTGGTGCTTATCCTTGACTTATACTTACATCATGTTTTATGTTTCTACCACATTCCTAGGTTTCTATGATCTTATGATACCATGTTATTTACTTTATTCTTTCATTTTATTAGTCAATAGTCTCCTCTTTTTTATATCATGTTATTCTTTTTAACTCATATGCTATGCTTCAATATCATGTTTATTCCCTTACTGGGCTTTATAGATTACCCCTTTATTTGATGTATTCCCCAGGTTATCTTATACAGTTATAGGATCTTGAAGGGATTTAGAAACTCATTAACATGAATAAAATAAATATGTTATGTTTTAGTTTCCTTTTGATGTATCATAGACATAGTCTTTGAATACACTAGGCCTTATCATATTTGGGTTGTATTTATTAGATATTTAAGTTAAAAATCATGTAATAATTTATTTAAAAGGAATGGATAACTATATATTGTCCCAAACACTAACCAACTTCTTGAGAACACATGTAATTTTAATTAATAAACCAATCATGAGAAATTCATTGATTTTAAATCAATTCACATCTAATTTTCACAATTCAAGTTTCAACATGCCATTTTAATTTCAAAACCAAATCATGCATTTTCATCAATTCATGCCTTTAAAAATGATATTTAATTTAAATATATTTCTCTCATGATTCAACATCAATTAATTCCCCACCCTCTTTTCTCTAAATCATTACATATTTCCAAATCCTTTTAAAATAGGTTTCCTTTCACAAATCTCATTCCTTTGAAATGAATCATCAAAATCATCACAATTAAAGGTTTTAAAAATAATTGAATATACATTTCAATTCAATTAATTAATAATGGTTTTAATTGTAGATAAAATTTTTACTTATATATTAAATTATATTATAGGAAAGTTCTCATAGTGTGAATGAAGGGTCACATCATTAATGTTTCATGGTGAAACTATATAACTCCTATCTCTAATTATTTAAGGTGTAAAGCATGGGAATTCACAGCATGAATGGTGGTCCAAGGGAGGGTCATGATGTAAAATGCATGAGTCACAATATTATGGTCCTTAGGAATAAGGGATAAACATCTTCTTAGAAGGAATTCATGTTATGACCACAATGGTCATACCATAAATTACCATATGGGAAGATTTTTAAAAGGGTTAAAATTTTAACATTACCCTAACCCCTTATTTTATTTCTGCCTAATCTCACATGATCCTCACTCATGATTTCGATTTTTAGGAGCTATATTTTGGTGATCGTGGCTCCCTCCATCTCATCTCTTGACCATTTGAAGTGTCGTTTGTTGTGGAGGCTCTCGTTCGGTGAGTCTAACACCGTCTAATCTCTAAGTACCTCCCTCTTAATCTATTTATTGGTTTCTACCATTTAAACCCTAAATGTGGAAACTTTAGGGGTTTATTCTAGTTTTCTATAAGTTTAATAATGAATCAGGTGGAGTATTATGGCGAGTACACTCCATTAGGCTTAAGGTAGGAAGTCCTTACCTTTTTATGGATTTTTATGAAGTTATATGTTTTCAATTAAATATAATGGAATGTTTCACCCAATGAGAATTATTCCTATGGTATCAAAGTGACCAGATAGGTATTTATATATTTGGTTGTCCCTTTAGTGCTAGATCTATGAGTTATATATTGACTAAATTGGGAATACCACTTCCATTCATGGGTGACACTAGGGTTGTCCACTTGAGAAATTAGATCTTGTGAGAGATGTTTGGGCTCAGTTGGGGTAAAATGGATTGGTAAAATGGTATAGGGGATTGGGTGATGATTTAACTTGATTATATTGAGTTTTTATGCATGATTGTTCCTATTTATTTCAAATGAATAGGTGTACTATGAGTGATTATGTGTGACTTGGGAATTGATGTAACCTTCCTTGAGTGAAAAGGGATAGGAAATGTGTGCATGGTGGGACCTACCTTGAGTGATAATGGATGGGTCAAGTGTGATTGATGAGATAGTGTCCTGAGTGATAAGTCATAGGCTGTGTGCATTACTGCTTATAAGTTTTTGACACACACTTCCTTCTAGAATAGAGAAAACATGGTATGAATAGAGATTCATGGAGGCCTGGTTAACACACAATGACATAGATGGAATTTCTTCTTTAATTATTTATTTAGTTTTATCGATGAATCCACAATTATACCATTATTGCAATTATATTAAGGACTCATTGATGTTTTATTACTATGTTTATTCTCACACCCTACAAGGGAATCTCGATGCACGTGCATACTTAATGATTAGGAACCCAGCTAATGGTAGGGGCCCTGTGACAGACTGCTGAATAGTCATTTGGTGGATAGAGATTGAGGTGATATTAGGACATAATCTAGGATATTTTATAGTGTTGTCTCATTTATTATTTTTTCCTTTTGTTTGTTGTATACATTGATTCACCGTATGTGGGTATCCCTTTTTGAATTAATATACCAAGTATCAAATTCCATTGTGATATTTCATGAGATGATGTTATTATTTCTTTCACTATGAAATATTATATTGTTTAAATTTATTATTATTGCTCCCATATTTCATTTATTTAATGGTTATTTGATACTAAGAACATAGTCTCCCTATAGTTTTATTTAGGACCTTGGAACTAATCAGTATCCTGTAGAATATGGGGAGACACACATGAGGTTATATGATACTTTGTCTTGGGCTTGGTGATCCGATCAAGGCATCACAAAATAGTATTAGAGACCACCCAATTTTTCTTTGATTTATTATTTGGGGCTTAGTATAATGGATATAGGATGGTTGGAAATCTGTTAAGATGCTATGCTTATGTTTGGACAATTCTTGTATAGTGGAAATCCTAGTTTCTAGGGTATTGGGATTTCTTTTATTAGTTATGATGCTATAGTTTCAAGATATTATTATAGTATTTTTATGTTGTGATATTTTATAGGATTTTATTTTTTCCCTATTGGAAAGAGTGTGTAAGTTCATTCATCACATGTCAACACTTAGGTTCACATGTCACATGCCTCATTTCCTGTGATTGATAAAGGCTGAAATTAATTAAACACAAAAAATATATATTTAGTGTTTTCCAAAATACACCATTGGTGAAATTTAATTAATTTAACATGATAATTCCTATGATTTTCCTTTTTATGACTATTACTAACAAATAAGTATCAAAGATTTTGGGATTATGTATTGGGGAAGTCCTAAGGGTATTTTTCTTAGTGGTTGTGGGAAATACTTTAGGATTTGTTTTGCTTGGATCATCATATGTGCATGTATATATTATCTACTTAATTATTTTTAATATTTATGTTGTTAAGGATGCTTCCAATCATCTATTTTGGAATTTTATATAATAAGACATCATTGAAATCCCATGGTGCCACCGAGGGACCAGGGTGAGGATGCTCCCAAATTAGTGAATAAACCCACTATACCTCTAGATGTTTACGTGGTCCAGGCTAAGAATGATCCAATTTTTTTCCCAATGGTTTATTATAAATATACTCTTCAACGAGGTGTTTTTTCAAATCATACTGGTGGGAGGTGGAGATGAAAATTACGGAGGGACAATGATAGTGGAATTCACTTGGGATTTCTAGTTACAAAAACCTCTAGAATTTTAGGGGATGGGTGGCCCTCAGGATGATGAGGACTGGACCAAGACCCATGAGGATATCACTGAGCTTGTAGAGATTCTTAATGATAATTGGGTGTAGTTGGAAGCGTATATATTTTAAGTAACTTATGGGAGGTAGTGGAGAATAATGATCCAAGATTGGATATATGAGGGTCTAAAATGGGAAGATTTTAAGGACCTCTTTTTCAAGGAGTTATTCTTTAAGATGATATAGTTGTATAGGGATTAGAAGTTCATGGAGAAATAGTAGGGATTGATGTCCATAGAGGAATATAAAAACTATTTTTGTGATTTGATTAAGTTTTATATTTTCTTATCTAGGAATGAGGCTAAAAAATCCATGATGTTTGGGATCGACCTTCATCTTGAGGTGAGGTGACAAGCCTAGACATTTGACCTAGACTTATACTATGATATGGTTTATAAGGATCTCATTGTTGAGATTATATTATTATAGGACAATATATTAGGGATTATTCACTTCTTTAGTGGGCTTAGTTACTGTTTTCCAAGTGGGGATATCAATACATCTTCCAATTGTAGGAAGAAGAGACATGAGAGAGATTCACTAGGGTGGTGATAGACAATCAGGGCAGGGTAGGTCATCATCTCTTCTATCTATAAGAGGCACTAATACCCTATATTTCGAATGAATGACATTTATAAATTACCACATAATGTATCTTAGTCCTTATAAAGAGTTACATTCATGTAAAATTATGGGGGAATCAATAACTATTTTTTTGAGGATATCCTATTCAGGTATGACCAGAGGTTCTAGGTAGATGTAGAACTCAAGAGCTTGGATAAATGGAACCCAACCAAATAAAAGGTCTATGTATGTGTAGTGGGAGTGTGGATATGGTTGTGGGTATCAACACTCACAATAGTATACACCTTTTGGTTTAGTCCCATAGGAAATTTGGTATTGTGAGGTTAGGGTCACAGATCAGAGGCATTCCAATTTTATGCTTTGGACCAGGTTCCAACTAATGGAGCCTGGATTATTAAAGCTTAATAAACCTCTTGGGAAGATATTAGATCATTTTCAAAGATTCATCTAATGTTTCATAGTGGTTGAGGTCTATGGGAATTTTAAGTATTTATTTGTCTTGGAAATTATGATTTTCAATGTTGTTTTTGAGACAGATTGGATGACGCACTTCTGGGCTCTCATTAACTATTACCATAGGTGAGTTTCCTTTATATCCATTAATGGAGAAGAGTATGTTCTATTTGGTGAATAGGATATATATATAATTATATATGGACTTTATTTTATTTAGTTATGAGCTATTATAATATAGGGAGTGGTTATTGTTCTAGAATAAGACCAGGTAGAAGTTCTAATTATTTTTCCTCTAATGGTGGATCAGTTTTGAGATACCTTTATGGAGGATTTATCAAGGCTTTATATAGAGAGTGATATTGATTTTTCAATTGATCCCATGCTATATGGGGAACCTATATCAATTCTCCCTAATAATATAACATGACCAAACTATGGGAGTTTGTTTCATAGTTCCTTGAAACGTGTGTTCTAGTTTAAGAATAAATGATTCCAGGCAGTTTCCATCGGATTTATTCATGGAACTGGAAATATCCAACATTTTTTTATTTAAAAGGAACCTTCTTTCCAAAGGTAGGAGTTCGTTAAATTTGAACTTTATGATACTTAATAACATACATTGGTTGAGAGGATGGGAGGTCATACTCATCACACCCTTCTAGGGGGAATTATTGTCTACTCCAAGACTCTCTTTATAAATTTAAGATATTTACATGAATCCTTATTAATTAACTAAGTATAACATAGTTTTAACTTGGAATTTGCAATCACTTATTAACATGTGTGAAATTTAGAATCTCTTGTATGTATTTGAGGTTCTTCATTAATGGTGATATCCGTATGTATTCGAAGTTCTACATCAATGGTAGGCTCTCATATGCTATTTAGATACTCTTTTAATAATCATTATGATGATACTAGTTTTTAAGCCAGTAAGTAGGGTACTCTGGAATTTATTGTCATCCAGGGAGACAAAGGTTTGTTTTGATATTGGTATCATACCCATAAAATGGGCTACCTACATATCCTTGTGAAAGGAATCAAAACCCTCATAGTTCGGTGCCACTTAATGGGACACATCATACCTTTTAAGGTCATGTGATAAGGACCTATCCATACATTTTAATGTCATGTGGTAAGGAAATATAAGAAAAATTTGCTTAGTCAATGTTTGGTGTGGGACTTATGATGAAGTAGCCCAAGGAACTTGGAAAGGATATGGGTTTCCAAGTAATATTATGCCATGTTGAGAATATGAACCATGCAGAACATGGTTGATTTGAAGTGTTGGGTTTGAACCTCAAGGAGGCTTCCTACGTATCCCATTTGGATTAGAATCAAAGCCCACATAGTTTAATGAGTCTCATAGAAGAGTATAGTATTTTGAGAGAAATGATTTTGGTATGACTTGTTGAATGGGATGCCTTGGTGATTTAGGGGTTTAATTTGGGGATTATTCATAAAGAGGATGCCCAGATTAGGGGAACTAGGGTTAGATTCTTGAAGAGGATTTCTAATGAGCTCGAGCCCTGATAAGGCTTCCTACGTATCCCAATTATTATGGGAATCAAATTTATAATAGTTCATTCACCGTATTAGGAATTATTCATGATAGATTCCCATTTTAGGGGACATGATTGGGTGAACCCTTTTAGAAGGGCACCCTTTTGAGCTCAGGCCTTCAAGCAAGCATCCTATTTATCCTGGTTTGAATAGGAATCAGAGTACTCATAGTTCAATAGGTCTTGTGAAAATGTTGTGATCATGAAAAATCCCTAAGACAACGTGAGTCATGCTCAGTTTGAGAAACAAGAGTATGTAAAAAATTCAACAAAGGCACCCACAATTTTCCTCCTCCATTGGTGGAAGAGGGAGTGCCTAAGGCAGTTATGATGGACGTGGTCGAGGCAAACGAGGAAGAGGGAGAGGCGATGAGCCTTCCCACTATTCTATTTACATTAGACAAGGGTCCAATATAAGGAATAAGTGAAGGTGAAGGAAGTAGAGAGAAGCCATAATGTAACCTCTTACTTGAAAGGTTAGGGGCTTACACTAGGACAGTTTCCCTCAAATTGGTCTTGGTAGGGGGGAGACTTCTCCTTTGTTCAAAGAGAAAAGTAGGTGTGAACCGTAACTTCCTTACTAGAGACATGAGGTTCTAGGTCTTACAGACGAGAAGGGTAGGTTAGAAACCAAACCCTAATCCTCTAAATCGGGAACTTCCCAACACTATGTTGGATCGGGTTATACCAAATACGCATAAGAGGGGGGGGGGGGTGAATTGTGTCTTTTATAAATTCTTCACGAATTGTGATGAATCCAGATTCTATCCTTTTATCTTTATTAGGTTGTTTATACAATGGAAAATAAACAGTTAAAGAACCCAAGGATGTATAGTGGTCCGGGGAACAGAAGACCCCTAGCCCACTCCACCAATGCTCTACTCCACAAGCTTGGTGATTTTTACTATCTGGTCCTCTTATCAATAAACTGTACAAAAATGAGTGCAGGCAGTTGACACATTAATAAGTTAAGGATAAAAACAAAGACTTTTGGTTCATACACAGAACCGAATACACAACTTAATATGAGAAGCCAGTTACTCAAAATAAAAAGAGTATTTGTATTGAAATAATTTCCAGTTGATCTTTACAGTTGAAACAACACACAACTAATAGTAGATAGATCGCCATATTCAGAAAAGATGTTCTTCAGATAAGGGGAGCTCTAATTCGATCCAGTTGCAATAGATATAGAAATAAATTCAGCAAATCCAATAACAATGGATTCAAAAATGATCTTCGATATAGAAACGATGAATCTTTAACGTGTTTCTTCTTCTTCTTCTTCTTCTTCAGAAAAACAGAGTTTGACAGATATTTATAGCAGAAGATCTGTAAATCTCGAATGACTATGTAAAACTGTAGTCATGAAGAACTCAAGAGATTATTATATATTTTCTTGATGATTATCCCTTTTTTTATAATAAAAAATATCACATATTTATATAGAATAATGATGAGCGTTTTCCTTAAAAATTTAGATCAACAAAAGTTTCCTTTAGAATCACGATATTCAAATATTTGAATAACAGAGCAGTCATAACTACCCTAAATATTTGGCATCAAAAGTTCATCTTAAATCGATCATTTGAATCAAAAATAAATGGCTTTGAATCAATCAAATACCTACTTTAAAATTGGGATTTGAATTTGGCTTGAAATTAACCTAATAATCTGCATAAAGACTGTTGCTCAATAAAGTCGTAATTTAAATCTTCAATGCCAAACGTATAATTGAACTACATAACATACATTCTCTGAACATAAGGTTCACAATGTAAGTTTCACAATGTAAGGTTCACAACATAAGGTTCACAATGTAAGGTTCACAACATAAGGTTCACAACGTAAGGTTCACAACGTAAGGTTAATCAACCATAATTTTCTCTTCAACTCTCAAACATACGGTACAATATCCATACTTTACTTTTTATAAAAATATAAGATACATGATCTGTAAGGTTCATTATAAAATTAAGGTTGATGATCCATACTTTTGTCAGCTTCTAAATGTAAGGTATATGATCCATAATTTTTGATAAAACGTATGGTTGTTTTCAAAAGTAAGGTTGATGAACCATAATTTTGAGAAATGAACATAACGTTCTACACTAACGTAGGGTAGGGTTATTCTTCAATACTTTTCTGATATCCCAAATGTAAGGTTCATTCCAAATTTAGGGTTCTTATTCCATACTTTTGTCTATAACTTATGGTTTCTTAACCTAACCTTTCTGATATGCTGTAAAGTAAACGACGAATTCTATCCTTACGCTACACTCCTCAACGTAGGGTATGAACAGTGTTTCCAGAATATAACACCCCAAGATTTCATAGTGTGTTACTTCTTCAAAATAATTCAATAACTTGCACTACACGCAACACCGAGTTCAAGCGCACCATGACTTACTAAACAAACTGTTCAAAAGAGGTTATGAATAGTATTAACTAAATTTTTAAATTTATATAATCCTTATAATTTTAGAATCTATATTATGAGTTTCTTATACATAATTTAATAACAAATTCTTTTTTTTTTCAGATAAAAGAAGTATTTTTCAAAAAATGCACCTTTACCAACTTTTAATAGTCAACCTTTTTTTTAAAAAAAATTTAAACTTTTATATATTAAATTTGACTAAATAAATTTATTATTTAGAATGGGGACATCAAAAATTTACAATGTAACACCCCAAGCTTCCACGGTACGCTTCTCTTTGAATAATACAGTAGCGTGTGTTGTACGCAACTTTGAGTTCTAACACACACTACAACTAATCAAACTAGCCATTATGAATAGTAATACATACTTTTTGAAATTTTATAAATTTTATCTCTCAAAATGGACTTCATTTTTGGATTTGGAATATCAAATTTATCCTAGGGTAAATTTTTTGTACCTTTCGCATAACTTTTATATTTTGATGAATAGTGAAAATTACTAAATTTTAATTAAAAACAACCTTTTTAATCAAAATAATTAATAGTGATAAATTATGAATTTGAGTGGTTTTAAAGTATACTTAGAATATATTTTTACCATTTGATACAATTTTTGTCATTGGACATAATTTCACAATTAAACCGGACATAAACAAATGTCAATCTTTTGATAGTTATTATATCTTAAAAACACGCTTTTTGTTTTGACAGCGGGAATTAATTTTAAATTAATTTCTGCCACTTCTGTATTTTGAATTTGGAAAAATGGATTCCATATTTGGAATCAGGATGTTCAAATTTTTTAAATATGTAACTTTTATTTTTAGACATTTTGAATAATTACTTCGGTAAATATTTTATTTACCATGGTTAAAGGATAAATCCGGTAAATAAGGGTTAAAAAATAATATTATTGTAACATCCCAAGTAAGTAATGAATAATAGATATTTTTATCTATGTCTATTACTGAATTAGACAGTATTTTAGAGGCGTAAAATGAGAATAAATCCAATCTTAAGCATTAAATACACTAGTATTTTTAAAAGATTGTTTTACTACCTTTTGATGGCAAACCATTTTTAAATATATCTTTTGATAATTTTATAAGCTTTGTTTGTCAAAATAAACTTATTCTTTATGATTGGGACATCAAAATTTACTTTGTGTGAATTTTTGGTATTTTTCCGATAAAGTTCATTTTTTAATGAATAGTGAAAAATGTTGTATTTTAATTCAAAACCGCTTTTTAATATAATTTATTTATATGATTATATTATCTTTTGAATTGGTTTTGAAGTGAAATTAGAATATATTTTTACAATTTAATCCAATGGTGATCATTGGAATCAATTTCACTTTGAAATTGGACTTAAACTGGTGTCAATCTTTTGATACTTATTGTTTCATAAAAACACGCTATTTGTCATGAAAGTGGGAATTAATTATTAAATTAATTAATGTAACTTATATGATTTAATTTTTTAAAATATACATCATTTTTTAATTCAGAATATCAAATATATCTTAGGGTGAAGTTTTGGTATTTTTCTGAAAAACTTCAATTTTTGATGAATAATGAAACCACTAAGTGGTAGTTAAAGAAACTAATTTTTCGTTTAAATGAAACTTTGCCACTTCTGTGATTTGATTTTCAAAAATCCGACATACATGGTTTTCATTAAGAAGTAAAATTTGGTTCAATGAGATTAAAATAATTTTTTGGTGAATAATAACTTTTAAGTTTTTAATCGCGATTAGAGGTAATTAGTGTAATTTATGGTAAAAATAATGTTATAATAAAATGAAAATACCTAGACACATGTCCTACCCTTATTGGATATGTCATGACCGACCAAGACAAGCCATGGGTCAACTTGGGGACCCCATGGAGCCAATTTGGTAGGAAAAGGACATTAATATCTTTTTATTTAATGTTAAAATTAAAATGACACAAACATGAATTGTTTTACTAAAACATTTTTTAAATGGGGTTATACAAGTCAGATTTTTGACTATAAATATTCATTAGAAATATAAAAATATTTCCTACATCATTATATTTTTATATAATTTTTAGACATTAAATAAATTAAATTATTTATGACATCATGATGAAGTAGCGATTACCTCATTAATAAAGGATTTAAATTAAATGAAAAGATAATGTAAAATCTATGACCTACACATGTACAAAACCTATTTTATGGGTGGATTTAGAACCCTTATCACCTTACCCTTGAATTATATCAACTTGGGACCTTTTTAATACGAAAATCATTTTAAAATAAAGTAACATTTCTTTACTTTCCAAGAGTGCCCCTCCTCTCCTCTTATAAAAGGCCCCCACCTCTACCTCCTTACCCACACTTACAAAGCCTTTGGCTCGGCCAACCCCTGACCATTTTGTCTCTCCACTTCCCCTATTACTCCTTGAAGCCTCACTTTGGGCAGAAGTATTCCCAAGGAAGCCTTTGAGCTCAAACCAAAGGGAGTTACCCGATTTTAAGGTAATGTCTTCACTTGTGTTCTTTTGTTTTATTTTGCTTCTCCAACCCCATAAACTCTTTTTATTAATTTATTTTGTAAAAAAACCAGTATCTTTCATATACTAGGATGTTTTTATAAGAAGTATTCGATCTACACTTACACACACCTACATCTAATGGTTAAAGAACATACTGTTTCCGTGGATGGTGAATTTCTGCCTCCCGAAATGATGATTGTTCAAAATTCTTTTAACACCTTAAAAGGTGGCCATTAAGATGAAAATATATTTATATATGATATATAATATGTTTATGTTTTTCTTAAGCTTCTTTATTTTTCATTTTGGGCATACCTTTATGGTTTCCATTATAGGTAAACGCGATATCTTCATTTAAGGAAGTGCGGACTACCGCCCCCTCAAAGTGATTTGATTCGTTAATACCATATGTGGGACGTATAAAGGATGGAGTTATGATATTATATATGATATTATACTGGAATTATAATATACCTTTATATCATTATGATTCCATTTCATAAAATATGAAATAGAAATGGAAGCAGCATTCATGCGTACGTACGACTTACCGTCTCCATGAACGGTGCATTTCATTTCTTACCTCTAAATGTTATGTAATATTATAAATGCATGAATGTACTGGATATATATGATATATATGATATCTACATCATGAATACCATCCTGGATATAATGGATACATGAACAACTTGTAATTATAAAGGGTTTATTTTTGACTCAAGTACCAATGATCGTTAAAACGACCGTTATTAACTTAAATAAGTACATAGTGTTCATGTCATGGAAATAAGTGATATAAAAGTAATAATGAACTTGAAAAAGGTTCTCAAACTAGTTGAAATTAACTCAAGTTTATTATTCAGGAGATTAAAGAACGACCGAGTCAAGTCGGACCCGAGGTATGTGACTTCGTCTCAATCTCCTTTCATTGAGGCATATTTTGTTTTATACACAACCTTCTTTTATACGGTGTATAAACCCCTTGGACTTTTACGTTTATTCAAAAGGAATATTTTTTTATAAGAAGAGTTTAATAAACGAAAAAAGAAAATGTTTTTGTCATACGTATGCGGCGACAACGACTTCTCCGCCGCCGTGACCATTATTTGAGTTTCATCTTTCTTTACAAGCCATACCTTTTTTTTAAAAGAAAAATAAATACCATGTTTTACTTTTCTTTTATTTTGGTATTGAAAATGGTTTTCATAATGTTTTTATATCAATGTGTTGTATTGATATCTTGTGATTGAAAGGTGGAAATTTTATGTTTCCTTTATGCATGTTTTATGTGATACGATTATGTTGAGGTTCTTGGGAATTATTATGAAGACGGGTGGTTCCGTGATAAACTAAGGGCGGGTGAGCCTGATATAGATCTCCAATGCATTGGGTAACGTGAAGGAGTGAAACGTTAAGGTTTCTCCGAAGAGATTTAGGTAATATACTGTGATGGGTATTCCAAACGTAACCAAGAGGGTTACTCCCTACGTAAGAATGTTATGAATACCTCATGTTACCTTTATGTCTTATGATTTCTATGATTTATTCATGATTTGATGAGGTATGTTAAAGTGATTATGTTTTATGGGTAAGGTATGATTTCATTCTTATGTATATATGTACCCATGTTTCCTTTCCATATTTTTATATCCCTTACTGAGCTTTTTATGCTCATCCCAAGTTTTTGAAATGTTTTTCACAGGTCAAGGGAAAGGTACATGATATGATGATAGTGTCAAGGAAGTTTCAAGAAAGAATCCATGTTTTATTTTAAATATGTTTCCATTGATGGGAAAAATGAATACTATCTTTTATGTAACCACTTTGTTTAAATGGGGAATGTAATGCATGTTTTATGATCTAATTCTCTAAAACTCTAAACCTGAAAAGATCCTCAAGGTGTAATCTTGTAATAACTCAATATTAAGTAATGTTTAAGGCCGAGGCCTTATAGTTGGTATCAGAAGTCGGTTTAGATAACTTTAGGAGTTATAATTCTATTAAATGATTATCCAAAAATATTTTTTTATGGTCAAATTGATGTGATATAGCATTTGAAGATTACCATGTTTCTTCTTCTAAGACATGTTTGTTCAGAATGGTTTTCCGCAGAGGAAACAGGGAAGTAGTGCTAGGAAGGAATACATAAGGAAATAACCTTCCGAATCAGTATCCTGAGATGGTCGGAATTGGAACTGAACAGTTTTTTGCAGTAATGGTGTAGTTGACTCAAGCGATAAATGGAGGTGGTATCCATGCACGAGATCAGCCAGATCAACCGCAGAGGAACATGTTAGTGGTGGAACATTTCATGAGGAAACATCCCCCATCATTCAGAGGATCATCTGACCCTATGTTAGCTGAAGGGTGGATTAAAGCACTGGAGAAGATTTTCGATGTCATGGGGTGTTCAGACAATCAAAAGGTTAGTCTTGCTATTTACCATTTGGAGGGTGAGGCAGATCAGTGGTGGTCGATGGTTAAAAATATCAGGGACGCTGATGAGATTGATGCTCTTGACTGAGATGAATTCAAAGGTATGTTTCTTGAGAATTATTTTCCTAAGGCTGTTCGACTTAGGATGGAAAAACAATTCTTGGAATTGAGGCAAGAGGAAGACTCAGTGGCTGCCTATGAAGAGAGGTTCACTCGATTGGCAAGGTATGCTCCAAATTTTATCCGAGACCTTGATAGTAAAATCAATCATTTTTACTTAGGATTAAAACCAAAATATCGAAGGGCATTAGCTTCTTGTGAGTTTAAAAGTTATGAAAAGCTTGTTCGATGTGCTGAGAAGGTGGAAATGGAGTTTGTCGATGATCAAGTGTTCTATAACAACCAGCAGAAGAAGAGACCGAGGTGGCAGGAGAAAGGGAAGAATTCTTCAAAAAGGTCTGACGGTAAGAAAACTAAGTTTCCATTTTGTGATAAATGTGGTAAAAGGCATGCTGGGGAATGTCTTCTGAATTCTGGAAAGTGCTACCGGTGTGGTAAGATCGGACATAAGGCTCGTGATTGCACTGAAAAAGATCAAGGTGATGGTAAGTCCAAATTTGATTTACAGTTAGTGAAATGTTTTAAGTGCAATGAGATGGGTCACTATGCAAACGAGTGTCTGAAAAAGAGCCTGAGTGATGGGAAGCAGTTAGACTACAAGGAGAAAGGGGTGGTGAAATCCTTTGCAACTACTTCAGCAGACGTCGGGCCATCAAATGAAGTTGTATCAGGTACTTTGTTTGTTTTTTCATATTATGCCAGTGTGTTGTTTGATTCGGGGTCCACACATTCTTTCATCTCTGAAACCTTTTCTAGTAAAATGGGAATACCATCTCAAGAAATGACTCCTGAACTTGTGGTAAAAACACCTGGGGGATATGTTGAGGCAAAAATAATTTATAAGAATCTTCCTATCCTTATATGTGGAAGGAACCTACTTGAAAACCTTATTGTTCTACCTCTAGTAGAGTTTGATGTTATCCTCGGTATGGATTGACTCTCTATTTACCATGCTAATATTAACTGTATAGATAAAGAAGTTTCTTTTCATAAAGACTTTCAATTTGTGTACAAGAATGAACCCTTACTGTTGATAAATTATCAAGAGGCCGAGAAACTTGTAAAAGATGGAAATTAATGTTACCTTGCACATATTGTTGAAAACAAGGGAACTGTTTAGATTAATGATGTGCCAGTGGTAAATGAGTATCCTGATTTTTTTCCTGATGAGTTTCCTGGAATAATACCAGATCGGGAAGTTGAATTTACTATTGACTTAGTTCCTGATGCTAAGCCAATTTCAAAACCCCCTTATCGAATGGCCCAAATTGAACTTTTAGAGTTGAAGGAGAAATTGCAAGATTTATTAGAGAAAGGTTTCATTCGACCTAGCACATCACCATGGGGTGATCCTGTTTTATTTGTTAAAAAGAAAGATGGTTCTATGAGACTTTGCATTGATTATAGAGCCTTGAATAACATCACTATTAAGAACAAATATCCTTTGCCTCATATCGATGATTTGTTTGATCAGCTCCAGGGAGCTCAGTTTTTTTCAAAGATTGACCTGAGATCGGGGTACCATCAGCTGAAGTTGAAGGAAGAAGATGTTCCGAAGACTGCGTTTCGTACAAGATATGGCCATTATGAATTTTTAGTAATGCCTTTTGGTCTAACCAATGCACCTGCTGTATTCATGGACTTAATGAATAGAATTTTCCATGAGTTCTTGGATAAGTTTGTGGTGGTTTTCATTGATGATATTTTGGTGTTTTCTAAAAGTAAAGAGGATCATGAAATAAATTTAAAGGTTATTTTTCAAACCTTAAAAGAAAAGAAATTATATGTGAAATTCAGCAAGTGTGAGTTTTGGTTGCAACAAATTTCTTTCCTTGGTCACATTGTTTCTAAAGATGGGAAAACCGTTGATCCTGCAAAAACAAAGGTTGTTGAAGAATGACCAAGACCCACACATGTAATAGAGATTCGTAGTTTCCTTGGTTTGGTAGGATATTACCGAAGGTTTGTTAGAAATTTTTCACAGTTATCTAGTCCAATGACTAAGCTAACTCGGAAGGGTGTTAAGTTTATCTGGACAAAAGAATGTGATGATTGTTTTCAGGAATTGAAAAGAAGATTGGTGAATGCTCCAGTTTTGGCACTACCTTCCAGGAATGGGGAGTTTGTTATCTACAATGATGTTTCATTGAAAAGACTTGGTTGTGTCCTAATGCAGAATGATCAGGTAATTGCTTATGCTTCACGATAGTTGAAAACTCATGAGGTAAATTACCCTACACATGATTTGGAATTAGCTACTGTTGTTTTCGCTTTAAAAATTTGGAGGCATCATTTGTATGGAGTAGAGTGTGAAATATATACCGATCACAAAAGTTTAAAGTATATATTCACTCAGAAAGAATTAAACATGAGACAAAGGAGATGGCTAGAATTAATCAAGGATTATGATTGTAAAGTTCATTACCATCCGGGAAAAGCAAATAAAGTGGCTGATGCTTTGAGTTGAAAAATTAATGCTTCATTAACAATGTTGTGTTTGGAACGTGATCCTTTGGTTAAGGATTTGATGAACTTTGGCATAGAAGTTGTTGGTGCAGGATGTTCTTCTGTTTTTTTTCAGGTATCAGTGAAATATTCTCTATCAGACAGAATCAAGCAAGCACAGAAGCAAGACAGTGAGTTGTAGAAAAAGGTAGAGCTGGTTCAGAAAGGTAAGTTTCCTGAATTCAACATTGATAATGATTGAGTTTTGAGGTTTGTAAAGAGATTATGTGTGCCTAGTGATTCATAGTTGAAGAGAGATTTGTTATGTGAAGCTCATAGTTCTCCATTTTCAGTTCATCCTGGCAGTACTAAGATGTACAAAGATCTGTGGGAGTATTACTGGTGGGATGGAATGAAAAGAGATATTTCTGATTTTACTGTGGAGTGTTTGACATGTCAATAGGTTAAAGCAGAGCGGTAGTTACCGAAAGGGATGCTTTAGCCTTTACCAGTGCCAGAGTGGAAATGGGAGAATATATCCATGGACTTTGTTGTGGGATTGCCGAAGACCCCTCGAGGTAATAATGCAATCTGGGTTATTTTTGATCGCTTGACTAAATCTGCTCATTTCCTTGCTATACGAGATACTTTTTCCCTAGATCAACTTTCTCGTTTGTATCTTAAAGATATATTCAGGTTACATGGAGTTACCCTCTCCATTGTATCTGACCGTGATCCCAGGTTCAATTCTAACTTTTATAAAGGCTTTCAGAAGTTGTTGGGTACTGAATTAAATTTTAGTACAGCTTTTCATCCTCAATCAGATGGGCAGTCAGAACGAACAATTCAGACTTTGGAAGATATGCTACGTGCTTGTTCGATGGATTATCAGGGAAGTTGGGACCAACATCTTTCTTTGGTTTAGTTTTCTTATAATAACAGTTTTCATTCTAGTATACAGATGACACCATTTGAGGCGTTATATGGGAAGCGGTGTCGAACTCCAGCTTTTTGGGATGAAGTGGGTGAAAGAAAGCCGATGGGTCCAGAATTGGTAGAAGAGTTGGCAGAAAAAGTTCAGCTGATATAGAAACACATGAGAACAGCTCAGAGCAGGCAGAAGAGTTATGCGGACAACAGGAGGAAGGATCTATCTTTTGAGGTAGGTGATCATGTTTTTCTCAAAGTCTCACCATTGAAAAGTGGGATGCAATTTGGTAAGAAAGGAAAGCTGAGTCCAAGGTTCATTGGACCATATGAAATTCTGGAGAGAGTTGGATCAGTTGCATACCGGGTGGCTTTACCTCCGAGTTTATCTTAGGTACACAATGTTTTTCATGTTTCGATGATGAGAAAGTACATGCCAGATCCATCTCATGTTTTGAGTCCAGAGGTAGTTCAGCTCGAAGAGAACCTATCTTACGGGGAACAATCGGTCCAGATTCTTGACCACAGGGAGCAGGTGTTACGGAATAAGATGATTAATCAGGTAAAGGTTTTGTGGAAAAACCACATGATGTAAGAGGCAACATGGGAATCTGAAAATGCAATGAGGGATAAGTACCCCCGTTTATTCGATAAGTAAATAAATTGTGGGGACACAATTTTCTAAAGGGGGGAAGGATGTAACATCCCAAGTAAGTAATGAATAATATATATTTTTATCTATGTCTATTAGTGAATTATATAGTGTTTTAGAGGCTTAAAATAAGAATAAATCCAATCTTAAGCATAGAATACACTAATATTTTTAAAAGATTGTTTTACTGCCTTTTGATGGAAAACCATTTTTAAATCTATCTTTTGACAATTTTATAAGCTATGTTTGTCAAAATAAACTTATTCTTTATGATTGGGACATCAAAATTTACTTTGTGTGAATTTTTGGTATTTTTCCGATAAAGTTCATTTTTTAATTAATAGTGAAAAGTGTTGTATTTTAATTCAAAACCTCTTTTTAATCTAATTTATTTATATGATTAGATTATCTTTTGAATTTGTTTTGAAGTGAAATTAGAATATATTTTTACCATTTAATCCAATGGTGGTCATTGGAATCAATTTCACTTTGAAATTGGACTTAAACTGGTGTCAATCTTTTGATACTTATTGTTTCATAAAAACACGCTATTTGTCATGCCAGCGGGAATTAATTATTAAATTAATTAATGTAACTTATATGGTTTGAATTTTGTAAAATAGACATCATTTTTGAATTCATAATGTCAAATATAGATTAGGGTGAAGTTTTGGTATTTTTCTGAAAAACTTCAATTTTTGATGAATAGTGAAACCACTAAGTGGTAGTTAAAGAAACTGATTTTTCGTTTAAATGAAACTTTGCAACTTCTGTGATTTGATTTTCAAAAATCCTACATACATGGTTGTCATTAAGAAGTAAAATGTGGTTCAATGAGATTAAAATAATTTTTTGGTGAATAGTAACTTTTAAGTTTTTAATCGCGATTAGAGGTAATTAGTGTAATTTATGGTAAAAATAATGTTATAATAAAATGAAAATACCTAGACACATGTCCTACCCTTATTGGATGTGTCATGGCCGACCAATAAAATCCATGGGTCAACTTGGAGACCCCATGGAGCCACTTTGGTAGGAAAATGACATTAATATCTTTTTATTTAATGTTAAAATTAAAATGACACAAACATGAGTTGTTTTACTAAAACAATTTTTAAATGGGGTTATACAAGTCATATTTTTTACTATAAATATTAATTAGAAGTATAAAAAGATTTCCTACATCATGATATTTTTTATATAATTTTTATACATTAAATAAATTAAATTATTTATAACATCATGATGATGCAACGATTACCTCATTAATAAAGGATTTAAATAAAATGAAAAGATAATGTAAAATATATGACCTAAACATGTCCAAAACCTATTGGATGGGTGGATTTAGAACCCTTATTACCTTACCCTCTAATTATATCAATGTGGGACCTTTTTAATCCGAAACTAATTTTAAAATAAAGTAACATTTCTTTACTTTCCAAGAGTGCCCCTCCTCTCCTCTTATAAAAGGCCCCCACCTCTACCTCCTTACCCACACTTCCAAAGCCTTTGGATCGGCCAACCCCTGACCATTTTGTCTCTCCACTTCCCCTCTTACTCTTTGAAGCCTCACTTTGGGCATAAGTCTTCCCAAGGAAGCCTTTGAGCTCAAACCAAAGGGAGTTACCCGATTTTAATGTAATGTCTTCACCTGTGTTCTTTTGTTTTATTTTGCTTCTCCAAACCCCTAAACTATTTTTATTCATTTATTTTGTAACAAAACCAGTATATTACATATAATAGGATGTTGTTATAAGAAGTATTCGAGCTACACTTACACACACCTACATCTAATGGTTAAAGAACATACTGTTTCCGTGGATAGCGAATTTCTGCCTCCCAAAACGATGATTGTTCAACATTCTTTTAACACATTCAAAGGTGGACATTAAGATGAAACTATATTTATATATGATATATAATATGTTTATGTTTTCCTTAAGCTTCTGTATTTTTCATTTTGGGCATACCTTTATGGTTTCCATTATGGGTAAACACGATATCTTCATTTAAGGAAGTGCAGACTACCGCCCCCTCAAAGTGATTTGATTCGTTAATACCATATGTGGGACGTATAAAGTATGGAGTTATGATATTATATATGATATTATATTATAATTATAATATACCTTTATATAATTATGATTCCATTTCATAAAATACGAAATAGAAATGGAAGCAGCGTTCATGCGTACGTACGGCTTACCGTCTCCATGAATGGTGCATTTCATTTATTACCTCTAAATGTTATGTAATATTATAAATGCATAATGTAATGGATATATATGATATATATGATATCTAAATCATGAATATTATTTTGAATATAATGGATACATGAACAAATTGTAATTATAAAGGGTTTATTTTTGACTCAAGTACCAATGATCGTTAAAACGACAGTTATTAACTTAAATAATTACATAGTGTTCATGACATGGAAATAAGTGATATAAAAGGAATAATGAACTTCACAAAGGTTCTTAAACAAGTATAAATTAACTCAAGTATATTATTCATGAGATTAAAGAACGACCGAGTCAAGTCGGACCCGAGGTATGGGACTTCGTCTCAATCTCCTTTCATTGAGGCATATTTTGTTTTATACACAACATTCTTTTATAAAGTGTATAAACCCCTTTGACTTTTACGTTTATTCAAAAGGAATATTTTTTTATACAAAGAATTTAATAAACGACAAAAGGGAATGTTTTTTTCATACGTATGCGGTGACAACGACTTCTCCGCCGCCGTGACCATTATTTGAGTTTCGGCTTCCTCTACAAGCCATACCGTTTTTTTAAAAGAAAAATAAATACCATGTTTTACTTTTCTTTTATTTTGGTATTGAAAATGGTTTTCATAATGTTTTTATATCAATGTGTTGTATTTATATCTTGTGATTGAAAGGTGGAAATGTTATGTTTCCTTTATGCATGTTTTATGTGATACGATTATGTTGAGGTTCTTGGGCATTATTATGAAGACGGGTGGTTCCGTGATAAACTAAGGGCGGGTGAGCCTGATATAGCTCTCCAATGCATTGGGTAACGCGAAGGAGTGAAATGTTAAGTTTTCTCCGAAGATATTTAGGGAATATACTGTTATGGGTATTCCAAATGTAACAAAGAGGGTTACTACCTATGTAAGAATGTTATGAATGCCTCAAGTTACCTTTATGTCTTATGATTTCTATGATTTATTCATGATTTGATGAGGTATGTTAAAGTGCTTATGTTTTATGGGTAAAGTAAGATTTCATTCTTATGTATATATGTACCCATGTTTCCTTTCCATATTTTTATATCCCTTACTGAGCTTTTTATGCTCATCCCAAGTTTTTGAAATGTTTTTCACAGGTCAAGGGAAAGGTACATGATATGATGATAGTGTCAAGGAAGTGTCAAGAAAGAATCCATGTTTTATTTTAAATATGTTTCCATTGATGGGAAAAATGAATACTATCTTTTATGTAACCATTTTGTTTAAATGTGGAATTTAATGCATGTTTTATGATCTAATTCACTAAAACTCTAAACCTGAAAAGATCCTCAAGGTGTAATCTTGTAATAACTCAAGATTAAGTAATGTTTAAGGCCGGGGCCTTATAATTATAATAACAATAAATTACCCTGAAAAGTGTAATAACCTTATTGGTGGATATATGTCTGACCATGTGAATCTTTGGGTCGATTTTGGGACCCCATGGAGCCACTTGTAGGTGATAGGGACACTTTATATTAATTATGTTAAAATAAATACAAAAATGACATAAGCTTATAGCTTTTAGAAAATTTTTTACATAGGGTTATATATGTTATATTTTAGATTATAAATATTCATTAGAAATATCAAAATATTTAATACATAATGGTATTTTATTTATAATTTTTAGACATTGAAAAATTAAAAATATATATGACACAATAATGATGCAATATTTTCCTTATTAATGAAAGAAACAAATAATTGGTATTATAAATGTTAAAATAAATATAATTTGAATGTTTTGATTACATAAACGAATTTTATTGGTTAATATGACATGTTATGATTGCTTAAATTAATTTGGTTCGAAATAATAAAGTTTTTAGACTTTAACAAAAATCAATTATTGAGTAGTGCCAAAATTGACATAAATGAGTTTTTTAAAAAAATATTATATTATTAATTTATATTCTATTCCTAAAAATATAAGGTTCGGCCAAAGGACTTATATAATTATTGGTGTATAACTAATGGACCACTTTTGTGTATCTTGGATGTATATAGTAAGTTTATTAACTATATAATATAAAAATACAAAGTGACATGGTAATTGTCAAACTAATTAACTAAGAGTTAAAACTAAAAGATAAGGTTAATATAATGACCCAAACCTGTCAAAAATCTATTGTTTGAAATGATTTAGACCCATACTCACCTTATAAGTTTAATAATCAACTTTGGAGCCATTATAAACTGAATATGAATTTATTATAAATTAATACTTTAAGTTTTTCCTAAAGAGCCTCTCCTCCCCCTTATAAAAGGACCAAACTTATAACAATTTATTCACACATTAAAAGCATTTTTGTTAGGAAAAAACCTGCCCAAATACTCTCTAAACTTCCCTAAATTCATCATAGAGGCCTTATATTGATCAGAAAGCCTACCTAAGGAGCCCTTTTGATCAAATCAAAAGGAAGAACCCGAAGAAGAGGTAACATCTTCACCACCCTCTTTAAAGTTCCTTTCTTCTTCAACTTCTTCCTTCCTTGTTATTTCCATTCTAAAATAATAAATCCAGTATCTTATATATACTTTAATGTTATTATAATTATGGAACAAACAAATCCATTATTCTATCCATCCCTTGAATGAAATGTCACCATACATGCGTACGTACGGCCTACCGTCTCCACGTTGTGGTGTAATTGTTATTCAATATATTATTATTTAGATGGTTATAATAATGATGTATAATTCATATAAATAATAAATATAACATGATAATGATTCTGTATATATGATATACCATCCAATTATATATTATTTTAATATCAAAATAATTACATTTTCGCTCGTGCGTATGTACGGACTACAGTCTCCATAAACGGTGTTTTCCATTTCATATATATGTCTATTATACATATTTATATTATAAATATATATGATATATTTATCATGTTTTATATTCTAGAAGTATTTAAATCATTATCTAAGTGATACAATTAAGAGTAACAAGTTAAAACACGTACGATAAAGAAAATGATTATTACCCAAAATGTTAATTTAACATGGAAATTATTATTAAATGGATAGTATAAAGTCATAAATGAATCATGTATGATATCATAAATATTAATATGGTTCTGGAATAATTTAATAACATACTACTATCTTCGTACAGTAGGTTAAATGTACCCTCGACTAGAGGAAAGTGCAAGGTAAGGGGTTTTCATCTCACTCCTTATTCCCGTGAGATTCATGTCATATTGCCAATATTACCTTTTGTGTGGTGTATGTACTGACCACAATTGTATTATTTGTGTAATACACTTTAATTTATGTGTATTTACATATTCATTTTATGATACCCCTTTCATGGGTTTTATGTTTTGTAATTTACCAAATTGGTAAGGGTTAATTCCTCAATCTCATTATTATCCGAGATTGTTTATGTGTAAGTATTTACTGGGACATTTTTGTCATCCATGTCCATTTTTCATAAAAATGATTTCAAAATGAAAATTTTAAGGATTTTGAAAGGTACTGTTTATCAAGATCATAATTTCAAATGTTTTAAAGATTTATCTTTCTAAATCTTTTTAATTAATGTCCATGTTTTCAAAATGATTTTAAGGATTTATTTATATGGACATGAATGTTTTGAAATGTTAATTATTTTCAAAATTTTCAAAGTGGTATGGAACACTTTGATTCAAAAATATCTTTTAAATTACTTCCTTTATAAATGTGTGACTTTTAAATGATTTTACAAAAAGTATATTTCTCTCAAAAAATTTTACTCATCATTTTCATCTATGTCAACATCCTTTGATGAATTTTAAGCTTATTTGAAGTTAATTTATTATAAAAAACTTACATTTAAGGTTTTGTGATATGTTTTACTGTGGATGTGTTATTTTTATACCATTCATGGTTTATGGATAAAGTATTGACATTTCGTATGCTAGTTTTAATACAAATGTTTATGTTATGTTTAAACCTATTCATATGAGGAATGCATTGGACTTAGTAAGCAATGGGTGGAGCCCTCTATAGCTCCTAGATGAATCGGTAGGTCTCATGAGAAAAAATAGTGTCTTGGCACGAGGCCTTGACAAAATCTTATTTGTAGTATTGGAACGAGGCCTTGGCTACATGGTTATGATAGTCTGACATTATGCATTCCATCATTATGAAAGTGGTTAATGATATTGGATGTGATTATTTGACTAGTAGAATGTCCATGTGAATAAGTAAATGGAATTATTTCATTTCATTTTTTTCCATATTATGCTGAAGTTAAAGTTTATGAGGCTTTTGTTTCAGTTATACATTGCCTTAAATGTTTATGCTTAATTATGAATGTTTCCGCTGTATTGTTATCCTTACTGAGCATCTGAGCTCACCCCTTTCTATGTTTTTATTTTTCCCAGGATTCCAAGAAGTGTATTGTGATTGATCTGTAGGGTTAATGAAAGGGAATAATGGCATTCATAAAAGATTATTTATGTTGTTTTGTATGTTATGAAGTGTAATGTAACATTCATGTATGTAATCTATTTTCCAAGACTGCTAAACTGATCGGTCCTTCGGGACTTGATTCCTTGTAATCATGCCAATGTATTAAAATAATGCACCGAATTTGGGTAACTGGGGTCGGGGCATTATAGTTGGTATCAGAGGAAGTTTAGAAATAACCTTGGAAGCTAGATTTAGATAAACTCTGATTAGAGCACATAGCCCTAAGATATACTTTGAGGATTAGTATAGAAGAACTTCCTAGAATTTTGGTATTATAGAGATTTTGTGAGTTTTACAAGTAATAAATCCCTGTCTTGATATGAGCCGGTAGAGGCGGCTCTAGAATAGATGTACCTAGGGGTAAAACCCGAAAACACCGTTTTGAGATAGACTCGAATGGGAACTGGTGCACGACAACGGCCCTTTCTGCACTCTTGGTTATGAAACTCCCAGGGGATATGCTTAGGATAATTCTCATTTTCTTTACAAACCATTATGAAGGGTTTATGAGTATATACTTCCTCAAAGAAGACATTTTTATTATTATGGATTATATCCATAAACTATTTAATTTATGTTAAGTGTTTTACAAGTTTGGGATTAGGTATTGCTATTCATAAATTAATCTAGTGTATGAAATTGTTTAGAAATGGTGTCCATTAGAAGGAATGAGAACTCCAACAATGCACATAATCCAAAGATAAAGAAGAATCATATCTTTCATGGTCTTAAGCCAGAATTTATATGGGAAATAGTCTCCTATGTATTATCATCATATGAAGAAATAATATCATGTGTTGATAAGACAAGTAAAGAGTTTACTGAGTCCTATGGCTTTGAAGGGAAGCAAGAGAAGAAAAGGATGGAAAAGAGAAAGATGGATAAAGGGAAGATGGAAAAGAAGAATTTTCCCATATGTGATAACTGTGGGAAGAAACACCCTGGAACTTGCCTGAAAGGAATGGGTGTTTGTTATAAGTGTGGAGAAAAAGGAAACGATGTACGTGACTGCAAGGGTAAGAAAAAGGTTTCAAATGTACAATTCTTCATCTGCAAGGAGTTGGGACACTACACGAACCAATGTCCAAATCACCAGAGTATGCCCCAAATGATGCTATTGGATAATAATCATGTTATGATACTACCAAAGATGAGGAGGAATGACTAGAGTTCTTATGTTGTTATTAGAGAATTATGTCATTTGAGTGTTGTATCAACAATGTACTAGTTATAATAATTATGGAGTATATAAGGATTGTACTGCAGTACTATTTCATTAAGGACTTCAGATTGTGTGGAACCAAGAAAATTGGCTCAATAGTAGGTTAAATTTTTGGAAAATATATGGTTGAGAGAGAGATAAAACATAATATGGTTCTGATAATGAGGTAGTGATTTTGGAATAAGAGATGGTTGATTTGAATAAATTATATTGGATATTCTTGACTACCTTGAAACTGATTAGTGATTTCTATTCCCATCATTGTTGGAGTTTACAACATTTTTGGATAGAAGGAGTATATGCATTATTCTATAAGGAATAAGGGATCATGAATGTAATCAACAAGGTTTTATGATAATTCAAGATGTAGCAGTGTTTTAAAAGAATACATGATGAAGGTGTTCACATGTTATTACGCGGAAAAAAGGATCTTCATTTTGTTTACCTTCCTTGTAAATTTTGGACGGCGAGTTTGGACAGAAGTATTTTGGATAATTCTAGTTTGAGATTAATTTTGGATTGCCATAAAAGGACAACCTGGAGGTCGGGCGGCAACCCGTCGCGACCGGCAAGGCCGTGATACTTGAACTCACAACCGAAGGGTGACAAGGGTGTATCACCTACCACTGGCCCACGAGATGTCCTAGATTAAATAATGTAGTTTAATTTATGAAGGTCTAGTATATGAATTATAAATTCATTTTTTAACCCAAAACAAATAGGATAAATAGAATTTTTTTAATTTCTATTATCTTTTAGAGTGTAAGATGAGTTTGTGGTAGAAATTAGTTAAAGGATGAAACTCTACTTATCAAGTATATATTTTTCTTCTCCTCTTATTCTATAAAGAAATTAATTCTTATAATTTATTGAAGGAATCTTAAAAAAAATGTGTTATCCTAATACCTTATGTTTTGTTGAACCGATGGTATTTTAAGTCATCATAGATTGATGAATTTAAGGAACTCAATTTTAAACTTGTTTGTGATTGATGACCTCAATAAATAACTATAAATATTTACATTTTTCATCCAATTATATGTCTCTAATTTCCACCAATGTTCTCCTAATAGAGATCAAAATTTGGTGGTGACCCTTTCATTTCTCTTTTCCTCTTATTAAGACAAAATTTTATTAACCAAATTTCCGATGTGGGTTTTCCTACAAAGAAATCTTCTATTTTCAACCCTTATTTTCGAAGAACAATATCAAATTGCAAGGACACAATTTATTGAAGGAGGGAAGAATGTAACACCCCAATATTTCATAGTGTGTTACTTCTTCAAAATAATTCAATAACTTTCACTACACGCAACACCAAGTTCAAGCGCACCATGACTTACCAAACAAGCCGTTCAAAAGAGGTTATGAATAATACTAACTAAATTTTGAACTTTATATAATCCTAATAATTTTAGAATCCATATTTTGAGTTTTTTATACATAATTTAAAAATAAATTCATTTTTTTCAAATAAAAGTAGTTTTTTTCAAAAAATGCACTTTTACCAACTTTTAATAGTGAACCATTTTTTTTAATTTTTTTTAAACTTTTATATATTAAATTTGACTAAATAAATTTATTCTTTAGAATGGGGACATCAAAAATTTACAATGTAACACCCCAAGCTTCCACGATACGCTTCTCTTTGAATAGTACAGTAGCGTGTGTTGTACGCAACTTCGAGTTCTAACACACACTACAACCAATCAAACTAGCCGTTATGAATAGTAATACCTACTTTTTGAAATTTTATAAATTTTATCTCTCAAAATGGAATTCATTTTTGGATTCAAAATATCAAATTTAGCCTAGGGTGAAATTTTTGTACCTTTCAGATAACTTTTATATTTTGATGAATAGTGAAAATTACTAAATTTTAATTAAAAATAACTTTTTAATCAAAATAATTAATAGTGATAAATTATGAATTTGAGTGGTTTTAAAGTATAATTAGAATATATTTTTACCATTTAATACAATTTTGGTCATTGGACATAATTTTACAATTAAACCGAACATAAACAAGTGTCAATCTTGTGATAGTTATTATATCTTAAAAACACGCTTTTTGTTTTGACAATGGGAATTAATTTTAAATTAATTTCTTCCAATTCTGTGTTTTGAATTTGGAAAAATGGATTCCATATTTGGAATCAGGATGTAAAAATTTTGTAAATAGGTAACTTTTATTTTTAGACATTTTGAATAATTATTTCGGTAAATATTTTATTTACCATGGTAAAAGGGTAAATCTGGTAAATAAGGGTTAACAAATAATATAATAATAATAATAAATTACCCTAAAACGTGTCCTAACCTTATTGTTGGATAAATTTCCAACCATGGACATCTTTGGGTCTATTTTGGGACCCCATGGAGCCACTTGTAGGTGATAGGGACACTTTATATTAATTAAGTTAAAATAAATACAAAAATGACATAAGATTATATCTTTTAGAAAAACAATTTTTACATAGGGTTATATATGTTATATTTTTGATTATAAATGTTCATTATAAATATAAAAATATTTAATACATAATGGTATTTTCTTTATAATTTTTGGACATTTAAAAATTAAAAATATATATGAAACAATAATGATGTAGTATTTTCCTTATTAATGAAAGAAACAAATAATTGGTATTAGAAATGTTAAAATAAATATAATTTGAAATTTTTGATGACATACACGAATTTTATTGGTTAATATGACATGTTAGGATTTCTTAAATGAATTTGGTTCTAAATAATAAAGTTTTTAAGACTTTAACAAAAATCAATTATTGAGTAGTGCCAAAATTGACATAAATGAGTTTTTAAAACAAATATTATATTATTAATTTATATTATATTCCTAAAAATATACGGTTCAGCCAAAGGACTTATATAATTATTGGTGTATCATTAATGGACCACTTTAGGGTCGCTTGTATGTATATAGTAAGTTTATTAACTGTATAATATAAAAATACAAAGTGACATGGTAAGTGTCAAACTAATTAACTAAGTGTTAAAACTAAAGGATAATGTTAATATAATGACCCAAAACTTTAAAAAATCTATTGGTTGAAATGATTTCGACCCATCCTTACCTTATAATTTGAATAATCCACTTTGGAGCCATTATAAACTGAATATGAATTTATTATAAATTAATACTTTAAGTTTTTCCTAAAGAGCCCTTCCTCCCCCTTATAAAAGGACCCAACTTCTAACAATTTCTTCACACCTTCAAAGCCATTTGGTTCGGCCAAAACCTACCCAAATACTCTCTCAACTTACCTCAATTCATCATAGAGGCCTTATTTTGATCAGAAATCCTACCTAAGGAGCCCTTTTGATCAAATCAAAAGGAAGAACCCGAAGAAGAGGTAACGTCTTCACCACCCTCTTTAAAGTTCCTTTCTTCTTCAACTTCTTCTTTCCTTGTTATTTCCATTATAAAATAATAACTCCAGTATCTTCTATATAATTTAATGTTATTATAATTATGGAACAAACAAATTCATTATTCTATCCATCCCTTGAATGACATGTCACCATACGTGCGTACGTACGGCCTACCGTCTCCACGTTGTGGTGTAATTGTTATTCGATATATTATTATTTAGATGGTTATAATAATGATGTATAATTCATTTAAATAATAAATATTATATGATAATTATTCTGTATATATGATATACCCTCCAATTATATATTATTTACATACGTGCGTACGTATGTACAGACTACCGTCTCCACGTTATGGTGTAATTGTTATTCAATTATATATTATTTACATACGTGAATACGTATGTACGGACTACCGTCTCCATAAACGGTGTTTTCTATTTCATATATATGTCTATTATACATATTTATATTATAAATATATATGATATATTTATCATGTTTTCTATTCTGGAAGTATTTAAATCATGATCTAAGTGATACAATCATGAGTAACAAGTTAAAACACTTACGATAAAGAAAACGATTATTACCCAAAATGTTAATTTAACATGGAAATTATTATTAAATGGATAGTATAAAGTCATAAATGAATCATGTATGATATCATAAATACTAATATGGTTCTGGTATAATTTAATAACATAATACGATCTTCGTACAGGAGGTTAAACGTACCCTCGACTAGAGGAAAGTGCAAGGTAAGAGGTTTTCATTTCACTCCTTATTCCCGTGAGATACATGCCATATTTCCACTATTACCTTTTTTGTGGTGTATTTACTTCCCGTAATTGTATTCTTTGTGTAATACAGTTTAATGTATTTGTATTTACATATTCATTTTATGATACACCTTTCATGGGTTGTATGTTTCGTAAGTTACCAAATTGGTAAGGGTTAATTCTTCAATCTAATTATTATTTGAGATTGTTTATGTGTAATTATTTACTGGGAAATTTTTATCATCCATTTCCATTTTTCATAAAAATGATTTTAAAATAAATATTTTAAGGATTTTGAAAGGTACTCTTTATCAAGATCATAATTTCAAATGTTTTAAAGATTTATCTTTCTAAATCTTTTTAATTAATCTCCATGTTTTCAAAATGATTTTATGGATTTATTTATATGGACATGAATGTTTTGAAATGTTAATTATTTTCAAAAGTTTCAAAGTGTTATGAGACAATTTGATTCAAAAATATCTTTTAAATTACTTCCTTTATAAATGTGCTACTTTTAAATGATTTTACAAAAAGGATATTTCTCTCAAAAAGTTTTACTCATCATTTTCATCTATGTCAACTTCCTTTGATGAATTTTAAGCTTATTTGAAGTTGATTTATTATAAAAAACTTCCATTGAAGGTTTTGTGATATGTTTTCTTGTGTAAGTGTTATTTTTATACCATTCATGGTTTATGGAGAAAGTATTGACATTTCATATGCTAGTTTTAATACGAATGTTTATGTTATGTTTAAACCTATTCATATGAGGAATGCATTGGACTTAGTAAGTGACGGGTGGAGCCCGCTATAGCTACTCGATGCATCGGTAGGTCTCATGAGACAAAATAGTGTCTAGGAACGAGGCCTTGATAAAATCTTATTTGTAGTCTTGGCACGAGGCCTTGGCTACGTGGTTATGATAGTCTGGCATTATGCATTCCATCATTATGAAAGTGGTTAGTGATATTGCATGTGATTATTCGACTAGTAGAATATCCATGTGAATAAGTAAATGACATTATTTCATTTAATTTTTTTCCATATTATGCTGAAGTTCAAGTTTAAAAGGCTTTTGTTTTAGTTATACATCACCTTAAATGTTTATGCTTAATTATGAAAGTTTCCGCTATATTGTTATCCTTATTGAGCATCTGAGCTCACCCCTTTCTATGTTTTTATTTTTCCCAGGATTCCAAGAAGTGTATTGTGATTGATATGCAGGGTTAAGACAAGGGAATAATGGAATTCATAAAGGATTATTTATGTTGTTTTTTATGTTATGAAGTGTAATGTAACATTCAGGTATGTAATCTATTTTCCAAGACTTCTAAACTGAGCGGTCCTTCAGGACTTGATTCCTTGTAATCATGCCAATGTATTAAAATAATGCACCGACTCTGGGTAACTGGGGTCGGGGTGTTACACAAAACATCCTCAAGTGTTTTTCAAACACCTAGAGCATGAATAGTGTTTCCAGAACATGCTAATATATAAAAAATATTTCTGAGCACTTTGTCAAATATTCCATGCATATTAAATGCTTTAATATTATTCCAAAATAGAGAAATAAAGAATATTAATTTCCTGAAATATACTCAAAGTAAAATCATTAGAATAACAAATAAGGGTATTTGTGAACATAAAAATCATCATAAAGATATAAAGTATTATTCTCAATGATCTCCCCTTAATAAAATAGAGTGTTGTTGAAAACAACACTTTCTCAACAATCTCCCCCTTTTTTATGATCACAAAACCCTTGAAATAACTAATGAAATTATCTTACAAAATTAATTCTATGTAGTTTATAATTTTTCAAAAATAAAAACAATATTTTATTTTAACAAAATTATTTCTTAATTATTAAATTTTTTCCCTCTTTATAAAGTAAAATAATATCTCATATTTTATAAATAAATAAAATAAAATTTTGTGTTTATCCAAAAATTTATTTAAAAAAAACTTTATGAACTTTCTCCCCTTAAAATGAAAAGTTTTATTTTCTACCTCTGAGTAAAATATTTATATAAAAAAATGCTATGTTTATCCATATTTCTCTTTCTTTTTGTGATATCAAAAGAATTATAGAAGAAATAATAGAACACATTTTAATGTAGCACTGTACTTAAGTAAATGATATAATAAACTATTTATCAATATTTGAAACTAGATTACTAGTATTTTAACATAGACAATACAGTAAAACAAATCAAAACATATGAAAATGATATGAAAGTATATTTTATTGAAAATATAATTACATGTACAGTAATGACAATGAGAATCAAGGTTTGGATAAAAAGGTTTGGGAAACAGGTTTCAACACCTATGAATGAATTCTTTGAGCTCTAACATTTACATTCACAACCTTTTCATCAGTCTGTCACCTAACTGAACTATGATATACTTTACTTCATGAGTCATATGGATATCTCCAATCAAATTGACTCTAAAAAACTCATGTAACCTCTCTTACTTCTCTATAAATTGATTTATATTCTATATGAATCTGTTAAATAGAACTCTGACCCCTGGTTCATATGAGGTATGCTGGTTAACAAGATGCTTTTGATTATCTAGCAGAACAGATAATGGAGCACTGTTACACTGTATGTCCTAAAATCTGTCATTTATATTGCTCATTACTGCTATAATGGCCTGAAATATCCATACCAGATCTGGTGAAATACCTGAGGTACCTGGTTTACTATCCATGAGAGTTTCAAACTGTTACTCCCTAAAAATCTTAAAATATGCCAAATATGACTTCAGTACCATTTCAGATTTCAATTTTATAACTTTAGCTAACATTTCCTTCTTAAAAACTTTCACTTCCATTTTTGAAACTGAACTATCTTTCAATTTTTGAAATTTCTATCTCTTCTTTTAGAATTCTCTTCGTAAAGAAGCATTTTTGGCATGAACTTTATTAAATTTTTGAATTAACTCCTCCACATGATCATTCTCAAAATCATAGGAACCCTTTACATGATTCTCAACTTGATTTAATAAATTTAAAGGAAAATACTGAGCATCAAATCTCTAATCTCTAGCCTTCTCCACTGGTTTCTCAATAGATTTTTCCTCAGAGTCATGAACTAACTCATCCACAAAAAAAATCATTAATTAATTTAGTATGAATCTCCGAAGTATTCTCTTCTAAATTCACATCAGTAAGATCTTTCTCTTCATTATCATATTCTTCATTGAGTTCCTCTAAGACTGGATCCTCTAATATAGGTTCCTCTCAAGCTAATTCCTCTTGAAAAATCTCAGTAGGATGTATAGTTTGAGTAGATTTTGGTCCAACCACTTCAACTTCTTCAGTATTTTCAACAGTTTGAGGAACAATTTATTTTTCCACTTGATGAGTCACCTCAATCTGGGAAACTATTGGTTGTTCAATTTTTTGTACTGCAGGTTCTTTAATAAATCTATAGATCAGAAGAGTTTCAGTTGAATCAGCAGTTGCTTGAATAGGCTCCTCACTAGTTAGATCAACTCGATGTCTTTTACTCTGAAGTCCCTATTGACTTTCCTCATTAGTAAGTGGATCAACATATTAAAATCTCAGTCTTTTTGAGGTTCCACTTTCTCTGGATTTAGCCATGCATTCCTTATACTTAGCAGGTTAATCCCCCCTAAGTCGGGTCCTAGTCTTCCTCAGCTCCAACTAGCATAAGATTTCCTTTCACAGTACTCCAAAAGAAGCCAATATTCCTTAGAGTTCTATCATTGAAAATATTACTGTGATGGCATCTTACATTGACATCTATTAATCTTACCATATCAGACTTAAACAGTAATTTTGAAATGAACCTTCCATAAGGATAAAAGTTCATTCTAGCCTCTAGTTGATAGCATAAGTTTAGATATCTTACAATATATCTTGGAAAATTAAACTTGATTTAACTCACAAGAAAAAACATTATGTACATGTTAGGAAACAAAATATTCTATATCTCTAACATCCTAGGTGCAATATCTATTTTCAAAAACTTAGCAAGAATCTTTTGATCAAGTTCCAGATCCTTCACTAACATTTTTCTTATACTTGTAGATCCAAATAAAAATGACATAATGTCCTATAAATTATGTTTATAATCTACAATATTCTTTAAGTTAAAATGGTAAAATCCCTCATGAGGGTAGTTTAAGATTCTAGCTATTTCTACAGATGAAATTGAAAAATCCCGATCTTCAATTTTGAAAAATATGGTGTCCTCTGTATCTCCAAGACTGAACAGAATGGATTTGAAAAAGTGACAAAGCTATACCTCATATAGAAACTCTTTATTTTCACCACTGAAAGTTTACTTGAGATTCTGAAAAGTGAGGGCTTGTTGCATCATGATATCCATTTGATACAACCATTCCAAGTCGATTAATTTTCTCTATTGGATCTTTCTTCCTGTTGTGCACTGACACTTGGCATTAATAGTTTCTCCTTCCTTGATTCTCTATTTCTTGGCCATTTCTGTTTCAAAGTTCTGAAGGCTCAAAGGTTTAGGTTTTTGATGGTTTATCCAAAGGTAGATGAAGGCGGTAAGGGTTTTTGGTGTTTCAAAAGGTTTTGAGAAAATGAACGGGTTTTGAATTTGAAACAGTTTATGACATCCTTGATTCCCATGTCATTTACTTACATAATAATCATTAAATTATTTAAATAAAATAAAACAGACACAACAAAAAAAATGTATTTTTAAATTATTCAAAAAAAAAATTAAATTATTTAAAACAGTGAAGAAAAAAAATAAACGCATAAAAATTAAAATTAAAATTTCATTTAAAATTAAATAAACCTAGGTCCCCCTTAATAAAATCATACCTCACAGTGAGAAGTGGTTTATTAAAAATATCAGATAATTGAATTTAATTACTTACAAATTCTAAGAATATATCCTTTTTAAGAACATGATCTCTTAGAAAATGATGTCTAATATCAATATGTTGGTTCTAGAATGATTAATAGGGTTTTTTGAAATATTTATAGAACTTGTATTATCACATAAAATAATTGTGTTATTAAAATTTAGTCCAAAGTCCATAAGTGTGTTTTTCGTCCAGAAAACTTATGCACAAAAACTTCCTGTAGATACATGTTCTACCTCGACTGTTAATAGTGCAACTGAGTGTTGTTTGTTACTAGACCATGACACTAAATATTTTCCTAAAAAGTGACAAGTCCCTGAGGTTATTTTTCTATCTAATATTCAACTTCTTAATTCAGAATCTGAATATGAAATTATATTAAAATCAGAATTTTTTGGATAGAGAAGAGATTGAAAAACAATTCCTTTTAAATATCTAAAAATTCTTTTAACAACACTTAAGTGAGATTCTTTAGGATCAGATTAAAATCAAGCACAAAGACATACTGGATAAATTATATATGGCCTTCTAGTAGTAAGAAATAATAAACTTCTAATCACACCTCTATATAACTTGTTCTCAATTGATTTTCCAGTTTCATCCAAATCAAGTTTTATATTAGTACACATAGGAGTTGTATATGTCTTAATGTTTTCAAGTCCAAATTTCTTTAGTAAATCAGTAATGTATTTTCTTTGATTTAAAACATTTCCAAAATCCTTTTGATAAATTTTAAGTTCAAAAAAGAAATTTAATTCTCCCATCATGCTCATTTCAAATTATTTTTGCATTAAATTTGAAAACTCATGACAAAGTTTTTTGTTTGTTGAACCAAAAATTAAATCATCAATATAAATTTGAACCAATAAGATATTAGAGCTAACAATTTTCTTAAAAAGTGTTGGATCTTCTATCCCAATAGTAAAATAATTTTTCAAAAGAAAAGAATTTAATATTTCATATCAAGATCTAGGTGCTTGTTTAAGGCCATAAAGAGCTTTAGTAAGTATAAAAACAAAATCTGGTTATTTTGAATTTTCAAAACTAGGAGGTTTCTCAACATAAAATTTCTCTAATATGTAACCATTTAAAAAGGAAGACTTAATATTCATCTAAAATAATTTAAAGTTCATATGAAATGCATAGGCTAAAAGGATTCTAATAGCTTCTAATCCATCTATGGGTGAAAAGGTCTCATCATAATCTATACCTTCTTCCTGATTATATCCTTTAGCTACTAGTCTTGCTTTATTTCTAGTTATTATTACATGATCATCTTGTTTATTTATAAAGACCCAATTAGTTCCTATAACCAGATAGTTCTGATGTCTTTCAAATAAATTCGAAAATTCATTTTTATTGAACCGATTTAGTTCTTATTGCATTGATATCATCCAAATTTCATCAACTAAGGCTTCTTCTAATGTCTTAGGTTCTAATTGGGATAGAAAGGCAGAGAATTCAACAAGATTTCCTACATTTATTCTAGTTTTTATTACAGTGTCTAGGTCTCCTATAACCGTTTCTAAAGGGTGATTCTTTAGAGTTCTAGACTATCTAGGTATACACTATTATGTTCTTCAATGTCATGTTCTTCTGAACTAGACTAAATTTCATTTAAATATTTTTCAAAATAATATTTTAAGTTCTCAAGTATCATGTTATCATTAGATTTAGATTCATCAATTTGGTATTTCCTTTTCTCAAAGGGATCAAATTCATAAAATTTCACATGAACTGATTCTTCAACAATCCTTGACCTTTTATTAAAAACTCTATAAGCTTTGGAACTAGCAGAATATCAAAATAAAATGCCTTCATCAGATTTTGGATCAAACTTACCAAGATTGTACTTGGTATTTAAGGTGTAAACCTTGCATCCAAAAACTTTAAAGTAATTTAATTTAGGTTTTCTGTTATTCTAGAGTTCATAGGGTGTCTTTTTAAAAATTGGTCTGATTAAAACTCTATTCATTATATATCAGGCTGTACTTAAAGATTCTTCCAAAAAATAGGTAGGAAACTGTAATCATTTAGCATAGTCCTAACCATTTATTGAATATTCCTATTTCTTCTTTCAACAATTCCATTTTGTTGAGGTGTTCTTAGTGCAAATAAGGTGTGTTTAATACCCATATTTGAGAAAAAAGAATTAAATTATAGATTCTAAAATTATCCAGGATGATCACTTCTTAATAAAATTATTTTAAAACCTTTTTCATTTTGGAAAACTTTGCAAAAACCTTTAAATATAGGAAAAGCATCATTTTTATATTTTAGAAAATAAATCCAGGTAAATATAGAATAATCATCAACTAAAACATATACAAATAATTTACAAGCCAAGATTTATATTCTCAAAGGTCCAAACAAATCCATATGGATAAGTTCTAGAGGTTTAGATGTAGTAATTTTGTTAATAGATTTGAAGGATGATTTGTGCTGCTTGGTAAGTTGACATGCATCACAGAATCTATCACTTTCAAATTTGAGACTAAAAAAAATCAGAAACTAATTGTTTCTTAGATAACTTATGTAAAGCATATACATTGCAATGCCCAAGTATTTTATGCCAGATCCACGATTCATTCATCTTAGCAGTTAAGTAGTTTAATTTTTGTTTACACAAGGAATTTAAGTCCAGAGTATAAACATTATCAGTTCTAGGTGCACTAAATATAAGCAATTTTTCTTTTAAAAACAGAACAACAATTGTTAGAAAAATCAAAAAAATAACCATCATCACAGAGATGAAAGATACTTATCAGGTTGTGTTTTAATCCTTTTACATAAAGTAATTTATTAAATGAGACAACTTCTGGATCTCCAATAGTTCCAATGCCAATAATTTTACCTTTGGTATTGTCACCAAATGTGACTAATCCTCCATCCATTTGAGTTAATGTTTTAAAATTCGATGTATTCCCACTCATATTCCTGGAGCAGATACTGTCCATATACCATATTTCAGTTCGACTTCTATGACTTGATTCCTCATCAGCATCTGCCATAAAGCACATATTTGATTTTAGATTTGATTCTTCTTTTTTTGAGTCAGAAATTATTGAGCTATTGGAGTCTTTAGAAACACTCCAAGTATCTTTCATTGATCTTTTGTCTTTCTTCTCATAATCATTGTTTTTGAAAAATTTCTTTTTCTTTTCTCCTTTTAATTGAGGACAGTCAGGTCTAATGTGACCCATATTCTTGCATTCATAATATCTGACTTCCCTTGGTTCTTTTTCATCCTTTTTGAAGGATTTTCTGAATCAATTATTTTTGTATAATTTACTGAAATTTTTGGCTAGCTAAGCCAGTTCCACATATGAATTAAATGAATCAGAATTCTCTAATTTCATTTTGATTTATTTCTTCATCTTTCTGCTCTTCTTTTGGGATGTTACTTTCAAAGCAGTATTTTCTCTCTTGATCACGACTTTATGCTAATTTTCTTCATCTTTCATCTCAAATTAATACATCATTAGAGTTCCAATTAATTCTCTCATAGTTATACCTTTGACTGGTGATGATTGTCTAATAGCTTCTGATATCTCATTCTATCTAGGTGGTAGTACTCTGAGTACTTTTAGGGCTTGATATTCTTGTTTGATAGGATCTCCCAAGGAAATAGTGTTATTAACAATTTCTATAAGCCTTCCATTCATCTTGGTGATGCTTTCTCCTTCAAACATTTTGAATGTGTCTAATTTAAATTTAGCTGTGGCATACCTCATCTGTCTGATATTGTCAGTTACTTCATAAGTAACTGCAATTGTCTGCAACATTTCATAAGCAGTCAGGCACTGAGATACTCTGTTGAATTCATCTATTCCAAGACCACAGATGATATAATTCATAGATTTTGATTTTATGTCATACTATGCTTTTGTATCAGCACTCCATGTTTGAGGTTTATCTAGAATTACATAGTCAGTTAGAATTATTGAGTAAACTCTGTATCCAATGTTCTTTAAGTAAATGATCATCCTTGATTTCTAGCATCCATAATTTTCACCATTGAAGTAGGGATCTCAAACCATTGACATAACCTCTCATGTATCATCCATTATACTCTGTATAATCCAAAAACTTTCAACTTGTTATAGGTTTGACAAAATCTCCTCCTATAATACCAATTGTTGGATCAGATTATACCAAATACGCATTAGAGGGGGGGGGGGTGAATTGTGTATTTTAAAAATTCTTTAAGAATCATGATAAAGCTTGAGTCCGTACTTTTGTATTTATTAGGTTGTTTCTGCAGCGGAAAATAAACAGTTAAAGAATGCAAAAATTTATAGTGGTTCGGGGAACAGAAGGCCCCTAGTCCACTCAACCAACGCTCTACTCCACGAGCCTGGTGATTTTTACTATCTGGTCCTCTTATCAATAGACCATCCACAATTGAGTGCAGACAGTTGAAACCTTTACAATTTAAGGCTAAAAATAGATCCTTCTAGTTCATAAAAAAAACTGAATACACAACTTAGTATGAGAATCTAGTTTCTCAAAATAAAAAGAGTATTTTTCCTGAAATACTTTCCAGTTTATCTTTACAGTTGCAACAACACGAAAACGAAAGTAGATAGATCGTCGTCTTCAAAAAATATATTCTTCAGATAAGGGAAGTTCTGAGTCGATATAGTTGTAATAGATATAGAAATAAATTCAGAAAATCCAACGACAATGGATTCACGAAAGATCTTCAATGTAGAAATAGTAAATATTGAATGTGTTTCTTCCTATTCTTCAGAAAAATAGAGTTTGATAGATCTTCGTAGCAACAGATCTATAAATCTTGAATGACTCTGTAAAATTGTAGTCGTGAATAACACAAGAGATTGTTATATATTTTCTTGATGATTATCCATTTTTCATAATAAAAAATATCACAGATATATATAGAATAACGATGAGCATTTTACTTAAAAATTTAGATCCACAAAAGTCGCCTTTAGAATCGCGATATTCAAATGTATGAATAACAGAGTAGTCATAACTCCCCTGAATATTTGGCATGAAAATATCCTCTTAAATCAATACTTTGAATCACAAATAAACAGATTTGAATCAGTCAAAGACTTGGTTTAAAATTGGGCTTTGAATTTGGTTTGAAATCTTCCTAATAATCTGCATAAAGACCATTTCTCAATAAAGTCGTAATTTAAATCTCTGATGCCCAACATTGGGTTGAAATGCATAGCATACATTCTCTGAACATAAGGTTCACAACTTAAGGTTCACAACGTAAGGTTCACAATGAAAGGTTCACAACATAAGGTTCATCAATCATAATTTTCTCTTCAACTCTCAAACATACGGTACAATATCCACACTTTCCTTTTTATCAAAAGAAAATATACATGATCCGTAAGGTTAATTATAAAAGTAATTTTGATGATCCATACTTTTATCAGCTTCTAAACATAAGGTATATGATCCATAATTTTTGATAAAACGTAAGGTTGTTTTCAAAAGTAAGGTTTATGAAGCATACTTTTGAGAAACAAACACAACGTTCCATACTAACGCAGGGTTCTTCTTCTATACTTTTCTGATATCCTGAACATAAGGTTACTTCCAAACGTAGGGTTCTTATTCCATACTTTTTCCTATAATGTATGGTTTCTTAACCATACATTTCTGATATGCCGTAAAGTAAACAATGTATTTCATCCTTACGCTACGCTCCTCAACGTAGGGTATGAACAGTGTTTCCAAAACAAACTCAAGTGATTTCCGAACACGTAGAGCATAAACTATGTTTCTAGAACACGCTAATATGAAAAAATGATTTCCATGCACTTTGTCAAATATTCCACGTGGATTAAATGCTTTAATATTATTCCAAAATATAGAAATAAAGAATATTAATTTCCTGAAACATTCTCAAAGTAAAATCATTATAATAAAAAATAAGGGTATTTGTGAACATCAAAATCATCATAAAGAGGTATATTATTTTTCTCAACTATCCCCCATTAATAAAATAGAGTTTTGTTGAAAACAACACTTGCTCAACACACTATTCCTGGTAGAAAGGTCCATGTGACTACAGATATACAAACCCACAAACACTCCATGAATCCTAACCCCATTGAGAAACAAATGTAGAAAACCTATGACTGTGGATATACAAACCCAAATAAGAGACACACTAATGTGACCTTTCCAAAGGTTTGATAAGTCAGGAGGTTTTTGTGAAGGTCTCAAAAGAATCCCTTTCATATAAGGGATCCAATAAAGATGAATCCTTTCCATTAATGGCTTTGAGGAGGGATTGATGGCTTGTAGACTAAAGAGAGTAGGTGAATCAAAGAGGGGTGCCCAAGTAGATACCGACACACAAGTATGGGTGCGCTAGAAGGATTGGGTGACCTGATGTTCACTTATGTGATGAAAAAAAATTGATGTTAATACTTAGGTGAGACCTGAATCAAGCCTTTAAGAGCATTCACAAGTATTCCCAGAAGTGGGGCGCTCAAGTTCCTCTGATAGGAATAGGTGGCGCTCAAGTGTTTCTGATTTAGGGAGGTTGGTCACTTTAGACGTGCAAGTGTTATGGATTTAAAACACTAAAATGACTTAATTCATATAATCCTCCTTCAATTCCTCTGCTTAAAGTGTTAAAGAACTACCTTGAAAGTTTTGGAAGACTTGGGTGAAGCACTAGGGAGACCAGAGCAGCAATTAGGATTCAGGGAAATTCATCCATACAAATAAAGGCCCCAAGGGTCTATTTGTAGGCCAAAATAGGACCCTGTGTGAAAATTTATTAAGGTACATGAGTGGATTGCATGCCAAATTGTGGCACGCAAGCACCTTGCGCACCGACGGTGTTTGGCTAGAATAAGGCGATCCAATGTCCAAGCCTTTGTAAACTTTGATTTTATTCTGTGTTTTTTTCTCTTTTTTCTAAGGTATTTCCTTTTTTCATTTTTTAAACTCTATGATGGAATAGAGTGTCAAAAAAATCACCCCCTCAGAATTGGATCCGGAATGAAAATAGGATCCTATACTGAGGTAAAATAATGAATAAAAAAAAGAGGGGATTGTGGTATGCAAGTTTCAGCGTGAAAGGTAAATTGGGCACGCAAGTGGTGGAGAGAATTATTCTAGCGTGCAAGGTGACTCAAATCACTTATATATATCGGCTCCACTTCAGAAAAAATTATCATGACTTCTGGAAATCCAGATCTTAGCATGCAAGTCCTTTTGTTCTGACGCTCCTGTTTTAATCGCGCTTCTTCTGTATGTTTTTCATTTTCACGCCAGAACTAGGGCGCCATACTTGCGTGCTATTTTATACATGAGAACCAAGTGAATACTTGCATGACTTAATGCCTTTGTCAAATTTTTCTCATTTTTTATCAAAAAATAAAAAATTAACTTACTTTAAAGATGAGTTTTTATCTATTTTCAGGGTCAATGGCTCCCAAAAGAATAAAAACTGCTAATTAATTGGACAGTAAGAGGATTGATGACATGATGAATGTTGTCAGTCATGACTATTTTTATGTTTATGACACCACACTCCCAGAATATGAAAAATATCTGAAGAAATATCACTTTAATTTTCCTCGGAGAACTTATTTGCCTTTGTATAGTTATGGTCATCTGTAGGATTTCAATATTCCAGACCCAAAGAACTATATTTCACTTTCCTGGTTTCAAGACTATACCAACTTCTCGCCTGTCTATTTTTCTATTGGGGGATCATATTATAATGTTGGGAAAGTAGATAAGGCTCATATAATTCATCAAAATCCATGTGCTCCAGATTTGAAATCACACACACCCAAGATGCAGTCACACTATTATTCATCCATCTTTCTAGATTCTCAGATGGATCAATCCAAATACTGGAAGAAAAGTTGTTATTTCTACCTAGGAGGGGGTGTAAAACCTTCCTAGATGTGGTCATATTTGGTGCGTAAGACGTGTGAATAATTTACAGTTTAATTAAAAGGTATTGGGATTTTTGAGGCTGTATGGTTTGGGCAAACCAATGTGTATAGGAATGATGATTTTGTGCTGGAGTTACTAAGCTGATGGAGTCCAGAAACAAACTCTTTCCATTTGACAAATGGATAAGTAGGAATCCGTTTTTGGGATGTCTATGAGATCTCTAGAGATTCCATCCTTGAAGATATATATAATGAGTTTATTCCCTCTAAGGTGACATGGGAATGAATCAGAGAAGACACTAGCCTTGTTTCGTGAGTTGATGAAAATATTTTATAAGCTCAAGAATGCGACCACCAAAAAGTCCCACACAAGAAGGGATATTCATCCAGAGGAGTGGATGGAAATATTCCTAGTAAAGAAGAAGGAAAAAAGGACCTACTTTAACTTGTCTGACTAGCTATCCAAAGGTAGAGAAGAGAGGTACACTTGACACTTTTCGGAAAAAATTAGAGAAAGTAGAGTTTGACAAGTGGGGATATGAAGTAAATTCCAAAATTCCTATAAAGAAACATCTGGAAGGTTTCCTGGCTATGTGGATCAACGTGTATTTATTACCAGTATGAGATTTCAAAGGAGGCGTGAGGCCATGAACTTTTGTTATCGTGGACAAGCTGGCCAAGAGGAGGATGGTAGGGTTGTCCACTCATATTTTGGAAAATATTAATTGGATATTACTTCATATTTATAGAGGTATGTCTCCTTTTAGAATAGTGGGACCATTCAAGGTGTTATGGGGGTGGATCTCCACTCATTTCATAACTTATGCTGTGAAAAGTGGGGTACAGGTCTTTGGAAGTTCTTTCCGACCATCTGTTTAGGCTTTCTATGGTATTTCACCTTTTTCTCAGAACACTTATGATATCAAGGGTAGGTTGAGTATGCATAATGAATTTCATCTCTTCTCTTATGGGAATCCTCCTACTGGGTGATTCATTGATGATGGGACGATCAGTTTAGAGGTAAGGGAATACATATTAACTTGGAGATATGGAGTATTGGCCACCAGGATTGATGGAGAAATCATATGTGAGGCCTATGATCCTTATAGATTTGTGAGTCAATTAAAATGTCTACAAAAAATTATTATACCCCCCCGTGCATGTTAGATTAGTGCAACATATGATGGTTTCCAGACAACTATGGTTGCTAACATATGTGGAGAGGACTAGGACAATATTTAATTTACCTACCATTGATGCAATAAGAAGATTGAATATCTGGTATGCTGAAAAATGGGTCACATCATACCATGAAGGGGTATTAAACCATGTTTTCCCTCGAGTGGGGATAAAGAGAGGTAGTAGGAAGGAACCTCTTCATTTGGAAAGTAATTCTTCGTCATCAGGGGTCGACTCACTAGAGTTATAGGGTAGAGGTGAAGAGGCTCCAAATTCACCAAATAAACCTTGTGAAAGATATAATCCACCTTTCTGAGTTAAGAGAGCCAACCCGTCGATCCCTAATGCGGCTGTACTGAGGTGAACTAGTTTCCATGTAGAGACCCCGACCCCAGAAACCCAGGAGTTGGTGCCTTCTGAACATGATGTGTTATCTTAAAAATAAAATACACTCTATTAACAACACATCATGTCCCATACAGAGGATCGTGTGCGGTTCGAGTTCTGAGAAACCGGCAACTTCTGAAACAATTCATCTTTCAAAAGCTGATACCTGAAAATTTTAAATCAAAATGTAGGGTGAGCATTAAAATACTCAGTAAGGGGTTTTAAAAAGAAATTAAAACACTGTAACATTTGAAAACATTCTTTTAAAAGAGATTGAACACTTATTAAAGGAGAATTATAACATATTACACAAAAATTCTCAATCAAGGTTTTCAATAAGAACATGGAACAATGATGTTAATTCTCGAAGGAATAACAATGGTTATCATAAGCAAGTACGACATGTGTCTTACTTAAGCATAAATTAAAAAGTTAAAAGTAATACATAATCAAAGTTGCGCATAAAGGAAACAACTAAATTTTCACATGATGGTTACTATTCTATTAAGTAATAATCACCAATCATTCTTCAAGCTTATACTAGTGAAATAAGAACTTTATGAAACTTTAAAGGCATCATTCGTGAAAGAACTTTATCTTGGAAAGAACTTGTTACATAACTTGAATTATGTGGCATCAACATTTAACTTGGACAATCATGAACTTATCACCAAGGTCCATCCCCAAGGTGTCATTTGAAATTACCAAGGTAAACCCCAAGGTATCGTTAAAATTGTAATCTCTAGTGGTTACATCATTACCCAATGCATTGGAGCTCTATCAGGGTGCACCCTTAAATTTGCCTTTATTATCATGTGAGCCACATCATTCATTCTTTACTTAAATGGTTTGTATATTCAAGATGTCCCATACCACCTTGAGTATCTCATTCATTTTTATTTTACCCAAGGTGTCCCATACCACTTTGGGTAATCCAATTTCTTAGTTCATTTAGTGATATGTCAGAAGCATGCATTATGTACAATAATAAATAATGAATCACCACAAATTTTGCTAATACAAGGTATGATAGTTAACTTGCAAAATGTGTCAGTAACTAATCAAGGTCATATATAGATTAGTAAAACATCCTTTTCACTAAAACATATAAAATAATGATATAATAAATGATGAATCTTTGTCATTTTGAAATCCATGGAAAAAGGAATGCTTAAGGAAAACACTTGAAATCAGTTAGGGTGAAGAACAATCCCTTGATCTTGTAAATGAATTAAATCATAACTTGATTAATTAATACATTCAACAAAGTAGGTTCATTATGTCTTAAGATAATACATGAACACAACATGATATCATGACCCATTAAATCTTAAATCCTCTAATACATCTTAAATCAAACCAAAATACACCCTTTATGGTAAAACACATCATGAGCGATGCCCAGTATGCTTCTTTAATAAAACATAGTTCGCATAAAATAAGGATTTACTTAAAGGTTGGTACCCACCCCTTGAAATCATAAATTTGATTTGTATTAGTCTACATGTTTATGTGTACATAGATATATATAGATACCAAGTTTTCAACGATGGGTTTTCATGGTAAAACAGTTTCAAACAACCCTCATTAATAAATAATGCATAGTATTACATCCTGGATCATTTTGAAATCCAAAAGATAGATAGAGTTTTGGTTATAAATATCTGTATATATATATAGAAAACCGTATATTTAAATCTGTATAGGTTTTATGAAATAGAATCGAAAGAAATCAAAACTTAACACCTCAAAGCCCTGTCCAACATAGGTCTATCCAAAAAGAAGAAAATATATACATTTTTGGTTTTTTTTTGGAAAACTGTAAAACAAATAAAAAGAAAAAAAACTGTATATGTATCGCATGTAAAAACAATACACAACCCGAGGGGCTTGTATTGTGTAAATGTATATATACACACTGTATATACCATCCATATGAAACTGTATATATATACAATGTACAAACCGATGGATTGTATTATGTAAATATTCATATATAAATAGTATATACCATGGTTAGGTTTCTCCAAATTAAAGAAAACAGAGTATATAAGTATCCTTACATATGCACCATGCGACAACAATACCATTGAAGGCCATACAACCCGAGTGGGTTATAATCTAGTATATATATATATATAAACTGTATATATATATATAGATATCGAGAGTATAAAACAGAGGTTATTTTAAAAGAAAGCATGTATGAAAGGACCCTTACATCTCTTGAGGAGGAATCTCGAACCAGGTGCACCACGCTGGTCTTGCTGGGAGTTCGTGGGAGAGGAAGGAGGAAGAAGAACCTCCACCGTTTCAAGAGGCCATAAGCGTTTATATATAGGCCTCGACATCCAATGATGACTGTACCCAAGAGGCTAGACCGACGTGGGGAAGACGGGAAAACAGAGACCTAGGAGGGGGTGTTCGGAAGTCAAGGGAGCAGTGCGGGGGAGGAGGCCGATGCGTCCTCAGTTGCAGGCCTACTGGCCGGGTGCCGCTTCGAGGAAGAAGACGGTGAGGGTCTATGCTGTAAAGGAAAGGACGACCGGGATTAGATCTCGGGTGAGATCGGACGATCGCAGTGATATGCGGGGCGATCACGTGGCTAAAAAGGGATGTACGGTCGAGATCTACATGGGAGTCAGTTGGACGGTCCCGGTCGCGCGGAGCGCATCCCACATTGAAACGGAACGCGTTTGAGGAATGGCTTATAAACCAAAGCGCGCTGGCTTCGGTTCAATAACACGAAGACACACACCGGGGCCTTAGACATGGGCCCCATGCGGGCTTCGGCCCACCACTACGCACCGCGCACCGCGGCCTTACACACGGCCTACGCGTGGCTTGAGAGACCTATGCACAACTTGGGACACGGTTTGGACACCCACTGAGTGCTTGGGGGAACCCAAAGGTCGGCACCTCTGGCCCGTTGGGGCTTGGTCTCAGCCTAGAGGGCTTGTACCTTAAGGGATGCCCTCGGCTTGGCCGGTCCCCAACCTATTTTTTTATTAAAAACTTATTTTAAATTTATAAAACAATCAATATAAGTATACTTATTTCAAAATAAAGTGTAGTATAAATATTTATACAAAAGAGGGTTTATTCAATTAGTTTTAATTTAAAATCCAAATCCTTTTACTAGCTTATGTAATATAGTTCATATCAACATAATTTATAAAATGAAAATTTATTTAGACTTTTGAAATAACAAGTTTAAGTATGCTTAGTTCAAAATATAAATATTTTCACAAAATGAGTCAACATACTATAACAACAAAATAGTTTTAACTTAAAGTTTAAATCCCTTTACCAATTTATATATAAATCTTTTAAAAGATATACCTTTCTTATTTTACATACAAAACCATTATAATTATTCGGATCTTTAAAGAAATTCTAAAATACTACTAGTTAATTCAAAAATTCATAATTTAGAGCTCAAAAGATATTATTATTGATACCCTTTAAACATATAGAAATAATACTAAGTTTTCAATATGCAAGTATCCATCGGGATCTTGTGAAAACCAAAGGATTAATTTCTGAGAATACTCCTTTTTATTTTAAAACTATAACTCTTTTGTGAAACATATTATAATAGTTGAAATATTATAAAATTATAAGAGCATTAAAACAAGTTTTAATATAAAGATAAACTCTATCAACGGAAACCCAAAGGTTATTTTGAAAATCCAACAGCTATTTTCCAACGGTCAATATTCACAGGATCATTATAAAAGTAGGGGTATTTTATAAGAATGAAACACTTGAACTAGAAAGGATCGATCTCCTCATACCATTGGCGTTGAGCATGTGTGTTGCGGCCCTGACTGTTATATTTTTCACACTGATGGACTCTGAAGATGAGGACTATCCGATTACTCGAGTTGTGGTTCTTAGTAGTCTTGTTGTGGCTGTGTTAGGTATTGTGCATGGTATTTTCAACTAGTTGGGTCTTGTTGCAAAGTAACTTTTAAATATATATCAGTTTACCTTATTCTCCATGTTTTATTCCTTATTAGCGCACAAAACACAACAAAACAACAAGAGACTTCATTAAAGGCATAACATTGCTTACTTGAACTAGTTCATAAAACATGGGGCGTCACATTATTCCCCCCTTTTGAAACTTGCGTCCTCGCAATTTATTTCACAACACTACAAGGTTCTACAACGTTCTCACCATCTCCACCAACGTACAGGGTCAACAGGTGCATTTAGAGGAATCCCCATAGTGAAACTCACCTCTTCCAGTTCGCTGATCCACATACACCTAAGACAGGAGGGGTTTCACTTATGTTCCGGGCCTTCAGGCCTCCAGAGAGAAGCTCGAACAGTACAAAGTTCTGAAATGTCTTTGTAGACCAAAGTACAAAGGACTTGCCGAATTATGTCTCGGTCGAGGATATTGAAGCCATAGATACGGTCAAACAGGCTAAAGCTGAGAAGTTGGAGCATATAAGCCGCATAAAGATTTCCCTCTAATGCAGCCTCCTGAAATTTCACTCTGGCCGTGTAGTTTCGGCCTAGGGTAAAACATAGAAAGAGCCCTTCGTGGTAACTTCCTCGTCATTCATGTCCGACTAGCTGTGTAGAGCCAATGCGGTAATAGATGGAGGCATTCCCCTGGAAGGTGCAGAGAATCTCTAGACCATTTGTTACCTCAAACCACTACTTGCACGTTCTTTGCAAACTTGTGAAGGGGTCATACTCGTGATCACACGTTTTGATTGCAATTATTTCCAAAATCTCAGTGAGAAGAGATAATAGGTGGGTTTTTCCTTCCATCTAAAAGTTTTAAGACGGAAATTCAAACACTTGAAAATCATTCAAGGACAAACACAAAGTAAGGACAAGGGAGGGGAAAGACAAAATTTCAATAAACATACGTTTATTATTATTAGTGCTTGAGTTTCCCTTATCCATTGAATAAAGGAACTCCACACAGAGAAGCAAAACTCCCTAACTCCTCGAACCAAACATAGGATGAGCATTCAGGGGAAAACTCATGAGGGCACCTATGACGTCTTACGAGTCTAGCATGAGGGGTATGAAGTTGAGAGACATCTTCATACACTTTTCATCTGCAAGACAGTCAGGTGGACTCGTCTTCTAACCTTCCAAAGTCCAACAACTGACCCTAGAATCCATAGTTTAAAATCTGACAAAGGTAGCCCGCTCGGAGGTCTCCGTCAGCAGCAGCTTCTTGAAAAGGGTTATCAATCATAGTGCCAAAGCTCTCACCCGTCGTGAAAATCCGGAAAAGTCCCTCATAGTACCTTCTTCGACGTACATAGGAGGGAAACTGGGTTATTATCATAAGGAGGTAATCTATTCCTACCCTTTGGTGTAGCTGAATCACCCGTGGTGAATTGGATACATCGTAAAGGTGTTTGCATGTCATGCGGATATGGGCATAGTTTAGAAAGTCCTCACGGCTAGCTAAAGACACAATGGTCTCTAGGGCCTCTGTGGGGAGAGATAAGAGATTTGTGCCTTCGTTTTCCATCTGAAATTTAAGAAAACCCAATTTTTAACAAAACTGAAACACATATACATATATATATTTTTGTTTCAGTTTCTGGCTTTCCAGAGTTATCCAAACCGAACCTCTGATACCAACTGTAGAGACCCCGACCCCAGAAACCCAGGAGTCGGTGCCTTCTAAACATGATGTGTTATCTTAAAATAAAATACACTCTGTTAACAACACATCATGTCCCATACAGAGGATCGTGTGCGGTCCGGGTTCTGGGAAACCATCAAATTCTGAAACAATTCATCTTTCAAAAGATGACACCTGAAAATTTTAAATCAAAACGTAGGGTGAACATTAAAATACTCAGTAAGGGGTTTTAAAAAGAAATTAAAACACTATAACATTTGAAAACATTATTTTAAAAGAGATCGAACACTTATTAAAGGAGAATTATAACATATGAAATAAAAATGCTCAATCAAGGTTTTCAATAAGAACATGGAACAATGATGTTAATTATCGAAGGAATAACAATGGTTATCATAAGCAAGTACGACATGTGTCTTACTTAAGCATAAATTAAACAGTTAAAAGTAATACATAATCAGAGTTGCGTATAAAGGAAACGACTAAATTTTCACATGCTGGTTACTATTCTGTTAAGTAATAATCACCAATCATGCTTCTAGCTTATACCAGTGAAATAAGAACTTTATGAAACTTTAAAGGCATAATTCGTGAAAGAACTTTATCTTGGAAAGAACTTGTTACATAACTTGAATTATGTGGCATCAACATTTAACTTGGACAATCATGAACTTATCACCAAGGTCCATCCCCAAGGTGTCATTTAAAATTACCAAGGTAAACCCCAAGGTATCGTTAAAATTGTAATCTCTAGTGGTTACATCATTACCCAATGCATTGGAGCGCTATCAGGGCGCACCCTTAATTTTTCCTTTATTATCAAGTGAGCCACATCGTTCATGCTTTACTTAAATGGTTTGTATATTCAATATGTCCCATACCACCTTGAGCATCTCATTCATTTTTATTTTACCAAAGGTGTCCCATACCACTTTGGGTAATCCAATTTCTTAGTTCATTTAGTGATATGTCAGAAGCATGCATTATGTACAATAATAAATAATGAATCACCACAAATTTTGCTAATACAAGGTATGCTAGTTAACTTGAAAAATGTGTCAGTAACTAATCAAGGGCATATATAGCTTAGTAAAACATCCTTTTCACTAAAACATATAAAATAATGATATAATAAATGATGAATCTTTGTCATTTTGAAATCCATGGAAAAAGGAATGCTTAAAGAAAAACACTTGAAATCAGTTACGGTGAAGAACATGTCCTTGATCTTGTAAATGAATTAAATCATAACTTGATTAATTAATACATTCACCAAAGTAGGTTCATTATGTATTAAGATAATACATGAACACAACATGATATCATGACCCATTAAATCTTAAATCCTCTAATACATCTTAAATCAAACCAAAATACACCCTTTATGGTAAAACGCATCATGAGCGATGCCCAGTATGATTCTTTAATAAAACATAGTTCGCATAAAATGAGGATTTACTTAAAGGTTGGTACCCACCCCTTGAAATCATAAATTTTATTTGTATTAGTCTACATGTTTATGTGTACATAGATACATATAGATACCAAGTTTGCAACGATGGGTTTTCATGGTAAAACAGTTTCAAACAACCCTCATTAATATATAATGCATAGTATTACATGCTGGATCATTTTGAAATCTGAAAGATAGATAGAGTTTTGGTTATAAATATATGTATATATATATATAGAAAACTGTATATTTATATCTGTATAGGTTTTATGAAATAGAATCGAAAGAAATCAAAACTTAACACCTCAAAGCCCTGTCCAACATAGGTCTATCCAAGAAGAAGAAAATATATAAATTTTTGGTTTTTTTGGAAAACTGTAAAAAAAATAAAAAGAAAAAAAGACTGTATATATATCGCATGTAAAAACAATACACAACCCGAGGGGCTTGTATTGTGTAAATGTACATATACAAACTGTATATACCATCCATATGAAACTGTATATATATACAATGTACAAACCGATGGATTGTATTATGTAAATATTCATATATAAATAGTATATACTGTGCTTAGGTTTCTCCAAATGAAAGAAAACAGAGTATATAAGTATCCTTACATATGCACCATGCGGCAACAATACCATTGAAGGCCATACAACCCGAGTGGGTTATAATCAAGTATATATATATATATAAACTGTATATATATATAGATACCGAGAGTGTAAAACAGAGGTTCTTTTAAAAGAAATCATGTATGAAAGGACCCTTAAATCGCTTGAGGAGGAAGCTCGGACCAGGTGCACCACACTGGTCTTGCTGGGAGTTCATGGGAGAGGAAGGAGGAAGAAGAACCACCGCCGTTTCAAGGGGCCAGAGGCGTTTATATATAGGCCTCAACATCCAACGATTACTCGACCCAAGAGTCTAGACCGACGTGGGGAAGACGGGAAAAAAGAGACCTAGGAGGGTGGTGTTCGGAAGTCAAGGGAGAAGTACGGGGGAGGAGGCTGAGGCATCCTCAATTACATGCCTACTGGTCGGGTGCCGCTTCGAGGAAGAAGATGGTGAGGGTCGACGCTCTAAAGGAAAGGACGGCCGGGATTAGATCTCGGGTGAGATCGGAAGGTCACAGTGATATGTGGGGCGATCGCGTGGCTAAAAAGGGACGGACGGTCGAGATCTACATGGGAGTCGATCAGACAGTCCCAGTCGCGCGGAGCGCGTCCCACATCGAAACGGAACGCGTTTGAGGCGCGTCTTATAAACCAAAGTGCACTGGCTTTGGTTCAATAACATGAACACACACACCAGGGCCTTATACACGGGCCCCATGCGGGCTTCGGCCCACCCCTACGCACCGCGCACCGCGACCTTACACACGGCCTGCGCGCGACCTGAGAGACCTATGCACGGCTTGGGACGTGGTTTGGACACCCACTGAGCGCTTGGGGGAACCCGAAGGTCGGCACCTCGGGCCCCTTGGGGCTTGGTCTCGACCTAGAGGGCTTGTCCCTTAAGGGATGCCCTCGGCTTGGCCGGGACCCAACATATTTTTTTATTAAAAACTTATTTTAAATTTATAAAACAATCAGTATAAGTATACTTATTTCAAAATAAAGTGTAGTATAAATATTTATACAAAAGAGGGTTTATTCAATTAGTTTTAATTTAGAATACAAATCCTTTTACTAGCTTATGTAATATAGTTCATATCAACATAATTTATAAAAAGAAAATTTATTTAGACTTTCGAAATAACAAGTTTAAGTATGCTTAGTTCAAAATATAAAGATTTGACCAAAATGAGTCAACATACTATAACAAAAAAATAGTTTTAACTTAAAGTTTAAATCCCTTTACCAATTTATATATAAATCTTTTAAAAGATATACCTTTCTTATTTTACATAAAAAACCATTATAATTATTCAGATCTTTAAAGAAATTCTAAAATACTACTAGTTAATTCAAAAATTCATAATTTAGAGCTCAAAAGATATTATTATTGATACCCTTTAAATATATAGAAAGAATACTAAGTTTTCAATATGCAAGTATCCATCGGGATCTTGTGAAAACCAAAGGATTTATTTCCGAGAATACTCCTTTTTATTTTAAAACTATAACTCTTTTGTGAAACATATTATAATAGTTGAAATATTATAAAATTATAAGCGCATTAAAACAAGTTTTAATATAAAGATAAACTTTATCAATGGAAACCCAAAGGTTATTTTGAAAATCCAATGGCTATTTTCCAACGGTCAATATTCATAGGATCATTATAAAAGCAAGGGTATTTTACAAGAATGAAACACTTTAACCAGAAAGGATGGCTCTCCTCATACCATTGGCGTTGAGCATGTGTGCCGTGGCCCTGGCTGTTTTATTTTTCACACTGATGGACTCTGAAGACGAGGACTATCCGATTACTCAAGTTGTGGTTCTTAGTAGTCTTGCTGTGGCTGTGTTAGGTCTTGTGCATGGTATTTTCAACTAGTTGGGTCTTTTTGCAAAGTAACTTTTAAATATATATCAGTTTACCTTATTATCCATGTTTTATTCATTATTAGCGCACAAAACACAACAAAACAACAAGAGACTTCATTAAAGGCATAACATTGCTTACTTGAACTAGTTTATAAAACCTGGGGCGTCACATTCCATCATTCCAAAGAGCGATGAGTCCCATTTTCTCATCCCCCATCTGTGACTACAGGAATTGGGAAGAAACTTAAATACATGACTACATGATCATCTTCACAACCCTATAGAAATACTCTGAATATATACAACCAGAGGCTATTCAAACATGGAAAAGTTCATATCATGATGCTGAAACCACATGGATAGATCTATGTGAAGGGATGCGTATTACAGGAATAGGGGATCTATGGGCTTCTTTTGATATTTTATTTAATAACAATCCGGATGAAGTTAGAACTTACATCCGAGATCTAGAAATGCTCATATATGAAACAGAAGAATCAATTCCCACCATGAATCAGGTGAAGGAAATAATAGATCGTGGTACCACTAAAGGGATTGATCTTTAATTACATGAATAATGGCATTATTTCATGGATCCTGGAGATGTAAGTTTCCTTTTTCTCACATTCTCTTCTAATTTTCAATTTGAATTTATTCAAATAATTGTTACTCAGGGGAAACATCATCTTAACTTGTATTTGGATAAAGGAAAATCCACTGAAGTTCCATCTCCATGATATAACCATGGTGGAACTGCTCTTGGAGATACTGGATCACCCTATGAATCGATAGAAATATCTCCAGGTCAACAGGCCCTGGAGAATAAGGTAGAAAGGGAATTGCAGTCCCTAATACCTGTTTTTTTGGAGATGATAATGCAATTCCTCCTAAGAAGGTTAAGAAACAAAAGCATTGAAGAAATAAGACCATGGTTAAACGATTTCTCAGTAGTGTTAATCCTTCCTAATAACATGAATTTTAGCATTATTCATGAAAAAGTGTTTGAAATTCTAGGAATTGCAGGAGCTTATTCCATTTCATCTCTAAAAGAAAATATTGATAAGCTTTGAAGAAATATAGAGGGTGATTCTGAGCAGACACAAATTTTTACTAACCTAGTGGTTCTTGAAGAGGCATTGAGGCCAAAGGAACTAACATCTATTCCCATCACTACTCTTATTCCTTCTATCAGAAGAGAGGAGGCCTCTTGTAAATAAACAGTGCTTTATAAGTCATCAAATGTGACAACAAATGATGTCCATCATGTGATACTTTAGGTTCATCACATGCACCAGAAAATCCGGTGACAATTGATACTGACCCCAAAACTGTTGCTGAGGAAGATGTTTGGGGTCAAAGTTTGTCAGAGGAAGGTTGCGAAGCAAACATGCCGAGTGTTCCCATTGGCGAGACTAACCTAGGATCTGGGATATCATTGGATGCTATTATGAACCTTAGCATTTATTTTTAAGAAGTATTATAACATATTAATATACCAAATGATTTAGAATATTTTTAAGTTCCTTGAATAGAATTAACTGGACATGAGTTTTCATTATTCATCCTATTAGTATTCTTATGATTAAATTTATAACCATGATTGGCTGAAATATGAAGTTCCATCTAAAGAAACTACTACTGCGACGATGCCTAAAGGAAGTGTTAACATTAATGTCAATCCTACCATTGCAGAGAAATTGGATCAGGTGAATCTTGAGATAGAAGATCTTCCTAATATTCATTCTGATGATCCTGAGAAAATTAAAGAGAGCATTCCCCAACCAGAGACATCAAACAAAACCGATGAAACTGAGAATATTGGGGAGGAGTTTCTCAATATTCCAACCTACTGTTAGGTAAGAGATACTAATATTGTGGCTGTACTCACTTTTTCAATCTCCTGAAACAAACCATAACCATAATTTAATTCACCATATAGGGCTATCAACTTCAATGGATAGATTTGAAGGTGAAGCCTCTGCATTAGCTCAAAAAATATTAGAAGGTGAAGAAAAAGATGTCAAGGAAGGAGAAACACATGTAACTTCTTTAAGTGAATTAATCCCAGAATATGTCCTTCCTTATGACAATGATTCTGAATTAGAACCAGAACTACAAAAGGCCCTTCGTCTTACATGTCACAAGGCATGGAAAAATATATGGAAAATAATATCTGAAAATCCCCTTGAGGAACTGCCTTCGAGAATTCCATGACTTTCATATCTATTTATCATGTTGGGATTTGGCTATTTTGAGTACTGTGAAATTCATACCGCAATGGAAGAGATTATCAAAAAGAGGGAGAAAAAGCAGAAGCTTCGACAAGATCTGATAAAAACTAAACTATTGATCAACACTAACAAATTATAAGCAGCGCTATCCCAAGCTGAGTCCAAACATACTATAATGTTGAAAGAAATAAAGTAGAAGATTAAATAAAATACTATTCAACAGCTGCTGCTTCAATAGGAATTAGATATTATCATAGGGGATCTTGACCAGCTTCATAACTCAATTGGAGAAGTCCAAAAGGATGGTGTAAAAGTCATTTTAGATGATAAGTAAGCACTTCATCATGCTGAAGATAACAATTCTGGTCACCTAAATGAACTTCAACAATAATATTATAGGGATCAAGTGGTTATTGACCAAATGATAAGTTACATATAAACCCTTTTGTGATTTCTGACAGAAGAGTGACTCCAGTTTGTGGATGATCCTCTCTGAATTGTTTACTCACAAATGAAAATCACTTCATCTTTAATCATCTGTATTTTCATTCTTACTAGATTGTTTTACCTAATCTAATAGTCATAGTAATCATAGTTTGATTTTTTACTATGGTTATATAGAAAAACCAAAAAACTTTGTATCTTTTGACATTTTATTGATCAATATTACCTAAAACATACAAAATGTATGTTTAGTGAGCTAGGACTAGAATTTTGTCTAGAGTTCCCTTAGCGGGTTCCCAATCTGGTGAGCACCACATCTCTTGTTGTTGGTAGTTTAGATTCATTCATATTATACTATAAAGGGCTAGTGTTTAAGTTTAAAAAACTTTGAACACAAATTCTAAAATTAGATTTCAAACAAGACTTAGTGGCTAAGAATTGCTCTAATATTCTTTAAATATTTCTATGGGGAATCTTGAGTCATGGTTTTTTATGGTCACAAAATCTAAAACTTGTATAAAAATAAAGTAAGTATCTTCCAATAACTCAATTAACATTATTTTACAAACCCGTTATGGGGGTTGTGTTATGCAGGGCCAACTAGGGCACATCCTACATAGCCAAATAGTGGAATCTTTTGACTGACATTCCTATTATGTAGGCAACTTATGAAAGTCCACCTAAGGTCACATACTACATAGTCAGGCAAAAATAGCTCTTAAGAATTTAACATTTTATTTTTAATAGAAAAAATAAAATAATATTTGAGTGACTCAAGACCACAATGGGTGGTTTTTCCAAGGAATTGGATTTTAAGAATAAAGAGTTATCTATTCCAACATATGTCATGAATAGGAAAATCACTTCTACAGAAATTTGGTGTATAAGTAATGGTTAAAATTTATCATAAAGGAGAATTTACTTTATCATGTTATTTAGTTTTAATTCATGAAGTGAGGAAATTGTACTGTGCAGTTTTAAGTCATGCAACAAGGACATTGTGTGGCTTTAATTTAAGGTATTTATCTTTGACCAAATTTATGATACTCTCCAAATTTATTGATAATTTGTTCAGAAACATACTATCATATTTAGGTATGGAAAGGGAAGAATTATAAACTTTGATTTAGGAATTTCTAATTTCAAAGGATGATATGGGAAAAAGGGCTAAAGGCATTAGAGTATGTCTTTTCCAAGAATGAAGTTACCATTATTTGAAAAATCCATTATAGAGGTTGTGTTAAGCAGAGATGACTAGGGAATATGCTGCATAGCCAAATAGTGGAATCTTTTGACTGATATGCCTGTTATATAGGAAAATATTATTTAAGGCCACCTAGGTGCACATACTGCATAGTCAAGTAAAAGAGATCTCAGAAGTTTGACATTCTATTGCTAAAAGATGAAGAAAGTTTATGGAGATTCATATTTTCCAAAGTACAAAGTTTGGTTTATGAAGAAAGGTACCTGAATATGGAGAGGGTATTTTCAATCATGATTTATAAATAATCAGAAGAGTAAGATCTCTACAAAGGTCTAACCCAAATGTAGGGAGTATGGTGTTTGTAGTTTTAGGTCATACAAACATGACCAAAAATGGAAATAATATATGATATGTGGTCAAGTGATCCAAGGTTATTTCATATTTCTTTTAACACATGGAGAGGTAAATGTGTAAACCATGGTCTTGAAGACTTTTAGATTGAGAGAAAGGTAATGGGACAAATGTACACAAATGAATTATTTAAAATATAGATTCTTGTATATTGTTATCAAAGTTTGGAGGGGAAAAAAGGAACTTTAACCAAGAATGAAATTACGATTATTTGAAAAACCCATTATGGGGGTTGTATTATGTAGGGAAAACTAGGGTATTTGCTGCATAGCCAAAGAGTGGTATCTTTTGACTGAAAGACCTATTATATATGCAACTTATACAAGGCCACCTAAGGGAACATATTACATAGTCAGGAAAAAGAGTTCTCAGATATCAGAAACTTTTCCACCAAAAACCATAAGAAAGATTATGAAGATATGAAAATATTCAATATTAAGAGTGTGAAATATGAAAGGGGGTAATGATCAATGCACATAAGAAATATTTGAATCAATATTATCCATGAATTTAAATTCCTTTACATATATCTTACTCAAATGTAAAATGTTTATCTTCCTTGTTTCTTTTGAATCAATATTATGTTGTGAAGTTTAGAGTTATACAATGAAGACATGAAGTGATTCCAATGTAAAAAGGAAATATTGTGGCTGGACCAAGGAATTAAACCCATATGTCACTACATATCTCATATGGATGAGAATAAATCCATATCTAGTTCTTTAAACATTACCTATATAGGTTTGATTCTCGTATAGGAAATAAAGTGTTTTTTATCATGTCTAGGCCCAAGATTGGAGATATAGGAGTCTCTACATATCTTATATGAATGAGAATCAATCCACACATATTTCTTGAAATAAGGCCCCTATGTAGATCTGACTCAAACATAGGGAGGAATGGAACTCATGTGTCACTAAGTAGTAGGAATGATGTCAATGATTCTTGTATATGGAAGCTCTTAACGTCAAATAGAGAAGACATTAACCATGAAATTTAATATCATGTAACGAGGATAAATGATGTCATGTATTTTAATGTCGCACAAAAAGGAAAAAAGATGCTATGAATTTTATCATTGTGAAACATGGATGAAAGTGCACTGTCGTGGGCGCCCTCAAATGATTAATGTGATTTTGGGGTACTTAGGTGCAACAGAGTGGCTGACCATGGTCATCTCTCAAAGGAGGAAGTGAATTAAAACAACTTTTTAGTGGTATTCTAAAAATAAAAGAGAATAGAATTGAAAAACTACATAAAATGATGGGGGTTGTTTATAGTTTATAAATTTATAAGAAGTTTTCTAGAAGAAGATTGTATGTTTTTTGTTTTTAATTTTGAAATGAAGTTCGATTAAAAAGACACAACAAGAAGATGTTTTTTAGAAAATATTTTAAAAGGCATAATCGATCTAAATCTACCTATTCAATAAATTATTTATCATTATAATTTAAATATATATCCAATTAATTATGATCCCCTAATTTGTTAACACTTTAACCCTACAAGAGTTAACTTAACCACAAAGATGGCATTACTTAAACCCCAGGCTAGCTTCGGAACACGCAATCACAACACCCTGCTTTGTTTGTTGTTCTAAGGTTAGCTTATGGCCAGTGGTTAATTAGAGTAAATATACATTATGGAAATTATAATTAATTGTATTTATGGATTATATTTTAACTCTACAAATTTATCCCGTGTGGTCTTGTATTACCGATTAAGATCGCGCTTTCACAATTTACACAAAATATCAACCTCGCGTGTTTTTGTGTTAATTATTCAATTGCTTACTTAGTTTCTTACAATTTAAAAACACAATTAATGGATCATATTAAGTGAATTATAGTATATCAATGATTCAAAATAATTAAATGAAGAGGGTAGAAGATATATCAATTACCAAAAGACTACTCTTCCATGGGTGGCGTAATCATCGTAGAAGCGTTTTGCATGTGCAAAGGTTTATAATGGGTATAACCCAATAACGCTTATACTCAATAATTCCAACCCAATTAGAAAGATTAATAGAAGAATAAATTTAAACAAAAAATAAGAAAATATTAGGAATAAAAGAAGATCAAAGAAATTTATTACACAAATGAGAACATTACAAAATGAAGAAGAGAAGGAGGCTTCGATGAGGGGATCTTTGCTTCAAGAGCTACCCCTCTTACAATGGTTGGAGAATTTGGGTGAAACAAATTCCCTTATGCCTCTAATATCCTAATTCACGTACCAACCCCTCCAAATGATAAAAACACTAATTTATAGAGTATATGGGAGGCTAGGTTCAAAGTGGTTTCGAGTGTGAATGGGGAATCTCGGCCAAATATTTTATGTCAACTTTTACCCCTCATTTGACCACCAAAACGCGTGAATTGGATGGACTTTCAGAAGGATAATATGTGAGTATATGGGTCCTATATCTCCTCTAAAAATATGGACTCAATAAAATCCCATATGAAGGATTTATGACCGAAATACATAAGATTCTACATTCTGGCGTGTCCAGCCCACCTTTGAATTTATAGCCCAATTACTCCATCCAAATGCATTCTTTTGATCTAGTGTCCTGAATAAAAGTTGTATCCCATGAAGTAAAGAACACAGTTACAAAATATTAAGTTCAAATAATTCAAATAAAAATATTTATGATTGAAATACTACAATGATTTAAAAAGGGTAAAACTGGAATTTTCATCAAATATTCAAATGAATGATCTAATCCCAAATACTTTCTAATTGAAAATATTTAACACAATGTGAGGAAATTATATCATTTATTATCAATAAAATATTCAATAAAATAGTGTTTTATCAACTCCCCCATACTTACCCTTTTTCACTCCTGAGCAAAACCTTATATCAAGTAAATATCAATATCAAATCAAAACCAATTTTAAAACACATATCCTTGAGATCAATCAATTTCACACCAAGAATAAAAAGCTATCATACCTCATAAAAAACCTTATTTAAAGTTCTCCATTTATATAATTCAATATATTTCCACTTCATTTATCCTCCCATTCACAAAACACTTACCTCGCTTGAATTTTCTCTCATCACTCAAATATCAATTTTTTTTGCAATGTCTTTCTCATCCAAACTCATAAAAGGGTTACCATAGACTTGATAAATTCCTAAATTGCTAACCGATGTGAGTCAAGGACATATGTTTATCATGAGGACTTTTCAGGGTTGTTCTGTGGCTTTCGGTTGGTAGGATTTAGATGTTCAAAATTATGAGGCTGAATGAGGAGGGCTTGACTCTTTTTGAAGCAAAATTGAATTAATCTAATTTTCACTTAAATATGGTCTTCTCCTCAATCCCCATAGTATCAATTCAGCTCCATCATCATGAAAATTCATGAAACGTTTACACCATTCATCATTTCAGCATAAAAAATGTCAATCTTCTCAAACATGATTTTCTTGAAAGCTCCAGATAGGCACAACTTTCCACCTCAATTTAGAAGCTCCAGAAAAGGAACAGATTCACTTGTCATGAAAGCTCCAGAAAAGGAACAAATTTCAATATAATTACTTTCTTCAGCAGCAAACACATCTCTACAGAATTTAATTTTCCACCCAAAGTATCACAAAATGTGATAGCACAACACAAGATAGATTCCCCCATACTTAAGCTCAACTAGATTATGAAAATTCACTTCAAGAGTTGGTTGGATATGGAAAATTGGCTTGTAATGTGGCTAACCTAAGAGGCTGTGCATGGATTCTAAGGGATACAAGGATTAAATGTTCATGGTAGGCCATTATAAAAAAGGATTATTTGAAATAGGGGCTTTAATACCAAACAAATTCCTCAATCATTTAAACATAAGTACCTCAAACCCTCAAGTTTTGATAGAAATAGATCAAATTCTGGTTAAATCAAGCATGGTTTGGTTCTCTCAAGAAGTAAGGTGAATGTAAAGAATGTGAAAATAATGGTTCAGAAGCCTCACAGGAAAGTGATTTCAAATATAAAGACAGTGAGATGTGGCATGAGATTCAAAATTCAGTGTTCTTTTCATGAAATTACTAAATATTTGAACTTGAAACAAAGTCATTTCAGCATTCATTTAAGATTAGTTTCAAGGGATAAATTATTTCACTCATTGATATGCATTTCAAAATTATGATGAGAATTATTTCAGCTCAAAAATTTGAAAAACACAAAGAAAATTGAAAAATAAACACACAAAATTTGAAAAACACGCAATTTTTTTGTTGTTTTTTTAAATAGGAAAACAATTGAAATTAATAAACTAAAATGTCCCCTCCCCCACACTTAAAATATTGAATTTTCCTCAATGTGAACCCATGAGATGATATATTCACATGAAATGTAGAATTTTTAAATAGGAAAAATAATATAAAAGTGAAAGGGTTAGGAACAACCTGATGTGCTCAAGCGATGATGGGGTCATACAGTGTGATAAAATCCACTACATTAGTAGGAAGTCCCTCAATGTATCTCTTCAAACGTTGCCCATTGACTGTAAATCTCCTTCTTGTGTCCTATTGTGTGATATCCACTACACCATAAGGAAAACATTAGTCACAACATAAGGACCTAACCATCTGGAACACAACTTACCGGGCATTAGCTTCAGTCGTGAACTATAGAGAAGGAATTTCTCTCCAACATGAAACTCCCTTTGTTGGATCATTTTTTCATGAGATGCTTTTGATCTATCCTTGTAGATCCTTGAGTTCTCATATGATGACAGTCGAATCTCCTCAAGCTCTTGAATTTGCAACTTCCTTTGGATCCTAGCTTTAGCCAAATCCATGTTGCATTTCTTTATAGCCTAATAAGCCCGATGCTCAACTTCCATGAGGAGATGACACACTTTCCCAAAAACAATCCGAAATGGGGACATACCAATGGGTGTCTTGTATACTGTCTTATAAGCCAACAATGCATCATCCAAGCGCTTGCTCCAATCCTTCCTATTTGGTTGCACGGTTTTCTCCAATATTTGTTTCAACTCACGATTTGAAACCTCAGCCTGGACATTTGTTTGGGGGTGGTATGGTGTTGATGTTTTGTGTGTCACCCCATACTTTCGAAGGAGGGAAGAAAAATTTCAATTGTAAAAGTGTGTCCCTTGTTCACTGATGATGGCCTTCAGTAGTCCAAACCTGCAAAAAATATGTGCTTTGACAAAGTCTACAACAACATGATAATCATCAGTCCTGGTGGCCTTAGCCTCCACCCATTTACTCAAATAATCAACAAAAACCAAAATATATAAAAATCCAAATGAACTAGGAAAAGGACCCATAAAATCGATGCCCCATACATCAAAAATCTCACAGAATAGTATGAGTTGTTGGGGGCATCTCATGTCTCCTAGAAATGTTCCCAGTGTGTTGGAAACGAGAGCATGACTTACAAAACACATGAGCATCATGGAATAAGATAGGCCAATATAATCCAGAGTCTGAGACTTTCCCAGCTATCCGTTGGGGTCCAAAGTTTCCACCACAAGCAAGTGTATGATAGAAATGAAAAACAGACTCAAACTCATGATTGAGAACACACCTCCTAATGACTTAGTCACTACACATGCGCCAGAGGTAAGGATCATCCCACACATAAAACGTAGACTCACTTTTTAATTTTTGGACTTGATGTTTCTTTAAATTTGCAGGGATTTCATATGCAACAAGGTAATTAACTAAATATTCATACCAAGGATGTGTACCTGATATGGAATAAAGATGCTCATCGGGGAAAGTGTCCTGAAGTGGTACCTGGTCTAAGGTGTCATCCTATAGTGTGTGAGTAATCCTACTCATGTGGTCCTCCACCACATTTTCTGACCCCTTTTTTTATCTCAATATCAAATTCCTGAAGAAGGAGCATCCATCAGATCAGCCTGGGCATTGCATCTGGCTTCTTCAAGAGGTACCTCAGAGCTGCATGGTCAGAAAAAACAACTACTTTAGAGCCCAATAAATACAAATGGAATTTATCTAAATCAAATATGATAGCAAGAAACTCCTTTTCCATGGTTGTGTTGTTTTATTGGGCTGAATCCAGTGTCCTCGATGCGTAGGTGATCACATGTGAACGTCCCTCCACCCTCTGAGATAAGACAGCTCCAACCACGAAGTTGGAGGCATCACACATAAGCTCAAAAGGAATCTCCCACCGTGGGGGATGTATGATAGGTGGAGTGGTCAGACACTTCTTTATCTCATCAAAGGAAGTACTGCAAGAATCATCAAAATTGAAGTCAATATCTTTTTAAAGCAATCGAGATAAGGGTAGAGTGATCTTACTAAAATCTCTAATGAAGCGTCGATAAAATCCAGCATGTCCAAGGAATGATCGAACATCATGCACACATGTAGGATATGGGAGAGATGAAATAATGTATACCTTAGATTTATCAACTTCAATGCCATGTTGTGAGACTATATGACCTAAGACAATTCCCTTTTCGACCATGAAATGACATTTTTCAAAATTTAAGACCAGATTCTTCTCAATACAACGATGCAACACATCACCCAAACTAGAGATACATTCATCAAATGAGGATCCATAAACTGTAAAATCATCCATAAATACCTCCATGAAGGTCTCAATGAAATCTGATAAAATACTCACCATGCATCTCTGGAAGGCACCTAGGGCATTGCAAAGTCCAAATGGCATCCTTCGGTAAGCAAAGGTACCGAATGGGCAGGTGAATGTCGTCTTCTCCTGGTCCTCTGCTGCAATGGGAATCTGAAAATAGCCAGAAAATCCATCCAAGAAACAATAGTGTGTCTTCCCATCTAGTCTCTCAAGCATCTGATCAATAAATGGGAGGGGGAAATGGTATTTGCGAGTGGAATGATTTAGTTTCCTATAATCAATACACACACGCCAACTGTTTTGTACCCTCATTGGAACTAACTCATCTTTCTAATTTTTAACAACAGTAACACCACTTTTCTTAGGCACAACCTGAATAGGACTTACCCACTGAGAATCTGAAATGGGATAGATTATACCTGCCTTGAGAAATTTTTCAACCTCTTTTTTAATAACCTCCAAAAGGGTTGGATTGAGTCTCCTTTGTGGTTGCCTCACCGGTTTAGCCCCATCCTCCAAAAGAATCATATGCATGAAAATGGAGGGTCTAATACCTGATATATCAGCCAAGGTCCACCTGATTGCCCTGGTATTCTCCCTCAAAAGATTCAAAAGTTTTTCTTCATGTTCAAAAGGGAGATTGTTAGCAATGATAACAAGTAAATTTTCACCACTTAACAAGTATGAGTATTTGAGATTTAGTGGCAATGGCTTGAGTTCAAGTGTAGGGGGGTGGTGTATGGATGGGGTCATAGATGGAACTAAAATATGTGCACAAAGAGCATCAGTATCAGAATATACATCATCAAAATCGGAAAATAATGCATCAAATACATCAGCATACTCAATAGCCATGTTATAATTAGTGTTCACATGATCAAAATCAGAATATGAATCCATTTCAAAATAAAATCTTAGAGAGTCTTGTTCCTTAGAAACAACTTTGGATGTTCTATTAGACATTAAATCAGAACGAATACTCATAATCTCTCTAAGAATAGGACAATAAAATTCCATGTGGTTTTTACTTGGTGGTTCAAAATGGGAGATAAAAAATCCATAATGATCCTCTGAGGGGTACTTCATAGAATCCATAACATTAAATATCACAACTTCATCCCCAAATTCCATGGAAAGTGTACCCTCATTGAAATTTATGATAGTTTTTTCAGTTCCGAGGAAGGTCCTACCTAAAATAATGGGGGCATGAGAACTTACCTGATCATCCTCCATGTTAAGCATGTAGAAATCCGCTGGAAAGACCATGTCTCTTACCTGTACAAGTACATCCTCAAGAACTCCCGCTGGATATGCCTTAGCTCTATTCACCAACTTCACCACTACTATCGTCGGCTTCAACTCACCAACCTATAAAGAAGATAATACAGAGTGAGGCATCACATTTATTGAAGCTCCTAAATCCGAAAGAGCATCATATAAGTGCAACTCCCCTATAGTACATGGGATGGTGAATGTACCGAGATCCTTTCACTTTGTTGGCATTGCTAGAGTTGGTGTAATGAGTGCTGAGACATTCCTTCCAAGGTTGATCCTCTCATTTCCCTTGAGCCCTCTTCGATTGGTACAAATTTCTTTTAAGAATTTCGCATACCTTGGGATTTGCTTAATGGATTCAAGTAGAGGAATATTGATCTCCACACACTTGAATGTGTCCAAAACCTCCTTTTTCATTTCTTCTTCAGCCATCTTCTTGGTTTGAACAACCCTGTTTGGAAAAGGAAGGGGTTTAGGAGGAACATCATCAATCTTTTTCTTACCTTTATCTTTCTCCTTAGATTTCTCATCAGTTGGTATGGAATGCGACTTCTCTGGAGTTGAGGTGAATCATGGTGGAATGGTAGGTACAGATGTATCATTCATTTGCTTCCCACTTCTCAATGTGATGGCACTGACATTCCCCTTTGGATTTGGAGTGGGTTGGGAAGGTAGATTTCCATAATTCTTACTCACAAGTTCATGGAGGGCAGTGGAAATCTGGCTCATTTGAGTCTTCAACTCCCTCAACTCCGAACCTTGACTATTCAGATCATTCTGTTGATTAAGAATAATTTGTTTCAAAATATCATCAGTGTTAGAGTCTACCTTATGTTGGAGATTCCCTTGTTGCTGACTTGTTGATGTTTGAGCTTCAAATCTCTTTTGGGGTTGTTGGAAACCCTGTTGGTAAGGTGGAGGCTGCTGGAAGTTTGGTTGAAAAGGGGGCCTTTGTTGTTGCCCAGATCCATACCTCATGTCTGATTGATCCTTCCACCCTTGGTTGAATGTTGGTGCAAAGGAGTCATACTTATTTTGGGGATGTGGTTGTTGTTGTTGATATGGTCTCCCAAGGAATACTGCTGCACAATATTCTGTTTCTTGTATTTGGGGGCAATAGTCAGTTGGGTGGCTTGTCTCAGTGAAAATACCACAAGGCCTTGAAGGAGGGGGTTGGGATGTATTTTGAGCCAAAGCAATCTGTCTCACCATAGTTGTCAATTTTTACAACTTGGTGTCAATCAAATGACTTTCAGGAGAAGGACTTACCTGATGTACTCCCCTGACATGTGGTGTACCTCTATCGCCAAATTGTTGGGAGTTTTGGGCCATCTTGTCGATCAATGCACGTGCATCTACTGGTGTCTTGTCCACCAATTCTCCTCCAGCCGCAGCATCCACCATGCTTCTATCCATAGGTGTGAGTCCTTCATAGAAGTACTGGATGAGTAATTGCTCACTGATTTGGTGATGTGGGTAGCTTGCACACAACTTCTTGAATCTCTCCCAATACTCATACATTGACTCCCCTTGTGCTTTCTTGATCCCAGATATCTCTTTATGAATTGAATTTGTCCTTGATTCTAGAAAAAATATCTGCAAGAAAAGACGTTTTAAATCGTTCCAACATGTTACATCTTCAGGTTGTAAATAGTACATCCAATCCTTTGCAGCTCCATCAAGTGAGAATGGTAATGCTCTTAATTTGATTTGGTCTTCAGATACATTTCTTGGTTTAAAGGTTGAGCAAAACACATTAAATTATTTAAAATGTTTATTGGGATCCTCACGAGAGAGGCCATAAAAATTTGGAAGTAAGTGAATTAACCCATATTTTAGTTCAAAGTCCGATTCGAGATTTGGGTATGCAATACAATTTGGTTGATAGTTAATATCAGGTGCAGCCAATTCTTGAATGGTTCTATTTATCTCATTGTTATTATTTCCATCCATTGGTTCTTTTTTTATGTTTGAATTTGAATTTCTTCCAATGTCAATGTTTCTAGAAGAGAGGAATTCACCAACTGATTGAATATTGAAACTTCCCATAGACTAAGAATGTCTGATTTGTGCCCTAAGGCTGCGTTCAATCTCAAGGTCAAGATCTAAGATATATTTGGGATTATATCATGTCATAAATCAATGAAATATGAGAAGAAGGAAAGTGGACCATAGTAAAATAAAAATCAGAAGTTTGAGTTGATGGTCCAAAAAGAAGTAGAAGAAAATAAAAGAAGAAGAAAAAAAATCAGATTGGGTAAAGAAGGAAGAAAGAAGAGAGGAAGAGAATAAAATGTAAAATAAAATAAATACTTCTAATTGGTTTAAATAATTACTTGAATCCTTGTAAATGGCGCCAATTTGAAAGTGCACTGTCATGGGCGCCCTCAAATGATTAATATGATTTTGGGGTACTTAGGTGCAGTAGAGTGGCTGACCAAGGTTGTCTCTCAAAGGAGGAAGTGAATTAAAACAACTTTTCAGAGGTATTCTAAAAATAAAAGAGAATAGAATTGAAAAACTACTTAAAAGGATGGGGGTTGTTTATAGTTTATAAATCTAGAAGAAGTTTGCTGGAAGAAGACTGTATTTTTTTTGTTTTTAATTTTGAAATGAAGTTTGATTAAAAAGGCACAACAAGAAGATGTTTTTTTAGAAAATATTTTAAAAGGAGTAATCTATCTAACTCTACCTCTTAAATAAATTATTTATCATTATCATTTAAATCCATATCCACTTAATTATTATCCCATAATTTTTTTAACCCTACAAGAGTTAACTTAACCACAAAGATGGCATTACTTAAACCCTAGGCTAGCTTCGGAACACGCAATCACAACACCCTTCTTTGATTGTTGTTCTAAGGTTATCTTATGATCATTGGTTAATTAGAGCATATATCCATTATGGAAATGAGTATGAATTGTGTTTAGGTATTATATTTTAACTCTACAAATTTATCCTGTGTGGTCTTGTATTACCGATTAAGATCACGCTCTCACAATTTACACAAAATCTCGACCTCGCATGTTTTTGTGTTAATTATTCAATTGCTTACTTAGTTTATTACAATTTAAAAACACAATTCATGGATCATATTAAGTGAATTAAAGTATCTCAATGATTCAAAATAATTAAATGAATAGGGTAGAAGATATATCGATTACTAAAATACTACTCTTCCATGGGTGGCGTAATCATCGTAGAAGCGTTTTGCATGTGAGAAGGTTTATAATGGGTATAACCCAATAACACTTCTACTCAATAATTACAAAACAATTAGGAATATTAAAAGAAGAATAAATTTAAACAAAATAGAAGAAAATATTAGGAATAAAAAAAGATCAAAGAAATTTATTACACAAATGAAAACATTATAAAATGAAGAAGAGAAGGAGGCTTCAATGAGGGGATCCTTGCTTCAAGAGTTACCCCTCTTACAGTGGTTATAGAATTTGGGTGAAAAAAATTCTCTTCTGCCTCCAATATCCTAATTCACGTACCAAACCATCCAAATGAGAAAAACACTAATTTATAGAGTGGAGGGGATGATAGGTTCAAAGTGGTTTCAAGTGTGAATGGGGAATCTCAGCCAAATATTTTATGCCAAATTTCACCGCTCATTTGACCACCAAAAAGTATGAATTGGACGGCCTTTAAGTTGGATAATATGTGAGGATATGGGTTCTCTATCTCCTCTAATTATTTGGTCTCAATCCAATCCCATACGAAGGAGTTATGGCCAAAATACAGAAGCTTCTCCATTATGGCGTGTCCAGCCCACCTTTGACTTTATAGCCCAATTACTCCATCCAAATGCATTATTTTGATCTAGTTTACTGAATAAAAGTTGTAGCACATGAATTAAGGAACACATTTATAAACTAGTAAGTTCAAATAATGAAAATAAAAATATTTATGATTGAAATACTACAGTGATTTAAAAAGGGTAAAACTGGAATTTTCATCAAATATTCAAATAATTGATCTAATCCCAAATAATTTCTAATTGAACACATTTAACACAATGTGATGAAATTATATCATTTATTATCAATAAAATATTCAATAAAATAGTGTTTTATCAATGGATGATTATGGTTGTTATGGAGTTTAATGTCCTATGACTAGGAATATGTGTTGTGCAGTTTAGAGTCATGCAGCAAGGACATGTTGTATAGTTACACAAAGTAATTCTTAAAGAATCTCGCATTGGATGGAGTTTTAATAATCTCTTCATCCATTTATATTAATTAATGAGCTCCATTTGAGTAGACCTTATGTATGTAATAATGTATTTCCCACTTTGGGTCAAGCATTGGAGGTTTCTTTCTTTGTATCACTGGAGTCTTGAGGAACAATACCAATTCTCCTTGAAGAAATGAACAGAGGAAAACTTTTTTGTAAAAGGCTCATGCTATTGTGTTATGATAGACATCTAAATGATGCAAATTATGCAATATTTGTTCATTTAATAATTCCATCTCATCAAGTCATTTCTGATACTTTTCATCTATAGAAAACTGATCACATATTGCAACTCGGAGTGAAGGTAATTGAATTTCAATTGGAAACACTTCTTCTATGCCATACACTAATGAGTATGGAGTTTTCTGAGTAGCAGTATGTGCAGTAGTCTGGTAATCCCATAAAACATGCAAAAGTTTATCAGGCCATGATTTCTTATTTTTATCCACCATCTTCTAGAGTATGTTTGATAGGGTTTTATTTAAAGCCTCTATCAATCCATTGACTACTGCATGATAGCGAGATGAATGGTTGGATTTGATATTATGCTTATGACATAAATTCTTTACCTCAACAGAATATAAATTTGTTCCATCGTTCGTCGATATAGTATAAGGGACACCAAATATGGTGATGATGTTAGTTTTGAAAAAACTAAAAATTCTTTTGTATCTGATTTATTTGAGAGGTATTGCCTCATCCCATTTAGAGAATAAGTCTATAGCAGTGAGAATATACCTGAACTGCTTAACCTTAGCTGGAGGATAAGGTCCTACGACATCCATTCCCCATGTGGAAAATTTACAGGAGTATTTAGCTGTATATTGAAACTATGGGGGTTGATGAATGAAGTTGACATTCACTTGGAAAGAATAAAATTTATTAGTCAAATCTATGAAATCCTACTTCATTGAAGGAAAAAAGTATCCAAGCCTTAATATTTGATAAGAAATCCTATTCCCATACTGGTGCGCACCACAAGATCTTGCATGTACTTCTTTAATGACAACTGCAATTTCTTCTCCATCAATACACCTGAATAGGATTCCATCAAAGCCTCATTTATAGAGGATATTTTGGTGATCTGGACTATCATAAAGAGTAAAATTGTCCACTCTTCATTGATTTTTTTCTTTTTCAGCTCTATCTATTAGAAGTACTCTATTTTGAAGGTATTCCATGATGGGTGTCATCCATCCCGTGGTATAAACATATGGCTCAGAAATAGGGATAATTTCATTAATTTCCTCCATTATAGTTTGAACGAAAGGTGAGACCACACGACGATGGGAAATACTAATGATTGTCTCATATTTATTTGGATCTTCTCAGCGTGTGGATGCATTATTGAGTGCATCAGCTTGGGAATTTTAGTTTTCATGGGACATAAGACAATGTCATCTCTGAGGGAAATTCATCCATTAAACCTCTAACATAATCACACAAATAGATTAATTATTCTTTTTTGATAGCATGATCCCCATTGATTTGTTTGATTACTAACTCCAAATCACCTTTCACTTTTAGGTGATTCACTTGTACTTGGAGTGCCAATTCCAGGCATGTGATGAGAGCTTGATACTCTGCTTCATTGTTAGTACCACCTTCTAACAACAAGAAGGAATAAAGAAACACTACCTTTTCTGGGGAGATAAGTACAATTACTAACCCAACTTTGTTGAGTTTAGTGTTTTTCATTCACTTCTCTGTGGGAATTTTGGAGGCACCATCAAAGTACATTTCTCATGTTTGGGAATTATATTGAATAGAGAATACCCATTCATCAATAATTTCAGTATTCAATGATGTATCTTCCACAGATGGGTGTTCAGTAAGGAAGCCAGCTAGATCTTGGCCTTTTATTGCCTTCTGAGGCACAAACTGGATATCGAAATATTTCAAAATAACTTTCCACCATGCCAAACACACTATAAACATAGGACAAATAAGGATAAATTTGAGCATGTTTTTGAGAGACATCAATTGGACCTCATGATGTTTCAGGTAGTGCCTCAATTTTTGAACTACAAATATTAATGCTAGGAAGCACTTTTCAATACTTGAATACTAAGTTTCTATATCTATCATAGTTCAACTGAGATATTAAAGGTTGTTTTCATTCCCAACATCGTTCTTTTGGGAAAGGAAGGCACCCAATGATTACTCTAAAGTTTTTATATAGAGAATAAGTGGTATTCCTTCAACAAGTGGCATTAATATCAGTGTACTAAAGAGATATTTCTTGACGGTATCAAATGAAACTTGGCAGTATTCAGTCCATTTATAGGTGACTCCCTTTTTTATTAATCGAGTGAAGGAAAAACACTTCCCTGAAAAATTCGCGATAAAACGCTGAATATAGGCCAATTGTCTTTGTATTCCTCTTAATTATTTCAAATTTCAAGTAGGTGACATGCTAATTATTGATTTGGTTTTCTCAGGATCAACTACGATGCCACGGTGGTGTACAACGAATCTGAGAATCATTCCTGAGGTTACCCCAAAAGAAAATTTCAAGGGGTTCATCTTCAAATTGTGTTGCAAAAGTTTATTGAATATGGTCTCTAGATTATCCAAGTGATTGAAACGTTGTCTGGATTTAGCAACCAAATCATCCATATAACATTCAATTTTTTAATAAGGGTTTGAAGATATGGTTCATGGCACATTGATTTGTTTCACCATCATTCTTTAAGCCAAAGGGCATTACCTGATATCAAAACACACCTTGATGGGATCTGAAGTCTGTAGAATATTCATCCTCTAGGTCTATGTGGATTTTATTATATCTATAGTATCCATCCATGAAGGAAAGAGCTTCATAGATAGTTGTTGCATCAAGTAAAATCTGTGTGATCGGAACTGGAATTTCATATTTGGGAAAATGCCAGTTAAGATATTTGAAATCAATGAAAACTATGATTTTCTCATTATTTTTTTTAAATGGGACAATGTTGGACATCCATTTGGGATATTTAAACTCCCTTAAAAATTTATCCTTTATAAACTTGTTGACTTCAGCTTCAATTTTGGAGGCATGGGTCAGGTGTGTTCTTTTCTCCTTCTGTTTGAATCCTTGACATTATTATGGAAAACCCAAATGATGAGTGGCTACATCAGGATTAAGAACTGGAATTTCTGTATAGTTCCATGAAAATATATCTCGATGTTTCTTTAGAAATGAAGTATACATTTCTTGCTCTTCAGAAGTCATGGATGCACTAATTAGAGTGGGGAGTGGATCTCTTCTGTACCCAAATTTATTTCTCTGAGCTCATCTACAGTTGTAGAGACACCTTCCTCAAATGCTGGAGGAGAATCCCTGAGATCTTACTATTCTTCTTCATTACGTGTTACCTCTTCTATTTCTACTTTCATAGTGAATGATGATGCAAAAATTTTAGAGTTAGGGGAGGAGTCAGTATTTGGACATCGTGAATAATAGTCCACCATTTCAGACCTTACTAATGATGGAGGGTCTTCCTGGAGTAATAAATAGGAGATGATGGGTTGGGAATAAGCATCCTTGTCTTCTTCTAGTATTTCTACAAATTCTTCTTGTCTTATTGGTGAAGTAGAGGCTTGTTGAAGTTTGATGGATGATATGAATACATCTCCATTTAATCTTTCACCACTACTTGGTAAATCAATAATTTCTCTTATGATGTCAGGCTCGATTTCTACAATTGAAATTAGGGAAGTCACCAGATGAGTTTTCAAATTTAGGTTTATATTTTTCAATTTGATTGATAGGAAACACATAATCTATACTCAAATGTTTGAATGGGTTTTCTGGTATATTTTACAGACCATTTGGAGCATTGATTCTGGTTACCTCCTTTATCATGGATCTCATTACCTTCCTGTTTATGCATCAATGTATTGAGATTCACATGTTTTGAATGGAGCCTTGTCCCCATACAATGTTCCAATTTGACCATTGAAATAGTACTTGAGACATTGGTAGTATGAAGAAGGTATGGATGCATGTTGATGTAGCCAAGGCCTACCAAGCAGAATGTTTAGGGCTGTGTCTTCACAGAAAAATAAAAAATTTTAATTAGACACAAGATCTCCAAACTGATTTATGAGTGTAATCTCTCCCAAAGGTTCTTGCTCATTTTTATAATAACCATGAAACATTAAATTGGAAGGAGATAAGTTAGATTCAGTGAGACCCAATTGATGAAGTGTATAAATAGGAATGAGGTTGAGTCTTGAGCCATTATCAATGAAGGCTCGTTAGATGTCTATGTCATTGACCCTTCTAGACAGATACAAGGGCCTGGTATGTCCATGTAAAACATCATATTCATCTTCATCCATAAAAGATATAACTTCATGACATTCTGCTGGATCATTCTCTATATGGTAAAACTAAACAACATCAACTTTAGTTTCAAACTCTTTAAGACTTGAAAAATCCTCAATAAGTACTTCTCGAAGATCTTTTGATTGATTCAAAGCATCCAAAATTGATAACTTGGTCGGTACTTGGACCAATTGTTTCAAAAAATCACACTTTTGGTTTAGAGGTTTGCGTTTCCCTACATAGAGATGCAGTTTTGTAGGTACCTTAGAGGTTCATGCTCTTGATGTAGATATACCCTGTTTCGGAGTATAAACTAGAAATACTTTGGCTTTGGTCGATTAAACTAACTAGGTCTATCTACTTACTGAGAAAGAGATGGTGTGACCTCTAATTGGTCCTCTAAAATAATCATGTTAGGACCAAACCTATCATGTGTGGAAGAATATCCTTGTTCTTGTTGAGCCCACTTAAGGGATCTCCCACTAGTTTTTGCCGCATATACAGTTCGAGCTGGGGTAGAGTTAGAATAGTGTCTTCTAGAATACCCACGTCTTCCCCTGTATCCCCGACCATAGATTCTTCCACTAGTTCCCCAATTAGGTATAGGGAACTGAGGCTCATTATAACCAGAATCACCTCCAGTATAGGGATCCGTTAAGTGGATAAAATTGATGAAACCAAAGATCAATTCATCATTTGATAAAGATTATTCTTGGCAGGTTAGTTTGGATTGTGGTGTTTTCAGGGCATTTCCCGTGCATTTGAAATAGATGGCATCAAATTTTATAGATTTAATGACAACTTTGGCCTTGAAACGAGCACATCTTATTCTGAATACTCCTTTTTTCCTTCTAATCACATCGCTTCTTTGAGTATTGACATTTAAAGTAATGATCTTTTGATGAAGGTGGTTTTTTCTAGAATGGGAGTAGAAGAAGACACAATCGGTCATTTCAACTATGTTTGTAGAATGGCATGAGTTCTATTGATCATTTTCCTAAGAATCCAATCATCATATTTTTGTGAATTTTTACCTTTGAATTCCTTCCATTCACCTTATTCCTTTGGATTAGTAGTAGTAACACATACTACTTAGGATGATAAATTTTTTAGTTTCACTTTTCAAGATTCTACCATTTTTTGTAGGAGGTATTTGAAAACAAAATACTCCTGAATGGGATGCCCTAACATCTGGTGAAAGGGACAATTATTCGGAAGATCTTAATATACTTCTTTGTTTGGTTTCTTTGGCCTTGGAAACTGAACCAAATTGTTTTCCAAAGATGAGATGATGTAACTGGGAACCTGTTCATTCAAAAAAAATAAACTTTGTTCTTTAACTCCTCAAACCATTTATACCTTTGTTCTCTTTGATCATCTTGATAAGGCGGTCGTTGGTACTGATGCTTAGGAGGTAGAGCCCTTTGATATGATGAGGGTTTTAAAGTGGAAGTAGGTACATGTGATTGCTTGAGTGTGACTATAGGAACCTCTTCTTTCCCATTTCTCATTCCTGGACCTGATAGAATTACAAGATATTTAGCTTTAGTTTCAAAAATGGAATCCTCCACCTATTGGGAAATTGAAGCAAGGTCTTGAATCCCTCCTTTGTATTTCATAGGGATTAGTTGTGTGCACAACTCATCACGCATATTTGACACCCAAATTGGTAGAAACTCTTCCTGAGGGTGTTCCAAATTTAAGGAATATGTTAATCCTTTCCATAGAGCAATGAAATATGAAACTCTTTCATTTTATCTTTGTTTACAATTTATATGATCAAAAACTATTGTCTTAGGTAGATATGATCTGAATTAAAGAAGAAATTTTTGACAGAGATCTTCCAATCCAGTAATTGATCAAGATTGTAAACCTGTATTTCAGAAAGAAGCTGGTCCCTGTAATAACTTCATAAAGAACCAAATATTTACTAATTCTTGTTGTTGAGGAGTCCCCATCATGGTATCACAATAATAAGAAAAATGTGTTAAGTGTTGCTCTACATATTTTGAACCATTAAATATTGGGAATGTAGTATTCACAAAATTTAGTGGGGGAGGGATCAAATTCACCCATTCAGGGTAAGCTCTCTTTTCTAGCTGAACTAGTGCACACCATTATTCCATAGCTTCCAATTGATTTGTTAATGCCTTAATTGTATTCATAAGGTTTTGGGGAATATTTGGATGAGATAGGACCTATAAGGTACAACAGCTTGATCTTGAACTAGTTCAATGACCAGAAAAACCACTGGTGGTGGTGGTGAAGATATTTTTATTAAATAACCCATGAGAACAGACTTATAAGGATGTGTTTGATCCTTCCTTGACTATGTAACCAATGGAGGGAATTCATTATTTGCATCTATAGTCACCAAAAATCCTCTTTTTTGAGGATCTCCTACAAGATGTGAAAGTTGAGGATCTTCCTGGGGAGTATGTCTAGAAAAAATGATGCTTCAAAGTAACTCTGTGTTGAGTCTTTTTAACTCTTTCATCTACTCTTCTTGATGTGAAAATATTTCTACAAGTGAAAGAGATTGACCTTATCCAATGGAAAAGTGAGACATGATATGACTTTTACCTTTCCCATTGTTAGATACCTTTTAAAGGGATGAGAGTGGATTATTTGAGGCCATACCTAGATTCTGGGTAAGCCCATGATTTTGGGTACGCACACATCCTTCATTTTCTTCAGTGTATACCACATTATGGATAAGAATTTCATCTTATGATTCCCCTGAGATAGATTCATTTTCTAGAGGATCTTATGCAATGGTGTTAATGAAATTTACTGAATCATAATAAATTGAAGGAATTATGTCAGTATCTTTGTCAGATCATCTCCTTATGTATCTTCCATGAGACCCTTATCTCCTATATGATGAATTCACAAGAACTTTTTGATGGATATTTACCCAAAGGGAATACTTGGAAAGTTTAGTTGTGTGATCTCTTTGTGGATTCTTCCCTAATCGAGAGAAAAATGACTTCTATTGAGGATATGATTGTAGATGTGAAAAAGCCCCCAGCCCTACAGGCTGGGGATATTTCTATTATTATTCTTCAAACCTTTTAACTTTTTTTATTGAATTCAAAGGTTTAATTAAACAAGCCCCCATCCCTGTAGGCTGGGGTGGCTCTTGAACCGCTATAGCTGAGATTTGTGCAGCTACTCTTATGATTTTGCAAATCTTGGTTTGTACATTAGTTGGGTGAATTATTCGACAACCACTCAAATCACCTATTTCATAAGATTTTTGTTCTATTTTAGAAATATGTGTCATATGATGGCAGGCATTCTCTAAGTGGGAGGCCTGTTTAAGATTCTCAGATGCTTGATGCAAAAGTATCTCAAAAACTTGCGTTCTTTAGGCCTAGCTCTGATGATAGCTAGTTGAGGCCTATTCTTGAGTGTATACTTGATTACATACAGAATCTATTGATTGTAGCTGATTGTGGGAAATAACATTACATGAGACCAATTTTGGAAGACTTTGATGATTCTGGAGTGTAGTGAAATGCAATGCTCCATGTGAACCCCATTCTTTGATACGAACACCAGACATGGTATCAAAAATTAACCGGCATAGTCTCTTTAGAGCATTGAGGCATGCATGATGAAGGATTATATACTGATTTTCAACCTTTGGATGTCATGAAACTAAGAGAGATTCCTAGTCTATTTGGCGTTGAAACCCTTATATATCCTTTACATGATTTTGGTATTCATCATATGGTAATACTTTGGTTTTCAAATTAAGAATATTCTTCCATAAATTGAGGCAGACATCCTGAATGCATCTTCTTCCATCAATTCTGGAATGTTGTATTGATAATTTTCCAAAGTCCAAAACATGACTGATATTTCTCCTTTAGCCAATTGTTTTCTCATTTTTAACATATCTTCATCATATTTCACTAGAGTTTTATCCACTTGGTCTGACCAAAGTGGATGCTTTTTGAATGTTTTAATAAAAAACAATGGAATCAGTCTCTTTTTCCTCTGCTGTATTGGAAGAAAAATGACCCAAGGGAGGTTCGGAGAATGACTGTTCCCTTAATATATCTTATGGATGATAATGTATTTCACATATTAATGACAAGGCATCAGAAATGACTGGACTTGTGTTAGAAAGTGCTTCAAGATAAGAGGGATTTCTCATTACTACATTTTCAATTATAGAATTATCTTGATAATGAAAAATACTAATGTAGAGAGAAATTTATCAGAAAATTCCATCATGAGGAGGACCACCATGGTGGATTACAATAAGGAATAAATCATCTTTCTCCTTGGTCTTCTATCCACACAAAGGGTTTCCATGGTTCTTATTAAGATATAGGCTCTCTGGATTGACAGAACTTTCATGAAGCAAGCCTTCATGATGAAGTGTCTGATTGGGAACATCAGAATTATTGCTACTACTCCCATAATTTGGTAATGAGAGTGTAGAATCTGTTAGGGTTGGTGTCATGAGAACCAACTATTTTGTACTTTGATTACATGGATGTTCACTTATTATATATTGTTCATTGTTCTACATGACTATAATATAATAACGTCCTAGAATATTTGCTGCATTGATAATTTCATGGAAGATCCCCGCTATGATGATAACCTTGAAATGCTATAATAATATTCTTAAGTAAAGTTATATGGTTGGATGACATACTATGATAGGACACATACTATACAGACCGTCATGTGTGAGTACTCGTAAGAAGACGAGACTCTCTCTCATGGAGTTCACACTTGGTAATCTCCAAGATAAGAGATTATGAGAACAGACCCACCAGTAGTAATTCTGCATGTCTTGGTGTCATAAAAAATTACTATCTATGAGCGTGTGTAATGCTCCTTATAATGGAAGATTATCATTAACTCATGTCATGACTCGCGCACTTAGATTTTCTGACGAAAACCGTCACGAAGACAGTTGGCGGGAAGTAGGGTACGTTGCGTGCATCACGAATGACATGTTGTTAATGGATAAGTCATAGAAGGATTTGTCCCTTCCATTTATGGAAGTTGATATCTCAGCCCTTTGATTGAAATGGAACCGTCACACGAAATTACATGGCCATGGTGAAACGATGAGTTTATTTCAGGTAGTAAAAGAACAAAGGATCAAGAATATAGGTTTATGACACTACCATGAAACCTTCTTGATGAGATATTGAGACAAATGGATTAAATTACACGATAAGCATTCGTATGAGGTGATGCGTCAATGCGGCGTGAAATTCTTTCTCTTGGGTGCCTTGACCTGTTGCTAGATAGTAATCTTGGACTTTAGGAAAGCCCACCTAATGCCAACGAGAAAGAGGCCTAGAGGGTTACACACTAAGTGTATCAAAGTATCTCAATTATAATAAAGATTATTCCCATACGTGGTTTAATAATTATTCAAGGAAGCCTAAATCATTTTAATGATGGAGGAAGAAGGAAATGAAAAACAAGATATACACGCCATGTATTAATGATTACACACCGTGTAGTTTTTCATGGAAAACAAGTACACACCTTGTATTAAGGATTACACGCCGTGTAGTTTCATGGAAAACAAGTACAAGCCGTGTATTAATGATTACACACCGTTTAGTTTTATTGAAAACAAGTACACGCCGTGTATTAATGATTACATGACATGTAGTTTTCTAGTTGGGATTTTAAGGATATAATATTGTTTTATTAAATGATATTTATTATAATCAGTGTGGGTGCATGTCAAGGAATTAATTATTCAACATGGGGGTTTTCAATAAGAGTCAATGAAATAAATAAAACGCATAATTCATTTATTTATTGTCATAACTCTACAACCTCAAACCCGATTATAAATATCCTCACAACCCCAACTCTTTTACGAGAAGAGAATCATTGTGCACAACAATTCTAAAGAATTATCTCAAGATCGAAAGAACCTTTTCCTCCAAGAATGCTATCAAGACCAAGATAGATCATCTTCCATTGGATCAAGACGATCTAAGGTGGACAACACAAGCAATTTTTTCTCCACGCTAGCACCCGAAGACTCCTTTGGTGACGTCCAGAGATATGAGGTGCACATGTGGATCACTGCTAGAGGAAGTCTACACTTGGCTTCTACGAAGCAACGACAAATCACATCAGAACATGATCAAGAATATCAATGAATAAAGAATAACAAAAATGTACTCCTTGTCAATTAATTAAATTAATTATAATAAACCTGTGACGATCCACTTTTGTGGTTCCAGGACCTTTATTCTTCTTTGTCTATTTATGTGAATCAATATGTGGAGACTGGAATTTATCGTCGTATTGATCCCAGATTGATCATTGATAATGACAAAAATCCAAGTGGGCACATCTACCCATGAGCTTCCTCTATGCTCGAAACCTTCAATTGGTATCAGAGGGAGGTTACAACATTAATTATAGTTATTTAATTTTCATTGAGAACTTACGAATTTATATTTGATTCAATTCATGATAAATCATTCTATAACACTGAATGAAAAAGATCTGTTCTTCCTCCTTAGTTTCTCGATTCACATCATAAAAACAATTTTTTAATTTTAATTTTGATTAAAATAAAAACGAGGAACTCATCCGGAGGAGCCGTTCTTTTTGTCTGTACAACACATGAATACACGACATGTAATGAAAACTACACGCCGTGTACTTAGGTTCAACGAACTGATACTAGTTCGCCAAACCACACTCTGTGAATTGGGTATACCTGAGTTTTATTACATAGTGTTGACTAGAATTGAATGGTGCGTGGAAACTAGAATACATGGCATGTATGTTAAATCAACACGCCATGTAGTCCGATCCGTCCCGGATGAAACCATGTACAAGGAGAATCCGTGTTCCATGTACACAGGTTTTCCAAGCTGGTAACCGCATAACAAGGAAATACACACCATGTTAGATAAATCTACATGCCGTGTACTCCAAAGTTTCCAAAGTAGAGAAAACACACCAAATCCCCCGGCGTGCACTTTGGATAAATGGTGAAAATAAATACACGCCCTGTAATATAACCTACACACCATGTACTTTACAGAAATAGAATTTCACTGGGTTTCCTCTAATGTACAAAGACCCATACAAGAAATATGGATGAGAAGAATCTCAAGGAAATCCAGAAAGGGATTTAAGATAAATAATTGATTAATTATAAGATCATAATTAATTTAATTCAAGTGAGACTTATCTTAAATAAAACGATTAAAGAATTTGAATTCTAAATATGCGTAAATGTCATTGCATACTATAGATGATCATGAGCTAGACCAAAGACCCTTTTTATGTGTGTATGGTTTCATTTAAATTTGTTTAATTTAAATTCGTTGGCCTGCGAGCCTTCTTCTAATAAAATGTAGGGCATGCATGCCCATGGTTTCTTTAATGTAAATCCCATGTAATGGAGGATCTCTCAATCCAGAGAAGACGGTTCAAAACCCAAAGCTGAGGCAAAACAAACCCATGAAGATACAAAGGTGGACAGGTGGGAGCTACAAAACATGAACCATCGGTTAGAGGTGTTTTTCCCTAGGTCAGGGTAAGCTTATCAAACTTTTAGATAATCTAACCAATAAAAGCTCATGATCATTCCATCTTATTTTATTTCTGTCTGATTTCATGGTTTATTTATTATGTATGTGTTGTCGCGATCACATAATTAATGAAATAACAAGCATGCACATATGGAATAAAATAAAAACCGGACTATGAATAAACATTATCAGAACATGGTTAATCACTTAAGTAAGCATCACTTAATATTAACAAGCATGTGATAATGATAAACTATGCATAAAGAATAAAATCCCTCAAATACCATATTAAGTCAGACCAAGCATGCCATTACTTAATTAAGGGAAAGACTCAATAAAACTATGTGTTTGACCAACCCTTGTCGGGACAATTACTTTTATAAAGGAAGATCTTATGAAAGTTTCGGGTTGACTTAAACATTTTACATAAAGAGTAGTATCCCTTGCTAGAATTGTTGTAAAATGGAGGCAAGTGTTGAGGAAATCCAAGTCAGGATTTCAGGATTGGGGAGTCCACTCAACAGATCAAGGAACTATAAGCTCACAGTTGGAAAAGACCTTCCTACCTAAATACCTTCAAGTAGCTTGACCAACCCTTGTTGGGGTTATGCGAAGGGGAATATGGATCCTTTCCACTAGAATGTCAAAGCAACTGGACATTCTGAGTTCAGTGGTGATGGCCATTGAGACTTGATAAGATAGTGGGAGAATTAATAAATTCATTTATTATTTTTCATAAAATGTAATCAAGAATGTACTGATAAATCATCTCTTTTAATTTGTATAATCAATATAACAAACTCGTCAACCACCTTTTCTATGCGATCAATTCTGGATAAAGAAAATATCCTCACCTATAGTAACTTTCAAGAATGATTTAGGCGCCTTTGGGTTATCCTACTCCATGAACAAAAGTTTTACGTGCTGGGGTCCTCACTTCCTAATTTGCCCGCCCAAGGGGAAAGTGATGAAGATTTTATGGTCTATGATCAACATTTTAATGATGCACTCGACGTTCAATGTTTGATCCTATCATCAATGTCTAGTGAGCTCATGAAGTCTCATGAAGACATGGATGCCTATATCATGCTCAAGCACCTCCATGGTCTATACCAGGAGAGGGAAAGAAAGGAAAGGTTTGAGATCTCTAAGTCTCTATTTCAGAGAAATCTTGGAGAGGGTGCCCCGCTGGGCCTCATGTAGTCAATCTCATTGGCTATATTGAGCGCTTGGAGGTTCTAGGGTTTAAACTCCCTGAAGAACTGGGTACCGATCTCAATCTTGCATCACTCCCCCAAAGATTCTCTAAATTTGTTGTAAATTTCAACATAAACAACATTGAGAAGTCTCTATCTGATCTCCTTATCCTCATTCGCCATGTGGAAAATGATATGAAGTGTGAAAAGCCTTTTGTCTTTATGGTGAATAAAATGAAAGGGAAGGTGAAGAGATTTACGCCCAAAGATTCTTCAAGGCCTTCTAAGAAAAGGAAGATCAAAGGGGGGTCAAGAGAATAGGAGGCTGTTTGTTTCGCATGTGGCAAGAAGGGCCACTGGAAGAAAAACTGCACCCAGACAAGGAAGAAAGGGAAAGCTTCAGGTGCATTTGTTATTGAATGAAATCTATCTATTTCTACCAATTGGGTATTAGATACTGCTTGTGGTGCTCAAATCTGTATCCAAATACAAGAAGCAAGTAGATTTAGAAATATTGACTGAGATGAGGTGGATCTACGAGCAGCCAATTGAGCTAGACTCACTGTTGTAGCTGTCAGAGACTACCACCTCACATTTCCTATTTGGATGGTCTTGGTTTTTAAAGGCTGTTATTATATACCCTTTGTAACCAAAAACATTATTTCAGTATCCAGATTAGACACTGATGGATTCATCTTCTAGTTTATAAGTGGATGTTTCTACTTTTATAAAGATAGCATTTGTTTTGGTATGTGACATTTATATAACGACCATTATGTGTTATACTACACAAACCAAGTAATGGAAATTGATGACAAAGTTAATTCACATGACTCATACCACACCCAACTTTGGCATCACCGGCTAGGTCATGTCAATGAGAAACGTTTGACAAAATTACATCAATATGTGTATTTGGATTCTTTCAAACTAAAACCACTTGTTGTATTTCATGCGTGTTTACAAGTCAAAATGACCAAAGCCCCATTTAGTGGGAAAGGTGAAAGGGATAAAGAGCTTCTAGAATTAGTTCACACAGATGTGTGTGAACCATTTCCAGTTGAAGCAAGGGGTGGGTTCTCATACTTTATAACTTTTACTGATGATTTTAGTAGATATGGATATATTTACTTAATGAGGTATAAGTTAGATTCTTTTGATCGATTTAAAGAATACAAGAATGAAGTTTAGAACCATCTTGGTAAGAATATTAAGAAACTCTGCTCAGATAGAGGATGAGAATATCTTAATCAGGACTTCATTGATTTCTTACGGGAGTTTGGGATTTTATCTCAACTCACTCCTCCTTACACACCTTAGTGGAATGGTGTAAGTGAAAGGAGGAACCACACCGTGTTGGACATGGTGAGATCAGTGATGAGTCATGCAAGTATTCCATTATCCTTTTGGGGATATGCATTACAAACAGTATCACACATACTAAACCAAGTACAAACTAAATCGATAAATGGTATTCCATACGAGGTATGGAGTGGACACAAATCCATGTTATAGAATTTACATGTGTGGGGAAGAGAAGAATTTGTTAAGGCCTCTTTAGGTAACAAACTTGCACCCCGAGGCACAAAGTGTATCTTTATAGGATATCCCAAGGAAACAAGGGGATATTACCTATACAACCCCTTAGACAAAAAGGTTATAGTGGAAAGACACGCCATATTCCTTGAGAGGGAGAACATGTAACGACCCGAAATTTTTTAAATAAATTTTGTTTCCTAATTTTATGTGTTATTGTTATACTCAACAAAAATGTTTTATTTGATAAACATGATTATAATTAAAATGAGATCAGTGGGTTTTGACTATTATATAACCATCGGTCAACATGATCGCTGTGAACAAAATGTTTTGATTATTGTCTCTAAATATAAGTAATCTTGGTTAATTATTATAGAAAGAAGATTCGATGGCCTCACCTAGTGGTATTGGACCGATCGAAGCCCATCTAACAGAGCTTGGGAAGGAGGTAGCACCACTGGGCTTTGCTCTGGATCAAATCCAAGCCGAACTTCATCATGTGAAGCTGGAACGAAATCGCCTTCGTGAGAAGTTCAAACTGATAGAAATTACTACTCGGGCAATGTTGACTGAGCCGCCCCAAGCTTCTATCACCCTAGCACACCTTACTCTTAGTTCCTATGCTGGTATTATGAGGGGTTATGTAACGAGACCGTAACTACCTTGTGTAATCCTTGTTTTAAATAAAAATTGGGATTTCTTCTTATGATGAAGTTTATGAATTTTGAAATGACTGGATAAATATAGTATGCATATTTTTGATGAATTTTAGAAAAAGGATATTTTAAATATGTTTATGTAAACCCTAAATAATTAAAAATGTGTAATGATTTTCAAAAAATGGTCTTCTGCAATTATGTTCAGTACTAAATTTAGAGTCTAATAAGATCAACTTGATTTTTGATGAATAGTAAATTATGAATAGTGATTTTATGATTAGGATTAGCAATATGACCAAATGGATTAGTAATCTCACTTAAAGAAAGTTTTAAAATAATCTAGGCACCTTGATTAAGTAATGTGATTCAATAAATTAGTTAAATAACGGTTTCATTAATTATTATTCAAGTATTAGTTTTTTCGGGTGAATAGTGTTTTTTAATTAAAAATTTAATTAAAAATAATTAGAAAATTATTTTTATAAAAATGACTTTATTTTTGAACTCAGAGCATCGATATTATGTTATGGTAATTTTTGGGGTTTTTTCTGAAAAAAATGAATTTTCGATGAATAGTATTTTTATTTAAAAATTAAATTAAAAATATTTAGAAAATTATTTTTATAAAATGGATTTCATTTTTGAAATCAGAGCATTGATATTTGGTTAATGTGAAATTTTGGGATTTTTCTGAGAAAGTTGAATTTTCAGTGAATAGTAAAAATACAGTTTTAGGGTTTCGGTATGTTTAATGACATCATAACGGTGTCATGATGATGTCATGAGATCTTTTGAGGGTTGTCCGGCCAAGGGTGATGAATTATTGTTTTGGGGGCCCCATGTGGCCTAACTCCATGATAAATGACAAGGGAGAGCACATGGGTTTGAGAAAAGCACATGTGAGGTGTCCCTTGGCCATTAATGCCTTGTCCCCTCACTTTCCCTATAAATACCAAGCCCTCCTCTCATCCATTCGACTCCCCACTAATTCCCAACGAATTTCTGGTCTCATTACCTCCCAAGGAGTCCTCCCAAGGTGCCCCCAAGCCCTCAAGGTCCCAACCTTTGAGGTTTAAGAGTTACATTTTAAGGTAAGGGATCCGACCTCTCTCTTTCTTTTCAAGTAATCTCTTTTATGTCTTTTCTTTTATACTCCATGTTCTTATGTTGGAGGATGTTCTTTTATATTCATCCTACTGCCTATTTCATTTTCATATGATGAGAGACCCCCCCTTTCTCTCATCAATTCGTTTTAAGAATGTTTAAGTGGCGCCGTTAGGCTGCTGAATTTTTAAGGGATTCTTTCACCTTCCTCGTTTTCAAGTTCTATTTTCATTCAAGTCTTTCATGTTCCTTTTTGTTATATTGGGGTATGATCTCTATATATATCATACTGGACTCTTATGTTCATATGATGAGAGACCCCATTTTATCTCTTCAATTCAGTATTTTGATGTTTTAAGTGGCGCCGTTAGGCTGCCGAATTTTTTAGTGGTTCTTCACCCTTCTCGTTTTGAAGTTCTACTTTCATGTCAATCATTTCAAGTTACTTTTTGTTATATTGGGGTATGATCTCTATATATATCATACTGGAATCTTATGTTCATATGATGAGAGACCCCATTTGATCTCTTCAATTCAGTATTTTGATGTTTTAAGTGGCGCCGTTAGGCTGCCGAATTTTTAAGTGGTTCTTCACCCTTCTCGTTTTGAAGTTCTACTTTCATGTCAATTCTTTCAAGTTCCTTTTTGTTATGTTGGGGAATTATCTCTATATCTATCATACTTAACTCTTATTTTCACATGATGAGAGATCCTATTTGATCTTTTCAAATCATTTTTGTTGATGTTTAAGTAACGCCGTTAGGCTGCCGAACTTTCATAAGAGAAATCTAATTTTTTTTCTTCCTTCCATGTTTTTCATTTCAAATGGTATGTCCTTGAAATCTCATTACCATGATCATGTATCCTTCTTATTCTGTCCATGTACTATTTTATGGGTCATTTATGAATGTTTGACCCATTTTACCTCTCTTTTAATGTCTTCTAAACCCTCAGAACATTGCCGTTATGCTGCAGAATTTCTGTCTCAAAATGTCTATCTCTTTTTCTAAAGTCCCTTTTAAGTGAATACTCAAAGCTCTTTCTTCTAAAGGGGTATTCACATATATACCAAAATGTTCTATTTTAAATTCTGGGATTTACATACATGAGACCCACCTTCCTTTTCTGTGGGTTTTAAAGTGATATAAAGATCATGTCTTTAAAGCAGTTTTTAAAAAGTTATGATTATGAAATGAAACCCATTTCCTTTATGCTATATGGGTTATTTATGAAATGTTTTATGATGATATATGTGGCTCACATGATAATAAAGGCAAATTTAAGGGTGCGCCCTGATAGCGCTCCAATGCATTGGGTAATGATATAACCACTAGAGATTACAATTTTCACGATACCTTGGTGAATAACCTTGGTAATTTTAAAATGACACCATGGGGATGGACCTTGGTGATATGTTCATGATTGTCTATGTTAAATGATGTAGCCACATCTTCAAGTTATGAAAAAGTTTTATTTTTATTATGATATTCCTCATGATTTCATTTTCATGCATTAAAGTTCTTTTCATGACTTTATTGATGTATCTCAAGTTCATATGTAAAATGTTTCACTTGTTTCCCTTGCTGGGCCTTCTGCTCACCCTTCCTTTTGATGTATGTCCCCAGGTTATGAGATGCAGTAATGAGCCTAGGGTTAACATGAGGAGAAGCCTTACAAGTGTTTAAGAAGAATGTTTTTTTTTGTTTCATGTTTTATGTTCCTTGTTTCCAAGACACTAAACCTTAAAGATACTCAGTTCCGTGTAATGGAATGAAAAGTTATGTTATAAAAAGACGGGATGCTATAGTTGTTATCAAAGGATGGTTTAGTTATTTGTGGAAATTAGGATATGAAAACTCTAGGAGGAACCCTATAGAAAAGTTTAATATAGGAAATCTTCCTGGTATTTTGGTGAGTATTGAGTAAGGGGTTGCCAAGAAAATACATCCCTGTCTGGATACGAGCAGGTAGAGGTGGCTCTGGCACAGATGTACATAGGGGTAAAACCCGAAAACACCACTTTGAGCTAGACTCGAACGAGAATTGGTACACGACAACGGGCCTTGCTGCACTCTTGGTTACGACACTCCCGGGGGATATGCTTTGGTAAATTCATAAGCTTGGTATGAAGCATTGTTAATGGAACAAAGATAAAATAAAATAAAGGTTCACATAAGAATATATGATCATTCATAACCTAGATGGGAACCTAGGAGATCACAAGTTAGGGTATACCTTTCATATACAAGTTATCCTTATATGCTTTCAGTTCCTTTTCATGATTATTAGCTAAGTACTTAAGCCCCTAATTATGCTTTCTCTTCTTAGTTAATGGTGGGAAATGGAAGAACATGTTCCGACAACCAATGTGATAGGAAATGCGACGATTTTCGTATTAATATGATAGGTATGATTAGGGGATTAAAATATAATTATTATTTTGGAAGACGTTCATTATTTTGGGAACCATATTTGATCGAGGTAAATAGATTACTACGGTATTTTCATTGAGGAGTAAGGTTGACTTATATTTTGAAGAATCGATGAATTTAAGGTGAACTTATAGTAATTTAGGTTACTTATGGGAATGACTAACCTATCTTGGGTAAAATATGTTTAGGTTAGCTACTTTTTATAAGATGTTAGGAGTGGTTGATGTTGTCTGGAGATGAACAATGAAGTTGTTTTGGAAGACTATGTTATCAAATCCTTATTGTATTTGGGTTTCAATCTTAGTTTGGTTTGTTTTGAGGAATTTTAAGGACCGTTATTTATGGAATGGTCTATGATGAACTTTGGGTAGTACCATGGAACTTTGATGATTTAAAAGTAGTTTCCATTCCTATGGGATTCTTTCTTTTTGAAGAGTTGTTTTACCTTAACCTCTCTGTTTTTGGGATAATGTTTAAAGATAGAAGAAATAGATAGTTAATCTTTTGTAGATTATGTGATTCTATAGAAGATGATTCTTGTGCTTTTATGAGACCAAGTGTTTTTGAATTCTCATCATTTGGAGAAAAGATTAGTGTTGGTAGGGACTTGTTAAAGGATGAAACTCTACTTGAAGGTAGGTATATTTTCTTATGTTTTTGTTCTATGTAGTAAATGAAATCCTCAAAATTATGAAAAGAAACGTAAAACAAAAATGTTGTTGGTTTACGTTTCCTACTAGGTAATCAAAGACCGTTTACACACATCATAAGTTTGGTATTTTCTCATGGTTAACTTTCTCCTAATCATGTTCTCTATCACTCTCCCTCAGAACTTGACCCTTTGTTTTTTCCTCCATGTCCATGTTTTCCTACATGGAACCCTAGTGTGGGTTAACTCGGGTGACCATTGTACTTCCCTTTCTTTATTTTAAAGTAATAGTTTTACTGACTCCTTTTTCGATGTGGGACTTTCAATGAAATTTCAAAACCCAATTTTAAAATTGCGAGGACGCAATTTCTTAAGTGGGGAAGATTGTAACGACCCGAAATTTTTTAAATAAATTTTGTTTCCTAATTTTATGTGTTATTGTTATACTCAACAAAAATGTTTTATTTGATAAACATGATTACAATTAAAATGAGATCAGTGGGTTTTGACTATTATATAACCATCGGTCAACATGACCGCTGTGAACAAAATGTTTTGATTATTGTCTCTAAATATAAGTAATCTTGGTTAATTATTATAGAAAGAAGATTCGATGGCCTCACCTAGTGGTATTGGACCGATCGAAGCCCATCTAACAGAGCTTGGGAAGGAGGTAGCACCACTGGGCTTTGCTCTGGATCAAATCCAATCCGAACTTCATCATGTGAAGCTGGAACGAAATCGCCTTCGTGAGAAGTTCAAACTGATAGAAATTACTACTCGGGCAATATTGACTGAGCCGCCCCAAGCTTCTATCACCCTAGCACACCTTACTCTTAGTTCCTATGCTGGTATTATGAGGGGTTATGTAACGAGACCGTAACTACCTTGTGTAATCCTTGTTTTAAATAAAAATTGGGATTTCTTCTTATGATGAAGTTTATGAATTTTGCAATGACCGGATAAATATAGTATGCATATTTTTGATGAATTTTAGAAAAAGGATATTTTAAATATGTTTATGTAAACCCTAAATAATTAAAAATGTGTAATGATTTTCAAAAAATGGTCTTCTGCAATTATGTTCAGTACTAAATTTAGAGTCTAATAAGATCAACTTGATTTTTGATGAATAGTAAATTATGAATAGTGATTTTATGATTAGGATTAGCAATATGACCAAATGGATTAGTAATCTCACTTAAAGAAAGTTTTAAAATAATCTAGGCACCTTGATTAAGTAATGTGATTCAATAAAATAGTTAAATAACGGTTTCATTAATTATTATTCAAGTATTAGTTTTTTCGGGTGAATAGTGTTTTTTAATTAAAAATTTAATTAAAAATAATTAGAAAATTATTTTTATAAAAATGACTTTATTTTTGAACTCAGAGCATCGATATTATGTTATGGTAATTTTTGGGGTTTTTTCTGAAAAAAATGAATTTTCGATGAATAGTGTTTTTATTTAAAAATTAAATTAAAAATATTTAGAAAATTATTTTTATAAAATGGATTTCATTTTTGAAATCAGAGCATTGATATTTGGTTAATGTGAAATTTTGGGATTTTTCTGAGAAAGTTGAATTTTCAGTGAATAGTAAAAATACAGTTTTAGGGTTTCGGTATGTTTAATGACATCATAACGGTGTCATGATGATGTCATGAGATATTTTGAGGGTTGGCTGGCCAAGGGTGATGGATTTTTGTTTTGGGGGCCCCATGTGGCCTAACTCCATGATAAATGACAAGGGAGAGCACATGAGTTTGAGAAAAGCACATGTGAGGTGTCCCTTGGCCATTAATGCCTTGTCCCCTCACTTTCCCTATAAATACCAAGCCCTCATCTCATCCATTCGACTCCCCACTCATTCCCAACGAATTTCTGGTCTCATTACCTCCCAAGGAGTCCTCCCAAGGTGCCCCAATCCCTCAAGGTCCCAACCTTTGAGGTTTAAGAGTTACATTTTAAGGTAAGGGATCCGACCTCTCTCTTTCTTTTCAAGTAATCTATTTTATGTCTTTTCTTTTATACTCCATGTTCTTATGTTGGAGGATGTTATTTTATATTCATCCTACTGCCTATTTCATGTTCATATGATGAGAGACCCCCCCTTTCTCTCATCAATTCGTTTTAAGAATGTTTAAGTGGCGCCGTTAGGCTGCCGAATTTTTAAGGGATTCTTTCACCTTCCTCGTTTTCAAGTTCTATTTTCATTCAAGTCTTTCATGTTCCTTTTTGTTATATTGGGGTATGATCTCTATATATATCATACTGGACTCTTATTTTCATATGACGAGAGACCCCATTTGATCTCTTCAATTCAGTATTTTGATGTTTTAAGTGGCGCCGTTAGGCTGCCGAATTTTTTAGTGGTTCTTCACCCTTCTCGTTTTGAAGTTCTACTTTCATGTCAATCATTTCAAGTTCCTTTTTGTTATATTGGGGTATGATATCTATATATATCATACTGGAATCTTATGTTCATATTATTATATCCCCCATTTGATCTCTTCAATTCAGTATTTTGATGTTTTAAGTGGCGCCGTTAGGCTGCCGAATTTTTAAGTGGTTCTTCACCCTTCTCGTTTTGAAGTTCTACTTTCATGTCAATTCTTTCAAGTTCCTTTTTGTTATGTTGGGGAATTATCTCTATATCTATCATACTGAACTCTTATTTTCACATTATGAGAGATCCTATTTGATCTTTTCAAATCATTTTTGTTGATGTTTAAGTAACGCCGTTAGGCTGCCGAACTTTCATAAGAGAAATCTAATTTTTTTTTCTTCCTTCCATGTTTTTCATTTCAAATGGTATGTCCTTGAAATCTCATTACCATGATCATGTATCCTTCTTATTCTGTCCATGTACTATTTTATGGGTCATTTATGAATGTTTGACCCATTTTACCTCTCTTTTAATGTCTTCTAAACCCTCAGAACATTGCCGTTATGCTGTAGCATTTCTATCTCAAAATGTCTATCTCTTTTTCTAAAGTCCTTTTTAAGTGAATACTCAAAGCTATTTCTTCTAAAGGGGTATTCACATATATACCAAAATGTTCTATTTTAAATTCTGGGATTTACATACATGAGACCCACCTTCCTTTTCTGTGGGTTTTAAAGTGATATAAAGATCATGTCTTTAAAGCAGTTTTTAAAAAGTTATGATTATGAAATGAAACCCATTTCCTTTATGCTATATGGGTTATTTATGAAATGTTTGATGATGATATATGTGGCTCACATGATAATAAAGGCAAATTTAAGGGTGCGACCTGATAGCGCTCCAATGCATTGGGTAATGATGTAACCACTAGAGATTACAATTTTCACGATACCTTGGTGAATAACCTTGGTAATTTTAAAATGACACCTTGGGGATGGACCTTGGTGATATGTTCATGATTGTCTATGTTAAATGATGTAGCCACATCTTCAAGTTATGAAAAAGTTTTATTTTTATTATGATATGCCTCATGATTTCATTTTTATGCATTAAAGTTCTTTTCATGACTTTATTGATGTATCTCAAGTTCATATGTAAAATGTTTCACTTGTTTCCCTTGCTGGGCCTTCTGCTCACCCTTCCTTTTGATGTATGTCCCCAGGTTATGAGATGCAGTAATGAGCCTAGGGTGAACATGAGGATAAGCCTTACAAGTGTTTAAGAAGAATGTTTTTTTTGTTTCATGTTTTATGTTCCTTGTTTCCAAGACACTAAACCTTAAAGATCCTCAGTTCCGTGTAATGGAATGAAAAGTTATGTTATAAAAAGACGGGATGCTATAGATCATATCCAAAAGATATAGTGGGATTGAGATAGACTTAGATGAAGTCTAGGTTCAAGATACACAGGAGTTGGCACAAGAACAGATTCCATAAAGCCTCATGGAAGAAAAATCTGTTACAGAGACACAAGACCTACGTAGGAGCATGAGAGAGGTGAGTGAACCAGAATGATATGGTTTTCTTGTCACCGAGGATAGTGACTCATTCGTGGTTGACAATGATGATCCTCTTACCTACAAGGAAGCAGTTGAAGGCACAGACGCTGCCAAGTGGCAAGAAGCCATGAATTCTGAAAAAGATTCCATGTACCAAAACCAAGTCTAGATTTTGGTTGATCCTCTAGTTGATGTAAAGCCTGTTGGTAATAAATGGGTATTCAAGAAGAAACTGGAAATAGAGGGGCAAGCCACCACCTATAAGGCACAAATGGTTGAAAAAGTTTTTAGACAACATCAAGGAATTGACTATGATGAAACCTTTTCACCGGTTAAGATACTAAAATCCATTAGAATTCTACTGGCCATTTCCGATTACCATGACTATGAAATTTGGAAAATGGATGTCAAAACATCATTCCTTAATGGGAACCTCCAAGAAGATGTCTACATGACACAACCTGAAGGGTTTGTGACTCCAAAGGATGCCAACAAGGTATGCAAGTTGAATAAATCCATTTATGGATTAAATAAAGTATCAAGGTCATGGAACATTCATTTTGATGAAGTCGTAACAGAATTTGGATTTTTTAAGAATGAATGTGAGCCTTATGTATAAAAAAGGTTTAGTGTAAGTGCAGTTGTTTTCCTAATAGTATATGTTGATGACATGTTAATAATTGGAAACGATGTACCTGTCTTACAATCAGTTAAGGAATGGTTGGATAAATGATTCTCTATGAAAGACTTGGGTAAGGCAGCATATATTCTAGGGATCAAGATCCATCATGATATATCCAAGAGAATGATGGGCCTAAGTCAAAGTACATACATTGACAAGATACTGAAGATATTCAATATGGAAAAATCCAAGAGGGGATTGTTTCCAGTGTCACATGGCATTCATCTTTCCAAGAAAATGTGTCCTCAGACACATGAGGAAAGAAAGAAAATGGAAAGGATCTCTTACAAATCAACTATTGGGCCGGTCATGTATGCTAGGCTATGTGCAAGTCTAGATATTTCTTACACATTAAGTGTGGTAGGTAGATATAAAGATGATCTAGGATACTTCCATTGGATGGCAGTCAAGACTATCCTTAAGTATCTAAGGCGTACTAAGGATATGTTCATGGTTTATAGAGGAGATGAGGAACTAATCATCAGAGGACATGTAGATGCTAGTTTCTAGACTGATCAAGATGACATGAAGTCACAGACTGGATACATATTCAGTTTGAATGGAGGTGCAGTGAGCTGGTAGAGCTCAAAACAAGGTGTGGTGGTAGATTCTATAGCGGAGTCTGAGTATATCGCAGCTTCTGAGGTAGCTAAAGAATCAGTATGGATGCGAAGCTTCATCCAAGAGTTGGATGTAGTACCTAGTAGTAAAGATCCTATCACACTCTATTGTGATAATACTGCAGTGGTGGAACTTTCAAAAGAGCCAAGGTCACATCAGTGGACAAAGCACATACTTCAGAAGTATCATCTCTTGAGGGATTTTTATCAGAGAGGTGAAGTTGCAGTGAGCAGTATTTCCACGGAATATAATGTGGTGGACCCCTTGACTAAAGCCTTGGATCAGTAGAAACATGATCATAATGTGAGGTCTCGTGGACTAAAAGTCATAGGTAGTTGTCTCTAGTCCAAGTGGGAGTTTGTTAGGGTTGGTGTCATGAGAACCAACTATTTTTTACTTCGATTACTTGAATGTTCACTTATTATATATTGTTCATTGTTCTGCATGAATATAATATAATAATGTCCTAGAATATTTGTTTCTTTTTTAAGGTTATGGAAGATCCCTGATATGATGAGAAACTTGAAATTATATAACAATATTCTTAAATAAAGTTCTATGGTTGGATGACATACTATGATAGGAAACATAGTATACAAACTGTCATGTGCGAGTACTCATAAGAAGACGAGACTCTCTCTCATGAAGTTCTCACTTGGTAATCTTCAAAATATGATATTATAAGAATAGACCCACCAGTAGTAATTCCACATGTCTTGGTGTCATCAGACATTACTATCTAGGAGTGTGTGTAATGGTACTTAGAATGGAAGATTATCATTAACTCATGTCATGACTTGTGCACTTAGATTTGCTAAAGAAAACCGTCACGATGATAGTTGGCGAGAAGTAGGGTATGTTGGGTGAGTCACGAATGACATGTTGTTAATGGATAATTCGAGGAAGGATTTGTCCCTTCCATTTATGGAAGTTGATATCTCGGACCTTTGATTGAAATGGAACCGTCGCACAAAATTCCATGGTCGTGGTGAAACAACGAGTTTATTTCAGGTAGTCAAATAACGACAGATCAAACATATAGGTTTATGACACTACCATGAAACCTTCTTGATGAGATATTAAGACAAAGGGATTAAATTACATGGTAAGAATTCGTATGGGGTGACGCGTCAATGTGGCATCAACTTCTTTCTCTTGGGTGCCTTGACCCGTTCCTAGATAGTAATATTGGACTTTAGGCAAGCCCGCCTAATGCCAACAAGAAAGAGACCTAGAGGGTCACAAACTAAGTGTATCCAAGTATCTCAAGTATAATAAAGATTATTTCCGTATGTGGTTTAATAATTATTCAAGGAAGCCTAAATATTTTTAATGATGGAGGAAGAAGGAAATGAAAAATACGATATATATACGTCGTGTATTAATGATTACACGCCATGTAGTTTTTAATGGAAAACAAGTACACACCGTGTATTAATGATTAAAAGCTATGTAGTTTCATGGAAAACAAGTACACTCCATGTATTAATGATTTCATAATGTGTAGTTTTATTGAAAACAAGTACATGCCATGTATTAATGATTACACGCCGTGTAGTTTTCCAGTCGGGATTTTGAGGATATAATATTTTTTATTAAATTATATTTATTATAATCAGTGTGGGAGCATGTCAAGGAATTAATTATTTGACATGAAGGTTTTAAATAAGAGTCAATGAAATAAATAAAACATGTAATGTGTTTATTTATTGTCATAAATCTACAACATCAAACCCAATCATAAATATCCTCACAACCCCAACTATTTTCCTTGAAGAGAATCATTGTGCACAAAAATTCTGAAGAATTCTCTCAAGACTGAAATAACCTTTTCCTCCAAGAACACTCTAAATACCGAGAGAGATCATCTTCCATCGGATCAATATGATCTAAGGTGGACAACACAAGCATATGTTTCTCCATGCTAGCACCTAGAGACTCCTTTGGCGACATCCAGAGATATGAGGTGCACATGTGGATCAACGCTAGAGGAAGTCTACACTTGGATTCTTCAACGCAATAATGAATCACATCGGAACGTGATCAAGAATATCAATGAAGAAAGAACACCCTAAAAGAACTTCTTGTCAATTAATTAAATTAATTATAATCAACCTGTGACGATCCACTTTTGTGGTTCCGATACCTTTCTTCTTCTTTGTCCATTTCTATGAAATGATCCATGGAGACTAGCGTTTATCATCGTATTGATCCCAGATTGATCATTGCTAATGAAAAAAAATCCAAGTGGGCACATCCACCCATGAGCTTCCACTATGCCCGAAACCTTCAGAATCTTGAATTACAACAGATAAATATATGAGGGATTCAAGGACTCCATCATTAAGTGAAGCAAGATCGCAACTTGGCTCTTTATTTTAAAACAGTTTTTGGTGAGAATTATTCGTAGATGCTCTCTTACACTTATTTAGGTCCACATATTGGGAGAAGTGGTTATCGTGGGTAGGTGTATATGCCTTCCTTGGAGTGGTCATCAGAATGGGCCGATTACCTCCAGTTGTAAAGGGTGTATGTTCCCGATCCTGTTTTCGGTATTATATGTGGGAGTATGCCCCATAACCCTCCTAGAATATATTAGGGGTATGTAGATACTCCGAGATGGAATGAAGACGTTTCATCCTAGTTATGAGGATATATTTAGGTGCATGTTCCCCTGGTACTATTGAAGTTATTATTATGATATTCTGGCATGCTTCTAGAATATGGTCATGAATTTGTGTCTGCTCTTTCACCATTTCTAAGATGTGTTTGGTGACTTCAGTGGCCACAACATGAATATAAGTCCATTATGTATCGAGAGTAGGTGTATGTTCCTACTACTATCCTCCTTTTACTGTCAATGGGTACTGATAGTACTCATGTATGGGGGAAAAGAGTTGAGTCTGCCCCAGATTTGTTGTCGGAGCTTTCCAACTAACTTCTATGGGTGCTACAAAATGAGACTATTAGAAAGCTTGATGAATACTGGAAGGTGTATGTACTAGCTATATATTTCCCATCAAACATGGTTGATGAACTTCTTTCAATACTGGCAGATGAAACTGCTGGAAGAATTGGTGAGTGTAAGCAGGTGTATGTTCCTATTTACCAGTTGCCACAACATTTGAATGGAGGGATTCCTTAAATGATGTCAGACGAGCCTAATGACAGGCTAATAAGTTTTAAACAGGTGTATGTGATTATTCACAATACTCCATTAAATTTTCCTGGTGGGATTGGTGGGTAGCTACCAGACGAGAATGCTGGGCAGCGAAATTAGGACGGACGAGTGTATGTGCCCGATCATTATTTTCCATCAAGTTAGGTTGATAGACTTATCCAGATGAGGAAAAGGTAAGAATATACTCCCTATTGTCTGAACTTTGTCCCTAGTGGTTTGTCTTGAGTGCCCGGGTCTAAGGGACCTGGTCCGAACATCCAGAGGCAACAACCCCATCATGTTGGGGGTTCACTACCATGCGATTCTTCTGGCTGATATTTTTGGTGGGAGTCCTCAGGAAGAACCCCTGCATCTTTGAATTGTGCCCATGAGTGACCTCTTGATCCACCTCCTTGTAGTATGGGAGGGACTGGTTGTTGTGTTCTGGGGATAAGGACCCAAAATGGTTGAAGACGGTGGTTGACAGTGTCTACTTCTTGATCATCGGTCATCGTTGACCGAAAGATCAAGGGTTGTTATTAACCTGGAGATCCTATCGAGAAGCCTCCGAGGTTGGGATAGTTCTGTGTTGATGGTACCTCCTTTACCAACACATTGGAGACCTAGCATTGAAGATGATGAGTGGGTGATGAAGTCCTTCCCGTGGATGAGGATCCAGCTCAAGTAGTGGCTGGGAAATTCACAGGTGTCATCTTGAATAAATCCATTTTGGACTGAAGGAAGTTATGAGAAAAAAATTGAGAACAATAATAAAATCCATTAAAGAAACATATTTTATATGGATACATGTGTGATTGATTTCTTTGTCTAGAATTCCTTTATCAATTTATATGGGCATGAAAAATGGATAACATTATTAACTTGGTTATGTATTTATGTCGGGTTCACCATTTTCATTTCGTAGTTCCTTGAAACATGTGTTATAGTATAAGAATCACTAATTATAGGTGGTTTCTATTGGATTTATTCATGGAAATGGAAACATCCAATAGTTCTTTATTCAAAAGGGACCCCCTTTCCAAAGGACTATGTTCATTAAGTTTGAACATTACGATACTTAAGAACATGCATTGGTTGAGAGGATGGGAGGTCTGACTCATCACACCCTTTTAGGGGGAATTATTGTCTACTATGGGACTCTCTTTATAAATTTAAGACATTTTCATGAATCCTTATTAATTCTCTAAGTATAACATAAGTTTCCCTTGGAATTTTCAATCACTTATTAACATGTGTGAAATTTTGAATCATCTGTATGTATTCGAGGTTCTTCATTAATGGAGATATCTATATGTATTCAAAGTTATCCATCAATGGTATCCTCTCATATGCTATTTAAAGATTCTTTTAATAATCGTTATGATGATACTGGTTTTTAATCCACTCAGTGAGGCACACTGGAATTTATTGTCGTCCAGGGAGAGGAAGGTTTGTTTTGGTATTGAGATCATACCCATAAAATAGGCTACCTACGTATCCTTGTGAAAGGAATCATAACCCTCATAGTTCAATGCCTCATAATGGGATACATAATACCTTTTAAGGTTATTTGATAATGACCTAGACATACAGTTTAATGTCATGTGGTAAGGACATCTAAGAGAAAGGTGCTTAGTCAAAGTTTGGTCTGGGAATTATGACGAATAATCCCAAGGAACTTGGAAAGGATATGGGTTTCAAAGTAAGGTTATACCCTGTTGGTAATATAGACCAAGGAGAACAGGGTTGATTTGAAGTGTTGGGTTTGAACCTCAAAGAGGATTCCTATGTATCCCATTTGGATGGGAATCAAATCCTACATGGTTCAATGAGTCTCATAGGAGAGTATAGTACTTTCAGAGAAATGATTTTGGGCTTACTTCTTGAAAGGGATGCCTTGGTGATTTGGGGGTTTAATTTAGGGCTTATTCCTAACGAGGATGCCTAGATTAAGGGAATTAGGGTTAGATTTTTGAAGAGAATATCCAATGAGCTCGGGACCTGAGAAGGCTTCCTACACATACCAATTATGATGGGAATTATAGTTATCATAGTTCATTCACCGTGTTGGGGATTATACATGAGAGCTTCCCATTTGAGGGGACATTATTGGGTGAACCCTTTTGTAAGGGATCCCTTTTGAGATTGGGCCTTGAAGTAGGCATCCTACGTATCCTGGTTTGAATAGGAATCAGAGTTCTCATAGTTTAAGAGGTCTTGTGAAAATGTTGTGATCATGATAAATCTATAAGACCATGTGATTAATAATTGGTGTGAGAAACAAGAGGATGACAAAAATTAAACAAAGTAACCCACACTTTTCCTCCTCAACTGGTGGAATAGGATGTGCCTACAATGGCGATGGTAGATGAGGTTAAGGTGACTAGGAAAGAGGGTGAGGCAACGAGACTTCCCTCTATTCTCTTTACATTGGACAAGGGTCCAATATAAGGAAAGGGTGAATGTGAAGGAAGAAGAGAAGAGCAAAACTATAACCTTATACTTGAAAGGTTAGAGGCTTAAACCAGGATGGTTTCCCTTGAATTGGTCCTGGTAGGGGAGAGAGACTTCTCCTTTTTTCAAAAGGAAAAGTAGGTGTGAACCGTACCTTCCCTGCTAGAGACCTAATGTTTCAAGTCTTAGAGATGATAAGGGGAGGTCAGAACCCAAACCCTAATCCTCCAAATTGGGAACTTCCCAACACTATTCATGGGATAAATGTCCATGTGACTACGAATATACAAACCCAAGACACTCCATGAATCCTAACCACATTGTGAAACAAATGCAGGAAACCTATGACTGCAGATATAAAAACCCTAATATGAGACACACTGGTGTGCTATTACCAAATATTTGATAAGTCAAGAGGTTTTAGAATAGGTATCAATAGAATCCATTTCAGACAAGGGTGCCAATGAATAAGAATCCTTTCCACTAATGGCTTTGAGGAGGGATTTATGGATTGTAGACTGAAGAGAGTAGGTGAATCAAAGAGAGGTGCTCAAGTAGATACTGGCACACAAGTATGGGTGCACAAGTAGGTTTGGGCGACCAGATGTTCACTTAAGTTACAAAAAACCTAGATTTTAATACTTGGGCGAGACCTAACTCAAGCCTTCAAGAGTATTCACAGGTACTCCTAGAAGTGGGGCGCTCAAGTTCTTGTGAGAGGAATAGGTGGCGCACAAGTGTCTATGATTCAGGGAGGTTGGGAACTTTAGGCGCACACATTTTATGAATTTAAAACACTAAAAGGACTTAAGTCCTATGATCCTTATTCAATTCCTCTACTTTAGGTGTTAAAGAACTACCTTGAAAGTTTCAAAAGACTTAGGTGAAGCACTAGGGTGACCAAAGCAGCAATTAGGCTTCAGGGAAATTCGTCTATAAAAATGAAGGCCCCAAGGTTCTGTTTATAGGAAAAATTAAGACCCTAGATGAAAAGAGATTTGGGTGTGCAATTACCTTGCGTTCTGAAAATGTTTGGATAGACTAAGGCGATCCAATGTACATGCCTTTGGAAACCTTGATTTTCTTCATGTGTTTCCTCCTTTTTTCTAAGGTATTTACCTCTGTCATTTTTTAAACACTATGATGGAACAAAGTGTCAATAGAGTTGATGGAAAGATTTATGGATATTGAGGTAAATATATCTATCCACCCGAGTACCTCTTGTTGTGATGATTTGGTTTTATTCACTAAGAAGGAAAATGGTGTCCTCAGGATATGTGTATATTATAGGGAGCTAAAACAAGTTATGATAAAGAATCAACATCCCTTTCCAAGAATTTATGAACGTTTTTGATTTGATGAGGGGAGCCTTATGGTTCTCTAAGATTAACCCATGGTTGGGTTATCATTTTTTATGGTTCAATACAAAGGATATATCAAAAAAAACATTTAGGAGTAGGTACTGGTTGTATGTGTTCCCAACGATTCCATTAAGCTTGAATAATGTTCTAGTGGTGTTCACTCCTCTCATAAAATAAGTTTTACCCCTATATGGAATTATTTTTCATGGTTTTCATTAGTATTCCCAGTGGACTATAATGAAACACTTAAGAGTAGGTGGGGGGGATCAGGTGTTTTTAAATACTTTTTCTAAAAACCAATTATTCTTTAAACATTTATACCCTCTTTGGTTTTGTGAAACTCTATCACCTATTAGGATGTAAATAGATCACTTGGTTCTTACCCAAGAATACATGGAACTTATACTATAAATCTACACAACTTCCATTTATTTGAAATCTATAACTAAATACTCAATTTTTTCTTCTCAAACTTAGAAATATAATATCATGTATAAACCAATTCTTCATATGCACACAACCTTGGCTTCAGGTAGTCTATCTTCTTCTCTATTATTTTTCATTGAAACTTAGATGATCTCCAGATTCAGAACTAGTTCATATCTTATTTATTATTCACTATAACATGAATTGACCAATTCTTATTCTTATTTCCCAATATTTTTAGTTTCTATCATCTTCACTAGTATCTCAACCACATATCTTCACAACAACGACTCTTATTTTTTTCTTTTCTTCTTCCTTGATATTATCGATGTCATATATGTGGGTGGGTGCATTAACTTTATTGTTTCATTTAAAATATACATAAATGGTTAATCATATGGACTCTATCACTTATAACCAAAATATCCATAATAGAGTATCTATATTTGTCTTCCCATGATTTTTCATGTGCTTATTTTTTTTACTCGAAGATATATTCCAAGAATAACCTTATTAAATAATCCATATTTTTAAACTCGACAATAAAGATCTTCAATAATGATCTAAATTGAGATTGAATCATCTTTATAAATATAATTTCCAAAAAATCCATACTTAAATCTTACCATTTGTGTGAAAATATTACACATCACTTCATATCTACAGCAAGAACACTTCCTCTTATGGTGTGAGAACCTCATAGATACCATATATAGAAATCATCTTGAGTCTATAAATAGTAGAATATCTACCTCTTAATTATTATCCTCATTTATTCTTGGATGAATATATATACATGTCTCTCTTCCAGCATCCTCAACATTCATTACATTTTTTATTTCCAAATTTAAATAAATCTAGAAGTCTTATCACTTTTTAATCATGGAAAAATTCTTTTCCTTCTGTATCAGTATCTTTGATCTCCTTCTCATTATACATGGATATTTTTTAAACTCATACATCTATCATTGTTCACAATGATTTATGAATTGGTTGTAAAATCAATTTTCAATGTGAATATATTTATATTTTTCTTGAAAAACTTGTAAATTCCCTTTCTTCAACAAGAAATATATGCAGCTTCTCCTCTTCCATTTTAGGATTGAATCATGAATTCTCAAAGATTCATGTTTTTTTGAACTTTAATACATATCAAAATCATTAAAATATTTTCATTTCATCAAATTTAACCAATTATAAAAACTTAAATTTTCATCTATCTTTGATCTTCCCTTTCTAAAGATGATTATGATCTCCATTTAGTTTTATTTCTTAGATCACAAAAATTTCTTGGTTTATTTATATCCGAATCATTGTAGAATAACTCTTATATAATCCCAAACCATTTTAATCTTATGATATTAGATCAATAAATAATATATTTCATCTAAAAAGTCCTCAATTTTTTATAAGTATGACATGACACATATGATCAACCCTTCACACATAAGTTTGTTATGGTGACACATATTCTAAGGAAGATGAAACATACTCTTATTAGGAAACACACATATGCTCAGACTAATTTTCCAATTTTTTATATCTACTAAGAGTCACACATATACTGGATAGAAAACATACATACAAAACCCATAATGGTATGCATGTTGGAGCCTAATGACACATACACTAGACAAAATGACATGCATATTGGATTAAGTACTTTTCCTTTTTTCTAATTCCTAGGATGAAATTCAAGAATATGTGAAATTAAATTGAAAGGGATTCTAAGTATCTCAAGCCTTCTTCAACCATCATCCAAGGGTTTATACACACTAAATACAACATCCATTATACTTGGTACACTATAGATGGTCTCTACATACTATAGGATATCCTCTCTACTTATTTGAATCTATTTTATCCTCTTGAATAATAATTACTAGACATATCTTGTAATAGTTTAGTAGGCAACTCTTTCCTCAGGTTATTCACCTCCTTGTAAAAGTTTTAGGTAGCACTTACAACCTCATCACATGTCATAGACATGAAAAATAGTACAAAAAATAATCATATTTGATCTTTTACATTCTTCTATAATGAAATTAGACTATGTATCTTGTAATAGACCATAATTTCTCTTTAAAAAAAATATGTCTCTAAAATCCTTAAAGAACAATGTATAAATCATCAGATGTTATGGATTTCCCACTAGAATATTTGAAAATAGTTATTCAAGGGTATATAACTCCTTAATCTTTATTGGGACACCCGAACCTACAGTCTTGGATCTTATTCCATAAATATACACTTTACATAATTTATTTGGAACCAACTATAAAATCCTGGATATAACCATCCATAATTATAAAATCAACAATGATTATAGAATCTCTTACATTCAAAGTATATTTTCAAGTTTATCTCTTTAGATAATTACAAGATAACCTAAACTAATAACCCAATGTTCTTTACATAAAATGGAAAAATTTCATATTAGATGCAAAACTAATTAATTCAAGACAAGTCTTCAGCATACCCTAAAAAATTATTTCACACATGTTATCCTTATAAACACATAATGTATACTAATTCTCTATATAACTTGGGAAAATGGAAACATAAGAAGGGGTGAGCTCAAAATCTTAGTTAATAAAACATATAACTGAAGAAATCATGGAATTAACATGGCATAAATATTATGGTAGGAATAGGTAAACAACATGAATACAAAATCAACTTAAAACTGGGATAATTATATATCCATGAAACTAAATAAAAACCCAGACATAAATAATAATGATCTCATAATAATGGAATTTATAATTACATGCATAAAAAACCTTCCATCAAGGACCTATGTGAAGACACTTTACTTGTCATCAAGACCACAATCAATACATCCTGCAATTAAGGACTTGTTCCAAGACAGTATCCTATTAAGGGAAGAGACATACACCAAAAACCCTACCTATTTTGTCTCATGATACCTGTAGATTAATTAAGGGGATATATAATTCTGGTACCCCCCCATCAATTTTTTAATTCCAATTTATTCACCATAATAGTTAACAATACTTTTCATACCATTCCCTAAAGAACCTATTACTAGAAACAAAAATGTCTATTTGTATAATGAAGAATATATAATATCAATACATGATCAACCTACATTAGTAGTCAATAATCATTAAGAATTTTAATAAGTTTACCCATTTCAATAAAAGGGATAACATTATTATAATACACTAATAGAAATAAGGTGGATTGTCAAACAATACATAGCCAACTTTCTAATAATAGTTTGTATTGGAATAAAAAAATATAAAACACCAATACATTTACCCATGTTAATAGAATAATAGTCTTTATAGGTGAACATAATTTAACTCAAGTTATTTAAAATGTGGTGTTCACATCATATATAATAATGAGTATATGACTAATTCGATATTGTAATAACATTATCATAATCCATATCGGGAAAAAAGTGAATGGTTTCAAAATAACATATCCCTAGAAGAGATAAATGTTTGTTAAAGGTTTTATGTTGTAGGAATGTATATCAAAAAAAAACAATGATACAATTCCACATAATATAATAAAGGGTAGTATTTACCCAACTTATGTGAAATAATTTCAGTGGAACAATTGTTAATTAATGAATGAAAGCTGAGTTACCAAAAAACTCTTACTATTGGGGAAACAACTCAATCAATAGACAAATAAAAACTGGAACATTATTTGGTGATTAAATACCATGAAATAAAATTAGAATGATAAAAATATATCTATATGGTGTGAATAAAGCATACAAAGTAAACATAGTGCCTAAAATGTATTATGTCTCAAAGAATGAGAATTGAGACCAAGAAAAACCTTGTGGATTGAGTAACACTATAATAAAAACCCATTAAAAGAGGGGTATTGAAATTAAACTTTAAATACCATTATTATAATATAATACAAGATATTATATCTCAAATAGTCAAAATATACACCACAAAAATGAAATTTGTTTCATAATACCAAACATATCTCAAAGAAAGGAATTTGAGAGGAAAACCCATCCAATTTTTTATCATTTGTATTAGAAAACCTTGAGAGTTTAAACATGAAATTTTTATTTTTATACCATTAAATAACTTTATTCCTGATAATATATCTCAAATAGGAAATATGCACACCTTGAAAATGAAAACAAGTGCATAAATACAATACTTATATAAATGAAGAGAAATCAAGGCTGAAACCCTTACCCCTTATCCTGAAATCTATGAATGTACTTGAACCTAATGCATCATAGATATACATCTTATTAATTTAATTTATAACCTTACTCATATCCATTTTCATTCATAATCTTCATAAATAGTTAGTCTCTATATGAATTATTCTGATTTTTCACATCATGTGTTTATAAATTTGATCATTTGTACTAGTTTCATAATAGTGGTGTCTGTGTTCATTATTGATTCAAATTTCATAAATTATAGATAATTAAAATTAATTTTAATTATTATTTATAATTATTTAAATTTATTTGAAGTGTTTTTTAATCTTTATCCTTGAAGATTAAATCAATAGCATGCATGTTTCCACGATTCTTGATGATCAAAGTGTGTTTTATTATTTAGAAAATTAAATATTGATATAAAGTATTTAGAACCAAATAATAATAATAATAATTATTTACACATTTATATCATATTATAATATTAATTATGTTCCCATAATCATTAATGATATAAATTCATAGTATTGTTCAATTAGTTGGATAAACAGACCTAAACATGAACATACCCTGATTTAATAAATGATTATGAGGTTGTTTTGTTGTAAAAAGATTATTCCAAAATCATAATGATCATATATAGTGTTTATTATTATAATATTTTATATTTTTAATTAATATTATAATAAATATTTCATATGAAAACATTACATAATTTGAATAAAAGATTATCCTCTTAGTACACTTATTTTAAACGATTAAATTAACAATAATAATTTATTGATCATATCATTAATAGGTTATATAATTTTTTATACCATAAAATTAATTATATCATAATAATAATATTTATCCTTTAATACCATCCTTATATCTAACCATGTAAGGTGGTGATGGAAAATGAAACATGTTACGTCATGGATGCGGTAGTCCACACAACTCATGAATGACAGTTTTTTTTCTTAAGGGATGGGGTATATGAATAAATAATGATAATAAAATTAATATAGTAACATTAAAGTATATAAATTATAATAATATTATTATATTAGTGTGTCTAGAATAAACTTTAAAGAATATAATTATTAAAAAAATTAAGTAGTTGATAATACTCACCTCGGGGACTTGAATTTTCCTTGAAAATATCCTTAAATTTGAAGGACTTATGCTAATAATGAGTGAAAATGGACTTATGTTCATGGTATAGGGTTATAGGAAGAGTAAAATACAAGATTTTCAAGAATAAATTTTACGAATAGGTGAGTCTTGAAGTGAATAAAGTGGCCCCTTTTACAAGTGAAGGGTATGGTAGTTTTAGGACCATCTATAACGTTTTCAATAGTGTGATGTTACTATTACATGGTCAAAGTATCCAAAATATATAAAAGTACAGGGTAAAAATTTATTTGTTTATTATAACCTCAAAAATTCAATTCAAGGCATTTTTTTAATTTAATTTTGAATTTTACACTAGATTAAACTCAATTTACCTCTTTTACTTTTACCTTGGTAATTAATTCATAGCCTTAGTAATTAGTTTTAATTTAAAATATTTATATTGAAATTTTTAGATAATTTGATACTTATAATTTATAATTTTAAAATAATTTTATAAATTTTTTTTCAAAATTTATGAAAAGTTAATTTTAAAATAAATACACTTAATTACACGACAATAGTTTTTAGATAAATAAAATTTTAAGCTTTAAATTTATCTATAAGATAAGATTATACTGGATAATTATTTTAATGATAGAAATTTATTTAATATAAAAAAATGGTATGAGGCTTTCAAGTCATTCCAAACCGATTATCCCATGAAAATACATGATTTTAAAGAAAAACACCGAAATTAATTTCTATCTTAAAGTAACATATTAATTAGTTATAAAAATGATGACCATGAGTTTTATAAGTTCGAATAATATTTAAAATGAATAATTTTATTCCTTAACTTCATATTTTATTACTTTAAGGGTTTTGGAAACTTATATTTTATTCTTATGTAGTGATAAAATCATGGAAATTATAATTTTTGTAAATCCTACATTTTTTGACTAAAACTCAATCTTTTTAGAAAGTGCTAAAAAATCCATAAGAAGTTAATTTTGATATTATGAATTCAAAAATTAGTTTTATCTTATCTAATTAAAATACTAAAATTTAAAAATTATGTTTTAATGGTAAATGAAATATATAATGAAAATTACTTTTATAGAAAAATACCCTTTTAAACATTAAACCATATTAACTATTTATCATCGAAAGGTAATGATTTTTAATTGATTACCAAATTATGACAATTAATAATGTTATTCTAACATGTTGTGGATCTTTTAAATCAAGTTTTGTGTGAAATACAATTTATCAAACACATTGAATTATTTAAAGGTAATTATAATTTTGGAGGTGTTACATTCTCCACCCTTAAATAACTTGAATCTTTGTAATTTAAATCATAAGATTAGATTAATTTCAATAGATAATTTATAATTAATCATGAACCGCTAGATGATCATGTATTTATTTAGGATGTGGAATTATATTTATCTATATGAAATATAATTATAAGTGTTTTATCAAGGGGTATAACTATAACAACCCAGTCTTGACATACATAGACATTAAATCACTTTTGTGGAATACTTAAAACATTATACAAACATACATCCAAAAAAAATATTATTTTAGTGACTTTGGAAACATAGAAACATAAAAATTGATACATAAATGAGCTACATTATCCCCCACTAGGTTCTTCTTGACTTGTACTATCCTTAGACATAAAAAACCTAATACATATATTTATAACCTATAAATGGAAACATAAAAAGGGGTGACATAAGATGCTTAGTAAGGGTAAATAAAAGAGAAATGTAATCATATTCGTGAGCATAAATATATGAGAACATTATAAGAAAATATAAGATCATACCCTTCATATCAAAGGTCATAAAAATGAATCATGGAATAAATCTTGTAAATTCATAAGACATGAATCATAAATAAATAAATAACATAATCCATTGAAGCACAACATAGGAATAAGACATGGAATTTTTGTAGAGACATAAGAATATAATATGATTTCTATAGTATCCAAGGAATCACTTCCAAGACCATATTAGTAGTATGAGTTCACTCCCCATACCGTCTTAGTAGTCATGGTTCATTCCCATGTCCATATTAGTAGAATGATTTCACTCCTCATACCATATTGGTAGTAATGGTTTACTCCCATGGACATATTAGCAGCATGAGTTCACTCCTCATACCATCTTGGTAGTCAGGGTTCACTCCCATGGCTATCAATGCCTATGTCATAATGTATAAATATTTACCCAATGTATTGCAGGGAGATATAAGTCCCACCCATCTCACAATGAAATCATACATACATGTGCTAAAAAATCATAAACTATCATGTCATAACCCATTAAATGAAATGGGTTTCATAAAAAGGTAATCATATCATAACCTATGGAAATAGATACAAGATTCATAATCATTTAATCAAAATCATAACCTGTCAAAGAAGCAGGTTTTAAAAGTATATAATTTATGAAAGAGAAATGAATTTCATAAACATCATTACAAAAAATATAAACCATTAAGAGAAAGAATATGGCACAAGAGCCTCAACCCAGTTGGCGAGGACTCAAAAAGTGCATCCAAGAGACCTGAGATCAAATTCAGGTGGAGAAATATTTCCAAGTTACTATAGAAGTACTTTAGCAGGTACTATAGTAGGTACTTTTTGGTACAGTAGTAATCAGAACTATTCATCAGTTTGGGATTTTGGGCCACTGGTTTGGTTCTTGAGTCCTTCAAGGCCTTCGGGCCACCCAAAGAATTCAAGCTAATAAGGATTTTAGGGCACCTCAAGGACTTCAGGCCAACTCAAGACCCTTAGGCCACCTCAAGGCCTTCAATCCACAAGAATTTGTGCTTAAATGGACCAGGCATACTATACAAGGAGAAGTCTCTAAATTAGGATTCAGAGTAGGTGCATTCACCCTAATATAGATAATAGCTATAGAAGAATGAGAGGGTATGGGAATTTTCATTGGGACCAGACCATGTACATATGAGAAGCCTAGCCGAAAACCCATGAGAAGGTAGAGAGTTGACATCGTTATGTAGATGCTAGAGAGAGGCAGTTCCAAGTAGTTATAGTCAGGATGAATTCATCTAAGACCTTTGGGTCATGTAATGTCACGAAGCCTATGAGCCATGTAAGGGTTCACTTTTATCCCTTAAAAATGGAGATTATCAAAAATGAATAATAATAGAAGGCCTTAGGGCCATTCAGGTAAGATAACGAATATGAATAGAAACATTGAATCACTTCTCTAGAAAGGAATGAGTAACACTGATGGATGATATCTTATGTGGGAAATAATTTTGAAATATCTTTTAAATTTTTTTTTGAGGAAAATATCCTTATTCTTTAAAAAATTATTTTTTTAAAACATTAACCTTTTAGAAATAATTTTCATGAAAATAACATTGAGATATTATAAAGGAAGCATTGAAAAAAGTTCCAAATCCATTTTCCTTTGAAAACATATAGAAGAGCTCAAAAACCATTTGAAAACTAATTTTCTTTGAAAACTTATAAAAGATGTATGAAAAACTTTTAAAATCCAATTTAATTAAAAAATAATTTTAAATCTTATAAATGAATCTCAAAAACTATTTGGAAACAATATTTTTGAATTTCATTTTTAAGAACATTTTCTTGAAAGTTAACATTTTAAACAGGAAAAAAAATCAATGAAATAATGGTAGGTAAATTGGTATATGAAGTATGATGTAAAAATAATATTCCTTTTGAATGGTAAAAGGTTATAAAAATTCCTTATTTGGAAAACTATAAGAACATTTTTTTGAAAACACTGGTAAAAGAAAAAAGTGTTAAAAATTTACTTTAATGATTATATGATTTTATTAGATCATTTTTGGAATCCCTTTTTTGAAAGATTGGTGTTGAGAGAATATATATTTCTGAATGAAGAGAGAGGTAAGTTCATATTTTCTTAAAAGCATTTAATTAATTATCTTAAGTACCAAAGAGTAAAAAAAATGGAAAGAGGAACTGTAGTAGTAATGTAGCAGGTATTGTAGAGGTAACTGTAGCAGGTACTATTTGGCACTGTAGCAACCGTGAATATTCCCCCGTTTGGGCCTTTGGGCCACCAATTTGGTCCCTAAGTCCTTTAAGGCCTTTGGGCCACCCATGCCTTCAGGTTAGAAAGTCCTTTGAGCCACCTCAAGGATTTCGGGCCACCTTAAGGCCTTCGAGACACATTAAGTGCAGATGCAAACTAGACAACCAACAAGGAACATGTTCTAGAAGAAGGATGAGCAAGGGGAATTCACCATTACAGAAGCAAAACATATTTCAAGAATGATAGGGTATAAAACCTACCATCAGGACAAGCCTGCACATACACGGGAAAGCCTAGTTGAACAACCATGCGAAGGTGGAGAGATGATTTCATGATGAAGTTACTGGGGAGGAGTAGTTCTAAATAGTTAGTCTGGGTTGTATGAAATGCTTGAAGCCTATGGGAAATAAATTCCTCTAAGCCCTACAAGCCATGTAGTACTTACGCCTACATGCCTTGTAAGGGTTCCACCTCACCCCTTGAAAGGTGGATTATCAAAATCAATAAAAAATGAAAGCCTTTGGGCCATTGGAGGAGAAAATAATACATTAATACATCAAGAATAAAAATAGTAGAATAAGATTAAAAAGTGTTATTGAAAGATTGATCATATGATTTCATAAAAAAATGTGATTATAAAAAAAACTCGATAAACAGTGAGATTGTTTCAATAAACTCTTACCACATGGTAACTTTGAATCATACTCCCATAATAAGAGAATGAAATTACATAGAGATTGTAACTTTATTATAAATATTTTAAAGAATAATATTCTTATATATAATACCATATATGGTTTGATAATGACCTTATATTACCTTTTTGTTAACAATTCTATGTTAAGGTTTCACTTCGGGTAATATCAGCTTTGTTTTTCACATGTGTCTTAATTTGTTATATCTTTGGTCCTTATACATATACAATGATTTAAAAAATTTAAAACATGATTTAAATATAATTTTTATTCAGTATATTTTTATTATAATAATCAATATAATATATAAATTTTAAATGAAATACATCTTTCATGGAGACGGTAGGTCATACGTATGCATGAACGCTATTTCCGTTTAATTTTCGTGTTAAAAAAAGAAAGTAAAATACACACACACACACACACACAAATATATATATAATTATTAAATTAGATTTATTATATCATATATATCATATATATTCACTAAAACAATCATTAATAAATTCCATGTAGTGTATGAACGAATCACATCGCTTTGAGGGGGAAGTAGTCCACACTTCCTCAAACAAAATTATCATATTTACAAAAGATGGAAAGTATAAAGATATGTGTTGTAAAATAATTATATAAGATTTAATAAATAATAAATATAATATATAACATATATAAATATAGTGTCCATCATAATTTCCACCATGAGAGGTGGTAAAGGAAAAATGAACAATCATCATTTAGTGAGGCGGTAGTTCGCCGTACACGTAAACCGTATGTTAGTTACTCATTAGATGGAATTGTGTGTAAATGTAGGTATAAAACTTATCATAAAAAAATAATATTATATTTAGGATACTGTTTTTTTATAAAATCATGTAAAAATAATATTTTAGGGAGTGGAGAAAGAAAATAAAAGAAATAAGTTATAGGGAGGGTGTTACCTCTTAATCGGGTAACTCCTTTTGGTTTGCACCAAAGGTCTTCCTTGGAAGGATTTATACCTAAATTTAGGACTCAAGGATGAAGTGATGGATTTTTGGGAGCTATTTGGGTAGATTTTGGTTGATCCAAAGTGTCTTGAGAGGTGTGAGGAAGTGAGTGGAGAGGAGTCATTTTATAATGAAGGAGGAGTGCCACTCTTGTAATATGTTGGAAAAAAGAAACCCCACCCACGTTTTATTTATTGAAAGTGTATAAAATAATGCTCCAAATTTTATTCAAGGGGTGATTGGGTAGAAATATTTCTATCCAGTATCTTTTGGACAAGTTTATTGGTATTTTTGAGTCTTAAATTTAAGGTTTAGTCCTTAATTAAGCTCAATTTTACCTTAATCAATTTAATTAATTTTAATTTCTTCCACTAATATTTTTGGTTAAAAACCAAGTTGAACTTATTATCAATTATAAATTATTTTTATTTAAAATATGAAATCAATTTTTCTAAATTTTAATCACATAAATGGCAGAAATTAATTTAAAATTAATCCCGCAGTCGGGTCGACAATGCAGGGTTTTAAAGTAAAAACATTCCTAAGTTTGATAAGTTTTTATAAACAATTTTAAAGTGAAATTGATCTCAATGACCTAAATTATATTAATTGATAAAAATATTATTAAATTAAAATTTTAAAACAATTTAAAATATAATTTAACCTTATAAATATGTTATATGAAAATGTAGTTTGAACTAAAATTCAGTATTTTCACTGTTCATTAAAAAAAAACTTCTAAGAAAAATAAAAAAAATTTACCCTAACATAATTATTATGTTAGTATTTAAAAGATAATGTTTAATAATACATATTAAATCTATAAAAGTAACAAAAACTGGATTTAAAATGTATTCTCTATTAAAAGGATGTAAAAATGCGTTAATAAAAATATGGGGTTTTAAGCATAAAAATGGGGTTATTCTTATCTTATGTCTACCTAATCTATTGGATAAGTATAAAAATTAATATATTTATTATATAAAATATATATTACATTAATATCACTCAATAATTAAAATTAATTTAATTTATTAGGGTAAAAAAACTTTTTGACCATAAAACTAATAATATTTCCCTTTATATTCAAATAGTTTTCATATTAATTTCTAATTAATTGGTAACCTATAAATTCATATTATATTTGTGTAAACCATATATTTTCATAAATTAGTTAATAATATTCATAACCTTTAATTTAACATCTAGGTTATATCTTATTATATTAAGTAATAACATTTTAATTATATACCATTGTTCTGTAAAACTTGATCTTGTGTGTTACGTAAGACATTGAGGAGAGTCATTGTTGTGTGTAACACAAGATAACCTTAGTTTTAAATTTATAGAAAGATAAAGTTTATGTTGTGTTTTGTGCATGATTAACCTAGTGGTGCATATAACACATGCCATTAATAGTTTTTTAATATAAAATAAACTATCTTTAGTGTTGCGTGAAATGAAAAATATCATAAAGGTTAAATTAATTTAAAAAAAATTCAAAAAATCTCAGGGTGTTACAATCTACCCCCCTTAAATTGAATTTTTGCCTATAAATTCGTATTGGTTATCAAAGGTTTAATACTTAAAATATTCATTCATAGAATCCTGCATCGTAAAAATGGATACTAAAACATCCCTTAAAAAGGTAAATGTAACACCCAAATATTTCATAGTATGTTATCTCTTCAAAGTTTTTCAATTACTTGCGATACACGCAACACCGAGTTCGAGCACACCACGAATTACCAAACTAATCGTTCAAAAAAAAGAGGTTATGAATAGTATTAACCAAATTTTAAATTTTATATGTATCCTATAGAATGTTAACATTAATCTTTTTTGTTTCTTAGACATAATATAAGAAAAATTCTATTTTTAAGATAAAAGATGTATTTTTCAAAAAATGCAGTTTTTCCACCTTTTAATCGAGAACCCTTTTTAAATCCAATATTTTACACTTTTATATATTTAATTTAGTGCGATTAAATTCTTATTTAGAAGAGGGACATAAAAATTTAGTTTGGATAATTTTTTGGTACTTTTCTGATAACTTTCATATTTTGATGAATAGTAAAAAATACTAAATTTTAATTAGAAACGACTTTTTTAATCGAAATAATTTATAGTGTTAAATTATAAATTTGAGTTGTTTTAAAGTATAATTATACTATATTTTTATTTTTTAATATAATTTAGGTCATTTTATGTAATTTCACATTTAAACTGAACATAAACAAGTGTCAATATTTTGATAGTTAGTATTTCTTAATAACATGCATTTTGTTTTGAGAACGGGAATTAATTTTAAATTAATTTCTACCACTTATGTGTTTTGAATTTGGAAAAATGGATTCCATATTTGGAATCAGGAGGTTAAATTTGTGTAAATAGGTAAATTTTATTTTTAGACATTATGAATAATTACTTCGGTAAATATTTTATTTACCATGGTTAAAGGGTAAATCGGATAAATAAGAGTAAAAAATAATATTATAATAATATTAAATTACCCTAAAATATTTTCTATTACTATCGGTTGATACATGTTCGACCATGGGTATCCTTTGGTCTGTTGTGGGACCCTATGGAGCCACTTGAGAGTAATAATGACACTTTATATTAATTAATTTAAAGTAAAGACAAAAATGACAAAAACATATATCTTTTAGTAAAACAATTTTTACATGTGGTTATATAAGTTATCTTTTAGAAAATAAATACTCATTAGAAATATAAAAATATTTCCTACATAATTATATTTTATTTAAAATTTTTAGACATTAAATAATTAAATTTATTTATGACACAATGATGATGCAATAATAACCTTATTAATGAATGAATCAAATAAATGGTATTGTAAATATTAAAATAAATATAATTTTAAAGATTTTATCTCATACACTAATTTTATAGGTGAATATGACATGTTATTATTGATTAAATGTATTTGGTTAGAAGTAATCAAGTTTTTATGACTTTCACAAAAACAAAATACTAAATAGTGTCAAAATTGACATAAATGAGTTTTTAAAACAAATATTATATTATTAAATTATATAATAGTATTAAAAATATAAGGTTCTTCCAAATAACTTATATAATTATAGGTATATTAATAATTAACTACATGGGGTTATCTTTTCTTGTTATAGTATGTTTATTAACCATATAATATAAAAATACAAAGAAACTTGGTAAATGTCAAACTATTTAACTAAGAGTTAAATCTAAAAGATAAGGTTAATATGGTGACCTATTCATATATAAAACCTATTATTTGATATTTTTTCGACCCATACCCACCATATCCTCTAAATAAATCATTTTGGAGAAATTATAAATCGAAAATTAATTTATTATAAAATAATATTTCAAGCTTTTCCTAAAGTGAACCTCACCTCTCTTTTTAAAGGGTACTTACCATTATCTTAATTTCACACCTCCAAATCCATTTGGCTCGGCCAACCCCTACCCAAATATCGTCCCAAATTTCCTCCCTTTATCCTATAGGCCTTCCATTGGTCAGAAATACAACCTAAGAATCCCTTTTGATCAAATCAAAAGAAAGAACCCGAAGAAGAGGTAAATATTTCATCACCACTTTCAAGTTCTTTTCTTCTTCCACTTCCTCTTTCTTTGTTGTTTACATTAAAAAATAATAACTCCAGTATCTTCTATATACTATGATGTTATTATAAAAATTTTAAAAACATATTCATTATTCTATCCATCATATGAAGGAAAAAGTCACCATACGTGTGTACGTACGACTTACCGTCTCCACGTTGTGGTGTAGTTTGTTATTCAAACACTTCATTACTTTGATGGATATAATAATGAGTATAAGTGATGTAAATAATAAATAAAACATGTTAATTATTCTGTATATATGATATAACATCCAATTACATATGATTTCACCATCAATATAATGATATTGTCGCTTGTGCGTACGTACGGATTACCATCTCCACGACGCGATGAGATTCATTCCCACGTTCACCATTAAACATTGATTATAAAAATATATACTATTAATAAGTATGTAATATATGACATAATAATTCTACTATATATATATATATATTTATGTACTTACATATATCTTATTCACTTACTTCTGTTCAATACGATATGAAAACGGAAACAACGTTTATGCGCACGCACGACATACCGTCTCCATAAACAGTGCCTTCCATTTAAAATATCTATATATTATAAATATTTATATTCTAAATACATATATATATAAATGAAGTTTTATATTATGTAAGTATTTAAATCATGATCTAAATGATACGATCAAGAATAACAAGTTAAAACACATACGATAAAGAAATCAATTATTACTAAAAATGTTAATTTAACATGGAAATAATTTTTAAATGGGTAGTATAAAGTCATAAATAAATCATGTATGATATAATATATATGAATATGGTTCTATTATAATTTAATAACATACTTTGGTCATTATACAAGAGGTTAAACGTACCCTCGACCAAAGGAAAGTGAAAGGTAAGGGGTAATTCTACAATCTCTCCAATATCCGAGGTTGTTCTTACATGAGTATCTACTGAGACCTATTTATCATACACATACGTGTTTCATAAAAAATTTAAAAAGGAATATTTTAAGGTTTTATAGAAGGGACTCTTTAACTAGATCATCATTTTAAATGGTTTAAATATTTATTCTTCTAAATCATTCTCATTAATGTCCATGTTTTCAAATTGGTTTTATGGATTTATTTATATGGACATGAATGTTTTAAAAATGTTAATTACTTTCAAAAGTTTAAAAGTGGTATGTGAAACTTAGATTCAAAAATTTATTTAAATGTCTTCCTTTATAAATTGTGTGACTTTTAAACGTTTTCATGAAAAAGGGATATTTCTCTCAAAGAGTTTTACAAATCATTTTCATCTATGTCAACATACTATGATGGATTTTAAACTTGTTTGAAGTTGATTTATTATGGTACAAATCTTTCATATTGTATTGAAGTTTTTGTGATATGTTTGAATGTGGATGTGTTATTTTTATACCATTCATGGTTTATGGATAAATTATTTACATTTCGTATTCTATTTTTAATATGAAAGTTTATGTTATGTTTCTACCTTTTCATATGAGAATGTATTGAACATTGTAAGTGATGGGTGGAGCCCGCTATAGCTCCTTGATGCATCGGTAGGTCTCATGATATGATTAGACGTTGAATTCGCCGAGACATTTCCTAATTTGATATATGGTTTTGGCTGAGGCCTTAATAATTTTTAGACGTCTTGGCCGAGGCCTTGAAAAAATGTTTCAGAAAGTTTGGTATTATACATTCCCTCATTATGAAAATAATATTGATGGTTCATGTGGTTATTCGACTAGTAGAATACCCATGAATATGTTTTATTATGGAATTATTTACTCAGCTCATATTCCTGCCATAAAGTGTTCATGTTAATTATTTGTAAAGGCATGTGTTTTAAATTATTCACCATGCCTAATGTTTATGTTATCTTCTACTATATTGCATACCCTTTCTGAGTATTTGAGATAAGCCCTTTCTTATGTTTTATTTTCTCAGGATTCCAAGAAATGTATTATGCTTGATAAGTAGGGTTAATCTAGGGGAGTAATGGCGTTCTCAAACGATCATTTATGATGTGTTTTATTTTCTAATGTGTAATGTAACATTCATGTATGTAATCTATTTTCCAAGATTGCTAAATTGATTAGTCTTTCAGGACATTATTTCCTTGTATCATGCCAATGTATTAAAATAATGCACCGAATATGGGTAACTGGGGTCGGGGAATTAAAGAAAAGTTGGAACCATAACAGTTACCCAAAGTAACATATGACTAGGTTTCCACATAGGAGAACATAGGTTGGGAGTGAATACTGGACATGGAGGAAAAGATTGAATATTTATAGGGAGTTATTTGGGAAATAAACGAAAAACAACTGAATTATCAAAGAAAAGTTGAGGGGATAAAAGTCATAAATCTTTGATGATTTAAAAGGCCATCAGTTAAAAAAAATTTAAGGTATTGGGACACCACATTTTCTTTTGATAATTATCTTAATATTGAGTAATTATTTTATTAACCAAGAATATAAGGAAATATACTTGATATTTTTATATAAAAAAATTTAATTCTTTTGTTATTATTTTATCTATTTTTAATTCATCCATTACTTCAAGAAATAGATGTTTATAAATTAACTTTGATGATTGAAGTGGTAAAATACACTTTTAGAAGATCTTAAGGCCCAAAAAAGAGTGATAAGTATAACTATTGTCTCTAAATCTTCTTCAAAATCAAAATGGTTAATACAGTAACATATAAAAATATAAGTTAATGTACTAGTTCATCATTAATAATTATTCACAAAACATAATTACACATTAACCTAGACATTTCATAGGCCAGTGGTAGGAATGAAACCCTTATCATCCTTCACTCATGGGTTCAAAACCTAGGGCCTTGCAAGAGTTGATTTGTTGTCACCTAAAATACATTATTCACTTTTCTAAAACCAATCTAATATAATTTACCAAATAAATAAGATAGAAATCATCGAAATAAAGTTAATCACTAAATAGCCTTTTAACCAAGGTTTTCAATACAAACTTAATTCATAAATACTTCATCTAATTTTTAACTTAAAATTTTCATGAATGGTTGACCTTATAACCCATATGAAAGATGAAAATCCCAAAATTTTGAAAAAAAATCCTTAAATCATCTTAACATTTATTTTCTCATATATCAAAAATTATCTCTTGTTTGTCACATTCCAAACATGCGAATAACCTCATTATATATTCTCTTGAAACATGGTAATAACATGAATTACCATAAATACTTCTTGAAAACATGCATGCTTATTTATTCTATAGATCAATAGATAAATTCCATAAATCCAATAAGTTGTAAACTTCATCCATGATAGCATAAACTACTTATAAACAAGTACTTAATTAGTTCTAAGGTAATCAGTACTGTCCAATTTAATTATATCCAAAATATATTTATCCAAACAACTTTATCGTAATATAAGAAACATATTAATGGTTATCTTTCCCTTAATAATGTGTTTTCCATGGACATCACCTTGCCATTAAATAACTTTTCTATTCTATCAGATCCATTCAATGTATTCTTGTAAATAATTAGTGAAAAAAACATAAATGTGAAAATAATTATATATTTCACCATTCATACAAAATAATTATTAAATCAAAATACATAAAAAAATTTATTATTCCACTTTATCCTTATTCTATTAATAAGGCCAACTCATCCTATTACACAATACCTTTTTCCTTTCACATTTTATCTGTAGTATCATTATCATTCACAATGCAACCATTACTCGCACCACCTTTCCAATTCTCTTTAAGAGATTTCCTATTAGGACAATAAGTTTCATAATGACAATTTATTTCACACTTAAAACACTTAACCTTTAATGGTGACTTAGGAGGAAAATATTCTCATCTATTTTGTTAACTGAACTCTTCATTTTTATTTTGCAGTCACTTACTTTGTGTCATTCTTTTCCATACTCAAAACATCTTCTTATTCATCTAATACATTCAATTAGATGATTATTTCCACATTATTGACATAAAAGAAACGAAATATTCATTACTCCATGGTCTCCTCAACCCAAATTCTTAGTGAAATCTTTCTTTCTCTTCCTTGGGGAGTCCGAGATTTGGTTAAGGTATACATTGTTAATCATATTCTTTGAAAACTAATTAGGCATGATCATAACATATTTCAATATAGTGATCATCCCACATGACATCTCATCAATAAATCATCCATCAAATTCAATATTAACCCAATTCTTTCCAATTCCCACCATTTAATAAAACTAGAAGCCTAGTGTGAGCATTGCTTATCATAACAGAAAACCACATAGTCATGAAAAGAATTTCTTATAGGATGTCTAAATCATTACACTTTCTTTAATATATGAAACCCTTGGTTTATCCTAGGCTATTCATAGCCAGTTTATATTTAAATCATTCATGATAGTTCGTGAAGAGTTTTGAGAATTTCCAAAGCATATCCTTTAGGAGTGTCAAACTAGGTGTGCAGTATGGCCCATAGTCATATATAATATTACCCCGAGTTAGGATCAGAACATCTTGTTAGATTTTTTACTCTTAGGTACATCTGTTCTAGAGTCACATCCACTTATAGTATCCAAATAGGTATGTATTTCTAGGAAACCAATCACTTTATCCTTTAACAAAATTTTAGGACATTTCCTATTCCTTTCCTTACCCTTAGACTTATCCTTATACATGTCTTTAGGGTTATCACTAAGGTTTTCTCATCCTAGATTCAAAAGGTTAACTAATTTTTTTTTTCTGATACCACTATAATGACCCATTCTTGACATACATATATATTACATTACTTTTGAGGAATACTTCAAACATTATACAAACAGAAACCCAAAGACCGTATTAGTCTAGTTCCCTTGAAAAAATGGAAACATGGAAACATAAACACTGTTACATAAATAAGCTACATTATCTCCCACTAGGTTTTTCTGGATTAGTACCCTTATTAGACACATCAAACATAATACATATATTCATACCATAGGAAGGGAAACACAAAAAGGGGCGAGCTCAGATGATCAATAAGGGTAAATAAGTGATACATGTAAGAATAATAATGAGCATAAGGGTATCATAAGATGATCAAGAAAATAGAAGATCATACCCGACATATCAAAGATCATAAATTTGAATCACGGCATAAATCTTGGTAGTTTATAAGACATGAAACATAAATAAATAAATAATATAATCCACAAAAGAATAACATAGTAATAAAACATGGAAATGTGGAAAACACATAAGCATATAATATGATTTCCATAGTAGCCAAGGAATCACATCCAAGACCATATTAATAGTATGGGTTCACTCACCATACCATCTAGGTAGTCATGGTTTACTCTCATGGACATATAAGTAGCATGATTTCACTCCTCATACCATTTTGGTAGTTATGGTTCACTCCCATGGCCATCTTAGTAGCATGATTTCACTCCTCATACCAACTTGGTAGTTATGGTTCACTCTCATGTCCATTATAGTTTATCTCATTAGATATAAATAATTAAACAATTAATTAGAAATAGATATAGGTCCCACCCATATTATAATGAAATCATATGTACATGTTCCAAAACATCATAAAAAATCATATCATAACCCTTGAAATGAAATGGTTAAACATGTAACCATATCATAACCTAAGAAAAAATATACAGGCTTCATAATCATTTCATCAAAAGAATAACCCATCAAAGAAGTAGGTTTTAAAATCATATAACCCATGAGTGGGAAAGAAATTTCATAAATATAATTCCAATAAAACATAAACCATTCAGATAAAGAATATGAATGTAAACATTGAATAATTTACCCATAAATACATGAGTAACAGCAATAGATGTTATATTAGATGGGAAATAATTTCTAAAGAACTTTTAAAAACATTTCTTGAGGAAAATATTATTCTTCTTCAATTTTTTTTTTAAATTTTATACATTATGGAAATAATTTTCTTAAAAATAACCTTGAAAAATTATAATGGAAGCATTGAAAACATCTTGAAATATATTTTCCTTTTAAAACTTATAGATTATCTTGAAATCTTTTTGAAAAACATTTTTCCTTGAAAATTTATAAAAGAATAATTAAAACCTTTTTAGAACCACTTTCCTTGAAAAATACTTTGAAAAATTATAGAGAAAATTGTAAATGATTTGAAAAACATTTTTTTTGAAATTTTATTTTAAAATATTATTATTAAAAATTTAACTTTTAAACATGAAAATGAATCTTCAAAGAAATTATGGCGGGTAAATTGGTATATGCCATACGAGGTAAAAATAATATTCCTTTTTCATGGTAAAAGGTTAGACAAATTCCTTATTCAGAAAGATGTAAGAAGATTCCTTTGAAAACATTGGTAAAAGGAAAAATGGGGAAAACATTTCCTTTAATGATCATAGGATATTAGTAGAATATTCTTGGAATCCCTTTTTATAAAGTATGGTTTTTAAAGAACACAGATTTCTGACCGAAGAGAGAGGTAAGTTCATATTTTTTTAAAACAAAATTCTTAATTTTATTAAGTACCAAATGGTGGAAAAAATAGTACTAATATATGAAGAAATCAAGACTTACTAGAGGATAATACAATTCATGAGTGTTATTGAAATATTTTTCATACGATTTCAAAAAAAAGTGATCATAAACAATCTTGAAAAATAGTGAGATTGTTTCAATAAACTCTAACCAAATAGTATCTTTGAATCATACAACCCATGTAGGAGAATGAAATTACATGGAGCTTAAAATATCATGGAAATAAAAAGATTCATGATATAAAATTTTAATGGTAGTTTATACATCTCATATAAAAATATAGGTGTATAACATGACATGTGTCTCAAATAAGGAAAATTAAGACAAAATTAATTTACAGATTTGGTAACTTCTGAAACTTAAACCCCATGAAAGAAAGATAATAAAAATATTTTTTAAATACCCGTATATTTAATTATAATAGGCATATAAAAAATTCATGGGTAGTATATACACCACACAAAAGAAGTGAGTAGTGAATAAAGCATGTATCTCACAGAAATAAAGAGTGAGACGAAATTGACTTACCTTGCATCTTGAATCTCTTCGTACTCATAAAATATTCAAGTATAACAAATTTAACTTTATTATACATATTTTAGAGAATAATATTCTTATATCTAATATCATATGTGGTTTTATTATGACCTTATATTCCTGTTTGTTAACAATTCTACATTAAGGTTTCACTTCGGGCAATATTCCCTTTTTTTGCACGTGTCTTAATTTGTTATATGTTAAGTCCTTATACATATATAATGATTTAAAGAATTTATACAATTATTTAAGTATAATTTATATTAATTATATTTTTATTATAATAATACATAGAATATATAAGTATTAAACATAATACACTATTCATAGAGATGGTAGGCCGTACGTACGCATGAACGCTATTTCTCTTTAATTATCATGTTGAAAAAAAGAAATTAAAAGACATATATGTAAATATATGTATATATATAATCATTAATTTTGATTTATTATATCATATATATCTTATATATTCACCAAAACTATCTTTAATACATTCCATTTAGTATATAGACGAATCACATCGCTTTGAGGGGGTGGTAGTTCACACTTCCTCAAACGAAATTATCATATTTACAAAAAATAGAAAGTATAAAGATATGTGTTGTAAAAAAAATACATAAGAATAAAGAAATAATAAATATAATATATAAAATATATAAATATATTTTCCACCATAATTATTCCAATGAGAGTAGGTAAAGTAAAAATTAACAATCATCTTTTAGTGAGGCGGTAGTTCACTGTACACGTAAACAATATGTTCGTTACCCATTAGATGGAAGTGTGCGTAATTTAATGTTGAAAACTTAGCATAAAAACAAATAGTATATCTAGTATAATGGTTTTTTATACAATTATGAAATAATAATATTTGATAGAGTGGATAAAGAAAATAAAATAAAGGAGTTTGAGGGAGGGTGTTACCTCTTAATTGGGTAACTCCTTTTGGTTTTCACTAGAGGAATTAATTGGAAGGATTTATTCCCAAAGTGCAGCCTCAAATATTAAGGTAGGTATGTTGGAGAGATATTTGGGTATAATTTGGTCAAGTAAAAGTGTCTTGATAGGTGTGAGGAAGTGAGAGGAAATGATGACTTTTATAATGGAAGAGGAGTGGCACTCTTGTAATATTTTCAAAAAATGAAACCCCACCCACGTTTTTTAATTGAAATTGGATCCAATAATAGTCCAAATTCTAAAAAATTTATTATAGGGTATAAATATGGATATAAAACTGTTTTTTGATAAGTTTATAGGTCATTTTGGTTCTTAAAGTTATGGTTTTGTTCTTAGTTTAACTCAATTTTACAATAATTAATGTAATTAATTTTAATTACTTTTACTAATATTTTTGGTCAAAAAATAAGTTTAACTTATTATATATTATAAATTATTCTGATTCAAAATATTGAATCCATTTTTCTAAATTCCAATCATATACGTGGTCCAAATTAATTTAAAATTAATCCCATAGTTGGGTCGACAATGCGGGGTTCTAAAGCAAAAACATTCAAAAGTTTTCTATGTTTTTATAACCAATTTAAAATTGAAATTGATCTCAATGAACTAAATTATATTAATTGACAAAAATATTATATAATTAAACTTTTTAACCCATTTAAAATATAATTTAACCTTATAAATTAATTAGATGAAAAAGTTTTTTTGAACTAAAATTCAGTATTTTTCGCTATTCATTAATAATAAAACTTCACAGAAATATTCCAAATATTTACCCTAAAAAAATTATTATATTTTTATTTAAAATATTAAGTTTGTTGGGACATATTAAATATATAAAAATTCCAAAAAATTGTATTTAAAATGGGTTCTCCATTAAAAGATGATAAAAATGTCTTAATAAAAATATTGGGTTTTAAGCATAAAATTGGGTTTGTTATAATCTTATGTCTATAAAATCAATTGTATGAATATAAAAATTATTTTATTGAATGTATAAACTATATATTACATTAATATCACTCAATTATTGTAATAAATTTAATTTATTAGGGTAAAAAAACTTTGTGACCATAAAAATAATAATATTTCTCTTTATATTCAATCAGTTTTCATATTTATTTATAATTAATTGGTAACTTATGAATTAATATTATATTTGTATAAACCATAGGTTTTAATAAATTAGTTAACAAAGTTTACGAAATATAATTTAACAACTAGGTTATATATTATTATATTAATTAATAACATTTTAATGATATACTATTGTTCAGTAAAACTTAGTCTTATGTCTTACACAATCCATTGAGGAAAGTCATTATTGTGTGTAATTCAAGCTAAAATCGATGTTCCTTGCAGATAAAGATAAAGTTTATGTTGCATGTTGTGTATGATTAACTAGGTTTTGTGTACAACACAATCCAAATGTAGTGATTTATATGAAATAAACTATCTTCAGTGTTATGTGAAATGAAAAATATCAAGTAGGTTAAATTAATTTGAAAAAAATAATTCACAAAATCTCTGGGTGTTACAATAAATCATTTATAATTTTTCAAAGAATTATAATAAGGGAATAGATCTAGATTCATAAGTAATATCTTCTCACAAACCATAAAAAATATTTATAGGACAATAATACCACTAGATATTTTTATAACTTAATATCTAGTAGTTTGTGAATACTTACATGACATAGGACACTAGAAAATATAGAGTAAAAACATAATATTTTACACATTAGTAGTAGTTTCATAGGATTTCCCTTTTCACATTCTTGTTGATGATAATTTCCCTTGTTGACCTTTATATTGACTTGAAAAATGCAAAAAATAGCTTGTATTTGAGTTGATGTATTTTGTATCTCCTCTATTTATCTCACACTTTTGAGTTTTATGACCTAAATCTCCAAACCTATAAAATTTCGTCCCATGTTTCTTCCCAAATATTTTATGTATATAAGATTGAGTCTTCTTTCCTTTATCATTTTGGTCACCCAAATTTTTATAATATTCTATCCTTCTATTCTTTGGTGTGTTTATGACTTCAACTATGATCAAGTTGTTAATCAAAATTCTTAATAGTTGGTTTGAAATAATTAGAATATTTTTCACTTTGTATCACTTTCAAATTATCCTATAGTTCCTACAACTAAACTTGAGTTATAATCGACTACACCTATATCAAACTTAGTTTAACATATACCATTCTTGGTCTAAACTATGTTACTTTATCATACTTATTAACCTAATCCTTAAAATCAAGATCTCAAATTTCCATAAACTTTATTAAAATAGTTTAAACTAAACAAATCATCGAAATATAAGCTCTCAAAATTGAAATTATCCTTTATAAAACAATATTAATCATGCCTACAATAATATACCCAAGTATATATGTACCATAATCATATAATCTCAATAAAATACATTTCCTAAAACCAATTTTAATCTCCCAGTTGATAAACCACAATGATGTTATATATTCCTTAAAAATTAACTATATCTTTAACCCTCAAATGGTATTAAACACTAGGTCATATATTAAAAAACTATTCAATATATATCATAATCCCAAAAATTATATAAACATCACCAAAAATATCATGGATTTATTTTTCATTAAATCAATAATCAATTCCATGGAAATCAACACTATCTAAATCAATTTTATCAAAATAAATCAACCATTTATTACCTCAAAATCATGTGTAAATTAAAATTAATATTTATCCATACCTCAATCATGTGTTATACAATATTTATCCAAAAAAAATAAAACCATGATATAAAATTACTTTTCAAGTTTATTAATACCATTTAATATATGATTCTATATCTTTAATGTAAAACTGCTGAATAACAATCCTTAGTTTTTTCACATACTCATCATAACTTTTAGAATATTCCAGAATATCATTAATAAATATAACTCACTAATTAAAATATCCACAAGTTATAATATTATTATAATATCAATATCACTACCTTTGTTAAGACTTTGAAACTCACATTTTACATCATAATAGACATATACTAAAATTATCAGCCATTTATGCATGTTTCCTTAATCAGTTATAAGACTTAATTGTTTCTAGAAACATAACATTTTCTGGTTCAATTCTATGATCCTGTTTCAACCGAATAATGAAAAAAATGGTTATGATAATAACCAAAATATGTATATAGAAACATAAACATGAATTGTTATTCCATTATGACACCTTTTTTCAATATATGATACTTTCAGATCAGTGTTTGACTCTCATTGTTCAATCATGGGTTATCCTTTATCATTTTTATTTTAGGTTCTCTAACCTAATTAATTAACATGATTATTAAATCCTTTATAATGGTTCATAACAAAAACATATCTCCCATGAGTGTCTCTCTATATTCAAAATCTTACACTCAGTCATCGTGTATAAGATTGATGATTGAGTCAATTCTCAACCAACCCTTTTTGAGGTGATTACCCCTAGGTGCATCTATGCCTCAAACACATCCACTTTATTGTATCCAGATTGGGATGTATTTATATGAAAACCCTATAATATATACCTTAAAAAACATCAGGATGTTATCCAATACTTAGAATTATTACTAGGGTTTTCACTGACGTTTTATCATCTTGATCCCTATATAAAATGTGAATCAATACCTTAATACTAAATCACATGATTATAAAAAATAGTTATCTATGCATATGAACTTATGAACAAAAATAACTTATCATTCCTTTAATTATCCTTAATTAAAATTATAATCTAAAAGGTATCTAAACATTTTATTTGGTACCAAATATGATTCCCCAAACCCACACTCTCAGATTTAGCTCCATAAACACATATTTTTCTTACTTGTTTTGAAACCAGCTTTAAAATACTAGATATAACCATTCATAATTAAAATATGAATAATTATTATGGAATCTCTTACAACCAAAGATTATTTTTATGTTTAACATTTTCTAGAATTAGGACACAATATAAACAGATAAATAACATGTTCTTTATATCAAATGGAAAATTTCCCCATTATATAAGAAAATACTTAATTCCTAAAAATTATTCAACATATTCCCCAAATTAATTCATACATATTATTATTTTGAACATGTCACGTGTACTAATTTTCTCTATAACCTAGGGAAATGGAAACAAAAAAGGGGTGATCTCAAATGCTATATAAGGGAAACATATAATTAAAGTAGTCATTGTTGGAGTTGGTGGCCTAGAACCAACTACTTTGTACTTTATTCATTAATAAACACCTTATCACATTTGATTGTTCTTATGTGTGAAAATTCATGTGATAATTTCATAAGGATAGTTGTTTCACAAAAGGGTCATAGAGGATCTCTGTTATTATGAGAACCCAGAAGTGCCATAACACTATTCTTGAATATATGTTCTATTGCTGGATGATGTTATTGGAGGGAAAAAAATAATACAGGACATTAGGGGTGTGGACTCATAAAAATTTTAGGAACATTCTCATGGTGTGCACCAGTAGTAATATCAAAGAGGGTATTATGAGAACGAGACCCACTGGTAGGAAATCCAAATTTCATAGTGGCATTGGATGTTACTATCTACATATGTGTGTATTGGTCCTTAGACATTAGGATTATTATTAATAGGTATTACAACTCACGTACATATATTTATCGACCAAAATTGTGATGACACACTATATGTAGCGATTTAGGATATGTTGGGTGTGTCACGAGTAATACTGCATTAATAGATAATGTGAGAAAGGATTTGTACCTTCTGTTCCATAATAGAAGTTGATATCTCAGGTCCTTTGATGGAATTGATATAGCCTAAAAAAATCCACGTCCATAGTAAAGAATGGGAAAGTTCAATTCTGGGAAGTCAAAGAAAAAATAATCGAGTATATGGGTTGATGAATCTAGCATGTAACTTGCTTGATTAAAGATATGATGAAAAATGGATTACATTACATGATAAGTGTTTATATGAGGTGACACGTCATTGCAGCATTAGATTCTTTCTCTATGGGTGCCCTGGAGTGTTTCTAGATGATAACTTTGGACTTTAGGTAGGCTCTACCTAATTCCTTTGAGAAAGAGACCTAGAGGGTTACACACTAAGTGTGTCCAAGTACCTTAGATAAATATTCATTTAACAAGTTGAATAAATATTATTACCGATTGTGGTTTAATAATTATTCAAGGATTCCTGATCGAATTTATTTTGACACTAGTTATTTGAGAGAATATATTGCGGCAGAAATAATATATTTATTAGCGAGTAATGAAGTGTTATTTATTTGAAAAATAAATAGACATTATTCAAGGTCCAATAAATGTGGTGGAGGAAATAAAGAAAATAGAGAAACAAAAATACACACCGTGTATATTAATATACACATCCTGTAGTGTTTTTGGGGAATTGTGAGAAATAATAATATTTATTTAATTAAATAATATTAGGTGTAATTTTTTGGGTGCATGTAAAGTAATAATAATAGTCAACTATTATTATTAGACATGAGGTTATATTAGAATTAAATGAAATGGTCAAATGATTTCGTGTAATTAATTCATTTTATTATTCTAAGTAATTAAAATCTCAATTATACCATTCTCATGATCCTAAAAATTCTTTTTGGTTGTGAAAAAGAGATCTAGAGAAATATCTAAAGCCAATAGAGAATTCTTATCTTCCAAGAATGATCTCATGTTACGAGAGAGATCCTCCTCCAACAGATCAAGGAGAGTGCTTTGGAAGTGGATCTCAAGGAAATCGAAGGTGGAAATCGCAAGCAGAGGCTCTTCTATGATATCACCCAGAGATCCCTTTGGCGACATCTAGAGATATGTGGAGCATGTGTGGATCACTACTAGAGGAATCCTACACTTGGATTCTATGACACAATGACGGATCACATCGAATCGTGAATGGAATCATCAAAAAATAGATAATTTCCTCAATGTAATTATTATATTTTAATTAAATTAATTATAACCAACATATGATGCTCCTATCCATGGTTCTAGGACAAACCTCTTTTTCTTTCATTCTTCATTCTATTCTAAAGATCTGGCGTTTTATTATCATGACAGATCTTGGATTGATTGTTTTTAATAGGAAAATTAAAGTTGGGTACACCCACCAACACGCTTCCGCTACCCCCAGAACCTACAAGTGGTATCAGAGGGGTCATATCATTGATTATAATTATTTAGTTTTTTGTTGATGATTTATGCATTTAATAATTTAGTTATTTCAATTCAAGTTAATCATTCTACAAATATGAATCTTGATATATGTTCCTACACTTTCATTTCTCGTTCACCTTAATAAAATGATCTTTTCTTTTAATTTTGATTGAAATATAACAGAGTATATCATATGAAGGTTCCAAAGCTTCTTAGCCATACAAAACCAAAAAACATGGTGTGTATTCGGTAGTACACACTGTGTAGTCTAGATTCTATGCACCGGGACTGGTCTGCCAAACCAAGCCATGTTTTGGAGTCTATCTAACTCTTAAATGACTCAGGGTGTTGACCAAGAACACGTGGCACACGGTTTTCAGATTACATACCATGTGTCCCATCAGACACAGTGTGTAGTCCCTTCAGGTTTGGTTTAGACCATGTACCCCATACACATCTTTCCCGGTTAGAGACCGTGTAACACATACACTACACGACGTGTGGCCCACTGGACACACCATGTACTCTAATGATTTCCAAAGTACATAAATACGCCATGTCCTCGTGCGTTTACATCGCATGGAAGGTGAACAATAGTACACACTTTATACTCAGAACTACACACCGTGTACTCATCGAAAATATGAATATTTATTAAAATTTATTATTGTATTATACAAACCCTTAAGACATGTACCATGGTGTAAGCGTAAAGTTGGGACACAACACGTGATAGGTGTTTTATATATATGTGTTTAATTTAACATTCGTGTAATGTTCATTTCTACTCATTGGGTAGTTACGAATAGGAATTCACCAGGTTTCCTCCAAGGTACAAGTTATGTACAAAGATAATTTAAATGATTTTATTTGTTTAAAATTATGATGGATGAGAATTTAAAGGAAATTCAGAAAAGGGTTTAATATAAAAGGATTGATTAATTAAATAAAATTAATTAATTCAAGCATAATTTATCTTAAAGAATAATGATTAAAGAATTTAATGATAGTTTTATTTATGCATAAATATCATTGCATGTATAGATTATCATGAGCTAGACTAGGACCTTTGTATGTGGATGATATCTTGAAATTTATTTATTTAAGTTAAATTTGTTGGCATCTGAGCCTTATCCTAAATAATATGTAGGGCCTGTGTGCCCAAGGTTTATTTTATGTAAAACCCCGATTTACCCCTCACCTGAAAGTGAGATAAATGCATATGTAATGGATGGAGCTCTCAAGCTAGTGGAGGCGGCTCAAGTTAGGAGCCAAGATAAAAGCAATCCAAGGAGATACAAAGGTGGAAAGGTGGAAAGCTGTAAACATGAACAAAAAAGTTCAAGGTGTTTCTCCCCTAGTTCTTGGGATAGTTTATCAACCGCTAGATAAACTAACCAATAGAACAAGCTCATGATCATACCATTTTTTTTCAGTTTCATGGTTTATTTATTGTGGGTGTGTTGTCATGATAAAACAATTAATGAATTAAAAAAGCATGCAAGATGGAACTAAAATAAGACTGGATTATATATAAATATTATCTTAGACATGGTTAATCACTTAAGTATATCCCACTTAATATTAACAAGAATTTAAGAAAGATAATAAAATGGAAATTTTTGTATAAAGATAAAATCACTCAAAGAAATATTAAGTCTATATAGCCTTCCATAATCTTGGTGAGAGTCAAAAAATAGTTCAAAGTGCTTGACCAACCCTAGTTGGGGTGCTTTTAATTATCAGGGAATTCTAATTCAAGGTTTTGGGTTGACATGAATTGGTTCAAATAAAGGGTTGACTTCCACAACAGGACTTGGTGTGACCAAGAGGAAATGGTTGAGGAAATCCAAAATAAATGGATTTCTGGATTGGGGATTCCACTCAGTGGATGATGGAGCTACGAGTTAATGAAGTTGGAATTTGGAATTCCTACCTAAAACCTTTCAAGTTTCTTGACCAACCCTACTTGGGGTAATGTAAAGGAAAATATGGATCCTTTTCACTAAGATATTCATCCAACAAAATATTCTGAAGTCAATGGCGAGGGCTATTGGATTTCGATAAAATAGTGGGATAATAATAAGTATTAATTTATTTATTTGTCTCAGTTTTATCATGATAAAGTACTAAATCTATGATTATATTAATTTGTATAAAATAAAAGAAAAATTGAATTCAAACATATCATTGAGAACCATAATCAAGGAGGAAAACCTTCTCTCCGGAACCAATTTCAAGGAGTGGTAGAGGTGTTTACGTGTCATCCTTTGCCAAGAGAGGAAATTGTATGTGTTGAAGGAGTCTATTCCAGTTGTTCCTAGAAAAGAGGCCATTGATGAGGAACTATCTCTCTATATAAAACATATGGATGATGCCATAGATGTCCAATGTTTCATGCTATCATCCATGTCTAATGAGCACTTGAAGAAACATGAAAACGTGGACACATATAGCATGACGTGTCACCTTAAATACCTCTATCAAGAGAAGGCGAGACATGAGAGATATGGCATCTCCAATTATTTTTTTCACAAATATGCTTGGAGATTCTATTCTAGCTGGGTACCATGTATTCAAGCTTATTTGATACATTGAACGCCTGGACATCTTAGGGATTAAGTTCCCGGATGAGTTGCATACAGATCTCAACCTATCATCATTGAACAGGACCTTCTCTAGATTTATTGTTAACTAAAACATGATAAACAGTGAGAAGAGTATATCAGAACTTCTAACCTTGATTCTCCAAGTAGATAAGGACTTGGGGTGTGACAAAAGCACAATACTTATATTGAACAAGAAAAGGAAGGACGAGACAAAGGGTCCAAGGATTTATAAATGTTCTGAATCCCATGAGCATTCTCTCTCCAAGAAGGGGAAGATCTAGAGGTAGGGCAAGGAAGGGGAGGCGGTGTGTTTTTCATGTGGCAAGCCAATCCACTGGAAGAGGAACTACACCAAAAATCATAGGGATACTAAAGGTGAGTTCGTTATTGAGTGTAATCTTTCCATTTATACACAATGGGTATTAGATACAGCTTGTGGGGAGCACATATTTATTCAAATGTAGGAACCAAGTACATTTAAAAATATTTCCAGAGGAGAGGTGGATATTCAAGATGCCAATGGTGTGAGGCTGAATCTGTTATCCATTGGTGATTACCATCTATCATTTCTAAATGGGATGCTTTTGGTTTTACATAACTGTTATTATGTGCCTAATGTTACCAAGAACATAATTTCTGTATCATGTTTGGATATGGATGGATTTATTTTCAAGTTTAGAAATAAGGGGTGTTTAATTTACAAGAACAATGTATGTTATGTTATGGAACATTTAAATAATGGTTTTTATGTATTAATTTATGAAAAACAAGTGTCATCAATCGATAATGAAACAAACTCACATGACTCATACAACACCCAGTTGTGGTATCACCGTCTTGGTCATGTAAATGAGAAGCACTTGAGAAAGCTCTACCAAAATGGTTATTTATACTCTACTAAACTAAAACCAATTGATATACGTCATGCTTGTTTACAAGGTAAAATGACCAAGCCACCTTTCAGTGGGTAGGGTGAAAGGTCCATAGAGCTTCTAGGATTGGTGCACACTAATGTGTGTGGACCATTTCTAGTAGAAGATAGAGGTGGTCATTCTTACTTCATTAATTTTACTAATTATTTGAGTAGATATGGATATATCCACTTAATGAGGTATAAGTCAGAGTCCTTAGATAAATTTAAGAAATTCATGAATGAAGCAGAGAACCATCTTGGTAAGAAGATAAAGAATATTGGATTGGATTGAGGTGGAGAATATCTGAACCAAGAGGTCATCAACCTTATATGGGAGTCTAGGATTCTATATCAACTCACTCCTCCTTATACACCATAGTGGAATGGTATTGATGAAAGGAGGAACTGCACCTTGTTGGACATGGTGAGGTCGATAATGAGTCATGAAGATCTTCCATTATCCTTTTGGGGATATGCATTAAAAACTTCATCATACACATTAAACTGAGAACCAACTAAGGAGGAAAATAGAATTACCTATGAGTTTTGGAATTTAAAGAAACCCATTTTTTCACACACATGTGTATGGGGATGCAAGGAATTTGTTAAGGCCTTATCAGGAAACAAACTAGCACCCTGGGGCACAAGGTGTATCTTTATAGGATATCCCAAGGAAATTAAAGGTTATTACCTATATAACCCTTCATAAAATAAAGTGATTGTCGCCAGACAAGCCATATTTCTTGAAAGGGATCACATCCTCAAAAAGGTTAGTGGGATAAAGATTTAATTAGATGAATTTGATGCTCAAGATACATAGGATTTGGTACAACAACAAGTTTCACATGTCCCTATAGAAGAGGTTACAAAAACAAAAGTACTACGTAGGAGCTCAAGAGAGGTAAGGGAACTAGAGAGATTTGGTTTCCTAGTCACCGAGGATGGTGAATAATTATTATTGGACAATGATGAACCTATATCATACACGGAATCAATAGAGATCTCAAAAGTTACAAGATGTCTAGAATCTATGAATTCTGAGATGGATTACATGTACCAAAAACAAGTATGGGTTCTATTAAATGAGTTGGTTGATGAAAATCTTGTTGGAAAAAATGGGTATTCATGAGAAAGATGGACATGTAAGGTCAAGTTATCACCTATAAAGAAAGGACAATGGCTAAAGGATTCAGACAATGTCAAGAAATTGAACATGATAAAACCTTATCACCAGTTTCCATGTTTAAATCCATAAGAATCATAATTTCCATATTAGATTACCGTGGTTATGATATTTGGTAGTTGGATGTCAAAAAAACATTCCTTAATGGGAACCTTCAGGATGATGTCTATATGACACAACCAGAAGGGTTTGTGAAACCAGGTGAATCCGAACAAGTTTTCAAGTTACAGAAATTCATTTATGTATTAAAGGAAGCATAATTGTCATGGAACATTCTATTTGATGAATCCATAAAAATTTTTGGTTTCATTAAGAACGAATGTGAGCCATGTGTTTATAAGCAGTTTAATGGGAATGTGGTCATTATCCTAGTAGTATATGTTGATGACATATTACTTATTGGAAATGATGTACTAGTCTTACAGTTAGTTAAAGACAGGTTGAACAAGTGTTTCTCCATGAAGGACTTAAGGGAGGAAGCCTACATTCTAGGGATCAAGATCATTCGTGATAGATCCAAGAGACTGATTGGACTACATCAGGGTACATACATTGACCAGATAATAAAAATATTTTGTATGGAACAATCCAAGAGGGGATTAGTTCCAGTTTCACATGTCCTATATCTTTCTAAAAAAAATGTGTCTTCAGACACAATATGAGAAAGATAGGATGAGTACGATCTCATATGATTTGGCTATAAAATCCATCATGTATGACATGTTATGTACTAGGATTGATGTTGCCTATGCTCTGAGCATGGTAGGTAGATATCAAGAAGACCCTGGAGAACAACATTGGACCGTTGTTAAGACTATCCTTAAGTATATGAGAAGAACTAAGGATATGTTCCTAGTGTATGGAGGAGATGAGGAGCTTGTCATCATAGGGTACGATTATGCTAGTTTTCAGATAGATTAGAATGATCTAAAGTCGCAACCAGGATATGTTTTCTGTCTTAACGGAGGAGCTGTGAGCTGGAAGAGTTCAAAGAAGCTAGTTGTTATTGATTCTATAGTGGAGTCTGAATATATAGTATCTTTTGAAAAATCAAAGTAATCCATCTATATTTGGAACTTTTTCTAGGAGCTTGATGTGGTTCCTAGTAGTAAATATCCAATCACATTGTATTGTAATAATACTATAGCGTTAGATCTTGAAAAAGAACCAAGGTCACATGAACTGATAAAGCACATTCTCTAGAAGTATCACCTCTTGAAGGATTTATATCAATGGGGTAAAGTTGCAATGAGTAGAGTGTCCATGGAAGAGAACATGGAAGACCCCATAACTAAAGGCTTATCTTAGTAGAAGCATGGATATCATGTGAGAGCTAGCAGGTTTAAGGTTGTTAGCAGTTGGCTCTAGTCCAAGTGGGAGTCTGTTGGAGTTAGTGGCCTAGAACCAACTACTTTGTACTTAATTCATTAATAAATACCTTTTAACAACTTGATTGTTCTTCTATGTGATAATACTTGTGATAATTTCCTAAAGATAGTTGTTTCATAAAAAGGTCATAGTGGATCCCTACTATGATGAGAGCCTGGAATTTCCATAACAATATTCTTGAATATATGTTCTATGGCTGGATGATGTTATTTGAGGGACAAAAGTAATACATTCCATTAGGGGTGGGGACTCATAAAAATTTGAGGCACCTTCTCATGGTGTATGGCTGTGGTAATATACAGGGGGATATTATGAGAATGAGACCTACCATTAGAAAATCCACATTTCATAGTTTCATTAGATCTTCCTATATGTGGATGTGTGTATTAGTCCTTAGACTTTAATATTATTATTAATGAGTCTTAAAACTCACACAATTAGATGTATTTATGAAAACTATAATGACACACTATTCACAAAAATGTAGGACATGTTGGGTGCGTCACATGTTATATTGATTTAATGGATAATGAGAGAAATGATTTGTTCATTTTGTTCCATAACAAAAGTTGATATCTCAAGCCATTTGATGGAATTTATATATCCTAAATAAATCCATTTCCTTGGTAAGTAATTGTAAAGTTCAATTCTGGAAAGTCAAAGAAAGAATAATCGAGTACATGGGTTAATGGAACTATCATGAAACTTTCTTGATTCAAAATATCATGACAAAGGGATTATATTACATGGAAATCATTCGTAGGAGGTGACACATCATTGCAGTGTAAACTTATTTCTATATGGGTGCCTTGGCATGTTTCTAGACACTAACCTTGGAATTTAGGAAGACTCTACCTAATTCCATTGAGAAAGAGGCCTAGAGGGTCACACACTAAGTGTGTCCAAGTATCTCATTTAAATATTCATTTAACAAGTTGAATAAAGATTATTCTCGACTGTGGTTTAATAATTATTCAAGGATTCATGATCAAATTTATTTCGACACTAGTTATTTGAGAGAATATATTGTGGGTGAAATAATATATTTATTTGTGAGTAATGATGTTATATTTATTTTAGAAATAAATAGTCATTATTCAAGGTATAATAAATGTGGTGGAGGAAATAAAGAAAATGGAAAAAAATACACGTCGTGTAGTTTTTCCAGGGATTTGTGAGAAATAATATTATTTATTTTATTATATAATATTAGGGTTAATTCATTGGTATCATGTCAAGTAATAATAATAGTCAATTGTTATTATTAGACATGGGGTCTTAATAAGAATTAAATTAAATTAATGAATAATTTTGTGTAATTAATTCATTTTATTATTATAAGTAATTAAAATCCCAATTATATTATTCTCATGAGCCTAGCCATTCTTTATGGTTGTTCAGAATGGATCTAGAAAAAGATATCAAGACAATATAGAATTATTTTCTTCCAAGAACACTCTCATGTTAAGAGAAAGATTCTCCTCCATCGGATCAAGAGAATGCTTTGGAAGCGGCTCCCAAGGTGATTGAAGGAAGACATCACAAGAGGAGGCACTTCTGTGATAGCACCCAGAGATCTCTTTGGTGAGGTATATATATATGTGGAGCACATGTGCATCACCACTAGAGGAAGAATACACTTTGCTTCTATGATGCAATTATGGATCAAATCGGATCATGGACAGAAACATCAATGAAGAGAGAATTATATCAAAGTAATTTTTATATTTTAATTAAATTATTTATAAAAAAATATGATGATCCTCTCCATGGTTCCAAGACTCCCCTATTTATCTTTCATTCTTCATTATATTATGATTATATGACATTTTATTATCATGAAAGATCTCAGATTGATCGTTGTTAATGGAAAAACTAAAGTTAGGTACACCCACCAACATGATTTCACTACAATCAGAACCTATGATAATGGCATAAACATGGCATAAATATGATAATATGAATAGTTAAACAACATAAATCTACCATCAACTTGAAATTGGGAGCATGAAATATATATGGAAATAAATTAAAACATGGATATAAATAATAATGATCTCATAATGATGGAATGTATATTGCTGGACATAAAAAACCTACTATTAGGGACTTATGACAAGCCAATTTACTTGTCATTGAGACCACAATCAAGACATATTTCTATTAATTCCTTTTTCCAAGACACTATCCCATTATGGGATGATATATATACCAAAACTCAAACTATTTTTTTTTTCATGAGACCTATTGATACATCGAGGGGGTATATAATGTCAATCCCCACCCATCATTTGTCTAAGTAAAATTCATTCACTATAAGATTCAATAATACTTTGCCTACCATTCCTTAAGGAACCTCTTACCTAATAAAAAAAATGGATATCCCTATAATGAGGAATACAAAATATTAATACATGATCAAACTATATTAGCTGTCAATAATAATAAATAATGTAAATACTTTTCCCCATGTAAATAATAGGGATTACTTGATCATAAACCAACTAATGAAACACGGTGTATGGCCAAACAACACATATTAAACTATACAATAATTATACATATTTTAATATATAAATACAGAACACTAATATATTTCCCCATGTTAAAAGAAAAACAATATTTCTAGGTGAAAATCATCTAATCTGAGTTATTTAAAATGTGATGTTCCCAATGTATAAAACAATGAGTATATGACTAAGTAGATTTTGGAATAACATGATCATAATCCATCTGGAGAAATAAAGTGGATGTTTTCAAAATAAAATTTTCCCATAAGTGTTAAATTTTTTCAAAGCGTTTATGTGGTTAAAATGTATATTTATATAAAACAATGAGAGAATACCATATAATAGAATATATGGTAGAATGTACCCAACTGATGTGAAATAATTTCAATATAATTATCACAAATCACTTAATGAAAGTTGAGTCACCAAAAACTCTTACTACTGTGGAAGAGATAAATCAATAACCACATGAATATTTCCAAAAACATGCTTATTTTAAGGTTTCCTTTGAAAAAACTTATTAATATGAAAAACAACCCACATGAATAAGGGAATATTAATTGGATAGTAAATCCTATAAAATATAATAACCATGAAAAAAATATATCCATGGTTAGTAAATACACCATACAAAGGAAACATGTTGAAAAAAATGTATTATGTCTCAAAGAATCATAATCGAGACCAAAAAACCCTTACGGATCGAGTAACACTATAATAAAAAACCCTTGAAAATAGGGATTATAATTGAACTTCAAATACTATGATTAAAGTATGATTCATGATATTATATCTCAAATATATAATATATAAACCACAAAAATGAAATTATGTGCATAATACAAAACATGTCTCAAAGAGAGGAATTCGAGATGAAAACCCTTACCACTTTGGTATATTTTGGATTAGAAACCCTCAAGAGTTTAAAAATGAAATTTATATTTATTTACAATTAAATAAAATGTGTTAATGAAACCATATCTCAAATAGTAAGTATACATAACTTGAAAATGATGACAGGTGTATAAATAAAATACTTGTACCAATGAAGGGAAACAGAGAATGAAACCCTTACATCTTGTCCTGAATTATATGAACATAATTTATCCTCCTATTTCATAAACTTATATATTTTTGATTAATTAATTTATAACCTTACTCATATCATTTTTATTTATACTATTTATAAACAATTGTTCTCCACATGAATTTTTCTGATTTTTCACATCAAGTGTTTATAGTTTTGGTTGTTTGCACTAGTTTCATAATAGTGGCGTCCATGTTCATTATTTATTAAAATTTCATAAATTATAGATCATTAAAATTACTATTAATGATTATTTATAATTATTTATGATGTTTCAATTTTTTTGAGTGTCTAAATCTTTATCCTTGAAGATGAAATTGATAACATGCATGTTTCAAAGATTCTTAATAATCAAATTAAATTTTCTTAATTAATGAATATAATATTGATATAACATATTAAAAACCCAAAATAATATTAATTTATAAATTTATATCATATTATACTAGTAATTATGTTCCTATAGTCATTCATGACATAAATTCATAATATTGTTCAATTTGGTGGATAAACAGACCCAAACATGAACATACCCTATTTTAATGAATGATTATGTGGTAGTTTTGTTTTAATATAAATATACCAGAAGTATAATTATATTATTTAGTGTTTATGTAACGCCCCGATCCCAATTACCCAAAGTCGGTGCATTATTTTAATACATTGTCATGATTACAAGGAATCAAGTCCCGAAGGACCAATCGGTTTAGCAGTCTTTGAAAATATATTACATACATGAATGTAACATTACACTCCATAAAACAAAAAACAACTTAAGTAATCTTTCACGAACTCTATTATTCCCTTGTCCTAACCCTGCATATCAATCACAATACACTTCTTGGAATCCTGGGAAAAATAAGACATAGAAAGGGGTGAGCTCAGATGCTCAGTAAGGATAACAATACATCAGAAACTTTCATAAATAAGAACAAACATTTAAGGCAATTTACAACTAAAACAAAATCCTTTTAAACATGAACTTCAGTATAATATGGAAAAATTAAAATGAAGAAATACCATTTACTTATTCACATAGATATTCTATTAGTTGAATAATCACATGCAATATCACTAACCACTTTCTTAATGATGGAATGCATAATGCTGAACCTTAATTTTTGTGTCAAAGCCTCGTGACAAGACCTAAGGGATATCTTTAACTGGAACCCAACCCGGAGATCCTCTGTAACCGGACTCCAACCTGGAGTGCCTCTAATAACCGGACACCAACCCGGAGTTCCTCTAATAACCGGACACCAAGCCGGAGTGCCTCTAATAACCAGACACCAACCCGGAGGGCCACTAAAAACCAGAAACCAACCCAGAGTGCCTCTAATAACTGGACACCAACCCGGAGGGTCTGCTTTAACCGAACCCCAACCCAGAACATACTAGTCCAACACATTCATCTTAAGAAGAGGATGAAATATAACATAAAAATTCGTATTAAAACTAGCATACGGGATTCCAAAACATTTATCATAAACCATTAATGGAATAAAAATAACTCATCCATAGTCAAACATATCACAAAACATTAAATACAATATGGATGATTTGTATCATAATAAATCAACCTCAAACAAGTGTAAAATTTATCAAAGGATGTTGACATATATGAAAATGATTTGTAAAAATCTTTGAGAGAAATACCCACTTTTTCATGAAAACAATTAAAAGTCACACAATTTAGAAAAGAGGTCATTTTAAGACATTTCTGAATCAAAATGTCCCATACCACTTTGAAACTTTTGAACGAAATTAACATTTTAAGAACATTCATGTCCATATAAATAAATCCTTAAAAACCATTTTAAAGAAATGGACATTAATGAGAAAGATTTAGAAGAATAAATATTTAAAACATTTGAAATGATGTTTTAGTAAAATGTATCTTAAAATAATCCCTTTGAAAACTCTTTCATAAAACATGGAAACAAATAATAAATATGTCCCAGTAGATACTTATATAAAAACAACCTCGGATAGTAAAGAGATTGTGAAATTAACCCTTACCAATTTGGTAACTTACGAAACATACAACCCATGAAAGAGGTATCATACAATGAATATGTAAATAAACATAAATTAAATTTTATTACACAAAGAATACAATTATGGGAAGTACATACACCACACAAAAGGTAATAGTGGCAATATGGCATGAATCTCATGGGAATAAGGAGTGAGATGAAAACCCCTTACCTTGTAATTTTCCTTGATAGTGTGTAAGTTAACCTCCTTTATAATAGTTAAATAATTGTTATTAAATTATAAAAGAATAATATTCATAAATATGATATCATATATGATCTTTTAATATTTCTTTGTTAATAATATTTTAGTATTATCATCGTTTCAGGTGTTAACTGATTCGTTTTCCTTTATATGATTCGTTACGTAAGCCGCATTTGTTATGGATAGGTTGTATCTTATTCATATCCAGAATTATATCAAGTTCTTAAAAATTACTTTTAATCATCAAACGATAATTATTCTTTAATGGATATGATGGGGAAATGAATCTCATCGTGTTCGTGGAGACAGTAATCCGTACGTACGCACGAACGCTACTTCCATTTCAATTTTCATTTTAAAAGGAATCAAAACCAAATGATACATAGGTATATTATTATTATAGTATAATATAATATCATATATGTGTTACTTGAGTTCATTAACACCATCCTTTATACATTCCATGTATGGTATGAACGAGTCATATCACTTTGAGGTGGCGGTAGTCCGCACTTCCTCAAATGAAATTATCGTATATATATACAACATGAAACGAATAATGGTATGTTATAAAATGGAATTACAGAAGATTATATATAAAATAAATATCATAAATATCATATTTAATTATAGTTCCATCATAATGTCCACCATGAGAGGTGATAAGAGAAAATTGAACAATCATCACTTCGTGAGGCGTTTGGTTGCCATCCACAGAAACATTATGTTTTTCACCCATTAGATGGAGGTGTGTGTAAGTGTTGTTAGAATACATCTAATAAAAATATCCTAGTATACTTAGGATACTGGTTTTGTTACAAAATAAAATAATAAGAATATTTTAGGGGTTGGAGAAGTAAAATAAAAGAAAATAAGCTAAGAGAAATCGTTACCTTTAATTTGGGTAACTCCCTTTGGTTTGAACCAAAAAGAACTCTTGAAGTACCTTCTGCCTATAGTAAGGCTTATAATAGGAGGATAGGGATTTAGGGAGCTTAATTGGGTAGAGTTTGGACGAGTCAAAAGGCTTGAGAGGTGTGAGGAATTGGTTAGAAGTGGTGTCCTTTTATAAGGGGGAGGAGGGGCTCTTTAGAAAAAACTTAAAGTATTATTTTATAATAAATTCATATTCGGTTTCTAATGAATCCAAAATGTATTATTTAAAGTTTAAGGTGGGTATGGGTCGAAATAATTTCAACCTATAGAATTTATACAGGTTCGGGTCATTATATTAACCTTATGTTTTAGTTTTAACTCTTAGTTAATTAGTTTGACATTTACCATGTCACTTTGTATTTTTATATTATATAGTTAATAAACTTACTATAAACTTCCAAGAGACCCCCAAATGGTACATTAATTATAAAACTATCATTATTTAAGTATCTTGGACTAACCTTATATTTTTAGGAATATAATATAAATTAATAATATAATATTTATTTTAAAAACTCTTTTATGTCAATTTTGACACTATTTAATAATTGATTTTTGTTAAAGTCTTAAAAACTTTATTAATTAGAACCAAATTCATTTAAGAAATCATATAATGTCATATGAAGCAATAAAATTCATGTATGTCATCAAAATTTTAAATTATATTAATTTTAACATTTATAATACCAATTATTTGATTCTTTCATTAATAAGGAAAATACTGCATCATTATTGTGTCATAAATAATATTAATTATTAAATGTCTAAAAATTATAAATAAAATACCATTATGTAGGAAATCTATTTATATTTCTAATGAATATTTATAATCGAAAATATAACATATATAACCCTATTTAAAAATTGTTTTGATAAAAGATATAAGCTTTGGTCATTTTTGTATTCACTTTAACTTAATTAATATGGTGTCCCTATCACCTATAAGTGGCTCCATGGGGTCCCAAAATCGACCCAAAGATTACCAAGGTCGGACATGTATCCAAAAATAATGTTAGGACACGTTTTAGAGTAATTTATTATTTTTATAATATTACTTTTTACCCTTATTTACCGGATTTACCCTTTAACCATGATAAATAAAATATTTACCGGAGTAATTATTCAAAATTTCTAAAAATAAAAGTAACCTATTTACAGAATTTAGACATCCTGATTCCAAATATGGAATCTGTTTTTTCAAATTCAAAACACAGAAGTGGAAGAAATTAATTTAAAATTAATTCCCGCTATCAAAACAAAAAGCGGGTTTTTAAGATTTAATAACTATCAAAAGATTGACACTTGTTTATGTCTGGTTTAACTATGAAATTATGTCCAATGACCCAAATTGTATTAAATGGTAAAAATATATTCTAAGGATACTTTAAAACCACTAAAATTAATAATTTATCACTATTAATTATTTTGATTAAAGATGTTGTTTTTAATTAATATTTAGTGATTTTCACTATTCATCAAAAAATAAAAGTTATCCGAAAAGTACCAAAATTTCACCCTAGGATTAATTTGATATTCCAAATCCAAAAATGAAGTCCATTTTGAGAGATAAAATTTATAAAATTTCAAAAAGTAGGTATTACTATTCATAACGTCTAGTTTGATTGGTTGTAGTGTGTGTTAGAACTCGAAGTTGCGTACAACACACGCTACTGTATTATTCAAAGAGAAGCGTACTGTGGAATCATGGGGTGTTACATTGTAAAATTTTGATGTCCCCATTCTAAAGAATAAATTTATTCAGTCAAATTGAATATATAAAAGTTGAAAATATTGGATTTAAAAAGGGTTCACTATTAAAAGTTGGTAAAAGTACATTTTTGAAAAATACTTATTTTATCTGAAAAAATGAATTTTTTTCCTTAATTATGTCTAAGAAACTCATAATATAGATTATAAAATTATAAGTATTGTATAAAGTTTAAAATTTAGTTAATACTATTCATAACCTCTTTTGAACGACTTGTCTGGTAAGCCATGGTGCACTTGAACTCGGTGTTGCGTGTAGTGAAAGTTATTGAATTATTTTGAAGAAGTAACACAATATGAAATCTTGGGGTGTTACATTCTTCCCTCCTTCAATAAATTGCGTTCATGCAATTTGATATTGTTCTTCAAAAATAAAGGTTGAAAATAGAAAATATCCTTGTGGGAAAACCCACATCGGAAATTTGGTTAATAAAATTTAGTCTTAATAAGAGGAAAAGTGAAATGAAAGGGTCACCAACAAATTATGATCTCAATTAAGAGAACATTGGTGGAAATTTAGACACATATAATTGGAGGAAAAAAGTAATATTTATAGGTAGTGAATGAGGTCATCAATCAAAAACAAGTTTAAAATTGAGGTCCTTAAATTCATCAATCTGTGATGATTTATAATACCATTGGTTCAAAAAAACATAAGGTATTAGGATAACAAATTTTTGGTTTTAATATCCCTTCAATAAAGTATAAGAATTAATTTCTACATAGAATAAGAGGAGAAGAAAAATATATACCTGAAAAGTAGAGTTCCATCCTTTAACTAATTTCTACCACAAACTCATCTTTCCCTCTAAAATATAATAGAACTTAAAAAAAATATTCTATTTATCCTATTCATTTGGGGTTAAAAAAATTAATTTATAATTTTATCTACTAGAACTTCTTAAAATTAACTACATTATTTAATCCAGGACATCTCGTGGGCCAGTGGTAGGTGATATACCCTTGTCGCCCTTCGGTTGCAGGTTCAAGTCTCGCGGCCTTGCCGGTCGCGACAGGTTGCTGCCCGACCTCCAGGTTGTCCTTTTATGGCAATCCAAAACTAATATCAAACTAGAATTATTCAAAATACTTATTTCCAAACTTAGAACCCAAAATTTATAAGGAAGGTAAACACAGTGATGATCCTTTTTGCCGTGTAATTACATGTGAACACCTTCATCATGTATTCTTTTAAAACACTGCAACATCCTGAATTACCATAAAACCTTATTAATTACATTCATGATCCATTATTCCTTAAAGAATAATGGATATACTCCTTAAGTCCAAAAATGTTGTAAAATCCAAGAATGATGGAATATACAAATCATTATTCAGTTTCAAGGTAGTCAAGAATATCCAATATAATTTATCCAAATCAATCATGTATTATTCCAAAATCACTACCTCGGTATCAGAACCATATTATGGTTTATCTATCTCTCAACCATATATTTTCCAAAAATTTAACCTGCTATTGAGTCACTTTTCATGGTTCCACACAATCTCAAGTCCTTAATTAAATAGTATTGAAGTACAATCCTTATATACTCTATAATTATTATAACCAGTACATCGTTGATACAATACTCAAATGACATAATTCTTTAATAACAACATAAGAACTCTAATCATTACTCATCATCTATGGTAGTATCATAACTTGATTATTATCCAATATCATCATTTGGGGCATACTCTAATGATTTGGACATTGGTTTGCGTAGTGTCCCAACTCCTTGCAGATGAAGCATTGTACATTTGTAACCTTTTTCTTACCCTTGCAGTCACTTATAAGGTGTCCTTTTTCTCCATACTTATAGAAAACTCACATTCCATTCATAAATGTTCCAGGGTGTTTCTTCCCACAGTTATCACATATGGGAAAATTATTCTTTTCCCTCTTCCCTCCATCCATCTTTCTCTCTTCTATCCTTTTCTTCTCTTGCTTCCCTTCAAATCCATAGGACTCAGAGAACTCTTTACTTATCTTATCAACACATGATAATATTTATTTATATGATGATAATATATGGGAGAATATTTCCATTATAAATGATGGATTAATACCATGAAAGATATGATCTCTCTTACTCTTTGGATCATGCATATTGCTGGAGTTCTCATTCCTTCTCCTGGGCGCCATTTCTAAACAATGGAATACACTAGATTAGTTTTTGAATAGAAATACCTGATCTCAAACTTGTAAAACACTTAACATAAATTAAACAGTTTATGGATATAATCCATAATCATAAAAATGTTTTCTTTGAGTAAGTATATACTCATGAGCCCTTCATAATGGTTTGTAAAGAAAATGAGAATTATCCTAAGCATATACCCCAGGAGTGTCATAACCAAGAGTGCAGTAAGGCCCGTTGTCGTGCACCAGTTCCCATTCGAGTCTAGCTCAAAGAAGTGTTTTCGTGTTTTACCCCTAGGTACATCTGTGCCAGATCCGCATATACCTGCTCATATCCAGATAGGGATGTATTGGTCAGAAAACTCACAAAATTTCTACAATACCAAAATTCGAGGAAGTTCTTCTATACTAATCCTCAAAGTGTATCTTAGGTCTATGTGCTCTAATCATATTTTATCTAAATATAGCTTCCAAGGTTATTTCTAAACTTCCTCTGATACCAACTATAATGCCCCGACCCCAGTTACCTAGAGTCGGTGCATTATTTTAATACATTGGCATGATTACAAGTAATCAAGTCCCGAAGGACCGATCGGTTTAGCAGTCTTCGAAAATATATTACATACATGAATGTTAAATTACACTTCATAACATACAAAACAACTTAAGTAATCTTTCACGAATTCCATTATTCCCTTGGATTAACCCTGCATATCAATCACAATACACTTCTTGGAATCTTGGGAAAAATAAAACATAGAAAGGGGTGAGCTCAAATGCTCAGTAAGGATAACAATACAGTGGAAACTTTCATAAATAAGCATAAACATTTAAGGCAATGTACAACTAAAACAAAATCCTTTTAAACTTGAACCTCAACATAATATGGAAAAAATAAAATGAAGTAATTATATTTAATTATTCACATGGATATTCTACTAGTCAAATAATCACATGCAATATCACTAACCACTTTTATAATGATGGAATGCATAATGCCAAACCTTAATTTCGGTGTCAAGGAATCATGACAAAACCTAAGGGATAACTGTAATTTGAACCCAACCCGGAGAGCCTCTATAACTGGACTCCAACCTGGAGTGCCTCTAATAACCGGACACCAACCCAGAGTGCCTCTAATAACCGGACACCAACCCGGAGTGACTCTAATAACCAAACACCATCCCTGAGTGCCTCTAATAATTGGACACCAACCCAGAGTGCCTCTAATAACCGGACACCAACCCGGAGGGTCTGCTTTAACCGGATCCCAACCCGGAACATACTAGTCCAACACATTCATCTTAAGAAGAGGACGAAATATAACATAAAAATTCGTAATAAAACTAGCATACGGAATGCCAAAACATTAATCATAAACCATTAATTGAATAAAAATAACTCGTCCACAGTCAAACATATCACAAAACATTAAATACAATATGAATGATTTGTATCATAATAAATCAACTTCAAACAAGTGTATAATTTATCAATGGATGTTGACATAGATGAAAATGATTTGTAACACTCTTTGAGAGAAATACCCCCTTTTTCATGAAAACATTTAAAAGTCACACAATTTAAAAAAGAGGTCATTTTAAGACATTTCTGAATCCAAATGTCCCATACCACTTTGAAACTTTTGAAAGAAATTAACATTTTAAGAACATTCATGTCCATATAAATAAATCCTTAAAAACCATTTTAAAGAGATGGACATTAATGAGAAAGATTTAGAAGAATAAATATTTAAAACATTTGAAATGATGTTTTAGTAAAAATTCCCTTAAAATAATCTCTTTGAAAACTCTTTCATAAAACATGGACATGGATAATAAATATGTCCCAGTAGATACTTACGTAAAAACAACCTCGAATAATAAATAGATTGTGAAATTAACCCTTACCAATTTGGTAACTTACGAAACATACAACCCATGAAAGAGGTATCATACAATGAATATGTAAATACACATAAATTAATTTTTATTACACAAAGAATACAATTATGGGCAGTACATACACCACACAAAAGGTAATAGTGGCAATATGGCATGAATCTCACAAGAATAAGGAGTGAGATGAAAACCCCTTACCTTGTAATTTTCCTTGATAGTGTGTATGTTAACCTCCATTATAATAGTTAAATCATTGTTATTAAATTATACAAGAATCATATTCATAAATATGATATCATATATGATCTTTTAATATTGCTTTGTTAATAATATTTTAGTATTATCGTCGTTTCGGGTGTTAACTGATTCGTTTTCCTTTATATGCTTCATTACGTAAGCCATGTTTGTTATGGATAGGATGTATCTTATTCATATCCAGAATTATATCAAGTTCTTAAACATTACTTCTAATCATCAAATGACAATTATTCTTTAATGGATATGATGGGGAAATGAATCTCATCGCGTTCGTGGAGACGGTAATCCGTACGTACGCACAAACGCTACTTCCATTTCATTTTTCATTTTAAAAGGAATCAAAACCAAATGATACATAGGTATATTATTATTCCAGTATAATATAATATCATATATGTGTTACTTGAGTTCATTAACACCATCATTTATACAGTCCATGTATGGTATGAACGAGTCATATCACTTTGAGGGGGCGGTAGTCCGCACTTCCTCAAATGAGATTATCGTATATATATACAACATGAAAAGAATAATGGTATGATATAAAATGGAATTACATAAGCTTATATATAAAATAAATATCATTAATATCATATTTAATTATAGTTCCATCATAATGTCCACCATGTGAGGTGATAAGAGATAATTGAACAATCATCGCTTCGTAAGGCATTTGGTTGCCATCCACAGAAACATTATGTTCTTCACCCATTAGATAGAGGTGTGTGTAAGTTTTGTTCGAATAATTATAATAAAAATATCCTTGTATATTTGGGATACTGGTTTTGTTACAAAAGAAAATAATAAGAAGAGTTTAGGGGTTGGAGAAGTAAAATAAAAGAAAAGAAGCTAAGAGAAATCGTTACCTTTAATTTGGGTAACTCCCTTTGGTTTGAACCAAAAAGGACTCTTAAAGTGCCTTCTGCCTAAGGTAAGGATTCTAAGAGGATGGGAGGGATTTAGGGAGATTAATTGAGTAGAGGTTGGTGGATGTAAAAGGCTTGAGAGGTGTGAGGAATTGGTTATAAGTGGTGTCCTTTTATAAGGGGGAGGAGGGGCTCTTTAGAAAAAACTTAAAGTATTATTTTATAATAAATTCATATTCGGTTTCTAATGACTCCAAAGTGGATTATTTAAAGGTTAAGGTGGGGATGGGTCGAAATAATTTCAACCAATATAATTTAGACAGGTTTTTGTCATTATATTAACCTTATTTTTTTAGTTTTAACTCTTAGTTAATTAGTTTGACATTTACCATGTCACTTTGTATTTTTATATTATATAGTTAATAAACTTACTATAAACTTTCAAGAGACCCCCAAATGGTCCATTAATGATACAACTATCATTATTTAAGTATTTTTGATGAAACTTATATTTTTATGAATAGAATATAAATTAATAATATAATATTTGTTTTAAAAACTCTTTTATGTCAATTTTGACACTATTCAATAATTGATTTTTGTTAAAGTCTTAAAAACTTTATTAATTTGAAACAAATTCATTTAAGCAATAATATAATTTCATATTAAGAAATAAAATTCATGGATGTCATCAAACTTTAAAATTATATTAATTTTAACATTTATAATACCAGTTATTTGATTCTTTCATGAATAAGGAAAATACTGCATCATTATTGTGTCATAAATAATATTATTTATTAAATATCTAAAAATTATAAATAAAATACCATTATGTAGGAAATATATTTATATTTCTAATTAATATTTGTAATCAAAAATATAACATATATAACCCTATGTAAAATTTTGTTTTCTAAAAGATATAAGCTTTTGTCATTTTTGTATTCACTTTAACTTAATTAACATAAAGTGTCCCTATCACCTACAAGTGGCTCTATGGGGTTCCAAAATCGACCCAAAGATTCCCATGGCCGGAAATGTATCCACAAATAAGGTTAGGACACGTTTTAGGGTAATTTATTATTATTATAATATTATTTTTTACCATTATTTTCCGGATTTACCCTTTAACCATGATAAATAAAATATTTACCGGAGTAATTATTCAAAATTTCTAAAAATAAAAGTTACCTATCTACACAATTTGGAAATCATGATTAAAAATTTGGAATCCATTTTTCTAAATTCAAAACACAGAAGTGGCAGAAATTAATTTAAAATTAATTCCCACTGTCAAAACAAAAAGCGTGTTTTTAAGATTTAATAACTATCAAAAGATTGACACTTGTTTATGTCCAGTTTAACTGCGAAATTATGTCCAATGACCAAATTTGTATTAAATGGTAAAAATATATTCTATGTATACTTTAGAACCACTCAAATTCATAATTTATCACTATTAATTATTTGGATTAAAAAAGTTATTTTTAATTAAAATTTAGTAATTTTCACTATTAATCAAAATATAAAAGTTATCCGAAAAGTACAAAAATTTCACCCTAGGATAAATTCGATATTACGAATCCAAAAATGAAGTCAATTTTGAGAGATAAAATTTATAAAATTTCAAAAAGTAGGTATTACTATTCATAATGGTTAGTTTGATTGGTTGTAGTGTGTGTTAGAACTCGAAGTTGCATACAACACACACTACTGTATTATTCAAAGAGAAGCATACCGTGGAAGCTTGGGGTGTTAAATTGTAAATTTTTCATGTCCCCATTATAAAGAATAAATTTATTTAGTCAAATTTAATATATAAAAGTTTAAAATATTGGATTTAAAAAGGGTTCACTATTAAAAGTTGGTAAAAGTGCATTTTTGAAAAATACTTCTTTTATCTGAAAAAAATGAATTTTTTTCTTTCATTATGTCTAAGAAACTCATAATATGGATTATAAAATTATAAGGATTATATAATGTTCAAAATTTAGTTAATAAAATTCATAACCTCTTTTGAACGGCTTGTTTGGTAAGTCATGGTGCGCTTGAACTCGGTGTTGCGTGTAGTGCAAGTTATTGAATTATTTTAAAGAAGTAACACACTATGAAATCTTGGTGTGTTACAGTTTATTAGTGTGATATATTTAAATTTAAAGGAATTATATGAAGAAAACATGGATATGAAAACATAATATAATTTGAACAAAATATTATCCTCTTAGTACACTTGTTTTAAATGATTAAATTAATGATGATATTTTGTTGATCATATCATTAATATGTTATCTAATTTATCATAACATAACCTTAATGATATCATAAAAATCACATTTACTCTTTAATATATTGCTTATATCTAACCATGTAAGGTGGTGATGGTAAACAAAACACGTTACATCAGGTAGGATGTAGTCCGTACAACACATGAACAATGGTTTTTTTATTATGTTTGTGAGATAGGGTTACATATAGAGTAAAATGGAATAATTTGATGGAATAATTATATAAATTGGTGAGTCTTTAAATTGAGCAAGTGAACCTTTTTATAAGTGGAGGAAGGGTAGTTTTGGGGGAACTGTTAACATTTTTAGTAATGTGATGTTACTATTTCAAGGTCAATGGATCTAAAATGGAAAAGAATTGTAGGTAAAACAAATATTGGTCAAGAAAAATCTCAAAAATTCAACTCAAGGCAAGTTTTTTATTTTTTTTAGAAATTTTACACTTGTTTAAACTCAATTTACCCCTTTTACTTTTACCTTTTGTAATTAATTTCTAAACTTTGTAATTAATTTTAATGAAAAATATTAAGATTGAAATTTTTACCTAATCTGTGAATTCTAATTTAAAATTTGAAAATAATTTTATAAATTAAAATTTCTAAAGGTCTATAATGTTAATTTTAAAATTAATACACTTAATCATGTAAAAACAAATTTTAGAGAAATAAAATTTTAATCTTTAAATTTATATATATGATGAAATTATCTTCGATACCAATTTTAATGATACAAATTTATTTCATATAAAAACATAAAGGGTATGAGGATTTCAAGGTAAGAAAAATAGAATCTAAATTGAAAATACTTTATTTTAAAGAATAACACTGAAAAAAATTTCAATATTAAAGTATCATTTAAAATAGTAATACAAATTTTTTCTATAGCTTTTTAAAGTGCATGGTATATTTTAAAACAAATAATGTTATTACTTAATTTTAAATTTTATTACTTTAATGGTTTTTAAATCTTATAGGTTATGCTTATGTAGTGATGAAATTGTTGAAATTATAATTTTCATAAATCCCAAATTTTTTGACTAAAATTCAACCATTTTATAAAATGTTAAAAAATTCGTAAAAAGTAAATTTTGATGTGTGTAATTTAAAAATGATGATTATTTTATCTAATTAAAATTCTAAAATTTGAAAATTTAGGTTTTAATGGGAAATGAGAAATATGAAGAAAGCTGTTTTTATATAAAATACCTTTTTTCAACATTAACTCGTATTAACTATTTATCTTCTAAAGGTAATGATTATTAATTTATTACTATATTAGGTTAATTAATAATGTTATTATAACATGTAATTTCTCAGTTATGTCCTGAATTTTGTGAAATAAAAGTTATCATACACATTAACTTATTTGAAGGTAATTAGAATTTCAGGGTGTTACTTTCATTATCCAATGATATGGGTATAATATTCAATAAATTTAGTTATAAAGAGTCTCAAACCATCACCCAATACTTCTCCATACATTAGATTTCATAATGACTAAAAATAAAACCATAATTTAAAAGGTAGTTGAACCTCCCCATTTTTAGTTGTTGCCAACACCAACTTTATGTCCAAAACCAATGCCTTTTGTCTCCCCCATTTTGATAATAAATGGAAAGGGAGAAAAAATGTATTCTCCACCCTAAAAACTATAGGGAATTATTTAAGATGTTATTCTCCATCATTATTGTTAGAACATAGTTTAGTGGTTAGGAAACCAACTATTCTAAATTTAATAATACATCTTCTCCCTATTTTACTTAATCTAATTTCCAGGATCAATTCAATCCATGAGAGAAGGGAGGAACCACTCTTTTTATAATAAAAGTGACATAAACCAACCTACTATAAGTCTACTTGGGATAACCATTTTATATAAAACTAGAGTGATTATTTTAGACAATAATTCTATCCATTAACTCACTTCAATGTGATACCAACTTATACTTTCAGAACATGGAGGATAACCAAAAATATTTATATAATGATTCAAGAACCTTTTATTCACCTGAAATAACACATAAAAATATTTCAAGTGTAAGAAAAATACTTCCCAAATTGGTTATATTACTACCCCCCATTGATAAAAATAATATATGTAGGTTATAACTGATATGGGAGAGTAAAATCATACCTTAACCTTCATATATTGAAGAGGATGTACAAATTTCAAGATTCAAGAAGATTTTTTAAATTATAGAATCTTTACAAATTTTTGAAATCTACACCTCAATGGATACTGTAAAGACTCAGAAAATTACATGTAATATTTTTAATTATTTGGTATTATTACAAGTCTTTGAAAATTGATGACACATTATTCTGAGGCCCTATATGCCTGGAATAGATTTTTGAACTTTTTTTAAGGTATGTTCAGTAAACGTTCAGGAGACATTTTCTATCTTTTGAACTAGTGATTGAATTAAAAATTCGAGGACATCGTTGAATCCATAGCTCCATGATTAACTTAAAGGAGGATTCACTTCGACCGTAGTAGGTTGGGGGAAAAAGTTAATTTTTGGATTTTTTAAAGAAAATTAAAAAAACATGTAATTGTTATTTTATTTTCTTTTTCTCTAATGGATGAGTGGTAGTGGCGAGGCCAGTGCCTTTTCAATCCATTTAATGTCTTGAATCATCAACTATGTAACTCCAACATTTTGAATTAAAATAGGTTCATTAATTCATCTAATTAACCTCATTAATTCCTCAATGTGTTACTCACCTTTCCCCATCCTATTTAAATGGATCTTGGGGTGTGGTTTTTTTCATGGATTCTTCAAGCGAGGAAACTCTGGCGAAGTCCTGTGGAAACATCCACCTGGAGGATGTGACCGGATTTAGCCAGCGGTGATGAGCGCCACCGAATCATGAACCAACAACAATGACGAAGGAGGTTCCATCGATCAACGTCAATAGACGTCTCATCCAGGTAGGGGTTTTTTGTTTTTCATATTATAAAATTCATCCTTCCTCATTCTTGATTTATACAAAAAATGCAGATCAACCGACCAACGAGTTGATCTGCAGAACGTTCTTTAAATATAGGAGGTTGATGCGGGGTTACAAGTAGGGGTGTTTATGTTTGTTTTTTGTTTAACATTATTGAAATTAGTTTATTTAATATTTAATGTTAGATAAATAATCTCCCATTTGTTATCATGTTTACACAGAGGGCGCGTGCCGAATGAACAAGGCTCGGACCCTCTGCTGATTTTTTCATGTTGCGTTCTTCAGAAAAAACTTTCCTCAATTTTGAAGGCAACGTGAGACAGTGGGTCACGCTGTGAAGGTGACAGATTGGGAGGCTCGTAAATGTAGAGGACACCAAAAACGGACCACCAGAGCATGTCTGGTGGCCTGTGTAAGGAACTACCAACACACTATGCCAATGGTGGCCGGAGGAGGCCCGTGGAAACCAGCCGTAGGCAATGAGAAGGAGGCGTGTCATTACGCACCGCGGTGGAAAGAGGTGGCCGCACGGGAGTAGGGTGGTGCCTGCAGGTGCTGGTGGCAGCAGTAGCCATGACCAGCGAGCCGTGACAGGTGACGGCGGCGTGGCCTAGTGCCACACTGTGTTGGCTGGAGACCAGTTAGCTATCTGGATGACCATTGCATCTGATGTGGTAGTGGCCCACCGACCGGAGGAAATGGACCAACGTCTACGAGGCCAGTTGGAGAAATGGTCTGCCATCAGGCGGATGCAGTCTGACTGATCGATGCAGACCCCCCCAGTGGGCCGAGCCAGACCTGCGACCTAGTGGGCCAACACGGGTGGGCCGAGCCCGACCTGGTGGGCCAGGCCAACCACAGCCCGGGCCCGCGAACCAGCCAGGCCAACCCCAACGGGCTGGACCCAGTGAACCAGGATGACCCTTAATGGGTTGGACCCAGGCGAGGTTAGGTAGACCCCACGACCCATTACGTTGGGCTGGCCTGACAGAGTCAGACTAGGCCCAGACCCAACCGACCCCTGAATAAAGAAACACCCATAACTAACGAATTAGGTGTCCTTTTAACACACCGTCAGTGGAGTTGGGACCCCTTTTGGGAAGTGGTCCATTTGGCATATTCCGGTAGGCCTGACTGAGCTTGGCCAGATAGAGTTGCGATCACCCCTGTTTCATGGAAAGCGGTGTAAGTAACAGATCGGGCGTCCGATCGACGCGCTGTCTATGGAATTAGGATCATTGTGACAAGGAGGTCCTTTGGAGATACTCTAAGTGATTTTTGATAGAGTTTTTCATGTGACCTAGGTTTGATCATACTTGAATCCAACCAGACCCTTTTTACAAAAGTGACCATATCTCACAGACCGGGCGTCCGATCGATGCGCCGTCTATCATGTTGGGACCTCTATGATGAGGAGGTCCCTTGGGTATGCCTTTTTAAAGACTTAGTACTATTTGAAATATGACCTATGGATTGAGAATTATAATTTTCCAGAGATCAGTAGTGTTTCGTTTGGGAATCCAGTGGATGGCTGTTACATGAAGAAAAAGATTGACCATTACAGGTCAACATCATAAACTCCAGTGTGGTATGATCTAGCTGTACGACTAATCATACCTACCTCTATACCAGTGACCAATACAAGTCAGCACCAACGACCAATATGGGTAAGCACCAACGACCAATACGGGTCAACACTAGCAACCAATACAGGTTAGCACCAGCGACCAATACAAGTCAACATCTAGAGACCAATATGGGTCAACAAACAAAGACTTATACAGGTCATCAGTGGAGTTACTACAGATAGGATGATCTGGATTTATGACTAGTTGTCCCTATCCCAATAACCTTGAAGTTATACCGTTAGATTGAGCTGTCTCTTTTTCTTTGTGAGTTATGATTTAGATCATGCCTGTGATAATACCTTTGTGGTAATTATTATGATGTTATCCTTTGTGGATTACTAAGAGACCTTTGGGGGTATCAGGGCCCCCTACCGAGTTGTTATACTCACCCCTGCACAGGATCCGCTCGCACATGTGAGTGGTGAAAACTACTGTCACTCTGAGGCAGAATTTGAAGGTTTGGGACTTGGTGGAACTTGGTATGACGAGAGCAGTCGAGATCCTATTCTTAGAATTTAGAATTATAGTTACTACCCTCCAGGTAGAGCTCTAGGGCAGATGAAATAGATTTTTTACTTCATTTTTAGTTTCTAGGGCTTGTATTCCAGCCCACTGTTTTCAGTTTATAGTTGTACTTATGGTTGTACTTTACTCTTGTGGATATACCTTACTTTGGTTGGTTTTTTTACTTCAGTTTCCCCTTTTGAGTGTGTAAAAATCTCTAAGGAAATGCCTTCCCCATTCAAGAAAATCCTTCAGGTTCTAGTCACCAACCCCTAGTCTATGGAAGGCGGGATTGGGTTAGTCACGTCTGTGCCCCATGGAACGGGTCGTGACAAAGTGGTATTAGAGTCCGATCGGTTCTACCAAAATAACTAAGAGTCTAATTTCAATGAGGCAATGGTGTAAATTGTCATGATTTCCGTTTTAAATATAGGGAGTCTAGTGTTGGTGCGGTGGCTGATGTATCCATACACCATGAACCTGAATTTTGTTTTCCGACTCGATACATGAAAAAACTGGTTGCTAGTGTTTTGAAATGTTTTCCTGATCTTTATTGAGTCAGATCACCAGGTATAACTTATTGACCACGACACATCTATTTCTTACAGGATGCCTGCATAGAAAAATCTAGCCAGAATTCTAGTTAGAGAACATGATAATGGCCCACTGAGTGTTGAGATGCCAGTACATGGACTACTCACAGTGATGGAACCTTCGGGCGATGTACTAGCAACACCACCTCCCGTTGAGCAGCAGATGCTACTAGTAGATCATTCATGCCAGATGAACAAGTTACTTGAGTTCTAGAGACAAAGGCCTCTAAGGTTTCGAGGAGAGAAGGACCCCCAGGTAGCAGAGGACTATATTGTGGTGGTTTCGCGGGTCTTTCGATTAATAGGGAAACCCTCCAAACAGATGGCGATCTTGGCCACTAACCTTCTTTAGGGATCGACAGGATGATGGTGGAGCTCGATGATTTAGGTGCATGAGGAGACGACCCTCACCTAGCCAGACTTTGAGAGTCTTTTTAGGGCGGATTTCATGCCAAGGACACTATGCTCTGTGAATATTCAGAAGCTGTTGCATCTACAGTAGGGTAGCCAGACTGTTGCTTAGTACTTGGTGAGATTTACTAAATTCTTCCGATACTCCACCAAAATTGTACGAGACCCTTACTTACAGGATAAGGCCTTTGAGCAGGGGCTCCGATAAGATATCAGAGCTACGATAGTTTCTCTTAGCATCTCGACGTAGGATGGGGTGCTAGAGAGAGCTTCCTTGCCGAGCAGGTACTAACAGTGAGAGCCCCTACCAAAAAACAGGTAGCAGAGTCATCTACAGCTGGAAGTAGATATACGACACATAAGCCCAATGTGATAGAACATCCGGAGGCTACCCCTGAACACAGGGTTGGAGGTGCGAGGCTCGAGAGGATGAGGGATCCACCAGTGAGTCATGACCTATTTTTATTATAGGGGATTGGGTCATAGAGCTTGTGACTTTCTGAATACTCATGAAGATGATTGGAAGACGGTGGAGGGGACACCGAGGCAACAACAATGGTAGGAGCATGAGATTCAGTCAGGAGATGGACGATGTGTGGGAGAAGGACGTGCAGTGGGAGGTGTTCGGGGTCACCAGGCACTACTACCACCACCCCTAGGTAGTCCACCACAAGCTCAGGGAGTAGGTGGATGGGGACAGGCCTAGCTACAGGCAGTAGAGGCTCACAATCCTGACGTCCTTAAGATAATATGAGGTACGCTCTGTATCTTATCTACATTATCAATAGTTCTTATCGACACATGTGCTATCCATTATTTACTTGCCGCAGACTTATTTCAGGACTCTGAGATTCCGACTTAGCTTTTAGCTCGACCTTGGAATTTGGATACTCCTACATGAGAAGATTCAGTGGTCACAAAATGGTGCTGACAGTGTGATCTTACTCTTGGAGGAGAGAGTTTTAGATGAGATCTTCTTGTAGCGTCGTTGAATCCCTATGACTTCATTCTAAACATGGACTAGCTATCAGAAATTCACACACAGATTGACTTCTTGAGATGTACAGTATTATGTACGTGTAGAGATGGAGGTCAGTTTTACTTTGTTAGTGAGAATGAAAATAGAATAGTATGATATGGACTTACGGTCTGGAGGGTGCAGTTGATTACATATTAGCTGTCTTGCATAAACTTCAACATGGTGGATGAGGCGAGTCCACAGTTCCCAGCGGTGGTGGACGAGTATGAGGATGTCTTTCTAGAAGATGTCCTAAGACTACCTCCTCATAGAGAGGTAGACTTCCGCATTGACTTGTACCTATAACAACACCGATATCTACAACTACATATCGGATGGCCCCTACAGAGCTCCGTGATATGAGGTACAATTGGAGGATTTACAGAGGAAGGGATTTGTAAGGCCCAATGTTTCTCCATGGGCATCCTCAGTATTGTTTTTCAAGAAGGTAGATGGAAGTTTGAGGCTATACATGGACTTTCGGCACCAAAACCAGGTGAATGTGAAGAACAAGTATCTTATACCAAGGATTGATGACCTATTTTATTAATTTAAAGTTGCGAAGTGGTTATCGAAGATAGAACTCAGATTTGGCTATCATCAGCTCAGGGTACGGGATGAGGACGTACTGAAGATAGCCTTCAGATTTTGTTCTGACCATTATGAGTTCTTGGTGATTCATTTCATCATGAAAAATGCTTTAGTAGTGTTCATGGGGCTCATGAACATGATATTTCATCCATACCTCAATCAATTTGTGGTGGTATTCATCGACGCCATCCTGGTGTACTCAGCGTCTGAGGAAGAGCATGTTGTACACCTGAGGATAGTTCTAGACACACTCCAGGAGCACCAGTTATATTGGAAGTTCTCGAATTGTGAGTTATGGATATTGAAGGTCCACTTCTTGGGAAATGTCATCTCAGAGGCTGGAGTTGCAGTGGATCTAGTGAAGATCGAGGTAGTACATGCTTGGGAGCCAACCAGGAGTGTTACTGAGGTGCATAGATTCCTTGGATTAGTATAATACTATCAGAGGTTCGTACCAGATTTCTACAGAATAACAGCACCTATGAATTCTTTAAGGAAGAAGGGGAAACCCTTCATGTGGTTAGAGACATACCGGCAGAGCTTTCAATAGATGAGGTAGAGCTTTACTAGTGCTCCCACCCTGAGGTTGTCAGAGGAGGGTACTAAATACGTGGTTTACTATGATGTATTAGGGAATGGACTCAGTTGTGTCCAAATGTTGGGTGATGTAGTGATTGATTATGGCTCACAATAATTAAGGTATCATGAGCAGAATTATGCGACTCACGACTTGGAGTTGGTAGCAGTAGTCTTCGCACTGATGATGTGGTGACACTACTTGATGGGAGAGCGGTTCATTGTTTACTCAGATCACAAGAGTCTCAGATATATCTTCACACATAAATATCTGAATCTGAGACAATGAAATTGGATAGATTTCCTCTAGGACTATGACTTTGATTTATTCTATAATCCTGGGAAGGGGAATGTAGTGGCAGATGCACATAGCCAGAGATCGAGTTCACAGCTACTAAACGAGGCTTCAGAGCAGTTATCCTCACTTCATATAACCTATGTGGATAGAGATGATATAGTCTACCTGCAGTTGATGGCAGTTTCCCCTCCACTCCTTTAGTGAGCCAGGGAGGTGGAAATTGGAGACAATAGCTGCAAGACTATGCGTGATCAGATATCCTCAGGCCATACACTAGACAGATATTCCAAAGGTGGGGAGCACACTATACTTTTCAAAGGATGTATAGTGTTACTAGTGGAGCTACGAGAGGAGGTGTTGAGGGAGTTCTATACATCCTCCTTTGAAGTACATCCAGGCCTGATGAAGATATATCAGGACATCCAGTGTTAGTATTGGTGGCCAAGGATGAAGAAATCCATGTAAGAGCTTGTTTCTAGATGCCTCACTTTCCATCAAGTGAAGCTTTCCATCAAGTGAAGACCGAGCACTAGGTACTAGGTGGCTTGACCTAATCTGTTGAGATACCAGAGTGGAAGTGGAAAGGGATATCGATGGACTTCATGATAGGGTTACCATGTACGTCTAGAAAGAACAATACCATATGGGTGATCATTGACTGACTTACCAAGTCGGCCCACTTCATTGATATTCGAGAGAAGGGTTCATTATAGAGCTTGGGAAGTCTCTATGTTCAGGAGATTGTGTGACTTCACGGCGTGACTTCGATTATAGTCTCAGATCGTGACACATTCTTCACATCCCGATTGTGGAAATGATTGTAGGAGGCTTTCAGGACTTAGTTTCTCTTAAGCGCAACTTTTCACCCGTAGATAGATAGTCAGACTGAGTGGACCATACAGACCATGGAGGACATGATTCATGAATGTGTCCTAGATTTTGGTCACAATTGTGAGGACCAAATACACTTGGTGGAGTTCACATACAATAACAACTATCACTCCACCATTATTATGGCCCCTTTTTAGGTGTTGTATAGACGACCGTGCATATCACCCTTGTGATGGACAGATCTAGGAGATCCAACACTCGTGGGCCCAAAGATGGTACAAGCTACAACTGAGAAGGTTAAGGTCATCTGAGAGTGGATGAAGACTGCACATAGCCGACAGAATTCTTATGATGATAGGCGACAGAGACCACTAGAGTTCTAGGAGGGGGACCACGTATTCTTGCGAGTATCCCCTTGATGGGGACTATAAAGATTTGATCAAGGGGGAAAGCTCTCACCGAGGTTTATCGGACCATTCCTGACACTTTGAAGGATTGGAAAGGTATCATACTGCTTGGAACTTCAACCGTAGTTGGAGAGTGTACACGATGTCTTCCACGTATCCCAGCTGAGGAGATAAGTGACTGAACCATCTCACGTCATCAACCATAGAGAACAGGAGATTGACGACGGGGAAAATTTTGTGGAGTACCGAGTTGAGATAAAGGATCAACATGAGAAGATCCTTTATGGGAAGTCAATACCTCGGGTGAAAATTCTGTGTTAGCATGGAAATATCTAAGAGAGAAAATGGGATCAAGAGGATCATATGCGTGCCCAGTACCCCTATTTGTTTGTGTATCCTTGTTTGAATTTTGGGGACGTAAAGCCCTAAGGTTGGGAGAATGGAAAGACCCTAAAAATTCTATGTAATGTTTTTAATTATTTGGGATTATTACAAGTCTGAGAAAATTAAAGATGTGTGATTCCGAGGCCTGGTGTTCCAAGAATGTATTTTTGAACTTTTTTTAAGGTACATTCAGTAAACGAATGGGTGACATTTTCTATCTTTTGAACTGGTTCTCAGATTAAAAATTTGAGGACACCGTTGAATCCGCAGCACCAGGATTTTCTTATGAGAGGCTTCACTTCGACCATAGTAGGTTGGGAGAAAAAGTTTGTGTTTGGAATTTTTAAAGAAAAGTAAAATAACAAGTAATTTTTATTTTATTTTAGTTTTCTCCAATGAATGAGCAGTAGTGTCGGGACCAGTGACTTGTAAAGCCATTTAATGGCCTAACTCATCAACTGCGTAACTCCACCGTTGTGAATTAAAAAAGGTTCATTAATTAATTTAATGAACCTCATTAATTCATCAATGCGTTACTCACCTTTACCACTCCTATTTAAATGGAGCCCAGGGTGGGGTTTTGGCATGACTTATTTAAGTGAGGAAAATCTGGTGAAGTCCTACAGCAACATCCACCTGGAGGACGAGACCAGATTCAATGAGAAGTGATGCGTTCCATCGAATCATGAACCAAAAACAATGATGAAGTAGGTTTAATTGATCGTCTTTAGTAGACGTCTCATCCAAGCAGGGGTTTTTGTTTTTGAAATTATAAAATTTCTCCTTCCCCGTTCTTGATTTATACGAAGAACATGGATCAACTGACCAACATGTTGATCGGTAGAACATTCTTTAAATATGGGAGGATGATGCAGGGTTACAAGTAGGGGGTTTATATTTGGTTTTGGTTTAAAATAATTGAAATGAGTTTATTTAATCTTTAATGTTACATAAATATTCTTCTACTTGTTATCATGTTAACGCAGAGGGCACAGACTGAACGAACAAAGCCCAGACCCTTCGCTGCTTCGTTCATGTTGAGTTCTTCAAGGATAACTTTCCTCAATTTTGACGACAACATAAGACAGAGGGTCACGTTGTGATGGTGGTAGTCTGGGAGGCTCGTAGGTGTATAGGACACCAAGAACAGACTACCAGAGCACATACGGTGGCCCATAGAAAGAACCGCCAGTGCACCATGACGGCGGCGGTTGGAGGACGCTCGCTGCAACCGGTCGCGGGCGGTGGGAAGGCGGCGTGCCGTCACATGCCGTGGTGGCCAGAGGCGGCCGGCCCGAGCCGATCGCGTGGTAGAAAGTTGGTGCCCACAGACACTGTGTCCAGTAGACAGCGAAAAGAGGGGGGACGGCATGGCCCCACGCCGCGCCGCGTCAGCTGGAGACCGGTCGACCATCTGGCCGACCGTTGAACGCAGTGGGGCAGCGCCCCGCCGGCTGGATGAAACATCCCCGCGTTAGTGGGGCCAGTTGGAGTAATGTTCTGCCATCAAGCGGACCGAGCCGGACCCACGGCCCAGCGGGCCATCGTGGGTAGACCGAGCCCCACCCGGCGGGCCAGGCCAACCGCGGCCCGGTCCCGCGAACCAGCCAAGAAAATTCCAACAGGCCAGACCCAGTGAACCAGGACAACCCTTAATGGGCCGGACCCATGCGGGGTCAGGTAGACCCTGATACCCATTGCGTTGGGCCGACCTGACTGAGGCGGACTGGGCCTTGACCGAACAGGCCTTCGAATAAAGAAACACCTGTAACTGACGAACTAAGTGTCTGTTTTATATGCCATCAGTGGATTTGGGACCCCTTTTGGGAAACGGTCCCTTTGGATTATTCCGGCAGTCCTGATTGAGCCGGGTCAGACCAATGTGCAATCACCCCCATTTCACAGAAAGGGGTGTAACTGACAGACCAGATGTCCGATCGATGCACCGTCTATGGAATTATAACCCTTGTGATAAGGAGGTCCTTTAAAGATACTCTAAGTGAGTTTTGAAAAAGTTAGATGTGTGACATGGGTTGGATTAGTCTTGAATCCAACCGAAACCTTTTTACAAAAATTCCCATATCACACAGACTGTGCGTCCGATCGACACGCCGTCTGTCATGTTGGGACCCCTATGACGAGGCGATCCCTTGGGTATGATTTTTGTCAGACTTAGTACCAGTTGAAATATGACCAATGGATTGAGGATCAAAATCTTTTGGAGATCAGGCAAGCTTCGTGTGGGAATCCAGTAGCTGGCTGTGACATGAAGAAGAAGAGCGACCAATACGGGTCAACATTAGAAACTCCAGAGTGGGATGGTCTAACTATACGAATAATCATCCCTACCTATGTACCAATGACCAATACGGGTCAGCACTAACAACCAATATAGGTCAACACCAATGACCAATATAGGTTAGCGCTAACAACCAATACGAGTCAACACCAGCGACCAATATGGGTCAACATACAGAGACCTATACGGGTCAACAATGGAGTTAATATGTATAGGATGATCTGGATTTATGACTAGTCATCCTTATCATAGTAACCTTGAAGTTATATCTATAGAGTGAGCTATCTCTTTTGTTTTTTGATTCATGATTTAGATCATGCTTATGATATTACCTTTGTGGTAATTATTGTGATGTTTTCCTTTGTGGATTACTGAGAGACCTTCCGGGTCTTGGGGTCCCCAACTGAGTTGTTATACTCACCCCTGCACGGGCTCCGCCCGCACGTGTGTGTCTGGAGTTGAATACTGATGCTCGAAGGCAGAATTTGGAGGTTTGGGTCTTGGTGTAACTTTGTGCGATGGGAGCAGTCGAGATCCTCTTCTTTGACTTTAGACTTACAACTACTAGCCTCCAAGTAGAGCTCCAGGGCAGATACAATAATTGTTTAATTTCTTTTCAGTTTCTAGGGCTTGTATTCTGGGCCATTATTTTCAGTTTACAGTTGTACTTATGGTCGTACTTTACTCTCATGGTTATACCTTACTTTGATTGGTTGTTTACATCAGTTTCCCCTTTTGAGTGTGTACAGATCTCTAACACAATGCCTTTCATGTTCGGGAAAATCCTTCAGGTTTTAGTCACCAACCCTTAGCCTATGAAAGGGGGTCTTGGGGTAGTCACATTCGGGCCCCATGGGGAAGGTTGTAACTGATACACTCTAATATTATTTACCATAAATTCTTATCATTTAATGATAACCAAACTAATATAGAAAGAGGGAGGATCCTCCAACAACTTTTCAACTTGAGAAACAAGGATGAGATAGATTTATAATCCCAAAAACTCTTTTATTTAAAGGTATAAAATTCCTGATCTATTTATGCTATAATTTTCTTAAACTTTCTAGATATGAACATATCTTGTCAGCATGTACTTCTCCTCTGTTTCAGATTTCTTCTTAGTTAAAATAAGATCATTATATTTAGAAACTAGAGTAGTTTTATTATTTTTATCTTTCTAAAATATTTATCCTCTTATAAATATTCATGAATACTGATCAATATATCAGTAGGCTCGTGCTTAGATATATCTTTGGGTTTGTATTTATTCTTTGCAACAATAATTTTTGAACTTGATCTCAGTGGTGATTTCCCTTTTTTTCATTTGTCTAGGAAAGACAATCATATATCTAACATCCAGGTGCCTAACTAGTTTCAATTTACACACACATTCTTTTTTAGATTTTGAGATACCTATTTTGGGAAGCCTCTAAACCTCTCCACTAGGATCATCAATAACCCTACCAATTCGACTATCTTTTTTTCAATTGGTTCCATTTTGGTTTTTATATTGCTCTATTTTTTCTGGAGATTTATGAAATTTTTTAAAATGTCCATGATGTGTACTATTTTATAAAAATACAACCACTTATTTTCTATAGGTTGAACATACTTGTTACATTTTTCTACTATATAATTGAGAGTAATTTTTCCCGATATCTTCTTTACATATTTTTCTCCCAAGTGAGAAATACTATACTTTTTTACCTGCTTATCAGATTTTGGTATCTCTTTCTTATATTCAGAAAATATATCATAATTGGAAGTATTAGATTAGTATTATTCATATATATTTACACCAATACTTCACATTTCATATAATTTTTTTCAAGATATAAAATTTGTTCCTTGTGGACTTATTCTTCTTTATATGTGGTATTTATTTCATTTCTTCAGGCTGTCTTGTAACTTCAGATTTTATCCCCCTTTATTATTTGATTATAACCCTTTTAACTAATGAAATATTATACAAATAATCAATTTATATATACTGAATCTATATAATCACTAAAAGTTTCCAATCAATCAGGTTATTTTCTCTTTAAGTGTAATTTATCGAGGTTTTCCAGATTGCATGCCTTGAGGTTTTTGAACTTTTACTCCAATGTATTGATCTTGGTCTAGGGTGATTATTTTCTTGGGTATTCTAACCTCAAAACTTGACCTATTGGTGGGTTTTATATTACTTATAATCTTCCAGTTTTGTAAATATTTTATCTTTTTTTCCTTCACTTCCATAAAAACCAGATCTAGTGTTAATTGATTCAACTAGACAATTGGTTACCGTTTTGTTTTATTTGAAGGTTAATGATTCTAAAGATTGTATCATGTTCTATTTTCAATAATTTTGAGTCTTATTATGTGTAATAATACCATATTAAATCTATGTGGAAACATATTTCTTAATTTAAATAGATTAGGGTCTTCTGGTAGGAGTAGTTTCTAGATTTCCCATATTGTCTTTCAGTTCAAGTAACTTTATGTTGTCAATGTAATTCTTATCCTCTAATGATATCAAAATTTATTCCTAATCATTTTTCATGTTTTAAATTTTATCTTCATGAAATTTTATTTTCTCAAAAAAATATTTATCCAACACCTTTATTCTCTTTTTTCTAATTTCTAACTATGCAAACTTGACATCCATTTGACTTTATGAAGCTTCTCCAATGCATAAAAAAACACTTTTATAACCTTATAAAATAAATCATTCTCACAAATAACTCTTTAAAATTCTTCATAAATCAAATAATTTTTTTATTTAATAGTGTAGAATATTAATACTTAGATTTTTAAATCTTTGCGTGAGTGTATTAGCAACTCATTTTCATTCCCGATGCTTCTTATAATACATCAAAATTTTCTTCTAGTTGTGATTTCTTATCAATCGTTACCTCGAATTAATAAAATATATATGTGATAAGTTCCTAAGGAAAATATTTTAAATAATATTTGACTTGAAGATAGTGGTATTAAATAGATTCTAGTTATCCACTCTTACAACTTGAACTTATTTCACTTGAGAAATAAAAAATTATAGATTTAGTATGTCTACTCCCACTATAAACCACCTTAGGCAGTGGTAATTTCTATTCATTCCTTGAAACGTTTATTTTATTCATTTATAATATATTCTACATTTATATATGGGTTATTAGAAACTGTTAGTTCTATACTTACATGAATATAGATTGAATTATCCACCGGAGGCTCCTCTTCAAACTCAAATATGCACTTCATGTATACATAGGTAAAAAAACTGATAATTTTTTTTAACTAATAAGAGGGAACCTTATTATTTTTATTAATGTTGTGTTAATTAAATAAAGATACAATTAGAGGTAACATAGTTTATTATAAAACTATTTATTCCCAGTGGATGGTGAATTCACACAAGAGGGGGGGGGGTCGGGATTTGTAAAATTCTTTTTCTAAAACCAATTATTATTTAAACCATTATACCTAATTTTGTTTTAAAAACCTCTACCCCCATTAGGATGTAAATGGATCACTTAGTTCTTACCTTGTAATATAACTAAATGAAATATATATATTGGATGTAAAGATAACATATGTGTTTTTACAAGGTTTGGTACCAATGAACGAAACATACATTTTCCATTATTAAGATGACCAAATAATAGATTCTATAATAAAACTGAATCACTAATATTCACATGGAGTTATCCAAGTATTATCTTAAAACCATGCACACTATATTATATAGTTCCAATCACCATATTACATAAGATACAGTACACTATATTATTAAAGAAGAAAAGTCTACCTTCAACAGGTTCTTTATACTTATATCATACTAGTTCTTCTTAAACTTCTCCCCTTGAAGTGAATATTCAAAATGCACTGCATGTCAATTCACTAACAATTTGAGATATGATTCCTTATCTCATAATACATTTGACTCTCTAGATGTATTTAAAAAAATCACATGCAACTTGACATTTGAATCAGTTTAGTTTCCAATTCTTTAGAATATGAAACTAAACACTCAAATTATTCTTCCCAAACCTTGAATTATAAGATTTTGCATAAACTGATTATTTATACTCACACAACCTCATATTTAGGAACTCCTTATTCTTCTATCTTTTTTCCCTTTAAAAACCAATGCATATTTAGATTTAGTACTAGTTAAAATTATCCTTCCTTTTTACTCCAACATGAAATGAATTTTTCTTTTTCTTGTTCCTCAAGATATTTTAATTCTCTTGAATTATCTAGTCTATCAACCATAGAAATTCACAAAAATGAATTTTACTTCAACTTTTTTTATTCATTAATATTCTCAATCTCACATGCATATGTGGCACATTAAATTTATTATTTCCTTTAAAATATCTATAAATAGCATATTGTATGGAATCTCTCACCAGCATCTAAAAGTACATAATACTGTATCCGTAGTTGTATTCCCATGATTTTTCATGAGCTTGTTTTTACTCAAAGGGATATACCAAGAATACCATTGTTAAATGATCCTCATTTTTGAAATCAGTTGTCAATATCTTCAATAAATATCTACAATAGACTCAAATAATATCTCTCAAAATAATATCTATAAAATAAAAACTTAAAATATTCTTAGACATGTTAAAATATCACATAAAACATTGTTTCTATGGCATGGAAACTTCATCTTATAGTGTGAGAAATTTACCTATACCTAACTCAACTTGATTCTATACAAAACAACAACATCCGAAATTCCTCATTCTTCTCCTCATTTATTCTTGGACAAATATATTTATAGATATTTATTCTAGAAACCTCAAAATTCATTCCATTTTAATTTACAAATTTTAAGAAATATATAATTATTTTCACTTTCTAGGATTGGTAAAATTCATATACTTCCATCTAGGAATATTTTATATCCTTATCATTATCCATATAGAGCTTAAAACATATTCATTAATCCGAGTTCACAATGGTTTATAAATTAGTGGAAAAGGTGATCTTTTATGAAAAATAATATTAATTCTTATAATCCAATTAAATTTACATTATTCTATAAGAAATATTTGTATTTTAAGTTATTATGCACGATATCACTGTAAGGTGTACTTATGGTGATTGGGAATATCTCCCACACCCCTGAAAAGTAATATTAGAGCATGGTTGTATTTCTTGGTGTAATATATTGTAATTAGAGTTATTGGTGGAATAATTTATCAAGGAATAATAAGGGTATTACTTGATGAATAATAGTGGTACTAGGGAGATTACAAGATATCAAAAGTTATATTGACTAGAAGGTATCTTGAGGCATGTTCTGTTGTTAGTAAGTGTCATAGTTTGGTTGGATTCTGATAGGCTCTCACTATTAGAATAATTCCACTAGTAGATAGTGTCCCTACTAGTGACATTGCTGAGATATTGAAATTATAATTTACAGGAAGGATTCAAGTTGTGTGTTCCATTCATTCAATGAAATTTTGGAGTTTGGTGTAAAACTAATGGAATTATGAAAGGAATCTGATGATACCTTACATTGAAAAAGATCAATAGGAGGAAATTTTTTAAATAGATTTTTTTTTTGATATAAATAGTTTAATTATTTTATGATGGAATTTCTAAATCTCCTAGGACACTAATTTGAAACTCCCAGAGCTTCAATATTTCTATTGGATAGATAAGTCAACCAAAAGCATCACAGTGAACTGGAATACCATGAAATTAAAAAGAGGTACTTTTTTGGAGGCTATAATCAGGATAAAGGGTAATAGTCCTAGAAGTATTTTTAAACAGAATATTCAGTTGATCCAATGAAAATTGGTCAAGATCAAAAGATCATGTTCCTAGAAGTTTAAATCCAAGAGGACTCAAAAATGAAAGCGGGGAATGGGTGACTAAAATTATTACCAATTGATTTTTGGAGCCTATTTTTTATGATAACATGTGGTACAACTATTTGATAATTTATTGGAAGATAGAAAGCTGAAAAATAATAGGAATTTTGCAAGGGTGTGGGAATTCAAGTGGGGGGATTCATGGGGATGTAACATGTGGACATGTTTGAAGAGGAATCAAAAACCTATGGATTCATTAGGGTCGAAATATTATGTTCCTAGAAGTTTAAATCCAAAAGGAGTCAAAAACCTACTGCTGGGAGGGGGTGACTATAATTGTTACCATTTGTTTTCCAAATCCTATATTTTGAAGAGAACATGAGGTATGACACTATCATAATTCATCATAATATTGAAATCTATAATGTTAGAGAAATTTTGGAAGAGCATGGAAATTAAATAAGGGGGATTCATGGTGATAGAATATGTGAAAAAGTTTCAAGATCTAGAAGGATATTTCTAGAAGGAGTGTTGGTATTCCATGGGTTAGATGACCAAAATATTGAGTATGAGGCATAACTGTCACAAGGACTTAGAAGAAAGAGAGGAGAAAATGAGAGTATTCTGAATCATGAGAAGTATTTTTTAAAATCAATGGAAGATGGTAAAATCTTCCGTGGACAATATTGGTGTTTAAGTTCGAATAGTTTCTCTCATTTAAATCATTGTTACTTAAAAGTACCTTCATTTAATAATCAATAATAACTATGATATAGGTGGAATGGAATTTAGTCAAGAATATTAGAGGTTGTGTAGAAATTCGAAGTTATATAGGATTTCAAGACAGTTTTCTTAAGTCAATAATACTAATACGGAACATAAAGAATTGGTGTCATAATGTGATTTTCTATTTGGGGAAGGATATTTTGAAGGATGTTATTTTTTTCTCTTGTCTGTGAAGTCTATGAAATATGTGGACTTGGGCCACATTGAATCCACATAAAGGATAACCCTAAGTCATTGTGTATGTTTATTTTCAAAGGTTATGACTCTATAGTAATGATCATAGAAAATATATTTAGGTAATGGTAAGGACCTTTGGAACAGTGGTGAGATCCACAAAGGGCCCAAAACATGTAGAAGAAGTGGTAACAATGGACCATAAATGACTGGGTTAAACTGATGAGAATTTCAGTGGGAGTTATTCATGCAGATGACATTATACTTTTTGGAAGTTTTATATAGTGATCAGGTTTAATAATGTTTCACAATCTTATTGTATCATAAATCTCTCGAGTTTCAAGTTAAATAGGTTAAAGTGTTAGAATAATATGTCTGGAAGAGAAATCCCATGGACTTTATATACAATATATATTTTTTATGGAAATTCAAAAAAATTAGAGGATTGTAACTTGTTTCTTATTTTATTTGGGATATTCAAAATAGGAATTCATATGAGTTTCATAGATTTAGTAAAATAGAAGATCATGATATCAGATTGATAAAGATGGTTTCTTTCAGTGGGAGCTTTGATGATCAGAGGGATTTTGGTGTGGAGTACCATGCATTTGCTATAGGTGGGTGAATAGAAGATGGACAATGAGACTTTTGTATGATCACGAGAATGATATTTTAGTGGGATATTATTGAACTCATCCTATGAAAAAAATTATCAGGTGGTATATTGTTGGTTTTGGTGTGAGTATGAATTTTTTGGTCAAGTTTCAAAGCTTCAGAAGTTTAATCACTATAAGTAACACTTGGAAGAACCTAGATTAAGACAATAAACCAATATCCTGGAAGTCTAAGTTCAAGAAGATGAAACCAGTTCTATGAAAGTTTAGTAGCTCGATAGGTTAGTTCAATAGATTTAGTATATTTAGTGGAATGAAAGTTCAATTGGATCCTCAAGATACCAGTTCCGCAAAAGCAAGAAGGGGTGAGATCACCAGATGTAGTTGGAAGGATAAGTTCAGAGGATGTAGCATAAAGTTTTCTAGTGCATGAATTATGAGTAGGATAATCTGATTCATGTACCTATGAAGCCAGACATTAACCAGAGGATATATTGATGAGGATAGAAGGGTAATCCTTTAGTATCCAGAAAAATGTCCAGATTAGGTTAAGTAAGTGTAGATGTACCTAAATTATTAAAAGTAACTGATAGAGCGATGTGAATGGATTTACTTATGGATTTAGAAAATGTAATTTCATCATAGCTATTAATGAGGAGTGAATGGTGAAATTTACTATTAACTGAGTGTTTGAGGTCAAAGTAATGATTACTATAAGAAATAATAAGTTTTCACAGACAATGTAGGGTCCCTCACACATGTCGGATATCAGTATTGAATGAATGATTGGATAGGCCCACTATACAAGTGGTATTTGTAAAAATGTGAAAGAAATAACAAAAGAAATTTATGAGGCTAGAAACATAGTGGATTTGGATTTAGAAGGCGCACACCTTGGTGCATCTAGGTGTCTGAGGATAAAATAACAAAGGTAGATTACCTTGAAAAGGATCATCAGAATATGAAACTATAATGGAATTTCTAAGACTTATTCCGATAGCATGGGTAAGGTTACAGGAAGGTGATTTCCCATGTAACTTATATGTATCATGATTCTGATGAAATTAAAGAGATGTCATCATTATAAGACGGATGTAGGACATAATTTTCTAACCATATAGTCCTTGTGTTCTTTATGTTTTCACTTTTTTCTTGAATTCATGTGTCTATTGTGTGCTTGCTCACTTGTGTGTTGGATCAAAGGATGATTATGAGGTGGCTAGATCTAGATAGTAGAGGTTACATTGATGTGTTGGATGGGGTACTCAAAATTCCCAATTCCAATCTTCAAATTCACGAGGGATGTTTAATAGGATGGGTATAATTTTAATGGTTGATGTTTTATGGTTCTTGATTATTAGAATGGAAAATTTATAGTTATTATGAACAGTGCTCACATCCCCAACAGTTCTTTACACACCCCAATAGGTACCCAATAATTACCACTGTGCACCTGATGCCATCTATAGTTTTAAACAACAAATAAAACCAACTACTCACCTTTTTCAAACCTTTGAACTCCTAAAAAATCCTTAATACATTATTAAAACACCAAATTTTTCACTTACCATATTATATTCTCATGATAGAATCCAAAAATAAAAAATAACCCTTAATGAATAATTGAAAATTCATATAATCCCTCCTCTTCATCACTAAATTCCACTAATTAGACTCAAATTTAAAATTTAATTTAATCCAATAAAATATAGGTCACTATAATTTACCCACCAGAACAATTTTCATTTATGAAAATCCAAATCAAAATATTATGAAAAATCTCACCACCTTACTTAACAATCAATTAAAAATCAACAATCTATTGCATATCCTCAGACTCTATCCATTCTTTCAATGGCTAACTTCCAAAACTAACAGAAATCGGTAAATAAAAAAATATCCTAATGATAAAAAGATAAAAAAATATATTTTAAAGGCAAAAAATTAATGAAAATCCATCAAATATAATATTGTGGTACTCCCCACAATAAGAATTATTTAAGGTTTTTCTAAACTTGTCCTGCCAATAAATTCTAGTTTATCAAAAAAGTTAACTTGTTGAAAAAATTTTATAGAAAAAATTCTAATTTCATAATTTCATGTCAGATCCATATTCAAAGACACTATATATTATAATGTCAACCTTTTTAAAAATTACCGTTGGGGATATAACTTCCCATTATTACTTTACAAAAGATATATATTTAAAATAATAATTAATTATCAGCCCCACTTACCATTTAATATATAATATTGTAAAACTATTTTTTATGTTTTTAATCACTAAAATAATTTATTTAACCCCAAAAGTAAATTTAAAGAACATATACCTATTATATTATTTGTTACCTTGAGTTTTATGTGTCTTGGAATGAAAATTTTGAAAATTTGGGGAATTTTCTAGACCGTATAGTTGTTTGAAAATATGAAGGTAATGAATGTGTGTTGAAGATGGTAGAATATAATGATAGATTCATTATAAACACAAAATATGGTAAATAATATAGCTAAATGGTGAATTTTTTTTAAGAAAATTGATATTTTGGTAATTTTGAATCCTTTTCATTTGGGGTTTGACCCATTATTTATCTTAAATTTTGTGGAATGTTTGGGAGGATTATTTTCTAACCCCTAACTCATTTCACTTTCTTCTATGGTGTTTTATTATTGATATCCAAGTGCCTCTTAAAGTTAATTCAATTATATCCCTTATTTTAATCTCTTTTCCCCCTTCTACCCTCTTATTCTTCATCATTATTACTTTGATTACCATAGGGGATGACCCTAATGGTTATGGTATGTAACAACCAATTACTTTACAATATTTTACTTTTAAATAAATTTAATTTTTTTTCTAGATTTATTTACATGTAACACCATGTTAAGATTATGCTACACACAATAATGAGTTGGCTTGCATTACACACAAGGATGAGTTTTAACAAACAACAAAAAATTATTAAAATATCATTATTTAATATAATAAGATATAAAATAGGTGTTAAGTTGGAAGTTATGAATAATATTAACTAACTTATGAAAATATATGGTTGAATTAATTGGTTACATATTAATTATAAATGAATATATGAACCAATTGAATATTTTTTTGAGAAGTTGTGTTCTGGTCAAAGACCAAAAGACTAAATTTTATTGAAAAAAAGGATTACACAATTCTGAAATAAGGAATTTTTCTAACATCCCTGACATAGAGAGGGATTAATTCATGAGGAAGAACATCACTCCAATGCATCTCATGAGTAACGCCCATGTTGGAAAGACTATCGACAATCTTGTTAGCTTCACGATAGGTATGAGTGGCGATGTCATTAATATCTGAAAGAAAGTTCATGCAGTCAATCCAACACAAAGTGAGTGTCCAAGACAAGTGAATGGAACCATTCCAAATGGCCTGAATAATAGTAGTGGAGTCACTCTCTATCCAGATATTTCTCCAATTATGAAGCCTGGAAAAAGAAGTCGCATGAATAATGACCATCATCTCAGCTTCCAGGGATGAAGCAGCACCACAAGAGCCATAGAAGCATTCAAGTGTCTGTTCAAGGTGATTTCTGAAAATGGCCCCACAACCTGCTGGGCCAAGGTTTCCTTTGGAGGCTCCATCCATATTGACTTTAATCTAGCCTGGAGGTGGGGGTCACTAAAACACTTCAAGGGTATGCTTCGGACGGTGGTAATTCCCGTCCACCCCAATGCGTTTGAGAATCCAAAAGTCACGAACGGAGTTGTTGCAATGATATTTTTGAATTTAAGCTTCCTCACATATGGCCATGAGGATTCTGGTTTTCCCTATATTAATCTTGAATGAGATGTTACGAAAAATACAAGCACTTCTACCATACCAGATTACATGCAGGAGTTCTGCAACAGCTTTGGTAAAGAGAGTTTTGATCTGATGAGAATCTGCAACATCTAGACACCGTTGTATCTGCAAGATAATGGAACTACAAAGCGACCATCTGCACTCAAAGATATAAAATATATAATTCCAAAGTGCGGTTTCTATGTCACAAGAAAGAAAGAGGTGGTTGAAATACTCTCTGTGTTGATTAAATATGTGACATTTGGAACAAAGATCAATCCCAAACAATTTAAGGTAGGTATCCGTGGGGATTATATCATGAGAAATCCTCCAAACTACCGTGAATCTCAAGGGTTTTAAACAGAATTTTTTGAATCTTTTTAACCAGGAAAAATTGTTGTCTAGAGTTTTGAATAAGTTATTATAATAGATTTTAGAATTTAGTATCCCATTTGTTAGGTCCACAAGGCTGAATACCCTGAGAGAGGGGGGGGGGGATGAATCAGGGTATGAATAATTTAAAATTAAAGCCCGTTCATATCTTGTTTCACTGTTAAGAAAAACAAACTTCTCTCTCTTTCCTGGTGCACAATATAAATAGAAAGTAAAGCATGCACAGGACACAACAATTTTTACTTGGTTCACCCTCACTAGGCTACGTCCAAGGAGCATACACCGACAATGTGCCGATGTAACAAATCCACTAAAAGTGCACTTCTATTTACAAGGTTCGGGATAGATCACTTCTATTCCAGGCTCACTACCTTTACAATATTTAGGGTTAGCTCACTGCTTTCCCAAGGGTCACTCCCTTAGTCTCTCTCTTTGGCTCACTGCCGGTGGAGAGGATCACCTTCTTATCTTACTTTTCTCATTGCTCTGGAAGGAATCCACTCATAGTTTATAGACCTATAGGTCTCTTCATTATCACTAATGAATGTGTCCTCTGTTGTATGTAGATGCTTTGTTGAAGCCCAACTTTCACCCGTAGATGAATCTCTCTTTGCACCGAGGGTATCGAGAAATATTCCAGCTTCCACGCAGCCCTGAACCACTGCTGTGAAACAAACTTACTTGGCACCCTTCTCTAAGTCGGCGTGCAAGTATCGGCGCGCAAGTCAAAATTGGCACACAATTCCTCCTCAACCACTTGCATGACACGCGCTTCTTCAACTCCAAACTTACGCGACACACACCCTTTTACGCCCAAACCAATATTGGCATGCAACCAACAACTTTCGCGGTTCTTCAAAATCTGGAACACAATTGTCACCAAAACACTTGCGTGATGCCTTATTCTATAACTCAAAACTTACGCAAATCACTTCCTTTCTCTCCCAAACCACCTTAGGCGCACAACTATCACCTGGCACGCAACTTATACTTGCGCGACCACACACCACTTGTGTGACCACCACACCTGCGCAGCGGGTGCTCTAAATTTTCTAAGTGTTGAACTATACACCAAATGAGGAGGGGTTAACCTATATTTATAGGCATTTGTACACCCTACGTGATGGCGCACAAGTCTCCCCTCGGCGAACATGTTTCGGCGCAGAAGTCTCTACCGCGCAACTCACTTGCACGACCAAATCCAAAACTTGGGCACCCCTTATCCCTTTGCCATATTTTGATGCTATGATCTTGAAAAACATATGGTGCACAAGTTTCCTCTACTTCTAGTACACAAGGTTCAAGTAACTTTTCCAAAAATCACTTTTATTCATTTGTCAATTTTCAGGCCCAAAAGTTTGGCAAACACTGGAAAACGGTGCCACCTTGTATCAGCTCTTTTTGTACCACCGCCAAATCATCCATTCATTTTTCAATGTTCTTGAATCAAACATGGTTTGTTAACCAAATCCCTTGAACTCGACATTTCACAAATAAATCCCATTTGTCAATGAATTTTTATTTCATGGTTATCTTTTTCAACAATCGCATCACAAATGTCCACTTTGTCAACAAACACAATCTCCTCAAAAATGCTTCAATGATGCCTTGAGGGATTTTTTCCCAACACCATTATACACCAGTTCCTAAATAATAAAATCAATCATGTTAGTGAAGTGATAATCTTCAACAATCTGGTTGACATTCTCAGGAAGGTATGGGTTATGCATTAGAAAGACATTTTTAATAGTATCAATAATGTGGGGAGGAGGCTGGTTATTGTCAATCAAAGAGATCAAGGGCGAACCAGTCCAATTATCAAACCAAAATTTAAGATCCTAATTTTTATTGACCATCCATCTAGAGTTAGTCATAATGGGCGTGAGAGTGTTTTTAATGGAAGGCCATATAGAGGATGTAAGAAATTGTGCGTGATTATTTTTAAGCTTATGGAGAAATCGGGCACTGAGAAACTCCATAGAGGGAGAGTTATTATGAATGAAGTTCCATGTGAGTTTAGCTTGAAGAGATTCATTAAAATAGGAAATATTTTTAATATAAATTTCACCTTTTTCAAAAGGTTTGCAATAATTAGCCCAAGGGACTGTAACCGATTTTCTCTCCATAGTATCATTAAAATATTGCATTTTAATTAAAAACAACTTTTAGTCTAAATAATTTATAGTGTTACATTATATTTTTAATTGGTTTTATAGTATAATTATATAATTTTCTTTATTTAATCTAATTTAGTCCATTTTAATAAATTTCACTTTTAATTTTGATATAAAAACATTACAATATTTTGAACGTTTTCACTTTAAAAACCGGTTTTCTCATTCCGTCAATAGAATTAAATTTAAATTAATTACTGTAACTTATATGTTTTGAATTTTTAAAAATGAATTCCATGTTTGGAATTAGTGGGTCCAAATTATGAACATAGTTTTATTTTATTTTTAGGTATATGAATAGTAAATACAGTAATATTTTAATTGCAACAATTAATTGTAAATGAAATAGTTATGGGTAAAAATAATATTATAAAGACTATAAAATTACCCTATCAGTTGGATTATTTTTTTGGGATAGATTAATATCAACAGAAGTCATCACTGGGTTGATTTTATGGAATCTTGGATCTACTTGGATAACTTTAAGCCTTTTATAGTATTTTATTCTAAGGAAAGTCCAATATGTCTTACTCATATTTCTAATAAGTATTAATTTTTTAATATATAGTTATTTTGAAGATATATTAGAATAAATATTAATTGGAAAGATAAAATGTTTTTATCCATCATGATAATTTTTTTAAATGTTAAGGAATATATAATTAAAATAAAGGCTTATAAAATGATGATATAATAATTGTTTAATTAATAGACATATCAAATAAATGTTTTTAAAAATATTCAAATAAATATAATTTCATAAAATTTATGTCATAAAAAAGATTTATAGATGACCTAGAAACATTAGGGATGTATTAAATGTTTTATTTTTAAATTTATATTCTGTATTTTTATTTTTTAAAAAGTCATGAAAAGAGTAGTGTCCAAATTAACATTAATGATATTTTAAAATAAATAATATTTTATTAAATGATATAAATTCATAAAAATATGAAATTCATAAAAAGTATTAGGATAAAGTTTAAAATTTCATACATGACTCATATTTGGATATTTTGGAATTTTATGGTAACTATATTAACCCTTTAAGTGTATAAATCAATGTTTCCATGGTAAGAGTTAAAGGGTTTAACAAATGGTTAATGCCAAAAGATAAGGGCAATAATGTGACCTAAAATTATATAAAAATTATTTATTGAAAATATTTAGATAAATCATCATATTATATTACAAATAAATCACTTTGGAGGCATTTTTAATAGAATATTAATTTATATTAATTTAATAGTTTGAGACTTTCCAAAAGTACCGCTCACCTCAATTATAAAAGGAATCCTACACTCTCACATCATCACAAACGTTTTAGCCTTATAGATAGAATACAAACTGAAAAACTTAACTCTAAAATTCCCTCTATTAATCATATAATCCTTCATTTTGTCATAAATCCATCCAAGGAAGCCCTAGGGTGAAAACCAAAATAAGTTACCCAAAGAAGAGGTTACATCTTTCCTCAATCTCTTTAGTTTTATTTCCATTCTATAACCCCTAAAATATCTTTATTCCATTATTATATAATAAAAAAGAATATCCTAAATATAAATATTTTTTTTATTCTAAGTGTTCTCTCTACAATTACAAAAAATTCCATCTAATGGGTAACAAACATACTGTTTATGTGTATGACGACCGCCTAACAAAATGATGATTTTTTGTTTTTACTTTACCACCTTTAATGGTTGGGAAATTATGATGAAAAATATGTTTATGTATATTATATAAGATATTTATTATGACTTTATTATTTTTTAATAATTTTTATAACACATACCCTTATGCTTTCCATTTTTGTAAATATGATAACATCGTTTTTGGAAGTGTGGACTGCCGCCTCCTCCAAGCGATGTGATTCGTTTATACTATATATGGAATACATAAAATATGGTTTTAATAATCATATTTGACATTTATGAAATAAATATTATACTGGAATTATAATATACATATATATCATTTACATTTTATTCTTTTAATATGATAAATAAAAGAAAGTTGCATCCATGCGTACATACATCCTACCGTCTCTATGAACACTGTATTCATTTATTATCTCCAATTTTTTTGAATTATTATAAATAAATATATAATGAATATATATAATATTTAAATTTAAAAAATGATATAATTAATAGATAAAAAAAATAAAAACTCAAAACTTACTTGAAAAACTAGGCAATTAACTCCCAAAATAATGATAATAATGAAATAATGTTAACAAACAGGTAATAAGATAGTATAAGATGATCATATATGATATCATAAATATCAATATGGTTTTTAATAGTTTAATAACACTATTAAACCATTATATAGGAGGTTAAAGGATAATCACCCAAAAGGAAACACAAGGTAAGAAATTTCGTCTCAATTTACATTACATTGAGACTTATTTGTTGTTATACACTATTTCAATTTTTATGGTGTATATACAACCCTTTGAAATACTATATAATGAATATAATTATTATCATGCTATTATAAGTTTCATTTAATGTTACTCCTTCATTGATATTATTATTCAACTATTTAAATGTGGTATAAGATACTTTGGAATGTTTAAAGATTATTTTCCTCAATAATGTTTTAATGGTATTTTAATGGTATTTCCATTCATCAACATTAACAAACCTTGTTGTTACTTATCATACATTGGGGAATTATTGGTAAATATGTATCCTTTATTCAATAAATGTATTTGATAAGGTATATTGTTTATTATTTGAATATATTATTCGATATGAGGAATGTTTTGGACAGGTACGACATGTGTGAAGCCCAATTATAAATAGCCGCTTGATGCATTGATAGTATTATGAGACAAAATATTTGGAAAACATAGATGAGTTTTTACCAGATAAGCAAAACGGTCTTGTGAAAGGTCGTGATGGTAAAGGTTCTATGTACCTAAGAAACATGGCATCCAATAATTAAGTATCTACCTCGTTTAGAATCAGTTATTATTTATCCATGAGATTTTGTGTCGACATATATATGGATGAATTATATTCCCACTTTATTGATTTATATGGAATATTTTTCAGTTTCTTAAATTACCATATCTATTATTCCTTATTTAGTTATTTGAATGTCATGTGTTATAAATTATTTACCTTATTATGTTGACTTATTTATATTGATTTAATAATACTTCCGTCTTGCTTACCCTTACTGATAATTTCAGCTCACAATTATTATGTTTCCTTTACCAGGTTATAAAGAAGAATTATTTGAATTATTTTCAAGGATTTTGATCTTTTACTCATGTTATGTTTATTTTATTTTTCAAATTTATGATGTGTATAATGTATGTAATCTGATTTTCCAAAATTTGTAAAATGATCATTCTTTCAGGATTTAATTCCTTGTAATCTTTCTAATATAATAAAATAATGCACTAGATATAGTATTATGTGGCCAAGTTGTTACATGGTTAGTATAAATAATGTTATTTTGGATGTTTAGGTGGAGGGGAACCCCTCTCTTAACTTATTATTTATTTAATCAAAGTATTCATGGAATCTATCCTTGATTAAGAAAGATGATTCAACTTCATTACTTTTATTAGGGATAACCTTGGATTCATGGAATTATAAAGTTGTTTTATAACCAATAAAAATGTGATATATATTATGTATATATATTTTTTAAAAGATTTTCACAATCATTATTGGTTTTTATTTTCCATAGTGGGTGGATTTCATAATTAAAATTCATTTTTACCCTATGTAGAAATTTATGAATTCCACATGTTTGATAGAATTACAAAGTCAGTTTTTTGAAAAATTAGTGATTTATAAATGGTGTTTGGGTTTTATTTGGTTTTTAAAATTTAGTCATTCAATTATTTTAGATGTATTCCATTGATATAAAGTAATTTTTAGTTTATGAAACAACACTAGTGATTATATATACTCATTTGATTCTATATTTTTATTATTTACGTTTCTATTGAGTTTAATGTATTTTTAGAGTGGGAATTCAATGATTTTTTGACCCTTCATTTCCTAATATTTTTTTATGGTTCCAAGTTCTTTTATAAAATTAAAGGTTTGTAAGGAAAATGAATAAATGTTATCATTGTGTAAAATGAAACCCTTGAAAGAGTTTTCCCTTTAATTTTTCTTGTTTATCGAGGAAACTAAAATCATATAAAATATTATTTATTGTATAATAACATTTAAAGGGAATTTTTATCTGAATGGTTCTTGGAGATGATATGTGGGTTTAATGTATTTATTATGTTGAGGTTATGTTGAGACACTATTTTATTTCTCAACTACCTTTAGAAACTTCATGGGAAACCTTAGGTAGATAAGTGAGAATCCAAAGGATGGTTTCTATACTAGTTGAGTATACACAATATATATTATCACCTAGTTTAGTTTATATCCAGGATATATGGAGTTCTTTCTAGTGGGGATAGTGATAGTAACTCGGTGGTTGTTTTAATAGGAATAAAACCTTGGTCCGTAATTTTTCCTATCCAATATCATCTAGAATTGTATCATTAGCTCTTAAGGAGAAGTCCTATGATGAATTTTATTTAACATGATTTATATCTTGATATATTTTCTATTTATCCCTTTAGTGGCTTAATTTATCTTTTATAATTGATATTCACAGTTGAAATTTTGTTCTATTAATAATAGTATGATTTAGTTTTATTAATTTCATCTCTGTTTGTTTTTCATGTATTATTTTATAATGGTATTTCTAATTTACTTATTTAGTTAATTTTTTACTAAAGTCATAAAATTTTTCTTTCAAAAAGGGTGTAATAACTTAGAAAATTCATTTTCAAATTTTATTATTACTAAACTAAATGTTTTCATTTTATAATTTCCTATGTAACTTTTTATCACTAATTTATAAAAACTATTTTTTCAAAGTTAGAATTCATAAGAAGAGGAATGAGGTTCTATTTAGTTATCAAATAAATCAAGATGTTTTTGAAAAGAATGAGAAATGTGAAAGTTTTAGTTATTTTCTGGTTATATAAATATAAACAAAAATATTTTCCATCTCTTATATTTAAACAATAATTTTAGGTTTCTATTATAAAAATAATTGTATAGATTCTTGGTGGTATTATACTAGGATCTAGAAGAAACCCAACACACTCACTTTGGTGGGTACATAGTATTCATGTATTTATAAAGGTATAAAATTAATAGATTTCATAAGTGGTCATTATGCTTCATCTTCTCTAGGTTTGTTGGAATGGGATTTGGAGGAGACCATGGGTCACAAGAAGATGGGTCATATTGTGTTTTGGTACATTTTTGTATTATGGATTGTACATGTATTAATAATTTTGGTCACTACTTCTTTTTTATCTTTTTGTATATTGTATTTCATATATCTCATTTTACACTAGTCTATAGGTTTATGTTTTGGACATGTATTTTGGATTAATTCTTATTATATAATGTTTATTTGGAATTATATTTTAGAAAATATTTATTATTTTTCATGGTAAAATCATTCCCAATTGTTTTGTTTGATACACAAAACTCTTGTCACTAGATGATGGTGATTGATAGTGTTATTCATGCCTTATGGTGGATTAGTTTGAGTGATATAAAAGGTTAACCTGAGCCAGTTTGTTAGAGTTTATATATCCACCATCTACATTAACACATGTTTGTTGAGAATATAGAAAAGAAAAAATTAATAATAACATACTCAAAAACCAGATATCAAAATAGTCATAATAACACATTACTAAGTAGAAAAATCTATCATGCTTAAGTAATAAAATAATAATAGTTTATAGAATATATTAATGAATATAAAACCATAAATATCATTCCCAGTATAAAATAAGAGAAAAAATAAAATATCATACTCAATAATAAAAAATATAAAAAAATTCTACAATAACTTATTAATTAATGATTAGTTATCATTACAAATATTAACAAATAAATGATTGAATTTACTTAAATATATATCACATAATATGTTTTTCAGGAATACACTAATTATTTTATTAGTAACTAATTAATAATTAAGGTTATTCACATATATTAATTATAATATAAATAAGACATATATGTATCAATGCACCACTATAAAATATGATGCATTAATAAATACAGGAATTGGATCTTTGATGAGATCTATAACTCTTCGTGAGTTTTTACCATCTCATACTTGAGATACTAAAAAAACTCACTCTATTCCCTTGGTTCTTTGACTGAACACTTAGAAACCACATGGAAACTAGATATTTCACCATTAATATGTTAATTAATACTTATTATGGGTTAATTTTCAAGTATCTTTATTCCCACCTTTTATCTAGACAATATCATAACACCCTAAAACACTTCTCTAATACAACCTAAAAAAACCTGAATCAGGTTATGAAAAATTACATAAGCTAGCCCATCACTAACCCTAATAAAATAGCTTTATCCTTAGGGGATGGTGACTAGAATCATAGTTTTGAGTCTACTAGTGGGAAATTATTATCCTATACTTAAAATTAGATTAATTTATAAGTATTGTTTACAAAAAATATGGTAGGACACATATGTAAATCATACATTTCCAAAAATAAGCACACTCAGTTCTCCATGTGGAGTAATATAACACCCCAAAAATTTGATAGTATGTGTCTATTAAATACTTTCAATTCATTAGATATCCTATATTGAATGAATCTATGTGTCTCTGTGAAACAAAACTTAGTTATTTATATGATATAGTCATAACCTAGCCATTAAGATTTATTTTTCCACTTCTGTGTTTTGAAATTCAAAAAATGGACATAAGAGGTTGCAATCAGGGTGATATTTAGAGTATGACGGGATCATGTTAATTTTCGGTGAATAGTACTTACCCTTATGAATAGTAACATACCATTTTGAATAGTAAAATACACTTATGAATATTAATATGACCCTTATGGATGGTAAACTTACCCATGAAAGTGTAAATAAAATTTAGGCACCTTAAAAACAAAGATGAATATTTTATGTGTTGGTATTTTTCGATTAAATGATGATTTTAATTAAAAATTAAATTTCATATATTTAGAAAATTATTTTTGAAAAATGGAGTTCATATTTGGATTCTACACTTTGAAAAATGGTTAGGGTGATTTTTTGTGATTTTTCTGAAATACTTGAATTTTTGGTGAATAGTAAAATATGATAAATTATGATAAATGCTAAATACATGATTTATCGAGTCATGGATGATGTCCTTCTGAGGTAAAAACACTTGGTTTTAACTGACATGAACTTATTACAATGTTTGGTCATGGAATCATCACTATTTCTTGTCTTAGGGAAAAATAATAAACTAATAATTAAAATATTAAGAAAACCCTACTCCCCTCCAGTATATAAACCACCCTTTACCCCCTCTTCCTCTCACACCACTCAACCTTTGACCTTTACCCAAGTTCTTCTAAATACACTTCCCATATAGTGACCCTATTCTTTTTCACATAACATTAAATGATTTTAAGCATAATTATACATTAGAGTACATGCCAAGGATCGTAAAGTCTAGTGTCTTTGAAGACTAGGTACAGAAAACTAATAACATGAGATTAAGAAAAAAATTATTTATTTAATATTCAAATTGAGATTCTAACTTCCATTATGCTCAAACATCTGCATAGGGTACCCTGGGGAATACATGAACAAAGGGTTGATCTAAAAATCCTAGTAAGGGAGTATACATAAGAATAAGGCTTTAGCACATGGGTTAGAAGGCATGCCATAATGATAAAAAATGCATGGAACATATGGAATCATAACATATAAACACGAGATCATATAAACACAGAATCATATTAATTTGGTAGCAACATAAAACATGAATTTAGTATAATTCAAGACTAACTTCCAAGATCGTTTCACATTGTAGCATGAGCCAAGGCTAACCGTCAAGACAGTCGCACATAAAATCTCATGAGACTTAAATTTACCCAATGCATTGGAGTGCTATCTGGTAGCACTCATATTAAGATTTTCATTAAAATTATTTCCACATAAATAATCATACATAGTAAATCATACTTAAACATAAGGGAACCCATAAAGAGAAATGGGTATCACATTCATGTCACAAAACATAATGAATGGGCATATCATAAAAGTGTCCATGAGAAAAACGAATTAAAACATACATGGTCATTAATAAGTAAAAATATGTATATAGCATGGTTAGTGATGTAAAATAGAAGTGGAACCATGTAAAAATAGTATTTAGTAAATTCTTAGTATTAAAACATTTTAGTGTGGTTTTAAGGAAAATACTAAAGTGCATTTAAAATCGAAAAAGGAATAATATTGTATATAAAACCAGAAGTGAAACTAGAATGTTTTTATAATAAAAAGTATTATTTTATAAATACAATGGTGGCTTAAAACCGAGGATAGATTTCACTTGAAATTGGGTAAGAATTTGGGATGTTCTCTCAAAATAGGTTTGCATATCGGGAATAATTAAAGAGGAAATATCTAAAAAACATTTATATCCATGAAATAGAATGAGTTATGGATCTTGAAACATGATTTTGGAGTATATAGACATTATGTATAAGTTTTACATAAAAATAAAGGACAAGTTCGTTTGGGTAAAAATAACTTTGGACCAACTTGAAGAAATAATGGTGGTTTGGGTAGAATCCTTACAGATTATTAGTATGGTATCAGGTGTACTTAAGATGACTTAATGAGGGATAAAGGGATTTATAATCTTTTATATATCATGAGGGAAGTACAAGGATGGTGTTAAATCATGCCCCAACATTAGGAATTATACCTAAAATGGAATAACATAGTGGACATTCTTGAATAAAAGGAAAAAAATGGAGAGGATCCCTTAACTTAAGTCCGATGGTATTCTCCACTTGATATTAACAACCTGAATAATAAAATTAGGTTTATTAATTAATAATTAAAGAACCTATTCTATATTTAAATTAATTATTAAAACCTTTTTGAGTTCATTCATAACCTTTTTGATTGGTTATAAGGTTCATTTTCATTGTTCAGGTCTGTTTGTTTCCTTGGTTCTAATGATCGGTTCACTTATATTCATGTTCATAGAATCATGTAAAAATGGGGATGGTTATCCAGCATTGGAGTTATATTTTATTATTTTAAATCTTGGAGGTTACATGATTTTAAATTCTATTTTTTTACTTGGTGTGAAGATGAAACATTATATAAATTATTTAATGATAACCGTTTGGGTTAATTGGTGGTTTTTTGAACACAACGAACTCATTTTTCTTTATAAATCAAAACCATGAGTACAAAAAGATTACATAACCACAAATGAGACATAATAAATATATCATGGTCTGGTTAAACCATGAAAATGGTTTCATGACTAGAATTGAAGATGGTAACAGAAATTTAAAACTCATCGTCCTTGAATGTGGTAAATTAGCACATCTCGGATGGTGTTTTAATTTTTAGTATAAAAGAAAGGGAAAGGATATATGATGAAGAATTATTAATTTATTATGAAAAAATTCTAGTACATGTAAGGTACTGGATTCATTAATGAATTTGTATGAAATGAGGTGAGGAAAGAAAAGAGATGAACTTAAAAATAAAAGAGAAGTTTAGAGATTCCTTACGAAAATTCGGAAGACTAACGACGTTGCTTAAAATTTCATAAAATGAATTTATGAGAGAAAAAATGGGATATAATAATATGGAAATAAAATGTATAGTAAAAGGTATACATAAAATCAAACCCCAACATATGAAAATGGAAATTCAAAGAGATAACATAAAAGAAGTGTTGACTAAAAGAGGAGGGTAAAAGTTTTCCTTACATTGTAGAGTAACTCCTAGAACTTGAAGTTTGGGACCTTGGGGGCTTAAGGAAACCTTGGGAGGACACCTAGGGAGGTAAAAACACCAGATATTTTAGGATGATAGATTTGGAATGAAATAAAAAGAAGGAAGGTGTGGGTATTTATAGTAAAAGAGGGAGAGTTTTTTTATTAATTTAAAAGGACACATCATTAGTGGTTTTTGAAAAACCATGGGCTTTCCAATGGTATTTGCCCATGGTATTAGCCAATTTGGAAACTGAACAACATATTTTACTGTACACAATTAGACCATCATTTTTTATTAATTATTACATCCTTATGATTTCATTAAACATAGAGAAAAATCAACACAATACTTTTACTATTCACAAAAAATTAAGTATTTCAGAAAAATTAAAAAAATTAACCCTAACAATTTTTCAAATTTTAGAATTCAAAAATCAACACAATTTTTTGAAAATAATTTTTTAAATATTTTTAATTTAATTTTTAAAGAAAACCATAATTTATTCAACAAAAACTGCATTAAAACTATTACTCATTTTATAACACCATAAAAAATTATTCAAGGTCCCATAAAATTATATTATAACCATAAGAAAATAAAGTAAAAATTTATTATTACATTTTATGAAAATAAATTTCCATTTTAAATTACTAAATTAATCATAAAATTGTAAATTAAATATTTATAACATACAAAAAATACCAATACTTATACTATGATCATTTTTTTCACTTTTAAGATTTCTAAATTATATTTATAAATTCATGGGTGAAGTTTCTATTTTTTTGGCCGATTTACTATTCATTACTATTCATAATGGTATGTTACTATTCATAAGGGTATGTTACTATTCATCAAAAATTATGTTTGTCTGATCAGACTCCAAATAACTTACTGATCACAATTGTAGATGGCCATTTTACAAAATTTATATCACATAAGTGATAAACTTATGTGTAAAGGTCACATAATACCCAGTAGTTCATTGTGTTATGAATTCGTGTTATTATATGACATAATTATAAGAAGGGATTTTCCATTGGTAAAACATTGGGTCATTGCATTTTCCCCCTTAAGAAATTTCTCCCTCAAAATTTTATTTTACATTCTAGTACATAAATAGGTGTGGGCACTTTTCCTTCATTGCTTCCTCTACTTCCCATGTTGCCTCCTTTTACTTATGGTTCCACCATAGTACCTTGACCAATTGAGTATTATTGTTACGTATAAATTTATCTCTACGATCCAAGATCTTCACAGGTTGCTCCTCGTATGAAAGATCATCCTCCAACTATACCCCCTCTGAAGAGAGTACATGTGAAGAGTCTGGTGTGTACTTCTTTAAGAGGGATTCATTAAAGACATCATGTAATTTGGACATGGTAGATGGAAGTGCCTATCAATAGGCCATAACTCCGACTCGATCAAGGATATTGAAGGGGCCGATGTACCTAGGACTTAACTTCCCTTTTTCCCAAACTTCATGAACTTCTTCCATGAAGATATGTGTATAAATAACATGTCTCCAACTTTGAACTTAAGGTCTCATCGATAATTGTATGCATAACTCTTTTTTTGACTTTGGGCTGCCTTGAGGTGATGCTGAATGGTTTTCACCTTATACATCATCTCTCCAACCATTTTAGGTCCTAGTAGCTTATTCTCAATGACTTCATCCCAACACGCCGGTTTTCTACACCGTTTCCCATAAAGGGATTCGTATGGTTCCATTCAGATGCTCGAGTGGAAACTATTTTTATAAAAGAATTCAATCGGTGGAAGATATTGTTCCCATCATCATTTGAAGTCCATAGATTATGCTGTTAACTTATCTTCCAATTTCTGAATAGTCTTCTTATATTGTCTATCAGTTTGAGGATGATAGGCCGTACTGAAGTTCAATCCAGTTCTTAGAGCATGTTGGAGACTTTTCCATAATTTCGAGGTGAATCTTGGATCACAATTTGATACAATAGATAATGTTACTTCATACAGACTTACCACTTCTTTGATATATATCCTTTCATGTTGATCCAATGAGAAGTCCTCTCGAATAGCGATAAAGTGATATGTATTTGTAAGACGATCCACAATGACCCATATAACATTATTTTCTTTGGATTTACTTGTAAGTCTAGTAACAATGTCCATGGTGATGTTTTCCCACTTTCTTGTTGGTATGGGTAGTAGTTTCATCATCCCCTTAGACTTTTTTCATTCAGCCTTCACTTATTGACATACCGGACACTTTGATGTATGCTCAGCAATCTTCTTCTTCATATTGTCCCACCAAAAGTTCCCTCAGAGATCTCGATACATTTTTTCTCCCTGGCTGGATAGATAAGGTTGAGCTATGTGTGTCATTCAGAAGCTCCTTCTTTATCTTTGAATCAGATGTTACACATAATCATGATCCAAATCTTACAAATCCTTCCTCATTAATTTTGAAATCATAGTATTTCCCATTTTTGATAGATTTCACCCTTTTCTGAATTTCTACATCTTTTTCTTGAGCATCCTTTATTTTCTCCATGAGAGATGGTTGAAAAATAATTTGAGAAAATATTGATGATGTTCCTACTTTAATGATTCCCATTCCCATCCTCAGAAAATATAAGAAGATCAGATCCTTTTCAATTATAATCATTAATAAAGATACATGATCCTTTCTACTTAGAGCATCCACCACATTGTTTGCCTTACTGCTATGGTAGTGTATTGAGTAGTCATAATCCTTGATGATCTCTATCTATCTTCTCTAGCGCATATTAATCTCTTTTTGTATGAATATATATTTTAGACTCTTGTGATCAGTATATATCTCACACTTCTCCCCATAAAGATAATGCCGCCATATTTTCAATGCAAAGATCATAGCCGCTAACTCTAGACCACGCATCGGATAGTTTTACTCATGGATTTTTAGCTGCCTTGTGGTGTAGACTATCACTTTACCATTTTGTATTAGCACACATCCTAATCCCTTCTTAAAAGCATCACTATACATCAAAAAGAGTTCTCCACTTACTAGGAGTGTGAGTACTGGCACAATGATTAACCTCTTTTTCAACTCCTTGAAACAATCTTCCCATTTCTGAGTCCCAAAAAATATACTCCCTTCGATGTCATTTTGGTCATTTAGTTTGAAAACCATGAAACGTTCTTCACAAATCATCAATAATACCCAGCTAGACCATAGAATATGCAGATATAAATTACATATTTTTGCATGGGCCACTCTTCAATCACCTTTTTCTTGGAAGGGTCCACAGATATCCCATTATTGGTGATAACATTCCCCAAGAATGATACCTCCTCTATCTAGAACTCAAATTTACTGTATTTTGCATAAAAATTCTCCCTTCACAAAGTTTTTAACACAATATTCAAATGATTCTCATGTTTCTCCTTACTCTTAGAGTATATCAGAATATCATCAATAATGATTACCACAAATTTGTCAAGGTAATTTATAAAGACTCTATTCATTAAATCCATGAAAATTTCTAGAGCATTAGTGAGTTCTAAGGGCATGAATATGAACTCATAGTTTCCATACCACATTTGAAAGGCAGTCATGTGAGTATCATCCTTCATCACCTTTAATTGGTGATATCCCGACCAAAGGTCCACCTTAGAGAAATAGTTGGACCCATTAAGCTGATCAAACAATTCATCTATCCATGGCAGGGGATACTTGTTCTTTATTGTGATTTTATTAAGCTCATGATAATAAATATAGAGGCTCACTGAACCATCTTTCTTCTTGATGAAGCAGACTGATGCACCCCATGGTGAAGCACTCGAGAGTATAAAACCCTTATCCATATTCTCCTACAACTGATTCTTCATCTCTTCCAGCTAAATGGTGGACATTCTGTAAGGTGTCTTTGATATAAAAAGAGATCTAGGAATATGTTCAATTGAGAACTCAAACTCATGATCAAGAGGAAGAACATAAAACTCTTCCGGGAATACATCAGTGTAATCCCTCACGATGGGAATGTATTCAAGAATGATTCTCTCATTTTTCTCAATCATTTGGTCTAGATATGATTCCTCATAAGGAAGAAATATCCACACCTGAGATGATGATTCTAAAATGGATTCATCTTACTCCTTACACTTTTAAATAATTGGAGGATGCTTCGGGATGTGAAGAGTGTTCTCCCTTTCCCTAAATTTGATGTCGGCTTTGTATAAAGATAGCCATTACATGCCCAAGATAGCGTCAAAATCCACTAAAATGAGTATGAAGAGTTTTTATAGGAGGTTCAGTCCAAAAAAATTAACTCCAGAGGAGTTATAAACCATGGATGTAATAATTTACCCATTCGTTGTTCTCACAGATAACTTGTCCCCCAAATTTTTAGGTGGGGTTTGAATAGTTCTACAAAAATTTTAAGATATGAGATAATGCATAGAACCAGAATCAAATAATACATTCACTATTATAGAATTAATAACTAGCATACATGTCACCACATCAGTGTCTGACTCCACCTTAGCAGTAGTGATAACATAAGCTCTTCCTTGTTTCCTTGGAAGTTGTTCTTGATTTCATTTGAAAAACCTTGAATTAGGGAAATTGTTTTCCTAATGCCCATGCTCCTTGTAGTTGTAACACTGCACCACTGGCTAAGCATTGATATGAACCTTCCTTTATTCTTCCAAATTAGCGGGATTTTTCATATCCCTTTGAAAATTCCGGGCCAGATGTCCCAGCTTTTCACATTTAAAGAAATTCTTGGTTCCCTTTAGACAGTTCTCAGGATACTTCTTCCCAAAATTTTTAAAAGTAGGATATTCAGGCTTCTTTCCATCATGGGATTTGTTTGTTGAACCACCCATGTTGTTCTCCATTTTTTACTTCTTGTCACCTGACCCAAAAGACCACTGAGAGTGTCCAATTTCCATTTCAACCTTGAGGGAACAATGAAAAATATTCTCATAACTATAGAAGTCCTGAATCACCAATTATTTTAATAGACTCATCTTTAGTCTGCTAAAGAAGCTACCCACCTTGCTTTCGGTGTTCATAAAAAATCTATAGGTGTACCTTTCAAGCCTTCTAATGTTTTCTTCATACGCCCCGATGGACTCATCTTACTTCTACTTGTGTTTGAGAAACTCTCTTTACATCTTGAGATGGAGTGTTCGAGGAAAATATTTATTGAAAAAAATCCTATTGAATTCCTCCCAATCCATGGAATCAATTTCCTCCTAGGGATTTGTATTCTTGATCACTATCCACCACTGATCAGCTTCCCCATCAAAACGATAGACCGCTAGTACAACTTTCTCTTCTTTTGAGCACTGGAGGATAGATAATATCTTTCCAATGGAGTTAATCCACTATTAATCAAGGAGGGGATCAGAAGATCATCTAAACATGGGAGGAATTTTCCATATGAAGGATTCTAAGATAACTTTATCTTTTCTTGGAGGTGGAAGGCATTCCAAATGATTCAAGTTATTATTCATAACGTGATCCAACTGAGCAAGTACGGTCATGAATATTTGTGCACCCATTCCCATCATATCAGACATATCATTTGTGCATTATTCACATTCCCTTTCACATTGATTTTTAAAATGTGTTATTCTATTTCCCACCATTTTCTAATAAAAAGGATGTACAATTAGAGGGATTTAATACTGAGCTATTAAGAATAAAAAAAATAAACTTTGAACGTAATGGGACAAACTTGTGAAGGATAATTATATCCTAACTTGTGATGCCCTATTTTCCAATATTAGTTATCCTTGATCTATTTCTTAACATTTATTCTTATTTTTTTGCATTATATTAACAATGGTTTGTACCAATCTCATGAATGACCAAGGAATATCCCCCGGGAGTGTCAAACCAAGAGTGTGTCAAGTCCCGTTGTCGTGTACCAAGATACCCTGGGTCAAGCCCGAAACTCCTTGTCGAAGTTTTAACTTCTAGGTAGATCTGTTCCAGAGACGCCTCTAACTATTTGTATCCAGACAGGGACATATTTTCTTGATAAACCACTTACTCCATACTTATCAAAATATAGGGATGTTTTCTTATACTTTGTCTCATCCTTAAGGTTCTCACTAAAGTTCTATATTCCTATTCTCCAAAAATAACTTGACTATACTCTGATACCAACTATAGTAACCCTATAATTTTTCACATAACATTACATGATTTTAAGAATAATTATTCATCAGTTCTTAACTTTTATTGTGCTAAAAAATCTGCATAGGGTACCCTGGGGAACACATAAACAAAGGGATGAGCTAAAAAGACCAGTAAGGGAGTATATATAAGAATAAGGCTTTAGCACATGGGTTAGAAGGCATGAAATAATGATAAAAAAATCATGGAACATATGGAATCATAACATATAACCATGGGATCATATAAAAATGGAATCAGAGTAATGTGCCAGCAACATAAAACATGACTTTAATACGAGTCAAGGCTAACTTCCAAGATCGTTTCACATAGTAGCACAAGCCAAGGCTAACCACCAAGACCATCACACATAACATCAAATGAGACTAAACATTACCCAATTCATTGGAGTGATATATGGGAACACCCATCTTAACATGTTCATGAATATTCTTTCCACATAAATAATCATACATAGTCAATCATACTTAAACATAAGGTAACCCATGAAGAGAAATGAGTATCGGTTTCATGTCACAAAGCATAATGAATGGGCGCATCATAAAAGTGTCCATGAGATAAATGAATTACAACATACATGGACATTAATAATGTAAGATAGTAATATTTCATGGTAAATGATGTAATATAGAAGTGAAAACATGTAAGAAGAGTATTTAAGACATTCATAGCATTAAAACATTTTAGTGCGGTTTAATTAAAATACTAAAGAGAATTTAAAATTGAAATGGAATAATATTTTATATAAAACCAGAAGTGAAACTAGAAGGTTTTCATAATAAAAGAGACTTATTTTCAAAAGACAATGGTGGATTAAAATAGAGGATAAATTTCACTAGAAATTGAGTAAGAATTCGAGATGTTCCCTCAAAATTGGTTTTCTTATCAGGAAGAATTAAGAAGGAAATCACAAAAAATGTGTATATCTCAGAAAGAGAATGAGGTGTGGATCTTGACACATTAGTTTGGAGAATATAAATAATATTTATAATTTGTGCATAAAAATAAAGGACAAATTCATTTGGTTAAAAAGAATGTTGGAGAAACCCGAAGAAATAAAGGTGGTTCGGGTAGAATCCTTACGGATTATCGGCATGATATCAGGTGTACTTAAGAGGTCTTAGTGAGGGAGAAAGGGATTTACCATATTTTATAAATCATTATGTAAATGCGGGGATGGTATGAAAACACACCTAGGAGTTATACCTAAAATGGCATAGCATAGTGGACATTCTTGAATAAAAAGGAAAAAATAGAGAGGATCCCTCACCTTAAGTCCGATGGTATTCTCACTTGATATTCACAACATGAATAATAAAAGTAGGTTCATTAATTAATAATTCCATAAAATATTATATATTTAAATAATTTAGTAAAACCTTTTTGAGTTCAGTCATAACCTTTTTGATTGGTTTTGAGGTTCAATTTTATTTTTTGAGTCCGTTTGTTTCCTTGGTTCTAATGATCAGTTCACTTATATTCATATTCAGAGAATCATGTAAAATGGGGATGGTTGTCAGGAATTGGAATTATATATTATTAGTGAAAATCTAGAAGGTTACATGTTTATGAATTAAATTTGGTTACTTGGTGTGAATATGAAACATTATATAAATTATTTAATGATAAGTGTTTGGGTTAATTGGTGGTATTTTGAACACAATGAACTAATTATGATTTATAAATCAAAACCATGAGTAAAAAAAGATTACAGAACCATATATGAGACATAATATATATATTATGGTCTGGTTCAACCATGAAAATGGTTTCATTACCAGAATTGAATATGGTAACATAAATTGAAAACCCATCATCCATGAATGTGGTAAATTAGCACATCTCGGATGGTGTTTTCATTTTTAGTATAAAAGAAAGGGAAAGGAGAGATGATGAATAATTATTCCTTTATCATGAAAAAATCCCAGTAAAGTTAAGGTAATGGAGTCATCACAACATTTGGATGAAATGAGGTGGGGAAAGAAAAGAGATGGACTTAAAAATAAAAGAAAAGTTGAGATATTCTTTACAAAAACTCGACAGCCTAACGACATCGCTTAAAATTTCATAAAATGAATTGATGAGAGAAAAAAGGGGATGTAATCATATGGAAATAAAAAGGACAGTAAGAATGGTACATAAAATCAAACCCCAACATATGAAAATGGAAATTGAAAGAGATAACATAAAAGAAGTTTTGACTAAAAGAAGAAGGTGAAAGGTTCCCTTACATTGTAGAGTAACTCCTAGAACTTGATGGTTGGGACCTTGGGGGATTAGGGAAACCTTGGGATGACTCATAAGGAGGAAAAAAAACTAAATATTAGAGGACGATGGATTTTTAATTAAAGAAAACAAAGGAAAGAGTGGGTATTTATAGTAAAAGAGGGAGAGTTTTTTTAATAATTTCAAAGGACACCTCATTAGTGGTTTTTTCAAAACCTTGGGATTTCCCATGGTATTAGTAATTTGGGTAACTTCACATCATATTTTATTGTATGCAAGTTAACCATAATTTTTTATTAATTATTACATCATTATGATGTCATTAAACATTCCGAAAACTCAAAATTCTACTTTTATTATTCACAAAATTCAATTATTTTAGAAAAATCCCAAAAATTCACCCTAACAAGTTTTCTATGCGTTTAATTCAAAAATGAACTCCATTTTTGAAAATAATTTTCTAAATATTTTTAATTTAATTTTTAAAGAAAATCATAATTTATTCAACAAAATCAACATTAAAACTATAACCCATTTAATAACACCTTGAGCAAATTAATCAAGGTCCCATAAAATTATCATATAACCATAAGACAATATAGTAACAATTTTTGATTAAAGTTTATGAAAATAAATTTCAATTTTAAATTATAAAATTAATCATAAAATTTTAAACAAAATATTTATGACATATGAAAATACCAATACTTATGCGATGATATTTTTTAAACTTATAAGATGTCTAATTTATATTTATACATTCATGGGTGAAGTTTCTATTTTTTGGAAGATTTACTATTCATTACTATTCACAATGGTATGTTACTCTTCATAAAGGTATGTTACTATTCATCAAAAATTATGTTTTCCTTATCAGACTCCGAATAACTTACTGATCATAATTGTAGATGACCTTTTTTCAAAATTCATATAACATAAGTGAAAAAATTATGTTTGAAGGTCACATTGTACTTAGTAGTTCATTGTGTTGTGAATTCATGTTATTATTTGACATAATTATAAAAAGGGATTTTCCATTGGTAAAAAATTGGGTTGTTACATCCCAAGACCCCCCTGACGTCCAAGGCCTTCTGGTCTCACCAAAAGTCTAAAAGCAAAGGCCTTAAAAAGATTCTCAAGGAGGAGTACTCAATAGGTGACCATGTCTTCCTTTTTCTTTCAACTTCTTGTACAAGTTACATTGTTTTGTTTCTCTCTTCTCACATCATCTCATCCAAATGTGGTGATAATTCTAGTACATTACATTAACTGGAATTTTATTTTTCTAATGTAATATTTTATCATCATCTCTCATTCCCCCTCCTATTAGACTAAAAATGAAAACACCATCTGAGATGTGTTAATTTATCACATTCAAGGACAATGATTTTCAAATTTCTATTAATATCTTCAATACTAGTAATAAAAACTTTTAAATGGTTGATAAATATCATGATATATGTATTTTATCTTATGCAATGTTCTGTAACCCTTACACACTGATAATATAAAATAATAATACAAAACAAGTTCATTGTGCACAAAACTGCCAAGTTAATCCAAGCATTTATCATTAACTTTTATCTAATGATTCATCCTCATGGTATATAACCAAAATAATTATAAGATAATTTACATATCTATAATTTCACTAATAATATATATTAACAATTCTGAATGTTTAAGCACACTTCAAACGAACTTCCATTAATGAATACAAGTAAACCGATCATGAAAACTAAGGAAGAAAATACTTCCAAAACAATAAAATTGAACCTCTTAAACCCATAAAAAAGGACATGAATGAATCTAATATGGTTATAATAAATCAATTAAATGTTGATGTGTTTCTGTAATTATTAATTAATGAAGCTAAATTTGATTATTCAGGTCATTAAGATCAATCGAAGAACACTTTTTGGCATAAGGTAAGGGGTTTCTCATCTCACTTTTAATTCCATGAGATTTCAATTATTCACCAATTATTTATTGTATGTGGTGTATGTGTACTTATATTTGATATATAATATCATGATTTTATTTATATTCATGGTATTCTATGATTTATTTGATGATTATTAATTTTTTGTCATACGATTTGATTGATTACAATGTGGTAAGGTAATTGGTCTCAATTTCCATTTCATTAAGACTTGGTATTTTGAACCTAATATTTATTATATGGTGTGTATAATACCCCTTTGATATCCTTTTTCATTTGAAATTACAATTCTATTAAATATCCATTTTCTTGTATCATGGATACAATTATTTCCTTAAGCTGTATACCATTTCACATACGATGTTTATTTTGAATTCTATTTTAACTGGGTAAATATTGATGAATCTATATCATATATTCAATATGGATATTGAAAAGGAATATTGTTTTTTGATTAATTATATTTATAAATAATTATTTGAACTATTAGTGACGGGAGGGGCCCACTATTTTTCCTCAATGTGTCGACTGGTCTCATGATATAAATCAATTGATACTAAACCATTTGATTTTGTTTCAAAACATTTGTAGGGTTTCTACCCACATACTTAAACGATCTAGAGGGTATAATGGTTCATGTTCTAGGTACATGACTTACAAATAATAAAAATTCCCTTTATTCATTATCCAGTTATTACTATCCCTGATGTTTTCACTATGGAAAAATCTATGGATGTATTTTTATTCTCAACTTATTGATGGCTAGTGTTTTTATTTATTAATCATGCCATATTATTCATGTATAATTGATTATGATTAAATTATTATTGATTCATGATTCCACTATATGTAAACCTTGCTGAGCATTTAAGATCATGCTTATTATTTTTCTTTTCCCCAGGTTATGAAGAAGAGAACCTTGAATAAGCTTTCAAAGAGTTAGTTTATTTCATTTTATTATATATCATGATGTATTTACTATCTTTCAAAATATAATTTGGGTATCATGTAAGTAATTTTATCTTCCAATACTGCTAAACTAATCTGTTCTTTAGGATTGATTTCTTGTAATCATGCCATATAGAAAAGTAATTCATCATATCTGGGTTCCCGGGGTTGGGGTGTTATAGTTGGTATCAGAGGAAGTTTAGAAGCTACCTTGAAAACTTGATTTAGGAAATTTAGTTTATAGGACATAAACATAAGATAGACTTTGAGGATAAGAATAGAGTAAAATCCAATAATTATGGTAAGGTGGAAACTATGTGGATCTTCCCAGAAAATACATCCATATCTAGATACTACAAGTATATGTAGTTCTGGAACAGATATACCTAGGAGTAACAACTTCGAAAAGGCTTTTTGGTCTTAACCCGAGGTATCCTTGTACATGAAAATGAGCCTTATTGTGCACCTGGTTTGACACTCCCATAGGATATGATTAGGATAATTCACATTTCCTTTACAAACCATTATTAAGTATTTAAAGGCAAATAGAAACAATGTTTATGATTATGAGATTAGTTGTGCATAAATTTTCAGATTATGTTAAGTGTTTTCTAGTTGGTAATTATGAATTATGACCTAATTTAGTATATTCCATTATGTAGTGATGGATCCTAATAGAATAAGGGAAAGGAAGATGCGAGGGTCATGCTATTCCCAACCCCCCCAAAACTATTAGAAATAAAAATAGAGTAGACAAGGGAGGGGAGGGTTCAAACGACCCACACCCAAAAAACCCTTTACAAACCCAACCCCAAAAAAGAGCCCCCCCCAAAAAACCCAAAGACTAATAGAAGAAGGGGAATCAATACCCACAGACAATCTAGGTATTTCCCCACTGAGAAAGTCGAAACAGTCAGCGTTGGATCAAACCAGATCATGACCATATTGGGAAAACATACTGTAGTTGTGTCGAATAACCACACTACACATGTTTTGGATCATTTAATGCAATAGAAGCCCCTATCTTTTAGTGGTACTAATAATCCATTGGTAGCTGACTAGTGGATCAATTCCCTTGAAAAGATATTTTTTGAATTAAGATAAAATTAAAATGATAAGGTAGTACTGGTAGTATATTGCCTCAAGGATGATGTTGATCAATGATGGTCCTTGATCTAGAATACCATAGAGGAATAAGAAATAGATGATATATAATAGAGAAATTTTAAGTAAATGTTCTTTGAAAAACATTTTCCTCATGAGAAACAAACTGAAATGAAGATGAAATTACTTATCCTAAAGAAAAGGGAATAAGAGAGTGTTGAGGAGTATGAGGATACCTTCACAATATTATCCAAGTATTCTATAGTTTATGTATGTGATTCAGAAGACAATATTGATCATTTATTTGAAGTTCTTAAGCCATGTATTTGAAGGGAACTACCTTCTCAAACATTTTCATCATATGATGAAATTGTATTAAGTTCCATCAAAACAGATAAGGAATTTTCTAAATCAATTTTTCTCAAGGGAAGCCAAAATAAGAAGCGGTACTCTGATAACCATGGAAATTTTGAATCACCAAAGAAGAAGAAGGGAATGAATCAATTCCCATCATGTGAGAACTTTGGAAAGAATCATCATGGGAAATAATTGAAAGGAATGGGAGTATTCTATAAGTGTTTCAAAAAGGGTCATTGATCTAATGAATATAAGGGGAAGAAATGAGTCAATGATGTTCAATTATACAATTGTAGAAATATGGGAAATAATGAAAATGAGTGTTCTAAGCGCGAAGGAAAATTGCATAAAAAAGGCCATGAGAGTAAGATAAATCTTATGTGATTACAACCATGGAGTTTGAAGTTCCTAATAATGTGGTGGCATGAACTTTAATTATTTCCTCAAACTTATCCAATGCATTATTTGATTCTGGATTGTTGGGATTGAATATTATTTTTTTATTCAAAAGGAAGAACCTCACATAGTACAAGAATTCAAGGAGGTATAAAATGATGAAGCCCTAAGGTGTCCCCCAAAACAAAACCAATATAATCTTGGGGTAGTGATCCCACCCTAGAGAAAACCAATAAGGGGTCATAATGAATACTCCCTCAAGAAAGGGCATCCACAATGAAGTTGGAATCCCTAGGAATATGTCGAACTGCACATTAATTAGCAACCTCTATGACACAACCACGAACGAGGTAAGTCAAACACCAAGGCACCTCACCTTCCCCTTGCAGGGCCTGAATCATCACCTCAAAGACCGATTTCACTTCTGAGATCACCAACAACACCCTTTTTCATAGCATAACACCCGTGTGTAATGCTCGTACCTCTACACCCAATGAATTTACCAGACCATGGAAGCTACTAAAAGGAACTAAAACTGAGCCACTACTGTCCTGAACCATCCGTCCCCTGTGCATCATCCAATTCGTGAATGAATCATCCAAATTATGTTTAAGGCCATTATTCAGAGGATGCCATCTCACCCAGCATCCCTGTACCCTTAGGCAAGCCAATTTTATGTTAAAGGAACTTCAGACCACAATAGAGTTTGGCCCCCCTTCAATAGAGAACCTAACTCAGGTAGTAGTCCATTCCTTCTAACTTAAAGAAGAGAACCCGAAGGCCGACCCTCCCATATTGCTTAATTCCATGCATCCCATATAGTCTAGAAAATCAAAATAACAATGCTACTACAAACCTTGTTTTCCATCCCATTCCGCTCCACTCCTGAAAACCAACCCTCCAAAAACACCTATAGGGAGTTGCATGAAGCACTGTACTTACCCCATCTATCCATAGTAGTCTAGAGACAATGCACCCATTCAATCCTAATAAAGAAATGAACTATCGACTCTGTATGAGGATTATCACAATAGAAACACTGAGACACCATGTGAATACCCTTCTTCTAGATGTTATCCTGCATAGGTATAGCATGGATTCTCACTCTAAATACTAGAAAATTCATCTTTGATGGGACCTCCTTACACCACAGAATAGCACCCCATTCATCACAGCTCCATCCTTGCCAGATAAGGCCATGATATTCATGACTATTTAAGGTTCTTGAATGAGCTCTAATAAAGCATAATAAGTCTTCATCCTCAGAGAAAACAATTTATTTGAATAGTTCCTTCTACTCTGAGCTGATAATGGCCTCCATCAACCTGGGATGATGGAAGGCCTCTATCACCGAAATATCTAGTCCTGGAAAATCCAAGAACAATAGATTCTCTCAAAGAAAATTATCTTTCCATAGGTTCAAATCCCCACAACCAACCACCCATCGAGAATAATCCTAAAGTATACCCAGATAAGACACCACTATTTTCCCTAATCTGGATAGTTTCCTTTGGTCCCAATCCTCCCAATGCTTCCCATATTTTTTTGTCAGTGTTTTGGCCCACATCGATTTCCCTATAAGAAAATCCCTAGCCAACTGAGCCTACATAGATTGTATATCTACAGTTAATTCCTTGAGACCAACACCTCCTTCTCAACCAATTTCTCCAGCTGAGTCCACAAGGCCTAATGATCCCTTCCTATATCATTGGCGTCCCAAAGAAATCTATTCATAAGAATCTCTATGGCATAAATAATCCTCGTAGGAGTAGTGATGATAGATAAGACATGCATCAAAATCAAATAAATCACACTATTGATCAAATACACCCGACCCCCAAAAGATAGAAACCTATTTTACCAGTTATAAGTATTACCAACCATTATATTAATGTGATCCACGAAGAAGGATTTTTTCACTCATCCATTGAAAATGGGTTCCCTGAGATACATCATAGGAAGCGATTTATGTTGAAAACCTATAATTTCCTAGACTGTCACATTCATTTATATCTTCCCATTTTCCAAGAAAATTATACATGTATAATTTCATTTAATAAAGGTGTTATCAGTCAAAACTCTTAGAGGATGTATCATTGAAACATAGATGTATCGATTATTCAATATCATGATACATAAATGTGCATTAGTTTCTAACATTATCATCTTACCCATGATTTAATTTGATATAATACTTGGTATGAGTTGGATTTCATGTTACGATGCAATGATTTATCGCAAGAAGATAGAAGTTACAATTTTTGATAATGGTGTTGAATTCCTTTTATTTAGAGTAGAAACCTCACTAGATGATTATTATCTAGATCCACCCCCATTAGCTCTACTGAATGAAATTATTGGGGAGGAAGAGAAAACAATATCTATGGGTGAGGAAAAAAATCTTCAAATTTAAGGTATAACTATTTTTTAAGAAGACATTGATGTATTTCAAGAGGATTTACCTGGACATCCTCTAGAGCAGAAAGTTGAGTTCTCTATTGATTTAATTTCTGGTGAAAGACCTATATCAAAGAATTCATATAAAGAGTCTTGTGAACTTCAGTTTTCCACTTCCCCTTAAAGTGGTTTTAATAAAATGTTATGTTTGGATGGATGAAAAGACTTCCTATAAAGTGAACACTATGGAATTAGTGGAGATAAAGAAACCACTATAGGAATTGATTGAAAAATGATTTATTCGACCTAGTGTTTCTCCAAGGGGATCCCCTATCCTCTTTGTTAAGAAGAAAGATGGATTAATGAGGCTATGAATTGATTATAGGGAAATAAATGATATTACAATAAAGAACAAGTATCCTTTTAAACACATTGATGATTTATTCAATCAACTTCATGGAGCCCAATATTTTTTGAAGACTGAACTTTGATCTGGATATCATCAGATATGTGTGAGGAAGGAAGATATTCCAAAGACATCATTTCAAACCAGGTATGGGCATTATGAGATTACAGTAATGCCTTTTGGACTGAATAATTCACCCTCTTTTTTCATGGATATGATTTATAGGCTTTTAAAGGAATATCTTGATGAATTAGTTGTGGTATTTATCGATGATATCCTGGTATACTCCCAAAGCTATAAAGTCCATGAGAATAACTTAAGAATTGTTATGAAAACTCTAATAAGAAATTAATTATACGGGAAGTTTAGAAAGTGTGAATTATGGCTTCAATCAGTTTCCTTTCTTGGACATATTTTCTATAAGGATGGAATCTTAGTGGATCCTTAGAAGACAAAGATAATATAAGAATGGACTACTCTAATGAACATAACTGAGGTACGTAGTTTTATTAGTTTAGTAGGTTACTATCAACATTTCTTTTAGAATTTTTCCCTATTGGATAACCCGCTAACAAAGATCACATGTAAACGGGTTATGTTTGTATGGATGAAATAATGTACATAATGCTTTGAAAAATTGAAAATAATATTGGTCAATGCTCTAATTTTGACTCTTCCCTCTAGAAATGATGATTTGTGAAATACCATGATGTATCAAAGAATGGACTGGTTTGTGTCCTTATGAAAAATGATAATGTTATTGCTTATTCATCAAGACAGTTGAAGACACATGAAAAAAATTATCTAACTCATGATCTTGAGCTAGCAGTCGTAATCTTTGCTTTTAAAATATGGATACATTATCTCTACAATGAAGGATGCAAGATATATACAGATCATAAGAGTTTGAAATACATTTTTACAAAGAAAGAACTCAACATGAAGAAAAGGATATAGCTCATATTACTCAAAGATTATGATAGTTCAATACACTACCACCCAGGAAAGGCAAATAAGGCTATAGATGCATTAAGTAGGAAGGATCAAGGAATTTTAAACTAAATAAGGATTGAGAGAGATCCTATATTCACAAATCTACTAAATATGGATATGGGAATTATTAAGGAAGGGAAAAAATCATTCCTATTTCAAATTATTTCTAAACCATATTTACTAAAGAAGATAAAAATAACTCAATCGAACGATGAGAATCTATATAAGAAAATTAAAGCTGTTATGGATGGAAGATTGGAAGACTTCATGTATGAGGATGGAGTTATGAAATTTGGGAAGAAGTTATACATTCCATAAATACACGTGTTAAAAAGGGAACTATTAGATGATTTTCATAGATCAAAATTTTCTATACACTATGGTAGCACCAATATGTCTAGAGATCTCAAGGAAAATTTTTGGTGGGATAACATGAAATGATAAATTGCTGACTATGTGTCAAGGTGTCTAGTTTTTCAACAAGTGAAGGTTAGGAGATAACATCCTAGAGGGGTCATGAAACCTCTACCTATTCTTATGTGGAAGTGGGATGACATTATACTGGACTTTGTCACAAGAATACCAATGAAACATTGAAGGAATGATGAAATATGGGTAATTGTTGATCATCTCACAAAATCAACACATTTCATTTATATAAGAGAGGATTTATGACTTGAGAGCCTGAAAAGACTTTATAATAATAAAGTTGTAAGATTTCATGGTTAACCTCTATCAATTGTGTCTAATAAAGATCCCCATTTTACATCAAAATTCTATAAAAGTATTCAGAAGGATTTGGATACTGAGCTTCATATGAGTACTGCTTATCATCCCAAAACTGATGGACATCCTGAAAGGACTATTAAGACACTATAAGACATGTTGAGATCATGCTCTCTTTACTTTCAAGGTATGTGGGATCAATAATTTCCTTTAGTGGGATTTACCTACAATAATAGTTTCCATTCTAGTATTAAAATGGCGCTATATGAAGCATTATATGGTAAGAGTTGTTGAACTCCAACTTGTTTGGATGAAGTTGGAGAGAAGAAACTTATAGGACCAAAAAAATATCAAAGAGACAACTGCAAAGGTAAAGAAAATTCAGGCCCATATTAAAGCTTCCCAAAGTAGAAAAGAGAGTGATTCTGAAAACCGGATAAAGGATTTGGACTTTCAAGTAGGAGATCATGTATTTCTAAAAGTATCGCTGTGGAAGGGTGTCTTAAGGTTTGTTAAGAAAGGTAAACTGAGTCCAAGGTACATCAAACCATTTGAAATTCTAGAAATAATTGGAGCTGTAGCTTATCATTTATCAATTCCCCTAAGTCTTTCCAAAGTTCATAATGTGTTCCACATGTCATTATTAAAGAAATACTTTCCAGAACCAACACATCTACTCACCTATGAAGAAATAGAGCTGGATCCTGATTTGTCTTGCTGTGAAGAGCCTATCAAGATTCTTCAAACTAGATAGAAAATATTGAGAAATTAAACGATTCTTCTAGTAAAGGTTCTTTGGAGAAACCATAAAATAGAGGAAGCAATGTGGTAACCTAAGGATGTTATGAATAATAACCACCCACATCATTTGAAAGGGATTTATACATGAAAAATTGTGAGGATTAAATTTATAAAGGTGGGAAGAAAATAACACCCCAAAAATTTGATGGTATGTGTCTCTTAAATATTTTTTATTCATTAGATAGACTATATTGCATGAATTATCGAGTTTTTCTGAAACAAAACTTTTTTATTTATAGAATATAGTCATAACCTAGCCATTAAGATTAAAAATTCCACTTATGTGTTTTGAAATTCGAAAAACGGACATACACGGTTGCGATTATGGTGATATTTGGAGTTTGATAGAATCAAGTTAATTTTAATTGAATTTTAAATTACCCTTATGAATAGTAAAATTCCCTTATGAATAGTACCTGCCCTTATGAATAGTAATATGACCCTTATTAATTGTAACCTTACCCATGAATGTGTAAATAGAATTTAGGCACATTAAAAATGAAGATGAATATTCTAAGTGTTGGTATTTTTCGATTAAATGACGATTTTAATTAAAAATTAAATTTATCATATTTAGGAAACTATTTTTGAAAAATGGAGTTCATATTTGGATTCTACACATCAAAAAATGTTTAGGGTTAATTTTTTGTTTTTTTTGAAATACTTGAATTATTGGTGAATAGTAAAATATGATAAATTATGATAAATGCTAAATACATGATTTATTGAGTCATGGATAATGTCCTGATGTGGTAAGGAAACTCGGTTTGAACTCACATGAACTTATTAATATTTTTTGCCCTGTAATCATAACTATTTATTGTCTTAGGAAAAATAATAACAAACTAATGATTAAAATATTAAGAAAACCCTCCTCCCCTTCACTATATAAACCACCCCTCACCCCTCTTTCTCTCACACCACTCAAGCTTTGATCCTTTCCCATGTTATACCAAATACACTTTCCCATCCCCCCCTTCACGTCCAAGACCTTATAGTCTCACAAAAAGGATAAAAACAAAGGCCTTAAGGATATTCTCAAAGAGGAGTACTCAAGAGGTGAACATGTCTTCCTTTTTCTTTCGAATTCTTTTACAAGTTCCATTATTTTTTTGATCTCTTCTCACCTCCCCTCATAAAAATTCTATCATAATTTCATTACCTTACATGGACTATAATTTTATTATGATAATGGAATATTTCATCATCATCTCTCTTTTCCCCCTCCTCTTATACTAAAAATGAAAACACATTCTAAGATGTGTTAATTTATCACATTCAAGGATGACAGGTTTTCAATTTATATTAATATATTTAAGACTAGTAATGGAACATTTTTAATGGTTAAAAAAGATCATAATATATGTATTTTATCTTATTCAATGTTTTTGAATCCTTACACACTCATAATATAAAATAATATTACAAAAACAATTCATTGTGTACAAAACCACCAAGTTAATCCAGTCGTTTATCATTAACTATTATCTAATGAGTCATCCTCATGGTATATAACCAAAATCATTATAATATAATTTATATATCTTAAATATCAATAATAATATATATTAAAAATTCTGGATGTTTAACCACACTTCAAACGAACTTCCATTCATGAATACAATTAAACCGATCATGAAAACCAAGGAAGAAAATGCCCCAAAACAATAAAATTGAACCTATTAAACCCATAAAAAGCCATTAATAAACCTAATAAGGTTATAATAAATAAATTAAATATATATAAATTTATGGAGTTATTAATTAATGAAGCTAAATTTGATTATTTAGGTCATTAAGATCAATCGAAGAACACATTCATGCATATGGTAAGGGGTTTCCAATCTCACATTTAATTTCGTGAGATTTCCATTGTCTGCCAATTATTTATTGTATGTGGTGTATGTGTACTTCCATACAATATATAATATCATGATTTTATTTATATTCATGTTATTATATGTTTCATTTGATGATTATTATTTTTTTGTCAAACGATTTGATTGATTACAATGTGGTAAGAGACTTTGTCTCAATTTCCATTTTATTGAGACTTACTTGGTACTGTGAACCTAATATTTATTATGTGGTTTGTATACTAACCATTTGATATTAATTTTTATTTGAAATTATAATTATGTTAAAAATACATTTTCCAGTATCATGGATATGATTATTTCCTTAATCCGTATACCATTTCACAAGTGGTGTTTATTTTGAATGTTATTTTAATTGGGGAAATATTAATGAATCCATATCATCTATTCAATACGGATATCAAAAATTAAAATTTTTATTGTATTAATTCTATTTATAATGAATGATTTGTACTTTCAGTGATGGGTGGGCCCTACTATATCCCCTCAATGCATTGACAGGTGTCATGAGAAAAATCACTTTGCAGCAAATCCTTTGAGTTTTGTTTAAAAAAATCATAGGGGTTTCTACCCACATAATTAAACCACATCGACAATACAATGGTCCATGTTCTAGATACATGACATCCAAAAAATAAGCATCCTCTTTATTTATTATTCATTTATTACTATCCATGAGGTTTTCACTATGAAAAAATCTATGTATGCATTTTTATTCTCAACTTATTGATGGAAAGTGTTTTCATTTATTCATCATGAAATATTAGTCATGTATAATTGAGTATGATTCACTTATTATTGATTCATGATTCCACTATCTGTAACCCTTACTATGTATTTGAGCTCACCCTTATTATTTTTCCTTTCTCCATGTTATAAAGAAGATAACCTTGAACAATATTTCAAGGAGGCAGTTTATTTTAGTTTATTATGTATCATGATGTATTTTATATCTTTAAAAATTTACTTTGGGTATCATGTATGTAATCTGGTCTTCTAAAACTGCTAATCTAATCGGTCCTTTAGGTTTTATTTCTTGTAATCATGCCAATATAGAAATTTTATGCAGCGGCTCTGGGTTTTTGGGGCCAGGGCATTATAAGTAACCTATACACTGTGATATTTTATAAAACTATAAGACAATAAAAAGAAAATTAATCAATATGAACACATTAAAATCATACAACATACCACACATAACCCAAAATATATACCTTACATTAAAATTATATAGAAACCCTGAAATAATTAAACAAATATGTCAATATATCAATACTTCTCCTACAAAATGTGGATTTACACTCAAATACCACTATGATATTAGATACAGGAACCCATACTAGAAAAAATATAGAAATAAATGCATCTAATAATGTTTTATATAACTGTTTCTACATGAGATGAAATAAGTGAAACTGCATGTCCACCTAAGTGTCTATGTATGGTATGAGCATAAATACTTAGTAGGGTACTGCCAATGATATCTCAACTCACAAAGTGAATAATTAGTTATGTGGATGAAATATGGATGAACGTGTATACTCATTTACATATCTATAACAAAAAATCTTTATAAGTAGTCATAAAAATATGAAAATAATGAGAACATGAGAAATATAGAAATAAAAACCAATTATAACAATATAAATCCATATATTGGTTGTTAGTCCTGATAGGAAGATGACATATGGTATAGAGGGGGGTGAATAACCCAAATTAAAATATATTAAATTAATTTTTTAATGTTTTAAATTAATTATAAAAGTTTATTAAAAGAGTTAACTAGCTGCTGAATCAAAGAAAAAACACAAGGATATTTTTTATAGTAGTTCGGTCCAAAGTGGACATACTCTACTCTTATATCTCTCTAGTCAACAAGAGATACATGGTGAACTAATATATTTCTTGAAGGGGATGTAAGAAGACATATCTTCTTTTCAGGTATGTTTTTCTTTTTTAGTTGTTTTTGAGAAAAAGAAAAGCTTCAATAAATTTCAGGAGTACACACTATGTACTTTAAGTACATGCTGTGTACCCGATTACCATGGGTGACCATGTACTGGCCATGTAATGGCCGAGTACATGGCTATGTGTGGTGACCTGGAGACCACCTAAAGCGGAGGCCAGAAAAGGAAAGTACATGCCGTGTACTTTTAAAGAACACGTTGTGTACTTTCTTTTTATTTCAATAAATGGGCCGGGGTCACATCTGATGGACATAACCATCTTCTTCTCGAATAATATTGTCTGGGAGTGAACAAGACCACCAAATCTTCACCTTTCCCCTGACTCGCCATCAGTTCTATGATCTGTACTCCATCAGTTGCATTGGAATCACATCTGCGATTTCTTCTTTCTTCTAGAACCTCATTTCCTGATTTCTCCTCTTTCACGAGAAATCCTCAATTGTATGTTTTTAACATTTTTTTAGATCTATGACATTTCAGGGAGATTCAAGGTCTAAGGTTAACATATATTGATCTCACAACACCGAGGTAGGTGGTTTGTGCCTTTCTGAAGATAGTATTTGAATTTTATATGAACAATTGCCCAATACCCTTGTTCAGGGTATTGTGTGTTTATGATTTTTAGCCCTGTTATTTCCTGATATGCCTTGTTTGTTTGGATAGAGGTTAATTGTTTGTGAATAGGGTTAGCATTTCCATGCTATGGATTTTTTTCCAGGATTTCTTGTTTTGACAGTTTGGTCTAGCTTTCCAGTTAAGCTTCTTTCTTTCCATGCCTAGTATTGTTAGGATAGAGTGATTATTATCTAACATGATGTAATATGCTATAGATTGTTTAGACAAATGTTCTTTAGGTTTACTTTGGCTTACATGTATCTTTTGTGCATGATTTAATTTCACAGGGCTATGGGAACTTGGTGTAGTAGACTATAGGGGGAATGGACACTGAGGGCTTCCCCAGAGTGTCTGTTTTACTGTTACGTTATGAGACCAAAGAGGGGGATGTACTTTGTGCTCTCTTAGAGTGTCTATAGTTTCCTCGATACAGGCCACATGGGGAATTTCACATTGAGTACTTCCTCAGAGTTCCTATTAGTTGCCGATACAAGACCACAAGGGAAATTGACTGTGAGTGCTTCCTCAGAGAGTATTTGCTAAAGCTGAACTAGAGGGGTTAGACTATGAGTACTTATTAGTGGGTTGCGTGTGTTTGTTTGGTTGTACTAGAGGGGTTAGGCTATGAGTACTTCCTAGAGGGATACCTAAATTTGATTAGCTTCTTACTTGATATTTTAAAATGAATGCAATTGAATTTACAGGATTATTACTATGTGTACTTCCTTGTTCACTGCTTCATTTTGTTTATTGCCTGACATATATATTCATTGACTATTAGGCATTGATCATTGGGTGATTGCCTACTGGGATTAGTCTTACACCCTATTTGGGTCATGCGTTTGGGCCAAAATATATTATATTGTTACAGGTATTTTAGATACCCAAAGCATGATGTACACAGACATTACATTAATTTTTCGGAATATCTAATACATAACAAAAACATACACCAAAGGAATGTAATAGTTTAATGTCTTTGGAATCTTGGAATATAATCTTCTAATCTTGGTGAAAAATCTTCACCATCTCCCATAAAGATCTTCCCTTTTTTTATTACCTAAAACCTTTCTTTATATCCTGGGGAAAAGAAAACATATAAAGGGTGAGCTCAAATGCTGAGTAAAGGTAAGCATGGAGAAAATAAAACAAACCATATACATCTGAACTTCAAAACATGAACATAATATTTAAACATCAAAATCTTGACCAATGACATAAAACATGGCAGTACATAAGGAATAGATCATAAAGAAACATTAATCATGATAAAATAGCATGAGAATAAAATTTGTAATTGTGGAAAAACATTAAGCACATGATATTATTTCCGTAGTAGCCAAGGCATTGCTGCCAAGACCATCTTAGTGGACAAAGTCCATTACTAATCTGAGTTCACTCCTCGTTCCAGTCCTGTACTACTGAACCAGATTAACTTTCTGTTCCAGACATGTCTATCTCATGAGATATAAATCTTTACCCAATTCATTAGAGGGAGATATGGGTCCCAACAATCTCATAATGAAATCATTCTTACTTGTTTCACAACATAAACATAAATAATTCATTATAACCCAAAGAATAAAATGGGTTTCATAAACATCATCCCATCATAACATAATCCATATAAAAAAATGGATATCATTTCATCATAAGAAAATTAAAACCATGTAAATCATAGAGACATTATACTTGAAACATACACATAAGAAATAATTTAAACTTAGATGGAAAATGGTTTTGATAAAACACTTGAAATGAATTCTTGAGGAAAATATCATTTCTTCTTCAAAATCATTTTCTTTTCAAAAAATACCATAAAATTTTAAAATAAAAGGATTTTTTTGAAAATATTCATGAAATCTTGTAGAGAAAGTTTCAGGAAAATAAGTCATTATGAAACCGTAAAAATCTATTCACGCCATATTAGTTAAAAAAACATTCTCCTCGTACTTTTGTTGGAAAAGTCAAAAAGTTCCTCGTGTGGTAAACAAAAGTAAGATTTCTTTCATAACATGTGGTAAAATTAAAAAATGGGTAAAACGGACTTTAAAAATACATGAAAACATTTTTATAAAACATGGGAATGGATGATAACAATAACTCGAGTAAATACTTATGAATAAACAATCTCGGATAAAAACGAGATTGGAAAAGTTATCCCTTACCTTAAGTCCGATATGCTTCGTACATATCCAAACCTCCTGTATAATGATTTAAATAATGTCATTGACTTATTACAGAATCGTATTCATTTTTATGATATCATATATGGTTCAGTTATGACTTTATATTACCCTTTCTTTTGTAAATTCATTATTAAAGCAGCCTTTTGGGTAAACTCGTTTTATTTATCGTACGTGTTTGGACTTGTTGTTCTTGATATTATTATTACTTATATCTTGATTTAATTACTTCCAAAATGTAAATCATGATTTATATATCATATATATATTCATTACACACACAAACACACACACACACACACATATATATATAATAGATAGATAAATGATATGAAATACACCATTCATAGAGACGGTAGGCCGTACGTACGCATGAACGCTGTTTTTGTTTCCTTGTTGAATTGAATGAAATTAAGTAGATGACATACATACATATATAAATAAATCCATTAGCATTATTATTTCATATATTTCATGATTACTTATTATATATACTTTATAATCATTCTTGTATTGTTAACATGGAAAATGAATCTCATCGCGTCGTGGAGACGGTATTCCGTACGTACGTATGAGCGATGATATCATTCCTATATTTACTTAATGGAAGTGTAGTGGATGATATAATATCATAGAATCATTAAGATGTTATAATAACCATATATAGTTATTCGTTACACCATTATACCCATCCAAGTAAGGTGGTGGTGGAAAAACAAATTACACCACGGTGTGGAGGCGGTATTCCGTACGTACACACGCGCGGTGATTTCGTTTTCCGTAGGATGGATAGAAGGTGAAATAGGGTTGTTTCATATTTATAATAAAATATCAGAATATAATTAATACTGATTTTATTACTTTATAATGAAACAACTAAATAAGAAGAAGTTGAAGAAGAAGGAAACTTGAAAGAATCGGTAGAAGAGATTACCTCTTCTTCGACGCACCTCCTTTAAACTTCTTCTTAGGGCACTAGAGTTGGTATATTGAGAAGACCAGAACCTCTATGATATAACTAGAGTTGTTTATAAGAGGAATTTTCAGGGTTTGGGAAATCTTAAAGGCTCAAAAGGGTGTGAAGATAAGAGGGAAGGGGTTCCCTTTTTATAAGGGAGGAGAGGGGAACCTTAGGAAAACTTAAAATATTATTTTATAATAAAGTCATATTCGGTTTTTAATAGCTCCAAATTGATTTATTTTGAATCTAAGGTGGGTATGGGTCGAAATACGGTCAAAAAATAATTTTTAAACAAGTTTAGGTTACTATTTTATCCTTATAATTTAGATTTAACTCTAAGTTAAATAATTTAACTTTTACCGTGTCTTTTTGTTTTCTTACACTATATGGTTAATAAACTTACTATAACAATACAAACGAACCCCAAGTGGTTAATTATTAATATATATATCCTTATCTAAGTCATTTGTCTGAACACTAGATTTTTAGGAATAAAATAACAATTAATAATATAATATTTGTTTTAAAAACAATTTTATGTCAATTTTGACACTATTTGGTACTTGATTTTTGGGAAAATCATAACAACATGATTAGTTATAATAAAGTAAATTAAATAAATACTAACATGTAATATTAACCTTTTAAATTAGTGTAATTCATAAAAAGTATAAAATTACATTTATTTGGGTATTTATAACATCAATTATGTTAATATTTCATTAATAAGGTAATTACTGCATCATCATTGTGTCATAGATAAATTAAATTATTTAATGTCTAAAAATTATAAATAAAATACCATTATATAGGAAATGTTTTTATATTTATAATAAATATTTATAGTCTAATTTATATTATGTATAACCCAATATTAAAAATGTTTTAGTTATTAAACTTTGATTTTAACTATTTTAATTCTTCTTTAAATAAAATAATAATAAATGTCCTAATGTAATCCAAGTGAACATAAAGGGTAATATTTTAAACCTAAGGATGTTTTTGGTCGAACTACACTTATCCAATAGAATTAGTACATATGTTACGGTAATAATAGTACCATTTTTTCCCTTAATTACCCTATTTCATTTTAACCGTGGTAAATAAAAGTAAAAAGTTACTATTCACCAAAAATTATTTTTATCTTATTGAACCACATTTTACTTACTGATATCAACCGTGTCTCTCAGAGTTTTTAAATTACACTCACAGAAGTGGTAAAATTATGTTTTATGTAAATTTGTAAGTTATCCTAGGAGGTAGGTAAAAGACGGTGAAAAGTTCAATAAAATTTTTATATACCTAAGATTATTATAAAATGACTCCAATGATTTACATTGAACATATATAGGTATTATGTATCAATTTTAAACTAGAATAAATTTAAATAAAATAAATAATTATTTAAATAAAAATTCGGTTTTTAAATAGTAACCCAGTGTTTTCACTATTCATCAAAAATTGAATGTTTTCAGAAAAATACAAAAAATTCACCCTAGGCTAATTTCAATATTATGAATCCAAAAATGAAGTCCATTTCGAGAGATAAAATTTATAAAATTTCAAAAAGTGGGTATTACTATTTATAACGGCTAGTTTATATAACATATCGTTGTTTAGTGAATCTCGGTATTGCATACAACACATGCTATCGTGGAAGGTCGTGATTGTGTGTAATGAAAGCCAAGTTAGGGATGCGTGTAGTGCAAGCTCCTTTTGGTGTAGCGTAAAACACAAGACATCAATGAAATTAAAAAGAATATTTTTCATTAAATCTTGGGGTGTTACATTCTACCCCCCTTAAAATGAATTTCGCCCTCAAAATTCGTCAGGGTTATAAATGGTTTACTACTCAAAAGTTTCTTTAATAGAAACCCACATCGAAAAAAGGAATACCAAAACTTATCTTTAAAAACTAAAGTGTGAAACATAATGGTTACCCAAATTAACTAATTGCTGGGTTTCCACATAGGAGAACATAGGTGAAAATATGGATATGGAAGAGAAATATAACCATCATGTTCTGATGGAGAGTGGTAGAGAACATGGATATGAAAAAGAAAAAAATCACAAATCCATAAATTTGTGATGATCTAAGGTACCATCTGATTAATCGGATATAAGGGCACTAGGACAACATTTTTTGTTTTCAAGATCATTTCCCTAAAGTTTAAGAATTTGAATTAGAAGAAATACGTACTTTATTTCGGTATAATCTCACCGTTTTTCATGACTTGAACAATTTCCACTTCATCTCTTAAAGAAATGAAGTTGAATTTTTCATCCGTGAGGTGTTAGAAAATCATGTGATAAAATGATGGGTCATTCCATAGGTCTCAAACAAAATGTTAGAAAAAGTTATCAAATATACATAAGTCCATTTATGGTGAGGTTAATCATATATGATTCAAAAAATGGACTTATACTTCATCTATCATACCTATTAATAAAATAAAACTAGTTTCTACTAACTAGGGACTTCCTATAGGCCAGTGGTAGGTGATAAAGGTATGTCGCACTTCATTTTTGGGTTCAATTCCAGAAACCTTGTACGACACGACGGGTTGTCGCTCGTTCTTCAGGTTGTCCATTTTTCTAAAACTACACTATTATAACATTCTAGAAATAATATCGAAGAAAAACAAGTTTTATCCTTAAAAAATACTATCTGATTTCCAACATAATCCATTCCAATATTTAGGCTTATCCAAAATACATATGTCTAATCTCATAGTATAAAGAAAAATATTATTTTAAAGGTCACCTAACAAGCACTTGAATACCATCATTTATCCCCCATATATCATAAGATATATCTTGTTGGTCACAGTCCAAACATTTGAATAACTTAATCATGTATTACCATAGAACCTTAGTGAAAACATTAGTGCTGTCAAAAGTTAACTCTTTCCACATACCAAAATCCCAAAAATTCTATATACTCAAACCATAATATCACTTAGTCCTTATATCAGTCATGAGCTCATGAATACTATTAAACATTTAATTTTCTCCTTATCATATCATCTGCTTTCCAAAATATTTGAATTACTATTTATGGTTAACAGTACCATATAATTATTGAAATCAATAATAAACATACATAGATTTTACAATATTCCACATTACTATAAATTAGATTCCACAACATTATTTTGGAATCCCATTACATAAGCACATAATCATTCCACTACATCGTTGTCATACTCAACATCACCAGTATTGATCACATGTGACTTCCCTTTGTCCTTTTCCTTAAGAGGTTGCTCACGTCAATCATCATTAACCCTTGGATTAGGGCATTGGTTAGCATAATGCCCCATTTCCATGCACTTAAAGCATTGAAGTGTTAGTGGAGCATTCTCTGCAGTATTTTCTCTATTCACGTCATTAGAAAACTTTTTCCCATTACTTCAGCACTCAACTACTTGATGAACTTATTTTCCACACTTGAAACATTTTCTAGTACCTTTTAGACAATCTCCACCATGATTCTTTTCCACACTTTGAGCATAAAGAAAAATTCATCATCTTTTCACCACTGTTCTTAGATTTCTCCTTGAAATCCATCTTTCGTTTCTTGTCAAAACCATGATATGGATATGTAAAAACAACTTCCAGTTCTACCTTAAAAGCACAACCCACAATTTCTTCATAGCTACTGAAGTCTCTTATAGCTAATGCCCTTCGAAGACTTGGTTTTAAGTCACTGAAGAATCGATCAATGTTACTTTCAGGTTAGATGATAAAGCTAGATGCATACCTTGAAAGTCTTGTAAAATTCGCTTCGTATATACCAACAGAATCATCATCCTTCTTCTTAAGATCAAGGAAGTCCTTTTCCACCTTTGTTAGAAGAATACAAGGGAAGTAATTACTGAAAAACAAGTTCTTGAACTCGTCCCATTCCATGGATTCAATTTCATCTTAGGACCTTGTATTCTTAACTAGAGTCCACCACTAGTTTACTTTACCTTATAAATGGTAAATAGATAGAATGAATTTATCATGTTTCGAACAGAGAAGTATGGAAAATATCTTTTTAATGGTACAGATCCATTGTTCAGCAACAAGTGGATCAGAAGACCCATTGAAATAAGGTGGATGGTGCCACATGATGGAATCAATAGAATATTGTTCCCTTCTATGATCATTTGGAAATCCAGAATAATTCATAGATTGTGTAAGTATAGCAATAAGATTTTTCACTCCATCTCCCATCACATTTGGTTGTTCAAGAGGACAATAATTGCATTGTCCATTAAATTTATCAACACGGTTACTTCGGGTTCCAACCATCGTCTAAATGTCAAAAAGAACAGTGTGAGAGGAAAAAATCACAATCAAGGGGGAGTACCTTCAATATCTAACATATTAGGTTAAATTATAATATTTTTACCATATTTCTAGGATTATAACCTATACTTATACTTAACCTTAGAGAAATCCCTATATATACCTTAGAAATATTTCTAGAGATCTTACTAAAGTTCTCGCATCCTAGTTTCCAAAGGTTAACTAAACCGAACCTCTGATACCAAATGTAGAGACCCAAATCTTGATGTACATAGAAATTACATTACTTTTGCGGAATATCTAATACATAACAAAAACAGACACCAAAGGACTGTAATAGTTTAGTGTCTTTGGAAACTCTAAATATAATATTCTAATCTTGGTGAAAGATCTTTAACATCTCCCATAAAGATATTCCCTTTTTTTCTTACCTAAAACCTTTCTTTATATCCTGGGGAAAAGAAAACATATAAAGGGTGAGCTCAAATGCTCAGTAAGGGTAATCATGGAGAAAATAAAACAAACCATATACATTTGAACTCCAAAACATGAACATAATATTTAAACATCAAAATCTTGGGAAATGACATAAAACATGGAAGTACGTAAGGCATAGATCATAAAGAAACATTAATCATGATAAAATAGCATGGGAATAAAAATTCTAATTATGTAAAAACAATAAGCACATGATATTATTTCCATAGTAGCCAAGGCATTGCTGCCAAGACCATCTTAGTGGACAAAGTCCATTACTGAACTGAGTTCACTCCTCATTCCAGTCCTGTACTACTGAACTGGATTAACTTTTCATTCCATCCATGTCTATCTCATGAGATATAAATCTTTACCCAATGAATTATAGGGAGATATAGGTCCCACCCATCTCATAATGAAATCATTCTTACTTGTTCCACAACATAAACATAAATCATTCATCATAACCCAAAGAATTAAATGCATTTCATAAACATCATCCCATCATAACTAATCCATATAAAGCAAATGGATATCATTTCATCATAAGAAAATTGAAACCATGTAAATAATAGAGATATTATACTTGAAACATACACATAAGAAATAATTTCATCTTAGATGTAAAATGGTTTTGATAAAACACTTAAAATGAATTCTTGAGGAAAATTTCCTTTCTTCTTCAAAATCATTTTATTTTCACAAAATTCGATGAAATTTTAAAAGAAAAGGATTTTTTTTGAAAATAGTAATTAAATATTGTAGATTTAGATTCATGAAAATAAGGTGTTATGAAACCATAAAAATCCATTCACGCCGTATTAGTTAAATAAACATTCTCCTCGTACTTTTTTCAGAAAAGTCAAAAAGTTCCTCGTGTGGTAAAAAAAAGTAAGATTCCTTTCATAACATGTGGTAAAATTCAAAAATGGGTAAAAATTAATTTAAAGATACATGAATTTATTTTTATAAAACATGGGCATGGATGATAACAATAACCCAAGTAAATACTTACGAATAAATAATCTCAGATAAAAATGAGATTGGAAAAGTTATCCCTTACCTTAGGTCCGATATGCTTCGTACGTATCCGAAACTTATGTATAATGATTTAAATAATGTCATTGACTTATTAAAGAATCATATTCGTTGTTATTATATCATATATGGTTCACTTATGACTTTATATTACTCGTTCTTTTGTAAATTCCATGTTAAAGCAGCGTTTTGGGTAAAATCGTTTTATTTATCGTATGTGTTTGGACTTGTTGTTCTTGATATTATTATTACTTATATCTTGATTTAATTACTTCCAGAATTTAAATCATGATTTATATATAATATATATATATATATATATATTCAGTATATATACATATATATATATATATATAATATAGATAAATGAAATTAAATACACCATTCATAGAGACAGTAGGCCGTACGTACGCATGAACGTTGTTTTCGTTTCCCTGTTGAATTGAATGAAATTAAGTAGATGAAATACATATATATATAAATAAATACAGCAGCATTATTATGTCATATATTTTATGATTACTTATTATATATACTTTATAATCATTCTTGTATTGTTAAAATGGAAAATGAATCTCATCGCGTCGTGGAGACGGTAATCCGTACATAAGCACGAGCGATGATATCGTTCCCATATTTATTGAATGGAACTGGAGTGGAATATATAATATCTTAGAATAATTATGATGTTATAATAACCATTTATAGTTATTCTTTACACCATTATACCCATCCAAGTAAGGTGGTGGTGGAAAAACAGATTACACCATGGTGTGGAGACGATATTTCGTACGTACGCACACGCGGTGATTTCATTTTCCATAGGATGGATAGATGGTTAAATTGGGTTGATTCATATTTATAATAACATATCAGCATATAATTAATACTTATGTTATTACTTTATAATGAAACAACTAAAGAAGAAGAAGTTGAAGAAGAAGGAAACTTGAAAGAATCAGTAGAAGAGATTACCTCTTCTTCGACGCACCTCCTTTAAACTTCTTCTTTGGACACTAGAGTTTGTCTTTTGATAAGACCAAGACCTCTATGATATAACTATTGAGGTTTATAAGAGTAATTGGCAGGGTTTGGCCGAGCTTCAAGGCTCAAAATGGTGTGAATAGAAGAGGGATGGGGTGCCCTTTTTATAAGGGAGGAGAGGAGCACCTTAGGAAAACTTAAAATATTATTTTATAATAAAGTCATATTCGTTTTTTAACAGCTCAAAATTTATTTATTTAGAATTTAAGGTGGGTATTGGTATAAATACTCTCAACCAATAGGTTTTAGACAAGTTTAGGTTACTATTATATCCTTATCATTTATATTTAACTCTATGTTAAATAATTTAAATTTTACCATATCTTTTTGTTTTCATACACTATATGGTTAATAAACTTACTATAACAAGAGAAACTAACCCCAAGTGGTTCATTATTAATATATATATCTTTATCTAAGTCATTTGGCCGAACCTTATATTTTTAGTAATAAAATAACACTTAATAATATAATATTTGTTTTAAAATATATTTTATGTCAATTTTGACACTATTTGGTACATGATTTTTGTGAAAATCATAACAACATGATTAGTTCGAAAAAAATTAATTAAATCAATACTAACATGTCATATTGACCTTGTAAATTAGTGGAATTCATAAAAAGACTAAAATTACATTTATTTGGGTATTTATAACATCAATTATGTTAATATTTCATTAATAAGGTAATTACTGCATCATCATCGTGTCATAAATAAATTGAATTATTTAATGTCTAAAAATTATAAAGAAATACAATTATGTAGGAAATCGTTTTATATTTCTAATTAATATTTTTAGTAGAATTTATATTATGTATAACAATATATTAAAAATGTTTTAGTTATTAAACTTTGATTTTAACTATTTTAATTCTTCTTTAATAAAAATAATAATAAATGTCATAATATAATCCAAGTGGACCTAAAGGGTAATATTTTATCCCTAAGGTTGTTTTTGGTTGAACTACACTTATACAATAGAATTAGGACATGTGTTAGGGTAATAATAATATCATTTTTACCCTTAATTACCCTATTTACTTTTAACAGTGGTAAATAAAAGTAAAAAGTTACTATTCACCCAAAATTATTTTTATTTTATTGAACCACATTTTACTTACTAATATCAAATGTGTCTCTTGGATTTTTGAAATTCCAATCACAAAAGTGGTAAAATTAAGTTTTATGTAAATTTGCAAATTCTCCTAGGAGGTAGGTAAAAGATGGTGAAAAGTTCAATAAAAATTTTATATATCTAAGATTATTATAAAATGACTCCAACAAATTACATTGAACTTATATAGGTATTATGTATAAATTTGGACCTAGAATAAATTTAAATAAAATAAATAATTATTTAAATAAAAATTCGGTTTTTAAATAGTAACCCAGTGTTTTCTCTATTCATCAAAAATTGAAAGTTTTAAGAAAAATACCAAAAATTCACCCTAGGCTAATTTTGATATTCCGAATCCAAAAATGATGTCCATTTCGAAAGAAAAAATTTATAAAATTTCAAAAAGTGGGTATTACTATTCATAACGGCTAGTTTATATAGCATATCGTTGTTTAGTGAAATTCGGTATTGCGTACAACACACGCTATCGTGGAAGGTCTCAATTGTGTGTAATGCAAGACAAGTCATGGATGTGTGTAGTGAAAGATCCTTTTGGTGTAGCGTAAAACAAAAGACATCAATGAATTTAAAAAGAATATTTTTCATAAAATCTTGGGGTGTTACAGCTATAGATAAGGGAAAGCGCCCTTCTACTTCAGGTACTTGATTTCTGTGGAGCTGGGGAGCATGGGGCCAAGCTGAGGCTTGCCATGCTGTGAAGATGTTAACTTGATTTTATTTTGTACTTTGGTTTAGTACTATATTCTAGCATTGTGATTTGTTTTTGTACTTTCCTAGAAATATGTATCAAGCATGATTTATTTTTGTGTGCTCCAGTTGTTTATTACTTATGCTGTTTACTTATTGTATGTTTTACTTCTTCCACTATTGATATCTGTTTTACTTCCACTGTGTTACTCTACCAATTAGGGAATAGTTTTCCCACTATCACACCCAAGTCCCTCATAGCTAGTCAGCAGCCTTTGGTATTTGGGGAAATGTGATTAAGGCCATGTGACCAACTGGGTACGGGGCACGTCTGGGCAGCACCCAGAATCGGGACGTTAGAAAGTGGTATCAAAGGAATTTTTTTCTTCTTAACTTACTATTTGGAGCCTATATACAGGGATAAGAAGGAATGGGTACTTGGTAATACGCTATTCCTGGGAGTAGCTAACCCGCATACAGGGAAAACCCAATTTACCTCATTATTGCAATTTTTCTAGTTTTGAAATTGTTATAGTTGATCTGATTTCACCATTAGGTGATTCACTTGTTTTGTGGCGTTATTTTGGATATTATTGAGGTTCTATTTCTGTTGTAACCCATTGAGATGAGGTTATTCCATATCATGCATTATATATGCACTTTCTAGAGATCAGATGTCATGCATTCTTTCCATTCCATTTAGGATGTATTACTGATTGCATGTTGTTGTGATTGATATTATGATAGATATGCATGCTGTTGTGATAGATTCCCTAATAGAATACATTTTATTTGATAGGGTATTGAATTTTGTAATTTTTTGTTTGAATAAATGCCAAAATTTGATTCTTGATGTGTTATGTGCCCTTATGGATCAGAATTTGGTGGATCATTTCACTTTTATGCTTTTATATAACATGTATAAGATGACAAGCATTGATTCGTAGGGAGTATGGGCCGTCACATATCATAATTTGGAATTTTAATGTTTTTCTCCGTGTTTTTCTAGGTTCCAGAATAGTTTCTGAGGCCCACTATCTGGAAAAAACCAGAATACATGGTTTGTAATGATAAATACAAGCCATGTTCCCTTATGTTCAGGAAGGAACTATTCTTCTTAAGTACATGTCGTGTACTGTATGTAGACACCATGTAGTCTCTAACTGTGTCACTGGCTATGTGGGTAGAGACAATTGGGTTAGGAAATATTTGGGGGAACATGCCATGTACCGGTTGTACACTCCGTTTAGTGTAGACCATGTGTCCACCCATGCGACTAACATCACAGATGGATAAAACTTAGGTTATACATGTCATGTCAAGATTGAACATGTCGTGTAGTGTAAACCGTGAATCCAACCATGTAATGAACAACACAGGTCGGGGAAATCCTTTAAGTATATGCCGTGTCTATCTAGAACACGCCGTGTAGAGTGAGATGTGTAACCGGCCATGTAACTAAAACACGGGTCGGTGAAGTTCGTCTAGTACACGCCATGTCTGGAACTAACACACCGTGTAGTCTTGTTCTTAGAGAACCGTGTGGATTAGCCATGTAAGTAAACTCGGGTAGGGTAAGAGGATTCAAGTGCACTATGTGTCTTGGGAGAACACACCGTGTGTCTGGGGTGTTACACGACCAGTTTCGGAAATAGAACATGCCCATGTGAAGGATTAGAAGAACACGTCGTGTAAGGGTTATACATTCCGTGTATCCTTGTTTAAAAAAAATTAAATCTTGAATTCTTTCTTTCTCCTATTACCTTATTACACTTCTAAGTTTCAATACTTGTTAATATTGTCTTATGGTGTGCATTTGAACTTGCAAATTCATGCCACCGAGACATCTTCCAGTTGTAAGCCAGTTGCAGGGTAATGATCATACACAGGATATGGCATATCAGGAAATTTCAGTAGATCCTACAGTCATTACCGTCTTGGCACCAACCATTATTCTGGACACACATGCTGATTCACAGTTCCGAGAGGGATTTATGCGGTTCATGAAGAACTTTTGAGTAGTACCACATACCATCCCTTCTATGGAAGAGTTGACACGGGTTTTCCAGCAGCAACATCCTCCCACCATCATAGGGGAAGGAGGACCTGAGGCTATAGAGTCATGGTTAGAAGACATGTTATCTATCTTCGAGCATCTAGAGATGCCTCCAGAGAGGAGGGTGAAACTCGATACATATATGATTCTTTATTCCACCTAGAGATGGTGGGATGTGATCTCATAGGTGGGACACCCGTAGGTCATGGCTTGGGATGAGTTCCAACATGACTTCTATGATTACTTTTACCTAGATACTTTGAGGGCTGATCGAGCCCAAGAGTTCATGAGTCTAGAGCATGGTACTTTTTCTATTATGGAGTATTATTTTCACTTCAAAGATTTTCAGAGCTTCACACCTATTCCATGAGGTGATGAGTTATTTATGGTGATGAAGTTTGAGTATGGTCTTAGGAATGACATCTGATATCAGGTGAACATCTTCAGGTTGACTTTCATAACTTCTATAGTCAACCAGGTGCTAATCACGGAGCAAAATCTAAGGGATTTTGGAGTCGTGAGCCATAAAGACTTGGAATCTGGAGTTGGTATCCCTCCTACTAACAACATGAAGTGTCGTAGGGAGTCTACACATGGAGATCCGAGGAGCTAGGATACTTCTTCTGGTTTCCAGGTGATATGATACTAGTGCGTGAAGAGCAGGCATACAAGGACACTTTTCCCAAGAGACCTAGTGGAGTGCTAATCTTACGGAAAAATAGGTCATCATCAGCGCTTTTGTCAGTTCTTCTCACCAGCATCTGGTGATATGATTTTTTCTATGACTCCACATTCAGGAGAAGCACCACCAATTTTTTATTAGTCCAGGAACTAGAGTTCTTCCGACAGTTCAGACTGAGGTGGAAGTCGTGACCATGGTATCCAGTCTCCAGGATTTTAGTGACAACGGGGTGGACCAGCTTAGGGTGGTTAGGCAGGGTCATAGGGTCGCAAGGCCGTGGTGTAGGTCAAATTTTTGCAGTGGAGCAGACCCAACAAGAGAAGGATCCCTGACCCTCTACAGTTCGAGGTATGATCCTAGTTGCCTCTGTTTTAGCTTCTTTTCTTTTCGATATAGGGGATTCCCATAGTATTATATCTGTTTTTGTTATGGAGATCCTTGGGCTATGTATCCTTCCTTCTACTGATGTCTTGATGTTAGACACACCGTTTGGGAAAAGAACATATAGTGTACATTAGTGCAAGGAGTTCCCTCTCAAGGTTTATGGGTGTCACTTCTTATAGGACATTTATATCATAGAGGTGACAGGTTATGATGTCATTCTCCGAATGGACTGGTTAGTTCCCTTCCAAGCGGTTGTCAATTTCTATCGCTGTAGGGTGAGATTCACATCACCAGAGGGCATATCGTTTTTTAACAAGGGTAAATGGGATGTCCAGGCGAGAAAATCGGTACCCAAACATCATGGGTTGGTAGTATTTATAGCCTATATTTCTAGTCTATATCTAGATGACTAGGGGACTTCACAGATGGACTTTCCTCTAGTGATGGATCATTTCAGGGATGTCTTTCTAGAGGACTTTTCAGGCTTTCCTTTGGAAGGGGAGGTAGACTTTTCTATTAAGTTTGTTCCAGGAGCGGCACTGGTGTCCATTCCTCCTTACAGGATGGCTACACCAGAGTTGTAGGATCACAAGAAGTAGTTGGAGGAGTTCCAATAAAAGGGTTTAATCCAATCCATTACTTCTCTTTGGGGTTCTCTTATCCTGTTTGTGAAGAAGGCAGATGGTACCCTCATACTTTGTGTAGATTATCGGAAGTTGAACCAGTTGATGGTCAAGAACCAATATCCATTGTTGAGGATTGATGATATCTTTGATCATATTTGAGGAGGCTGGGTGTTCTCGAAAACTGACTTGAGATTTAGTTATCACTAGTTACACGTTATACCATCTGATATACCCCTTACAGCCTTTCAGAGTAAGTATGATCTATACGAGTATGTGGTTATTCCATTCGGTCTCATGAACGTTCCTGTAGTCTTCATGGCACTGATGAACTGAGTGTTCCATCCATACTTGGGTTCTTTCATTGTAGTTTTCATGGACAATATCTTTCTGTACTCTCACACTCGACATGACCATGCCACACATCTTGAGATTGTTTTGATTACACTGAGATAACATTATTTATATGCTAAGCTCTCAAAATGCCACTTTTGGATGGACCAAATTCACTTCTTGTGTCATGTTATCTCAGAGACCGAAGTATCAGTAGACCCAGAAAAAGTGAGAACATTAGTTTTTTAAGAGCATCCAAAGAACGTATTTGAGGTACAGATGTTTTTTTTAATGCTGGATGGTTACTACAAAAATTTCATACAAGAATTTTCATGCTTAGCAGCGCTACAAATAGGCCTGAAAAAGAAGGGTGTGAAGTACTTGTGGTCAAATTTTTACGAGTTATCATTTGAGGAGATGAAAGGGAGGTTGAATTCATCACCAATACTGGTATTACCAAAATAAGGAAGGAGCTATACTATTTACTGTGATGCATCAAGTATCGAGCTAGGAGGAGTGTTTATGTAGGGGGAAGGAGTTATTGCGTACGAGTCTTAGTAGTTGAGGCCACATGAGATGAACTACCCAATGCATGATCTAGAGTTTGCGGTAGTTGTTCATGATTTATTCTATTGGAGAAACTACTTGTTGGGAGATAATTTTGTGGTTTTCAATGACCACAAGAATCTCAAGTATATCTTCACTCAACATGATATGAATTTGAGACAACAAAGGTTGGTTAATTACCTTCAGTCCTTTGACTTTGAGCTTGCTTACACAGCTAGTAAGGGCAGCACAGTGGCTGATGCACTGAGCAGGAGGACTCAAATACAACCAGTTTAAGAGGTCAACAATGAGTGGAAACTTATGGCTATGTTCTATGAGGTGTATTTATAGGTTCACAAAAGATTGGGGAAGATTTTTCTTTCTTCTATGGATGTTACATATACTCTACTTGATCAAGTGAGAATGAGGCAGTTATCACATTCTGAAGGCCAAGTCCTACAGGAGAGGGTGTCAAGATATGACCCTATTCCTGGATGGACCATAGGTGAGGATGAGATATTATGTTTTCATGGGAACATATGGGTGTTGACAGACATATGTGAGGAGATGATGCAAGACTTTCATTCCTCAGTTTGGGAAGTTCATCCTGGTGTCACCAAGATGTATCGTGATCTACACCATCTGTATTGGTGGCCAGGTATGAAGAGTGATGTTGCTGGTTTCATCATGAGGTGTCCCACCTATTAGCAGGTGAATGTGGAGCATCAATGACCAGTAGGGCTTTTGCAGCAGTTACCCAATTCCGAGTGGAAGTGGAATGATTTCACGGTGGATTTCGTGAAAGGTTTTCCGAGGTCGCCTCGAGGGAATGATGCAGTGTGGGTTGTCATTGACAGAATCACGAAGGTTTCTCAATTCTTGAAGATCAAAGAGACCTTCAGTGTTAATGATATAGTAAGGTTGTACATACAAGAGATTATAGGTTTACATGGAGTTCCATGGTCCATTGTTTCAGATAGGAATGTCTGTTTTACTTCTCGGGTCTGGCAGGGACTTTAGAGGGCTTTGGGTACATAGGTACTTCTGAGTATAGATTACCATCCCCAGAACAATGGCCAGTCTGAGCATATGATTCAAGTGCTTGAGGACATGATTCGAGAATGCATCCTAGATTTTGGAGGTTATTGGGAGAATCACATACCTCTTGTGGAGTTTTCCTACAATAATAGTTTTCAAGAAACTATTTAGATGTCACCTTATGAGGCTTTGTACAGTAGGCCATGCTGATCACCCATATGCTGGGTAGGGGTAGGAGAGGCAGCATTAATGGGACCTCATCTTGTCTAGGAGACCGTAGAGTAGGATAGAGTTGATTCGAAAGAGGATAGATACCGCACAATCACGAATGAAGTCATATGCTGATCGATGGAGATGGCCTTTGGAGTTCAAGGTCGGGGATCAGGTTTTCCTACGTGTCACACCAAGGTTGGGACACAAGAGGATTAGGAGACATGGAAAGATTTCACCGAGATACGTCAGGCCATTTGAGGTTTTGAAGAGAGTCAATCCAGCTGCCTATCGGATGCAGTTACCTCAGAGGTACCAAGATATGCATGATGTCTTCTAAGTTTCTCAGATTCGAAGTTACTTATCAGACTCGTCTCATGTTTTCCAACCCAAGGAGGTTGAGTTAGATGTGCATGAATATTTCGAGGACCATCCTATCCAGATTTTTGATTTAAGTGTGAAGGTTCTCCATGGCCAATCTATTCCTTTGCTACGAGTGCTATGGCAGCACAGTTGAGTACAAGACAAGACTTGGGAGAGGGAGGCCGATGTACGATCGTAGTGGCCAAATCTGTTTGACGTTTCTTCTTCTACACTGCCTTGTTAGGGAAATTGGGGAAAAATTTATTTAAGGGGGAAGTTTTTAAGAACCCATATCTTCTTTTTAGGTATGTTTTTCTTTTCCGGTAGTTTTTGAAAAAAATAGGAGTTTTTGGAAATTTTAGGAGTACACACTGTGTAATTTCAGTACACGCTATGTACCCAGTTGTTGTGGGTGACCATGTTCTGGACATGTAATGGCCAAGTACATGGACATGTGTGGTGACCTAAAGACTGCCTAAACTACAGGTTGGAAAAGGAAAGTACATGCCCTGTACTTTTAAATAACACGATGTGTACTTTCTTTTTTATTTCATTAAATGGACCGAGGTTGTGTTTGATGTATAAAACCATCTTCTTCTAAACCTATCTCATTTGGGAGCAAATGAGACCATCATATCTTCACCAAGCCTCTAACTCATAGTCCATTCTCCAATCCAAACTCCGTCGGGTGTTTTGGAATCACATCGGCGATTTCTTCCTTCTTATACAACCTCGTTTCCTGATTTCTCCTCTTTCACAAGATATCCTCAGTTGAACGTTTTTAACAATTTTGTAGATATAGAGTGTTATAGGGAAATTGAAGGTCTGAGGTTCACGTATATTGATCTCACAATGCCAATGTAAGTGGTTTGTGCCTTTTTGTAGACAGTCTTTGAATTTTATGTGCACAAGTTCCCAATACCCCCGTTCGGGGTATTGCATGTTTATGATTTTTAGCCTTGTTATTGCCTGCTATGCCATGTTTTTTTGGATAGAGGTTAATTGTTTGTGAATAGGGTTAACTTTACCATGCTATGGATGTTTTTACCATGATTTCTTGTTTTGACCATTTGGTCTAGCTTTTCAGTTAGGCTGCTTGCTTTCCATGCCTAGCATTGTTAAGATGGAGTGATTATTATCTAACATGTTGTGATATGATATTGATTTTTTATCCAAGTACTTCTTGATATTTATTTTGGATGCCATGTATTGTTGTTCCCGATTGAATTACATAGGGCTATGGGAACCTGGTGTAGTAGACCATAGGGGGAATGAACGCTAAGAGCTTCCCCAGAGTGTCTATTTTACTGTTACGTTATGAGACCATTAGGGGGATGCACTTTTTTCTCCCTAAGAGTGTCTCTAGTTTCCTCTATACAGACCACATGGGGCATTGTACATTGATTGCTTCCTCAGAGCGCCTATTAGTTACCGATATGATACCACATGGTGAATTGATGGTGAGTTCTTCCTCAGAGAGTCTTTGCAAAAGTTGAACCAGAGGTGTTAGATTATGAGTACTTACTAGAGGGTTTCTTGTGTTTGTTTGGTTGAACCAGAGGGGTTAGGCTATGAGTACTTCCTAGAGGGTTACCTGATTTTGATTAGCTACTTACTTGATGTATTAAAATGAATGCAATTGAATTTGTAAGATTGTTACTATGTGTACTTCATTGCTTACTGCTTCATTTTGTTTATTGCCTACCATTATTATTCATTGACTATTAGGAACTGATCTTTGGGTGGTTGCCTAATAGGATTAGTTTCACACCCTATTTGGGTCATGTTTTTGGGCCCAAATAGATTATATTTCCGCATGTATAGAAAAGGTCAAGTTCCCTTCTACTTCAGGTACTTGATTTCTATGGAGCTGGGGAGCTTGGGACCAAGATGAGGCTTGTGATGCTGTGGAGCTGTTAACTTTATTTTCTTTTGTACATTGGTTTAGTACTGTATTCTAGCACCAGGATTTGTTTGGCTTCTTTCCTAGACATATGTATCATGAATCATTTATATATGTGTGCTTCAGTTGCTTATTACTTCCGTTGTTTACTTATTGCTTTTTTTACTGCTTCCGCTATTTCTATCAGTTTTACTTCCACTGTATTACTCTACCAATGATGGAATAGTTTCCCCACTATCCCACCCAAGGCCCTCACTACTATTCGCTAGCCTCTGGCATTTGGGAAAATGCTCTTGGGGCTATGTGACCAACTGGTTACGGGGAACCTCTGGCCGGAACCCAGAACCAGGACATTACAGGGGAATCATAACCCAATCATAGCATACTTTTCTAGTGTAATTATAACCCAAAAGACACTTGAATTTATTTATGGGGAGTCACAACCCAATTAAAAACCTTACTTTATATATGATTGTCACATCATGAATAGTCATGTCATTAGAATATGGGATTCATAACTTAAAGATAGAAAATGTTTTTACAAATAAAATAATAAAGAGAAAGTAAAATCACGTGAGATATGGGAAAAAGTGTTACAAACCCAAGAAACTAGAACAAAATTGATAGATGGAGAATAAAATGCAGGTACTGGTTCTCGAGTGCTTGATAAACATGGTTGTCTCTTTAAAGAAATAGAGGAAGTCATATAATTTTTTTTCAGGCCTTGAAAGATCATCTAGTAGTAGTGATAAATGTTCAACATAAGAATAATGTATATCACCTCACAGTATCAAAACTGCCACACTGTTCATACTTTATCACTTTAAAAATATATAAGCGCTCCTCAAAGAAGTGTCATATTAGAATTCTATCACTTTTTAAACTTATATATCTTAATGTTATGAACTTATTTATATAATAAATATACTCAACATAGTCGATAGAGGTTAGATAATTAAAAAATTTATAATATTGGAATATCAGAAAGAGAGAGAAAGAGATATTATCACTTAATAATAATCGCTCGACTGATGATCAAAATTTCAAAATATGAAGACTGATTCAAAAAAATTTAAAATTACCCATAAAATAAATTAAATGGTCACCATAATAATAGGTTAGATAAATACACTATGAAAATAGAACGTTTGAATTTTAAATAAAAAATTTAAAAACATTCTATTTAAAACAAGAAATAAATATGTGGAGAATATCAAAAACTAATAAAACCACATTAAATATATCTAAACAATTATGAATGATTTTAATATCAACTAATATTAATTTAGAAATAATATAATCTAAATAAATAATATAAAATAATAAAAATGATTTTTGAGTTTCAAGCTGTATGTTTCATGCATGAAAATTCAACAACCTTTGATCTTAATAAAAACAAGTTCAAAATAATCGAAAACACTTCTCATATGTTCAAAAAAAAATATGGATTTATAATTTCAATAAAAAAATTTAAATATATGAAATTAATATGAAATTAATATATATATTGAACAAAATGTAAAACAAGTCATTTTTAGATTTCAGAAAAAACTGTAGAATTTCACTAAACTATGTAGCCAAATTAAATTAGGTAAATTTTACCTAAGAGTTTTTATATAAGTGAATTGGCCATGTGGGAAAATCAATGTAACCAAATCAATGGAATTGATTCAATATATTGGTGATTCACATAACATATTAATCACAAAGGTGATTCATGTAAGAAAAATTGACGTAGGCGAATTGCTCATGTATCTAAAATTTTGAAATCTGTAAATAGATTGAATTTTCTAATTTTAAAGCTAAAGATAGACTTAAATGAAATAATAAGATTTTATTCCTTTTAACTTATATTTAGAAAATTTTATTATATTTCTGAATAATCAATAATCGCCTTAATCTATTTTCTATATCTCAATTTATCCTAAAAAATTGTAGTAATACATTTCTGGAAAACTATAGAAATAAATCTGAAAATATACAATAACTTCTAACCTAATTTCTGATAGGATATAGATCAATTCATTCATTTATTTATTATAATAAAATTTAATTTTTTTGTTATATTTCAAAAAAAAATCACTCAATTTGAAGTTTGGTAGTGCAAGGAATTATAGAAATACAGAGGATAAATAATTCTAGAAAATCGTCTACATGGTAAAGAATTTGACTATATGGTGAATAGTAATTTATCTATATAGGAACAGTAAAAAACATTTATAAATGATATTTAAAGGTCCCAAATGACTTATTTATTCTAAGAACACTTCATGAAACTTGTAAAACATGTTATGACCATTAAAAACTCAACATAAATATATTTTATGCAATTAAATATTATGATATATTCAATGTTAATTATACTTTAATCAATAAACAATTCAATGTATTAAGATATTTAATGGAAATAAAAAAATAAATCTTTTTAATTATGAGAACATAATTTTTTTTAAGGAGACACTCAATATTCTCACCCTTTTTGATAATTTCAAAACCAAGTATAATTTCAAAAAAAATCTCCATTGTTTTGAAATTATAAAAAAGATAAGGTTTCAAATAAAAAAGGTATGGTATATCATAAGGTAATGACATAAATACAACTATAAATTATGAATAATTTTTTTCCAAAACATAGAATTTTTTAAAACATGTATCAAGGATCCAATGTAAAGTTATCCACTATTAAAACATAGAATTTATTACAGTGAGTATAATTTTTAAAATTTATTGGAGAATAATAATGAGAAATCATTTATAAAAAAAAGATTTTCTAAAAACTAAAGGTTCAAACAATAAGTTACCATTATCTATTATATATGATAAGTTTTAAAATATTTATATAATAAACCAATATTTATAGATATTAAACAATAGTAATATAAAAAACCAATTCTAAATTTTATAGATTCCATGTAAATCTAGAAATTTTAGCATGTAATCATACTAAAACTTCACCTCAACAAATTAAAAAATAAAAATATTAGGATTCCTACATGGAAAGCTCAAATTTAATATTTGAAAACTGAATAAAGTCAAAAGTTTTAGTAAATATATTTTCAAGTTGTTTTTTAGTAGGGATGAACTATAAAAAAACATTTACCATGTTCACATAATATCTAAAAAAATTAAATCTAGCATTGTTATGTTTTTTTCTAGAGCGACGTAAAGGTTTATGAGAAATATAAATTGCATATTTTTTTTACAATAAATAGAAAATTTATCAATATAAATACCAAAATTAGATTTATTTGTTCTTAATCCATAATCTTTGACCACAACAACTATTAGTAAAAATATAATCATCTTCTATAGTATATATATAAATAGATAATTGCTTCTTATAAGACAAATAAACTAATATTTTTCCAATAAAATAACTCATACCTAATGTATTTTTTATATCAATTTTACAGCCTCCAAAATCAGAGTTGGAATATGATATTAAATCAAAACAATTATATTTAGGATTAAAACATACCATGGTTAATACTTCCTTTAACATATCAAATTATTATTTTCAGAAATTTAATATGAATCTATTCAAGATTGGATTAAAATCTTTCACATAAGAAAAAATTAAAAATGATATTAGGTTTATATGAAATTAAGTAAGGAAATAAACTTTCAAGACTCTATAAACATTAATATGAATATATTTAATAGATGCATCAACATTTAATTTACAACTAGTACCCATATAAGTTTTCATAGATTTAAAATAATCAAGACCAAACCTTTTAAACAAATATTTATCATACTTATATCGATTAATAAATATCCATTCATTCATTTGATAAATTTTAATTCCATGAATGAAATTAAATTATAAAATTAAGTTCATTTCAAAATTAGATGATATAAAAGTAGAAAAAACATTTAAAATCAATTCACTAGTGAAACCAAAAACTATATCATCAATATAAATTTTAAAATTTAGAATAAATTTAGAAATTATTTTAATAAAAAGAGTAGTATCAATATGACATTTCTTTAAACCATTATTCATTAGAAACAAATAAATCCTTCCATACCAAGAATGAGGTGATTGTTTGATACCATAAAAAGTTTTAGGTAATTTAATAAAATGAATTGAAAATTTTTCATTTTTAAAACCATTGGGTTTAGAAGCATAAACTTATTTAATTATAAAACCATTTAAGAAATCACTTTTTACATCCAATTGATATAATTTATAACCTTAAAAACAATAAAAATCTAACCAAATTCTAATAGCCTCTAACCTATAAACATGTGAAAATGGATATTCAATGTCTACAATTTATTCTTGAGAGTATTATTGGGAAAAAAGTCTATCTTTATTTTAGAGAATCTTTGAAGATTAATCCAACTTGTTTCTAAAGGTCTATTTAGTTCCAATTACATGATTATCCTATGTCAATTCAACTAAATAAAAAACATTATTTCTAGAAAATTTATTAAGCTCATCTTGTATAAAAATAATCCAATTTGGACCATTTAAATCATACTCAACATTTTTTGGAACATAATAAAAAACAAAACCATAGTTAGAAAATACCTTTAAAGTAGATCGTTTTAATTTCAAAACCAATATTAAAAAACACATTGTAAATGATATTATCTTTATGAATCATCTATGATATAGGATCAAATTGAGAATAATTTTTAACCCCTAAATAAATAAATTATCTATATGTTTTTCTTCATCAAAATTGAAATTCCTAAAATTATCTTCAGTATTTTCCAAAAATATATTTTTGAGCATTACAAGATTTATTAAACTTTATATTCACAAATTCTTTAACAACAATTTTATTATTATTATAAAATATACTATTTACTATTAGGAGAATAACTAAGAAATATACCTTAAAAAAATTTGAGAATCAAACTTATCTAAATTATATTTTATATTCAAGAAAAATTCTTTACAACTGGAAACATTAAAATAAAAAACCTTTTGTTTTTTATAATTAAACAATACATAATATGTTTTCTAAATATAGTTATAACATACAATCTATTCAAAACATAAAAAGAAATATTAATATATTCATATAAAAAATATTTTTTTAAACATTATTCATTAAGCATGGTTTGGTAAATCTCTTGAATAGTTATATTTTTTTATTCTAGAACACCATTTTGTTGTGGTGTTATTAGAGAAGTAAAATTATGGGAATAGCCATTTTATTCAATTTTTTTTTGAAAATTAAAATTGAAAAATACAACTTCATTATAAATTATAATATAAAAAATTAAAAAACATTTAGTATTTTGAACTTGATTACAAAAATAAATAATTCTAGCTATGGTTTAATTCATATCATACATAAAATAAACCCATGAAAATATACTGAAATCAACAACAATAACAAAAAAGTATTTCTTACAACTTAAACCATTAATTTTAATTGGACATAATAAATAAATGTTAAATAATTAAAGATTTCTATAAGTAGAAAAATGATTTATAGATTTAAATTATTCTTTGTGATACTTACCTTTTAAGAACAAATGAAAAACAAAATCTTTTCTTACCTTTAACTTGGGTAAATCTAGAATATATCCATGCTTGGATAAAGTTTGTATCGTTAAAAAATGATCATGATCTATCCTTATATTTCAAATAACATCATATAATTATATAAAACTAATGCACTTAAAATTATTATTAGATCGATAAGATAAATTAATCGAATAAATTTTATCTTTTTTATTTCCATAAAGTGATTTTTTTAAAAACCAAGAATTTATTATGTTAAAATTTAACATACATGTCATCATCACATAATTTTTAAATACTAATTAAGTTATGTTTAAAGCAATAATTATATAAAACTTTATAAATTAAAACAAAATTATAAATAACTAATTCACCAAATCCATTAACCTTTCCTTTAGAGTTATATCCAAAATTGATAGAGCCTCTATTAAATTTGGTGTAAGAGAGAAAGTATTATAGGTTACGAGTAATATATCAAAAAAATACCCTTTCCAGGTACCATGTGTCATTATTGATATATACAAGACATTGTTTCTAATAAAAATTAATTACATGAATGTTTTAGTAGCCATTATATTTTGGGTCCAACTAGGTTAGTAATAGAATTCATAAGTACCCAAATAGATTTAAAAAATTTATTTTAAATTACCCTAGAAGATAAATTATTTTAAATAAAAGTCTTGGTATAACCAAGACATTTAGGACACCAAAGACAAAATTCATTAGCATAATTTCCTTTTATACAACATTCAAATAATGTAACAAAAGAATATTTTCCAGTAAAACTTTTAATAAAAGTAGTTTTGTATAACATAGGAATTTGTGGGTTGTAACTAAAACAATCTTATCATTATTTGGTTTCATAAAAGATATCATTTTGTCATAATTTCCACTCCTTGAAAAAAGGGGATAACATATATTTAAATCTTACAACTTCCTTACTAGGATTATCAATTTTCTTCTGAATAGACTCAAAAACATCCTAGATCATACCTTTATAACATGAATAAAAATTTCTTATTTCTTCCTTAAGAGAATAATTCCTTATATAGACATTTATAATATCCTTGATAAGCCTCTTATTTTCTTATTTAAATTATTTATGAAATTCAGTAAACCTTAAAATATCTTTTTGAAGTTTTTCATTTTCATTATACAACTCATCAAATATATAACCATCACCATAAGATTAATAACTAGAATCATAATCATTACTAATATCATTTATATTTTCTAACATAAAACATAATTTGTATGACTATATTGTACTTATGGAATCATCACTTGAATCGTATTCTTCAGTGTAAATCCATCCAACACGATTAACACACTTCAATTCCTTCTTATATTTTTTATCTCTTCCTTCTTGCTTCATATTTGGACAGTTGGGTTTGATATGTCCCATATTTATATATTTATAATAGGTTATGTCATGTCCATATGTAGTAACCTTATTTTCTTTTTGATAATTCTTTTTATCATTACCTGGAAGCTCCTTAATCATTTTATTTCACTTCATCAAATTATTAATAACTTTTCTTTTATTCGTGATTTATACTTTGTTACTTTCTTGTGATTCTGATTCAAAAGAGTTATAAGTAACATTTATATGAGATTTTAAAGTAATACATTTCTTATTTAAAGTCTCCTATTCAACAATATTCTTCAACTAAAGTTTGTATCAAAAAAAGTGACATGATGATATCACGACCCCCTACCTCCAAAGATACTATAATGAGGGGAGAGAGATAATGACCCCCCAAGCCTCATCTTTAATAGGCCCCAGGTTGGAGAATATCACTTAGGGTATAAAAATATCATGAAATTGGGGTAATTGCACTTTATAATAATATAAGATAAGGATATATGATGAATCATCATCAAATAACTCCAAGACAAAATTTAAACGAAACTAAAACTATCCCAAAAGATCATGTATAAATAAAATTGATATAGATAAAAGTTTACAAAGTAAATACCCAAAGTATAGATAAAGCAGAGACAAAACAAATATCCAAGGTATGATTTAGTAATGTCCAGTACATCTCATGTAATCCTCCTGGAAACCTGAAAATTGTTTATATATGCAAGGTGATCATACAGGTATACTTGGTAGGAATACCAAAGTCTCTTATGAACATATGGAAGAAGTATAATAATGCACCCATGTGTAAAAAAAATAAAAAACAACACCTAAACATGTCGAATACCCATCCCAACCTCACTAAGGAATGTTTTTCAAATAATGAAAGACAAGTAATATAATATAACATAAATGAAATCAATAAAAGGGTACCTCGTACTGCTTTTCCGCTGGTATGCCACTCCAACACCCCAATGTTGAATGTCATGGAGCTCCCATGTCTTCTTAATACCACACCACCCCACAAGAATAGTTATGACACATATCACCTGAAGACACCTGGGCTAACCACCCCACAAGTATGACCACATCATGCCTCACACGAAGACACCTAATACATAACACATCTACAACCATAACCAAGGAAATAGGGTATCATGAACATGAAGGACATAAAACTTAGGCCCAAATCCTACCATGCATTACCCCTACCATTATCGACCACATCCCATCTCATCCCACCCCTAATACACCTGGGCCAAGTCACATCCCTCCTGAAGAAACTTAGTCCTGTCGATCCACAAGCACAACCACATCAAATCTTTCCCAAAGACACCTAGACTATTAAAACCACCATCTAGTGCACGATAATACCTTCGACCATCACAACCTATTCAATACATAATTTTCATATAAGAGAGAGAGAAAGAGAAGGTACCCAACCACCCATCCTCCTCATTTGATGTAAAAAAAAACATCCCCTACCTGACTATGTGGGTTTCAACACACAGTGATCGATGTGGGAGGGGTGCATATAGAAATAAAAACGAATATACATATAGATACATATTTCCACACACAATCCCAAATTATCGGTTCCCAACCAAACACCAACCAACTCACAACATCATCACTTTTTACTGTCTCCTCTAAATGCATAACACCACACAATCCACTGGCCACATTTCACATTACCAAACAACTCCCATTATCCAGCTAGTTCATTTCATTATTAAGTATCATACACATTTAACCCCACATCCCATTATTTATTTATTCATTTGCCATTTCAATCCAATTAAACAAACCAATCCCCAACAATTTCAAACATTATTAACCAATTAATTATTCCATCACTACTCAGGCATCTATCATAAAGAAACCACACATAACAAGAAACTTAGCATCTTAGTCACACCATCAGCTTGCCACCCCAAGATCACAACCACAAAAGCACAACCACACCACCCCAAAATCACAACAAAAAAACACCACCTTGTCACCCCAAAATCATGGCTAATCAATAACCACCTCTCCACCCCACAATCATGACCACACAACCACAACCTTGCCGCCCCAAAAGCATGACCAAAAAACCACATTGCTGCCCCAAAATCATGGTCATCAAACCATCATCCCTGCATACCTCAACCACACATGTACCACACATCGCATCACAAACACAAATCATCACCCCACAAGAACTACCACACAACACAACAAATAAAATATCATTTTATAGATTTAAAAATAGGTTTTATAACATTTAACTTTATTTTAGGGGCATTATCCCACAAACCAAAATCATAGGGAGACAATTTCATTAGCCAAATATAAGTGGTTAGACAACTTATAATTTAGGGTGATATCATAATAATCACAACATGAAAAAAATTCACATCACTTAACATCCAACACAAATAAATCCCCCAATAGACACAATTTTAATTGGGGAATCAATACTGTACAATCATAATATCACAAAAAAATGAAATATATAAAAACATGTGAATCATTCCCCTTCACCCCTTCAATTTCAATTAGAAATTTTTTTATCTTTTATTAAGCTAGAACAAACATAACCCACAACTAAAAAAGTGAAAACCCATATTTCACGATACAAAATAAAGATAAAAGAAGGATTTCATACCTCAAAGAAGATTTTCTGACTCGTTATGCACCACAGGGTGGAGAATAAATGTCCACAAACCAAAAATGCACATAGGAAAATGTGGATTAACCTAGACTACACTGAAATACCATAAAAACACATCCCAAATCACAACCCCAATCCAGAAACACATCACCACAGTGAATCCTCAAAAGAAGAAAGAAATAAAACCTTGGAGAGAGAAGAAAAAAATCACAATAGATTACTAATGAGGATCCACTAGAACCAACGAACCAAAGCAATATGAATGGGGCTAGAATATCCTCTCAGGGTGACTAAGACTCACCCAAAATGAGATAGAAGAGAGGATCTTCTTAATTAATGAGAATTAGATGTTAAAAATATATTAAAACTTGTAATCCCATAGGTTTCATGCCGTGTAAATATTACATGGTGAGTAAAACTTGGGTTTTCCAAAAATTCCAGCTTTTACCAAAAATGCATCTCCTTGTCCTTTGTTTAATATACATCCTGAATTATACTTACACGATTTGTAATCCATCCCAAGGATTATACCTTATCCAATACAATATAGGAACCAACCTATGAACCACTTTTACATGTCATGTAGATAATACACATTGTTTATTTCTTGTAGCAGCTATGTTGTACCTCCAACCTCCTCTGAAAACTACTAGTATCTCCTCAAGCCTCCACCCGATCACCTAAAACACCAAAATATAGAAAATTAATGGGATAATAAGGAATATAACATTACATTAGATACCTCTTAAATGATTCATTCCCTAAATAATCTAAAACCAAGCCTTCAAGGAAAGGGGTCCAAACAACCACCCTATGAGATACCTCTCAAGGGTCTCATTATACCTAAAATGATACCACCATCCAAACACACCAAACCAAATAGACACAAAAATCTCACAAAACCTCATTACCACAAAACAAAATCACCAAAAATATTCAACCTGAAAACCACTACACAACTATCTCAACCTCCACATATCCCAAACCAATAACAACTATGACCAATAAACCACACCATCCGAAAACATGAATTAGGAAAGTTAATCCTCCAGGTTCGGATACTATATGCTATGGTGACACTGACTCACTCACATGGGTTTAATCACATCATAGTTAATGCATCTAAACTAGGAAACATTTCAACCACTTTTCATATGTTAATACTTTATCACACATCACAAATCACAAAATGAGGGAAAAAATCATCTCATAAAACAAATAGATCGAAACATCACATCAAGAAGAAAAAAAGAGAAAATAAAAGCTCATAAAAACTATGGGTACTAGAAACACATCTACATATTTCATTTACATGTATTCTCCTCTAATACACCACGCATCCATAACACACAAACCAAAGAAATAGTTTGTCCACACAACACATTCTATTGGAAATCCTGGATCTCTACTAGTCGCTCCATCAACATCGCATCATCATCAATATCTAACTCTCCCCAGTCAATGAAATGAGATCCATTGTGAAGAAACTGGTGAAACTAAGAGATGTAGAAGATGTCATAGATCCTATCTAACCTTGGGGGAAATTAAAACTGATATTCCACCTTGGAAACTCGATCTAACACCTCAAAGGGACCAAAAAACCTAGAAGAAATCTTACTCCCATGGAAAAACCCCCCACTGCCCACGTCAAGGGGAAAAATTGAAGAACACATGGTCTCCAACCTCAAACTCCAAGATCATCCTCGTATGATTGACATAAAACTTATTCCAGTTATCTACTGCTTTCACCCTATCACAAACAAGACAAACCTTATCTATCATACTCTATACCAAATTGGGACAAGACATCCTACCTTCCTTAACTCCATCCATAACAATGAAGAATAACACAATATCACATGAAAATCCTCAAACAGAGCAATTCCAATAGAAATGTGATAACTATTTTTATAGGAAAACTCAAAGAAGGGAAAGTGTCATACCTAAGATCCACCAAAGTCCAAGACACATACCCTCAAAATATCCTCTTGTGTCTGTATATTACACTACATATTTCTATCATTATGAGGGTGTAATGTAGTGCTGAGACATAATCGAGTGCCAAAATAATGATATAATCCTCTCTAGACTAATAAGATAAAACATGAATCCTGATATGATACAATGGGTATTATAACTCTATTAAACCACACCACCTCATTCACCAACCTCTAGGCCAAAGCATCCACTATTCCCGACTCCTTGATTTCTATGAAGTGGGCCAATTTAGTCAACTGATCCATGATCACCTAGATATCACCACAACCTCCTTGATATTGGGAAAACCTTGTGACAAAATCCATAGATATTTCATCCCATTTCCTCTAGAGAATATTTAAAGGGTAAAAAAACCTCTAGGAACATGATGCTCAGTCTTTACATGCTGGGAAACCAAACACTTTTCACAAACTCTACTACTACTTGTTTCATAATGGGCCACCAAAACTATATCCTCAAGACATAGTGCATCTTGGATACTTACGGGTGTACCTCAAAATGTAAGATATGAAACTTTTGAATAACTATATCATTTATCACTATAAGAACAAAAAACCTCTCTTGAAACAATATCTACTTCCAACCATCCTCTTACCATCCCTCTAAAGCATCACCATGGCCAACAAGATCACCCACCACCATTTCCTATGAATCTACCCAATGAGACTCTTCTAACCACCACATTTTATAATACCACATCGTCATTTGAAATAAATATCCTCTACCATAATCCACCCTTGCACTTGGGTGAAGGGAACCCAACTCCTCCATGGATCTCCTACCATCCCCAGACTTCTGAAAAATATCCTTCCTCAACTTCCTACTCAAATCATTGGCCACAACATTCCATTTTTCCAAGGTGTAGGAGATCTCAAAATCATAATTTTAAAGAAAATCCATAAAACTATGCTTCCACAAGTTTATATCCCAATGAGAAAATATATACCACATTCTCTTATGATCTGTGAAGACTAAAAAATGATCCCCATTGAGGTAATGCTGCCAAAAATTCAACACAAACACAACTGATACTATCTCTAGATCATGGGTGGGATATTTACACTCATAGGGAAATAAATTTATAGACCCATAAGATATCACTACTCATTTATTCATTACACACATCCCAAACACAGAAATGATGCATCATAAAACACCTCAAACATCACACCGTCCTTAGGAAACTGAATCATTAGATCACTAACCAACTTACCCTTATGGTAGCTGAATGTTTCTAAAAAATGATCAAACCACACAAAATCTCAGTACTTCCTAGTCAACTCTGTTAATGGGGATGAAACTTGAGAGAAATTGTACACAAAACTATGATAATATCCTAAAGGAGAAAGAAAACTGTGAAACTCTACCACATTATCGGGTTATTCCCAAGAATTAACTGCTTAGACCTTCGACAAGTCAACTTACACTCCCTACTAAGACACCAAATGCATGAGGAAATAAGCCTCTCCTAAGAAAGTACACTTGGACAAATTTCCACATAAAATATCGGTCTTTCCTAGTGAACTCTATTAATGGGGATGCAACTTGAGATAAATTAGACACAAAACTCTGACAATACCATGAAAGAGTATGAAAACTGAAAACCTCTACCACGTTCTTAGGCGATGCCCATGAAACAACTGATTAAATCTTAGACGGGTCAACTGCCACACCCTAATAAGACACCATATTCCTGAGGAAATGAAAGTATCTATGTTTTATCCTAGATAATAAACTAATGTGGGTGAAACAAAGAAGTGTGAATATCCTAAAAAAAGGCACACACAAGGGTACTAAAAAAATAAATCATACATATGATGATATCTAGACCATTTAGAATTACAGCCTCCACTATGTAAAAATGAACATGCACAAATCCTCTAAATATCTAGTAATGAACACCTCCACAATAATGCTCAGGTTTAGTTTATTGAACATGAGGAACATTCAGAAGTCATCCTCTACTTGCTCCATCTCCCCTTGATAGAGCATAAGAATTCCAACCCTACTACTAGAATAGTCTCACTGAAAACTAATGTTAAGGATTTCACTGAACCTATCAATATCCACTAAACTGATAGCAGGGAATGATTGGGCACTGGTCTGGTGATGGACACAAGTTCCATAACCAAAACACACTTTCTTGATATATTTAAGAAAATCATGGATACCACTAGCCTTAAAAGGGAAAAAGGGAAACTTCTGAGTTCAAATCACCATTAGTATAGACCTCTAAGGCCCTAGAACCTGAGACCTATCATTGAAAAAGTTTCTCCTCTAGGAACCCTACTATTTTCCCTCTCATGGTAAACATCCTCATGAGTGCATCCACTCAATCACCTCCATCTTCTTCTAAACCTCTAGATACATAAACAATGTAAAAGGGGTAACATTATAATGGATAAAGGATATAGTTCCTCATAAATATTTATCACATGAGAATCCTTATATAGAAAAATATTTAAGGCAAGATGCATAAGATCCTTGAACCTAATTCCCAACTCCTGTACTAGCATACTCCCCCACTAAAGAGAAATAATCTCTTGTAACTTCATTGCATTCATAGTCTATGAATGGAAATGTAACTGATACTATTTCTAAAAGTAGACCCAAAAAACATTTTACACATTCTGCTCAACTAGATACAATATCCACCACTGATGTGTAGCTCCCCACACTTAACTAACTAACAAAGGGAACTAGTACTCTTTCAGGGCCTTGATCAAACTGAAAGAAATATCGAGATCCTCCATCCATTTCACTTTCTACTCATCTAAAACACTTCCATTTTACTTCCCCAAATCCTATCACTAAAAAGTGTGAAACACCCTCTTACAAGCCTCATCCTCCTCTACCAGATCAAACCTATGGTGATCAACCAGTTTAGCCGACTGAACCTGAACTCCTTGATCCACACACAGATGGAAAACAAGAGCCATAACTAAAAAGAAAAGAAGAATTTTTTAATCTCGGTAGTATGTAATTTTATTAAGATTAATTTTAATTAACTTTATTCATTTTAACCTTCCACTTAATTCAACTAAGAACACAATTCATCATGATGCATGTATCTATCCTAGGAATTTACTTTGAAAATAGGTCTAATTAACATAGTCATTCAATATGATCATAATCCATGCACTAGATCATGGAGGTCTCTAAAATCCCATGTCCAAGATAGTCTCCCTATCCAATTAATGCAACAAGGTTAACTAGAAATATTTCTATACCAACCCATAAAATAATTACTATTAATAACTTCATACTTCATCCTATCTCTCAACCAACACCTCTAATATAAATATTTCATAACACCCTCCCTCCAAAGATGCTGCATTGAGGGGAGAGAGATAATGATCCCTGAGTCCCACATCTAGTAGTCCCTGAGTTGTAAACTAGAATAAAGGGTAGAACAATGTCATGAAATGGGAGGAATTACCCTCTATAATAATGTAGGATTGAGAGATAATATAAATCATCCAAAATAACTCCAAGAAAAAATATAAAAGAAACAAAAACCATCCAAAAAATTCATGTATAAATTAAATTGATATAGATAAATTTCTCCAATATAAATACCCAATGTAAAGATAAAGAGGTGACACAACATATATCCAAGGTCCAAGCTAGTAATGTACAACACGGTCCACTTAATCACAGTAGAAATCTGAAATTTTTTTATATATGTAGAGTGAGCAAATAAGTTTACCAAGTAGGAAAACCAAATTAAATCATGAACATGTGAAAGAAGAATACTAACTCACCCATGAGAAAAAAGAAGAACCAAAAACACCTAAACAAGTAAACTATCTATCCCAACCTCAACAAGGTACACTCACGAAATAATGCATGCCAAGCAACATAATATAACATGAATCACATCGATAAAAGGGTACCCTACAACACATTCATGTTGGTATGCTACTCTCACACCCCTATCTCAAACATCATCGCAATCCTATATGTTACAAATACCATACCACCCCATAAACATGGTCACACCACATATTTCCCGAAGACAACAACGATTTCCTCCCTAGAATAATAAATACATCGCATCTCACCTGAAGTTAGATGGGACAAAACACGTCCACAACCCTAACCATAGTAGTAGAGTATCATGAACATTAAGGATATAAACCTCATTATTTTATCCTATCATGAATGAACCCCACCATAATCCACCACACCCCATCTCATATCATTCACAAATACTTGAGCTAAGTCACATCCCACCCGAACACACATGGGCTTGCTACTCCACAAACACGACCACATCACATCTCGCTCCAAGACACCTAGGATATAAAAACCACCATATAATTAACTATCTTACCTTTGACCATAATATCCTGTAAAATACTTACCTTTTATAGACTATAGATAAGGAAAGAGTGGGTACCCTTCCATTTTTAATCATTGTAGGATGTTGAAAAACCAACCCCACGTGACTATGAGGGTGACAACACATAGTGATTGTTGTGGGTGGGATGAATATAGAAATCATAAGTAACATATATGTATATACATATAGCCACACACAATCCAAACCTATAGGTTCACAACCAAACACTAACCAACTCACAACATCATCACTTTTTTCTACCACTTCTAAATTTATAACACCACATAAGACTCAATCCATATATTACATTACTAATAAATTCCCCTTATCTATACAATTTGTTTCATTATTAAGAATCATACACATTTAAACCCACAACCCATAATTTATTTATTCATTAGTAATTTCCGTCCTATAAACCAAACCAAGCCTCAACTATTTCAAACACTATTAACCAATTAATTATTCCATCGCTACCAATACATATAGCATAAATCAATCACACATCACAAGTAGTTCATCATCCCCATCACAACAATGCTTTTCCACCCCAATATCATGGCAAAAAAAACACCACCTCACCACCCCCAAAGTATTCCCAATAACCATCACCTTACCACCCCAAAATCATGAACAAAAAACTACCACCTTGCTACCATAAAAGCATGACCATGAATGAACCACCTTGCCTCCCTAAAATCATAGCCAAACAGAAACCACATCAACACCCCAAAAGCATGACAATTAAACCATAAATCCCAAATTAACCAACTACACATCCACCACACATCACATCCCAAACACACATGTACGTCCCAAAATTATGAACATAAACCACAAAATATCAAAGATCATTTTACATATTAAACAAAATTATTTTCATCACATTTCACTTTATTTTATGGGCGTTATCACAGAAGACAAAATCTAGAGGCAACCACTTCATTAACTAAATATAAGTGGTTAGCTAGTTTCCATTTTTTGGTGATATCATAATAAAAAATAATTCACAAAAATCACATCACATAACATCCATCACAAATAAATCCCCCAATTACTAGTATTTTTAGTAGGGCATCAAGCCAGTACAATCACAATATTGTAATCATATCAATGAAGTAAGAACATTAGAATAATTCCCCATTTTACCTTTAATTTCAATTAAATAAATTTTTATCTTTGATTAAGACAACACAATCATAACCCAGAGATAAAAAAGAGAAAACCATTACCCCATGATACATAATAAATATAATTATGGGATTCCCTATCTAAAATAAGATTTGTCGACTTGCTACGCACTGCAACGTGAAGAAGAAACATTCAAAAACCATAACTGCACATAGGAAACTGTGGATAAAACTAAACCACACACAAATATCATAAAAACATATCCAAACTCACACCCAAGACTGAAAAAAAATCTTCACAACAAATCCCCAATACAAGAACAAAATAAAACCACCTAAAAGAAGAAAAACTCAACACAGATCACCAATAAGGATCCACCAGAACCAACAAAAAAGCGGGAGTAAGGGGGATAAAAGATCATATCAGGGTGAATAGGGATCATCCAAAATTAGAGAGAGGATATTTGAATCCACATGAATGATAATTAGCTGAGAAAAATAATTTTAAACTTCGAATCCCACAGGTTTCACACTGTGTAGATATTACACGACGTAAAAACCTTAGGTTTTACAAACATTTCAGTTTTTAATTGAAAATGTGTCGTATCAACCTTTATTTAATATACATAATGAATTACACTTACACGACATGTAATACATCTCAAATATTACCCCTTATCGTTGTAAAATCTATGCACCGTTTTTACACATCATATAGAAAATACATGGTTTGTATTTCTTGTAGCAGCTCTACTGCACCTCTAGCCTCTACTGAAAACTTATGGAACCTCCAAAAACCTCCATTTGAACACCTCCAACCCCCAAAACTAAAATATTAATGGTATGGGAAGTAAAATAACATTATATATGATTTTATATAGTGTGTATTATTTTAAATTCTTACTTCCATCAATCACAACCTTCATTGAATGGCACTTCTTGAGTTGAAATCTTTGGACTCTTTCGACGAGTACAAGGTTTTTGAAATATTATCCAAGAGAGATCATTCTATTAAAAATTCTTGTGAATTAGTATAAAATTTGGTTTACACTTTCAAATTTACTCTTCCTAAAATTTTGGTACTCTGGTTGGAGCATTCTGAGCTTGCTTCTATTCATCTTCTCTAAGCCAAGGTGAGTAACTTATATAATCATTCAGATATCATAAACTGTCTTACATAAAAAACACGATGAAACAAAATTATGTTAATTGAAAAATATAATATTTTTATTAATTTTTAATTTAAAACATATTAATTATAATTATTTTCTGTAATTTTATTTGGATTAGATTCTAGTATCTTGTAAGGTTTTTCCATGATCGACTAATGTTCTATGCTTAAGTTCTTGATATAAGACTCCATTCTAGATTTCTATTAACCATAACCATTACCATTAAAGTGAGGTGGCTACTACAGAATCCATCCGTAATTTTCATTTATTCTTTCCATATTATAGATATTTTCTTTAGACCCTGAGTTCTATAAAAATGTTAGGACAATAAAATATAGAAAACAAACTCTATAGATGAATTGAATAAATTCCAAAAGGAACTAGCACTGAAACCAACTTTTAGGTCCGATCAGAATATGATAGATTGTATAGGGGGTGTGGGTGAATAGGGAAAAATAAAATTTCTTAAGATAATTGATTAATTTTTTTAAGTAATTATAAAAATAATTTAAAAGTGGTAACTAGTAGTGGAATAAAACAAAAAACGCAAGGATGTTTTTTATAGTAGTTCAATCCAAAGTGGATCTTTTCTAATATCATACCTATATACTAAGTGAAAGATACATTTTACACTAATATGATTTATGAAGTGAAATCATAAACCAATTACAACCCATTTTTTATATTGTAAGTATAACTAGAAAGATACCTAACTTTCTTATGGGGAGCCACAACCAAATTACAACCTTGACTTTAGATACCAAGTGTTAAAACCTCAACGGTTCTAAATTTAGAATCAGAGAGTCACAATGAGAATATATAAAATTATTTTTTATGTTAAAGTATAAATATAATGTAAAATGATGTGAGATATGAGAAGAAGCATTAAAAACTCAATAAAAAAATATATAGAAGAAGAAGAAAAAATAGGTACTGGTTATTGAGTTATTGATAAACTTGATTATCTCGTAAAGGAATTAAAATAATTCATAGAGGTTTTTGTTTAGGACTTGGTATATTTTTTAGCAGTAGTGATAAATTTTCAACATAGTTATAATGTATAACACTTCACAATATCAACACTACCACACTCTTCATAGTTTATCACTTAGAAAATCTAAAGGCTCTAATTGATTAAGTATCATATCATGATTCTATCACTTAGACACCTTGTACAGAAACAAGGATCAAAATCCTTTATAAAACAAATAAACTCAATATAACTAAGGGAGTTTATAGATTTAGAAATTAATAATATTATAATATCATAAAGAGAGATAAGGAGATATTATCATAGCATAATAATCACTCAAATCATGACTGAAATTTAAAACAAAGAAGTACGATTCCAAAAAATTAGAATCACCCATTAAATAATATAAAAATTCTTCATAATAATAGTTCAATAAAATATCCCATGAAAATAGATAGTAATAATTTAAAATACGAATTAAAAAACATTTTGTTTAAAAAAGTTGTAAATATGAGAAGAATATCAAAAACCAATAACACTACATTAAAAATATTAAACAAAGTTTTAATGAGTTTAATATCAACAAATATTAATTTTAAAATAATATAATCATTTAAAAACAACATAAAATAATAAAAATAATTTTTGATTTACAAGTTGTATATTTCATGTGTGAAAATAGAATAACCTTTGATCTTTATACAAATGAGTTTAAAATAATGGAAAACACTACTCATAGGTTATACATAATTTATATGGATTTATAATGTCATTAAAAAAATTTAAATATATGAAATTAACATATAGTAAATATATATATGAAAAAAACATAAAAAATATCATTTTTTCAGATTTTAGTAAAACATATATAATTTCACAGAATTGTGTATCCAAATTCACATAGGTGAATTTCACGCAAGCATTTTTTTCTATATAATAGAATTGAACACATAGTAAAATTGGCGTAACCTAATTGATGTAAGAGATTAAATATATTGGTGATTCATTAAACAGATTCATCGCATAGGTGATTCACCTAAGAAATATTGATATAGGTGAATATCTCACGTATCTGAATTTATAAAATCTATAAATAGATTGAGTTTTCTAATTTCATACCTAAAATAGACCAAAAAAATTGTAGAATATTCTTTGGTTCATTTTGACTTATATTTATAAAATTTCATTATCTTTCTAAGTAACTAAGAATCACATTAATTAGATTTATATAGCTGAAGTTATTATAAAAAATACGTAAAAATATCTATGGGAAACTATATAAATCTGTATGAAAATATATAGTAAATTATAAGCTAATTTCATAAATTATAGTGATAAATTAAAAAGATGTGTTCCTCCAGATAAATGTATTAATTTTTTTTATATTTCAAAAAAAAAAATAAAAGAATCACTCAATTTAGTGTTCTATATCTCATGATATGGTCGAAATATAGAGGGTAACAGATTTTGGAAAATCATCTATGCTGGTTTAAAAATGGATAATTTAATTACAAATTGACTGTATGGTTAATAATTTGGCTACCTAGTAAACAAAAATTTTGTTCAATGGGAATAATAGGAAACATTTTGAAATGATATTTAAGGGTCCTAAATGACTTATTTATCCTAGGAACACTTCATAAAACTTATATGACTTGTTATGACCATTCAAAACATGAAATAAAAGGATATTTTATACAATGAAATATTATGATATATTCAAATATAAAAACAATGTAATAAATAAAAAATTAAAATTATTAAGTAATTTAAAGCAAATAAACAAATAAATCATTGTAATTATCAAAACATAAAGTGGTTCAAGGATCCACTCAATACTGGGGGGGTCCATTCATGAAAAACCCTTCTTTGATCCAAGATCAAAATATGATATTAATAATTTAAATTGGCGAGGTTGAAATACCCATCCTAGAGGAATGTGATTAGTGTATAATGAGCCAATTAAAACTTGAATCCCATCCTAGGGTAAAGGGGACTGTGTATAATATAACAACCAACATTTTTATTCCATGAATATATTGAATAACTTGTTTTATATGAAACACTAAACTAAAATAAAAAAATTATATATTTTATTAAGAATAAATATAAAACTTCAAGATAAAAATTAATACATAAAAAAAAAATATTAAACATCATCATGAAGATTATAAGAGGAATAAAACTATATGTAAATAAAAAGACCATAAATGTGAAATCATCACCCTCATGGTTTTCCTTGAAGATACTAATGATAATTGAAACTATGAAAAGATTGGAAACATTTGAAATATTATGGAAAATTTGAAATATAAATAAAAAAAACGGAATTAAAAATTTTAATAATAGAATTTAAGGTTATATATAAGGATAAAAAAGGTTAATATCGCCATTATATGACTATTGGATACATGACTGTAGGATATATGGGAGTTAAATACTTGAAAATTGGGTATACATGTATAAAATAGGTATATTGAATATTTTCTATGTAAAAGAGACTAATGTTCCACTAAAAATATACATAACATGTAACTAATATAAAATAAATAATTTTTGAATAAACTAAAAAGAAATTAATTCATTTAAGAAAATATATTTTATTTTAAAGAAATCATTTTTTGTACATAATGTATTTAAATTTATTACTTTTAAAGAATCCTTTTAAGGAACAATATTGAAAAAAATTATGTGATTATTGTTGAAGAAAATAAATAAATTCAAGAAATAATTAAGTATTATAAGAAATAATAATTTAACGGCTCATGTTCAATGGATTTTTTTCTTAAAAACATTATTTTGATTATATATTATATATTTTTATTTAATGTAAAATTTCTCATATTTGGAGTATGAAAATTAATGAAATATATTATTTATATACACAAAAAATAATTTAGCATTCATCTAATGATTATTACTTATTAAAGAATAAAAAGAAAGTCACTTTTGTGAATAAATATAGTTTTCTAGATTTCTTGTATGAGTTTTATTTTTTAATTTAAAATATATTTTAGTCACTTTTAGAAATTAAATTTAATAAAATATATTTGATTTTAAGAATAAGTGAATTGAAATTAGGTATGATAAAAAAACATTTATTTTTAGGGAAAATATGTTACCGTGGTAATAAGTGAGTTACTATGGTAAAGCGTAAAATATGGTAAAAAGGGTTACATTTTTTGGATAATGGCCTAATATTTTTTTATAAAATTATCTATAAACTATGTGAATTAGGGGATTAAAGGACGATATAAATTTTTTTCTACCTTTGATCAACTTTCCTTTTAAAATAAAATTCTTTACAAATTAAGGAGCAAGTGTTTGTGGAAATTCCCCTCAAAATCACCTATAAAAGAACACCTCCTCTACCAACATCAAAAATAACTTTTCCTTTAGTTTTATCTTGAATATAATCCAAAATTAAATTTAATAAAGTATTTTTACGTGTTTGGTTGCTTATGGTATTAATAAGGTGGTCTAAATTATTCATTCTGAAGGAACCCATTTAGAGAATGAGAGAATTCATCAAAGTAAATATTTAGTTCATCTCTATATTTTTTAATAATCTTCTCATCCCCAATATTTATAAATATCAATCACCACACTAATGATGTATTTTTTCCACCATTATTCTTTTTTATAAATTATATTACTTTAATGTAACTCCATACTATTACTCATTCATTAGTTAGAACATGTTCTTTCTTGGTTCGGTTCAACCACCTACAAGAACAATGCTATATTATCTTCACTATTTCCAACATGATTGAGAATAAATAATTAATATTTGTAATATATGATCTTAAAGTGTTTCTTATATTAGGAATATGGTTCTATAAGGGTGAAACTAAAATGAATAGTCATTAAAAAATAACTCATTGTTATAAGAAAATTACTTGAAACATACTCATTCTGAATTCCATTATCTTAAATTGTACTCATACATTCCATCAAATGAACTTGGTTATGAATAAATAATTTCAAAAAATGATATACACTAACATTAATAAACTTTAAATTATGTACTTATTATCAAATAATGAGTATTGACATCCCCATTTCAAAACTTGTATGAAAGAATCAAAATTAAAAACAATAGATGATGAAAATAAACAAGAATTAATCATTATAAGAGAAGTAAATGATTATAATTGAATAATATAGAAGGTAATATATGGTAATAATGTTCTAAAATAATTTATGAAGATAAATATTTTTATTATACAGGAGTCCAAATAACTTTAATGGGATTCATGAGTAAAGGTAAGGGTTTCTCTCACAATATTTATTTTTACTTGAGATTAAAAATTATTTAGATTATATTAGGAAAATATGTGTGAAATTTCTATATAAATATCCACATTATATTTTACTCTTGTTATGGTGGGGATGTACATGTGTTCTTACCATTTCCCTTATCATTGATTCATAATTCACACAAAATGATTCTAATAAGTGGAATTATCTTTATCTCTTCTTTTCAATTAAGAATATTTATTATAAATGTCTATATTATCTATATTATTTTATGTATGTCATTATATATAAATATATGATTTATTAATGTATCTTTATAATGGTTTTTACTCATTTAAAATATTTTTAAAGAATCCTTTTTTATCTCCCCTCCATCATGTTTTCCGCTTGGTCACTTCCTCCCACCATTTTCTTCGCTTTTCATTATGAATAATCATTTCACTAGTAGAAAAATATTTTAACACAATTTTTTTAAATATTTTTTTAATAGACATAGATGAATTAGATGTTTAAAATAATAGTTTCGATGTTTTTTTCTTGAAAACCTACATTAAAACTTCAACTAAAACCAAAATTAAGTGTTGTTACAACATCAATTTTATTTTTAAAAAATTATCATCGAAATAAAATTTCCACATCCATTTGTTAATTTTAATCAATGAGGAAACAAATAATAAATATATTTATTCTAAAAAATTTATTTTATAATAAAAATGATACAGAAACTATCACATAGAACTTTATACATCCATGTTTTAGAAAAACCGATGGGGAAACTGACTTTCAATGTCGAGTTTTAGTAAAAACCAACATAGAAATTCAATTAATTTTTCATTCACTTTGGTTTATAAAAAAGTATATATGGAAATATAATTTTTTTAAAACATATTACATTATATATGTGACAAAAACTACTAAAACCCTATGAAAAATGAATATACCAACTTAAAGAAGATATCAATATTATAGAAAAGAAAAAAAATGATATAACAACTTAAAGAATAAATGATTTCCTAAATACTCATTTTTCAAAAATTAATTAAAAGAGACATACCTAAAAATTTAAAATTTAAGAATACTTAAATTATAGTTAAAAAAACTTCAAATCTGGGAAAGTTATTCATTTATATACAATAATAAATTATTGAAAATCTATAAAAACAATGAATGTTATAATATTGAAAAACATAAAATTTTGACTTATAAACTTAAATAATTAATATAAAAAACCTTATCAAATTTAGTCATTTTCAATGTTGTGATTATATAAAAAAATAATCTTAAAACCTAATAAGAAAATTATACCCATCCTTTTTTATGGAGTAATAATGGTTAGGAAATATTAACATGGAAATGAAAACACACACACACACACATATAAGTGAAAACAAATATTATCTACTATAAAATATATTTATCATTAATTTCATGTATTTTATTTTATTTGGATCATCTATCGACAAGTGATCATTGTTAAACTCTTTATATGACATGTATTTTAATATATCAACTATCAAAACATGTATAATCAATAATAATGAAGCATAAATAACTTCTAAAAAAGAATAAAACATACTTGTTTGACAACTTCTTAAAATTTCAATGAACTCCCCCTAATAAAGATTAAAAATAATATAATGTGAATTCATGTGAGGAAAATAAACATACATATAATGACCACTAAAATATAAAAAGTTTTCAAGTAATGATTTTATAATGAATGTTAGTTCATAATTATCTTTATCTTATTACCCGTCAAGGAGAAGAAAAAACTCACACCCAATCTTCATATTTTATAATCTATCACACACACACAAATATATATATATATATATGTAACTATAACATAATTATTTAGATATAACATAGGTGTTGAAATGTATTCTAGATCTATAAAACCATAAGTAATAGTGGTCTTATTTTGAATGAGAATCTTGTGTAGATACCAAATAAAATAAGTATTATATTAAGTAATTTGAGGTTATCTTCTTTTAAATATAAAAAAATGGAAACATAAATTCACTAACATGGAAAATAATGGTAACAAAGGTACACTGATCATTTCAAAAATAACAAGATCCATGATGCATTTTTTTTAATATTATCAATAGATTGTCTCTTCCACATATATCAGACGTCATCTTAAAATCATAGATCTTATCCAATAAAGAAGAAATCTAGGATAATCATTTTATCCCATCCAAAATCTTATAAATTTCTGAATTTATTTGTTAATGAACCTTTTGTTTATTTTTTACAAATTATTTTCATTTTATGAACTCCTATATAAATTGAATATAAGTATAATGTATATGTAATTTTTAATATAATGTAAATAATATTTAAAAAAACACATACATTGTATGTTAGATGATGAAGAAGGATTTATATCCAATGTAAAAAATGATCCAAATAATCTCCAACCATGGTATCCTCCTCTGTAGTAAATGTCATTATAGCATTTGAATCAATAATATTATTTACTAATATTATTACCATTCCCAAATACATAGTATGGTGATATAATCAACAACCCAATATATGTATGAATTTGTATTCTATAATAAGTATTGGGGGATCACCAGTATACAACTCATAGTTAAGGTCTGGTCTAAATGTGGATGTGAAGTATTTGAGTAGGCAAGTTGCACAGGCTATGATTGTCTCATCATTTTTTCAAACAAATCCTGCACAAATAATTTAATTTTATCTCTCATGTATTTTTTAAGTTTTTTGGGTAATATTTTAAGTAATATATTTTTGTTTCCCTCAATTTATTAATTTTATGAAAAATAGTTTATTAATGAAAACACATTCCTTATATCATCTTATCTGGATAGGGTGTTCTATATTTCCTAAATATATTTCTAGAATGTACATTCTACCCTTAGGGATAAAATTCCCTTATGTCAATTTATCTTGAAGGTCATAATAAAACGATAAATTAAAATGGTTTATTCATGTAATTAATTTAAAAAATGAAAACATTCTAGGAAAATGACTAATTATTTCTTACAATTATATTAGAAAATTCCTTATATTTCTCTATAAGATGCTTTTGATTTTTAATTTCTCATTCTTTCACATTTTTCATGGCATGCGGGGGGAGATGAAGGATATAGAATAAAAACTTTCTTCAATCATTTTCTCCTCTAGTAAATGATTCCCTTCACATGATAGAGTATGAGAGCATACATTTTGTGAATAGATCTCTTGGAAATATGTCCAGTACGATTGTTACATAACAATAAAATAATATTCACTCAAGTATAATATAATATATTTTAAAATATAAAATAATAATCATACCATAAATGATTCATCATGTTGGCTGGCGAAAAACTTATTCCATGTCTCTACATAAAAAAACCTATACTTGAAGCATGAGTTTTAATTTTGTAACTTATCAAAAACACATTTTTTTCAATTTTATTTTAAAATATCTCTATCAAACTACCACTAAAGATAACCATATTTTCTTAATTATTTTGGTTTATTTGAAGTATAATTTTATCTAAAATTGAATACATTAAATATTAATCACACAAAATATATACTATTTGAAGAATGAGATAAGAATAAACAAATTTAGATATTTTTCTTTTTCCAAATCTCATACCCACTTTTTTTTCATGTTAACATTAGACTTCCAATGAGTATATAAAATGAAAATATAGTAATAACTTTTTATAGATATATAACTCATAAACTATATTGAATTTGGGATAGTTGTGTTATTAATATCATCAAAATTTATATGTATCCTCTTCTCTCCATGAGCAAGTGAAAGTTTTAGTAAACATGTAATCACATTTATACCTACTCTAGGAATCATTTTTATGCAAAATAAAATGAATACTACACTGTAGGGGATGCACCAGTAGTCCTGCAAATAATTTTTATAAATTAAAAGGTTACTTTAATTAAATAATCCTATTATTGAATATTTAATATTATGAATAAATAGGAATATACCTCGATAAATGTTAATCAAACCTTGTATCTTTCATTGAAATAGATTAATTTAATGATATTATTTATACCTGTAAATTATTTTAAAAGTGAATATTTAAAAATAATATACACAAAAATATATATGTAAAAAATAGTATCGCACATGTGTAAGTTTTGAAAATAATAATGATGTCATGATTCTTAACAAAAAAACATGCAACTAAAATTATTAAATATATAAATTAACTCTAAAATTATATAAATGATCAAAATTTATAAATTTAAATGTCACAGTTAAAAAAAATGTGTTTTAATATTTATAAATTTAACCAAAACAAAATGATGTATGTTGTATTTTTCAATTAAAAAATGTTTAACCATAACCATTGAATATAAAATGAAACACAAAACATATAAATAATTAAATATAAAAAAAATAAAAAAATCAAGTTTTTACAAATATAAATTTCAATAAATAAATAAATAATAAATATTTACTTGAATAATTAAGAAAGTAATTTAGTGTTTTCCCATATCCCTTCAATGAAAACATTTCATACAACATGAACTATATCTACATTATAGTCATTGTTATCATTCAGAAATCATGTAATAAATATAGAAACCTCACATAATTCCACAATAAAAACATCACCCTCATTACCGAAATGAATTATTTTACCTTGCAAAATGATGTACCACTGATCAATAAATGGATCAATAACATAAACTATTTGTTTTTCATTTGTCTCCATGATAAATGGTTTTACTTTGCAACTAAATATTTTCCAATAAATGAGTGTAAATCCATAATCATCTTGTTTCACACCAGGATTACTATCAACCCCGTTACACATAAATAGTGTTGATCAAAATTTAGTATAATCAATTTCCAATATATCCTCAAGAACTCCAAAATATGAAGTTGATGAAGAAATTGGGTTTATATCTTTTACACTCGAAAAATTATGTACTTTAGTGATGAAAATTACCCCACTATTATGAATATTAATCTTTCATCCAGATTATTTTGTGTAAAATGTGTAACCCTTAATATCAAAACTAGACCGTGCGATCAAATTAAGAGATTTTCCCCTTCCAACCATGAAAAAAATTTCATTTTATAATCAATCATCAAACACCTTTCATTTCATTTCAAATATTGTACCTTTAATACAACAATACATGATGATATATATGGTTGAACTTCATCCTTATTGTTCAAAATATATAAATGGTTCTGCATAAGTTCATCACATGGAATGAAATTTGAATTTAATCTATGAATCCCTATACCTTCACTGTCAAATATAAAATATCAAGATATAGGGAGACCAATATGTTTCACTATATTCAAGTTTTCAGTACATACATCAATCAACAATTCCGATACATATTTTTAAACAGTAGAGGCCTTCAGTTGATGATGGTTTTTAACGTATCCCTTAAATTTTTTTATTTATATTTGAAAGGGATACATCCTATATAAATAATCATACCCACATATTCTTATTTCACACATCAAATGAATCACCATATAAACCATTATATCAAATAAAATTAGTGGTGAACAGATTTCTAGTTGGAAAAGAATGAGAACTGCTTTATTCCCCAACACATCTAAAAAATTTGGATCAATGAATTTTCTACAAATGGATTTGAAAAAACATAATATAATCCTATGATAGTATTTATTAAAGGTGATGGAAATATACTATATAGTGATATAGGTAGAAGTTGTTGCATTAATACAAGAAAATATTTATATTTTATACCTATTAATTTAAAATCCTTCAAAGACACCAAATTATTCACATTTGAAGAATATCTAATGGGTACTTTAATACCATCTAGAAACAAAACAAATCCATCTTATCACTCTTGATTAATGTGTGACAAGATATAGGTAAATTTTTTTTCTTTCCTTTCATAGTGGGAGGTAACTCGAAATGTATTCCCATGGATGTCAAGTCCAATATAGCATGTAATCCATATTTTGTTTTACTTTTTTTTAACAATGTTCCAATAAAAGTTTCATATATATTTTTCTCAAAATGCATAACGACAATGTTATGTTTTTTTCTCTAAAAATTTCCAATAAGGTAGTTCGAATAAGATATAACTTTTTCTTCCATATTTTTTGATTACTATAAATATTTTTTTTTCTAAATGTAAAATCAATATTTTTTACCCTATTGTAATAATATTTAGTTGGGAATTGTTGTGGGGGATATTATATTCATGTAAACTATTAAATTATTATTAATTTCAATATATGATAATCATGATAAATTCAAATAAATATTCGATGTCCCATGTACACTATCATTATTAAATTCTGAAATTGATAATATGAAGTCGCTTCTTCACAAATTGTACATGAATTGTATCTAATAACATTGTATCCAGATAAGTTTTCATATATAGGAAATTTATTTATTGTGAACATTATCAAAACATGAAAAATTAAATACTCTTTCTTGTTAGAAAAAATATAACACCTGTCTCCTAGAGATGTTTTAAATCATCAATAAATAGTAAAAGATACACATCAATATCACTTTATGACTGTTTTGGTTAACAAATCATCTCACTCATTATAACATATTTTTTATTCATATATATATATGTAGGGATCAGTTGTAATATACCAAAAAATAGGCCATGAACTATATTGGCTATTGAGGATTTGATATGGATTTATTCTATCTTCGCACAATACCATTCTAAGATTTATATGTTTACTTCCAAAATCAGGAAATCTTTAATCAAATATCTTCCACTATGATGAATCAGTAGGGTGACATTAGTTTCCATCATAGATATACTCATCAGTATTCCATATTAAATGTTTTTCATCATTTTAATATGTAATAAAAAATTCAAAAGGGTAATTATTAAAAGGTACCAAATTTCATTTTCATGATGATGGATGTCAGTACTTTAGAATCAATTAGAGTTAGATTTTTCATCAATATTATATCATGATGTCCAAAATTTAAGACATTTTGATAAACATTCATATTTATTTCTATACAATACACAATCATTGAGAAAAATATGTATCTTTTTATACTCTAATACCATTTGGAATAATATTTTACATGAATCATAATTAGAATCTAGAAGCCCATTTTATTCTAGAAATAAATATTTTAAATGCTCAATAAATTTAGAGAAAGTTTTATCACTCTACCCATTTTTTGTTTTCAAGTCATCTAATCTCATAACCTTTTATAACAATATTAATTTAATGTAACATTATAATAGTGGTTTCTTTGAATATGCATAAAATCATTCAAGAGTTAAAAAGATTAGTAAGATCGCTTGGGAGCTCTCGTCAGCAATTCCTTCATTACTCCTTATGTTCTCTTGCAACGACTGTGATGTTCACTTTGAAATTCCATATATTTGGTTTAGCATGGTAGTGTTTGACCCTAAATGGGAAAATTACTTTGAAGATTTTGGAGTCATAGCGCACAAAGAATAATTCTTACCGGTTGAAAGGGATAAAGGTATCTCCTTCCTGAATGCTCTCAGAGGTACAAATCTCCACAAAAATATCTCGACGAAGCCTTCACTTTGTAAGAAATTTTAATATGGGTGCTTCGCAGTCGAGGCTAATCCTTAGGACCTGCAATAGCATAATCAAATGTGTAATTACTTGATTATGGGTTTCATTTCATATATCGAAAGAGATAAACCCTGATCTCTCTCAAATCTCAAGCTTAAGATTGCACATATTTTGGGTTTCACATACTAGAAGCTTGTTCCAATAGGCAGATGCTATTTTTATATTTTTTTAATTTCTTAGGACGAGCTTGATCACGTTTTTAAATTAAGACGCATTCATCTCAAACCTGGTGTTCATAGAATATCCAAAAAAGATTATGATTTTAATCTACATACCTATAGGAATACCATGGCTCAAATCTGGGAGAGATTACACTGCCTCAAATGGTTCTTCTGGTATCCCAAGATTCTAAACGACATATTATTTTTCATAGGCACCCCTCTAAAGATTTATCAAGGAACCCTAAATGCTGATCTCGGGTTATATTCTCGAGTAATGGTAGAGTTCAATCTTGACTCCAAGCTCTCAGATGTTATTAAGTTTAACGCGAATGACTACAAAATAGAAGTTTGGATTAAATTTGAGCACAAACCACCATTATGAGAACTCTGTAAAATCATAGTACATTAATTTCTGAATTTGAGAGTGGTGAAAAGTCAAATGGATCAGCCAAGGGATGATGAACAGACTGAGTTTAGAAGGTAACATAATTATAAAACCACTGATTTGGAGAAGACCAAAGCTTCCAATAAGAAAACAGAGATATGGGTAAAGAAAGTACCTCTTTTGGGAGATACTTCAGGTACTACCTGGGATGAGATGGTTGATGAAGAAGAAAATGTCACTATTAATCAAGTCATCTTAGAAGAAATTGAAAAACTTGTTCTGGACACCTATGAGAAGTACCGTGTTGACACTATTTTAGAAGAACAATGCAGACACACCTCTATGGATACTGGTCAGACTATTTCACTACTTACGAATTTAACCAAAGGGAGTGAAGTCAGTTTATCCTTGGAGTGGAAAGTTGGAACATCCTCTAATATACAATAGGAATTAATGCCTGCATCCTCTGAGGGTCTGGAGTTCCCTTCTGATAAAGTTGATGGCTGTGACACTATTGGTACTACACTGTCCAATGTGAGGGGCAACCTTGTGGTCTTGGTAAACAAGATGGATGCTGCCTAACCCTCCATGGATCTTGTAGGTATGGTTCACCTAGATGCTAATACATGTGAATAGTCACGATATAATGTTATTGTTTCCAATTATATCTCAGAGGAAGTGGGATCATACCACACTACCCCTGTTATAGACTCTACATGTTTACCTATCAGTCAAGATGATCCACTTGCTATGCATTCAAGGGACAACCCAATGGACACATCTATGAATGATAAAACATCTTAAATAAATCAGATTGCTGATAATAAAGGTATTTATAACAAATCATCAATTTCCTTTATGAGTAAATAGGGAAAGAAACCAAGTCTGACCTCTCTTAAAAATGTCAAATGATCAAAGAGGAGTAAGAGATTGTGTAGTTCAAAAAAGGGGGTTCTAACCCCAAAAAGAGGTTCCAATGAATTTATATTTTTTGGAATTTTCATGGTATTTCTAAATCTGACACTTTTTTTCTTAAAATGTTCTTATGGCTCACATACCTAATTTTTTTTCTATTACTGAGCCTAAAATCATATTTTCTTTGAAAAGTATGCAACATTTATCTTATAATTATAATTTTCTAGATGCATGAAATGATGTTCTTGCTATTGAATCTCTTTGGGGTTTTCTTTATCATTCCTCTATACAATGTGTTATGTTTTACAAAGTGTGTGAGTAGATGTTTACCTGTGATTTTTCATTTGATGGATTACACTTTTTTTGAACTATGATTTATGATAAGAATAGATACCAGGATCGAAAACCTCTTTGGAATGATCTTTATATTTTAGCTAACAATATCTGTGATCCCTGGTTTGTGATCAAGGACTTTAATGTGATTCTTACCTCCAATTAAAACATTTTCACGTCCCATTCTTCTATCTACAGTAGATAATTTAAAGCTTTTATTGAGGATAGTAATCTTATTGAAAATAACCTCACTAGTGCTAAGTTCGCATGGTACAAAAGACAATACAACAAGGTAGTTGCTAGCAAATTATATTGGGATTTGATAAATATATCTACTCTAGAAAAATGGGACACCATCTCGAGTATTACCTTATGTAAGATTAAATTGGACCATCATCCCATTCTTATCAATCTTGTCACCAAAAGTCTTAAACCCATTCTTTCTTTCAGATTTAATAACTCTTGGTCCGCTGAACCCGATTGTATTAACATAATAATTCTTTTTGGGAAATAAAGAGGAATCACAATGATTCTTATGCTTGTATCACCAAATTTAAACATCTTATGTAGTGTCTTAAATGTTATTGTAGTTTCAAATCTAATTAAATTGACAAGGACATCTCTTCTATGGAGAATGATCTCATCCAAATTCAAAACTCCATGACTAGATCTGACTTTTATTTGGATTCTCAACTTGAAATCAACACCTCTCTGAAACTCAACACTCTTCTGGTCCATAAATATAGCATTCATAAGAAAATATTCAAAACTAAATATCTTTAAGATGGTGATAGAAATACTAAATTCTATAAATCTCTCCAATGAATTAGAAAAGTCTATAGACCTCTTGCTTTTCTTAGAGATGAAGACACCCTAATTGACACTGAGGAAGATATTTCTAATCATGTTGTCTCTTAATTTAATTATATTTTTAATGGTATGGATGTCAACAAATACCTCCTCATTGATTTCATTTTGTTTATGGTGACTGAAGAAGACAACATTTATTTTTTAGGCACCCCTCTTGATCATAAAATCAAAGACACTATGTTTAGCCATAATCTAGATAGTGACCTAGGTCCTGATGGTTTCAACAATGGATTATTCCAACACTACTGAGAGGTTATTTATATGGATGTTTGAAAACTTTTCAAATCCTTTTTTCCAATGGTGTCCTCCCTCATGTCCTAAAAACCCAATTTCTTAATTTAATTCATAATGTGGAAAATGCCTTTGAGATTCAACTCTTCAGTCCTATTTCTATTATTAACACCCTTTATAAAATTATTTTAAAACTTCTTAATAATATAATTACTTCCATATGAAATAAAATTGTTTCTTGGAATCAATTAGGTTTTATCAAGGGTAGTTCTATATAAGATTTCATCTGCCTTCCCTCGAAATGCACTAATATTTTACACAAACCCATCAGAGGAGGTAATATTTCCATTAAACTTGATATTAGGAAATCCATTGATACCATTGATTGGAGTTCCATTTTCAAAGTTCTCCAGAGCTTTGGTTTTAATGATACATTCTTTAGAGAGATAAACTCTTTATTTAATTCATCCTCCATCTCTATCCTTATCAATGGTTCCCCTAAGGGATTCTTTAAATGCACCAAGGGAGTTATACAAGGATATCTCCTTTATGCCATTCTTTTTACTATTTTGGAAGATTAATTAATCATATTTATCACTATCCTTACTGAAAAAAACAATATTAAACCTATTTAGGTCTCTAGTAACGTAAATGTGGCCACATATCTTTTATATGATGATGTCATCATCTCGTTCTTACAATGAGTTAAAAGGAATATCAAAAATCTTAAAAATGACATGTCTCATTATGAAGAAATATTTGGTCAAACTATAAGCTGGAACAAGTCCTTTCTTTTCTTTGGGAAAAATTTCTCTTCTAACAAAAAAGGCAATATCATCAATAATTTAGGCATCAGGGAAGGTTACTTCCCTTTCACTTCACTTGGTGTACATATCTTTTAAGGAAGACCTAAATCCAATTACTTTTCCACCATCATTTACTAAATTATTAATCAGATCTCTTCTTGGAAGGGAAAATCCCTCTCTATGTTTGGAAAAATCTATCTTGTGAAATATAAAATTTTCAAAAAAATGGTCTACATGTTTATGGTTAACAAATGTTCTGCCGATATTCTTAAGAAAATTAATTTTTACATAATTTTTTTTTCTGGACTAGTAGCATGCTTGAAAGGATGCTTGCGACTATTCCCTGGGATACTTGGTGTAAAATTATAGAAAAGGGTGGTCTTGGAATCAAAAATATTAAACTATTTAATGATTCTATTCAAGATATGATAACATGGAGGTTTCTTCACAATAAATCTCATTCCATTTATTTTCTCGAAAAAAGATTCCTTACAAAGATAAAGAAAGGAAATTTTAATTATATAAAATCTTCCATCTAGCCATCCATTAGACAATCTTTTACCAACATCATGAACAAATATAGAAGGTTGGTTGGTACCAATTCCTCCATGAATTTTTGGCTGGACAACTAGACTGGTGATCCTTTAATTTCCATATTGCCTCCCAATTCTCTTCTATATAACACCAACTGCACTATAAGGGATGTTATGCATTCTCATAATATCAACCTTCTGGATAACATCATTCATGTTATTGAAAATTACCCCTACTCTAATTCTTAAGATTTACTCTTTTGGGAACCTTCTTATAATGGAGTCCTTAATTCCAAAAGTTTTTACAAACAAAATTTCATAAACTTTGATTCTAACGTTGGTTGGTTTAAGTCCTTTGACAAAAAAATTGGATTAAACCCTCAAGGCTTACTCTTTTTTGGTGTATTTCTCACAAAAAAGTACACCCTGAAGTTTGTATTTAATCATTTGGGATTATACTTTTCTCTATGTGTCACTTGTGTAACCAACACAGAGAAGATACCAACCATCTGTTTCTATTTTTTGTTATGGATTAATCTATTTGGAATTATATTTTTGACATTTTTATTGTATATGGTTACTCATTGATTCAATCAGCACCCAACTGCAACATTGTAGAGATTTTTAATCTTCTCAAAAAATCAAGAATATTTTCCTGACTTCTATTTCTAAGATCATCCATGTGATCTATTATGATAGAAATGATATTCTTCATAATAATTTATCATTTAGTCTTAATGTAGGTCAGACATGGATTCTCATTACTATTTGAGATGATGCCTTGATTTAAAAAGCATATTGTGAAAACACTGTTGGAGACTTTGAGATCCTACATTGACTTTGGATTGATGGTTTATACAGAAAACCAAGATGTACTCTTGAGGTATTCTAGATAGCCCCTTTTCCAGGATGGATCTAAGTGAATGTAGATGGTGCTTCAAAAGGCAACCTGGGACCTATTGGTTGTGCTGCTATTTTCACAGACCATCTTGGTCGGTGTTCTGGATTCTTCTTTGGTATATGTGGTATGGCCTCGTCTCTAGAGGCAGAAATGATGGGGGTGATCCATGCCATTGAATTTTCCAAGAAAAAGGGAAGGAACAAAAAATGGATTGAAAGTGATTCAACCACTATTGTCCTAGATATTTGGAATGGTGTGGTTCATCTTGCTCAGATGCTTACTACCCATTGGGTGAATTGTCTTTCTTCGCTTATGGAAATAAGCTTCATTGTTACTCATACATTTCATGAAGTAAACATGGTTGCAGACAATGTTGATAAAAAGGGAGTAAACTAGTAAAAAACTTGATAGGATGACTTTCCTAGTTATTTTCTCCCTCTTTATATTAAATATTATAATATTATTCTATACTTCAAACTCACTCAACCTTTTTGTTTACTCTTTCACTAAATATTTCCTTGGTCTTTGACCGAGGTGCCACCTTATTCTAAAAAAAGTCAATAGTTTCTATTTTTTTGATTGTTTCAATACCTATATCATGAATTAATTCTTTAATATGATCCTCTACCTCATTAAGATTATTTTAATCAATATTATATATCGAATTTTTAATTATTTCACCATGCTAGACCTAACATGTATAATTATTGATAAAATCATAAAAAATGTGATGATCCCTGATTTCATGGGAATTTAATTGTCTCATATTCAAACACTCCATTCAAGGATAAAATATTAAATTTTTGTTTTGAATATTTCATTTAGTAAATTATAAGAAATAAACTACTCCTTTTTCATGTTCATTAGCGGTTCTTCATAAATTTAACCAATTAGGATTTATTAATTACCAATGATCATAATATAAAAGGTGAATATATTAAAACATATAAAAATTTTAAAAAATATATAAATAGATAAACTTTATACATAACAACATATAATTAGAAAATTAAATTATTGATAACTCTTCGATTATAATAGACAATTATATATAATGATGAAAACATATCATTGAAAATTTAAATACAAGGGATTAAAGATATTTAAAAATATATAAATTAAACATGCCTAAATTATGAACAAATAATTTTTGTCTTTAAGACAATTTCAAAATGAAAAATAAATTATAATAAATAGATACTAATAATAAAAGCCGTTATATCAACAAAAATAATTTATAAATGAAAAAATTGAAGAAAAAAACTGTTTCACACACTGAAATTTATTACAATAAAAATTTATAAATAAAAATTATTATATATAGAAAAATTACAAAAAAAATAGTGAAAACAATTTATAAAATCAAACAAATTTTAGTGAAATAAATTATAATTTATAATAAAATCCATATAAACAAATGAATGGATGAATCAAATTCATAATTAACAGATAATTAATTTATATTCAAAAATAAAAAATAAATTACAAAATTTAGAGGTAGATAATGAAAAAAAGATGTTGAATTATGATTAAATACTTAAAGTCAATGAAAATAAGGAAAATGTTACAATATTGATGAAAAATGAGTGCAAAATTGAAGTAAAAAAAGAACCAATAAAAACAATGAACCAGGATTTCCAGTCAACTAAAATAGCTCGAGTACCGTGAAAGAATGATAAAGGATGAAATATTAAGGAAAAAAATGTGTAAAGATTATGTAAATTTATTATTAGAGAATATTGTGGGACATCAAGGGTCATTATATACTTTCAAGTTCCTTTTTTCAATAAAAGGAATAAGGTTTCAAGTGAAAAAATAAGTTTTTTTGAGGGTCGGTATTTTTTAAAACACTTTAAATGTTACTTTTATTGAAAAATTATGTGAAAGGGTTTTGTCTATTTTTACGCTGGTTTTTGTAAAAATTACTGTAAAGGTTCATTAAATTACTTTTAATGTTGGTTTTATGAAAAATTGATTTTAAGAATAAATTAGATGAATTTTATTATCAGTTTTATAAAAAACTAATGTTAAGAGTCTCCCACAACACTTTTAGCATCACTTTCTAAAAAAACATATGTTAAGACCCCAATGCCAAAGCCTCTATTTATACTAGTTTTTATAATTTTTTATTGGTATACAATATAATTTCTTATCAATTTCTCATTATTTTCATATAACCATTTATTTATAAATTATTTACAGTTTATGGAAAAATGTTATAATTTTTTTAATGAAATTTATTCTTATTTTCGAAAAAATATTATAATGTTCTTCTAAAGGTTTTTATCCATGTCAATATACTTTAATGTTTATTATATTTCATTGGAAATGTTGGTTAATGAAATCATCAACTTTCTTTATCTAGATGATTGATTTTCATGTAATTATTTGTATAAAACCCATTTTATTTTCATTAGTTTATTATTCAACGACGGATTTATGATATATTCATATTATTATGAAACACAAATTTATGGTTTATATTTATCTGATAGGTTGGAACAAAATCATATATCCCTGAAATACATTGTGTAAATATTTTTATCTCTTGAGATGTTATGCTATGGGACATGAGTCTCAACATAAGATTTTATTTTATATACTTATTCATGTGAAATATTCAGTGTTATGATACATGCCTAGGTTATGTCTTAGCTTTAAGTTATGATTCTTTGTAAGATCCATGTTTCGTACTCCTTTGGGAATGATTTTATGATTATGTTCTCATACCATCATGTTCTTTATATTGTCACTTATAATTATCTTCATGACCATCTATGTTGATTCCTTTTATATCTCTTATGTTTCACACCTTACTGAGTGTCCGAGGTCAACATTTTATTATGTTTATATTCACTATGTAATAAATAATAGTAATTTTTTGACATGTCTCGAAGGGTATCACGTGTGGTTAATTTTTGGAGTAGATTTTAAAGAATTATTTTAAAATAAAATTTTTATGTATCTAATCTCCAAACACACTAACATTATGGGTTCTAGGGTGTCTTTTAATTATGAGATGTAATGTTTAATTATGGGAAAATGGTGTAATATATATATATGTTATGATTGGGATTCCTTATTGGTTATGAGAGTGAGGATTAGTAAATATTTATGAGTAATTTATCAATAATTAGAGGATAAAACCTAAAAAAACTAGCAGTTATCTAAATATGATATAGGTTTAACTTAAAGAGACATATGTTGAAATCATGGTGTCATAGGTTTAGACATATAAAACTTGATTTTCATTATCATATGACTACATACATTGGTTATTACTATTTAATACTCATACTAACCTTTTTTCATTTTAGTCATTTGTTAATCCATGTGGAATTGAGTGAAGAATGAGTGTGATGGGTAATGAAATGATTACCCCAACTAAAAACTAATCAAGATAAGAAATGGAGTGAAACATATTGTGGCTATGATCACCTGACTATATAAATATATAAATAATATGAAAATCCATGTTGAAATCCCAAATGCACAAATTAAGTAACAAATATCTATTGAGTTTTTATGCATCAATGACCACCGTCATTTAGTGGGTCTTTTGTTTTACTATTTATTAATTAATGGATTAATGAAATAGGGAAAACATTTTTTAATTCAATTTTTAGAGCATGAAAAAGTTATTTTATCTATTTATAATTTTTAAAGTGAATACAATCAATGTTATACCCTCATTAATATCATAATGAAAAAATAATAAAATAAAACCTTATAATACGAATAGTTTAAGAAAATATTTTTCGATGATTATTTTCCCTAAACTATTTATATCAAGTTGGAGAGAGAATTACTTAAGGAAAATCAGAAGGAGTATTAATCCATTGAAAGTTTTGAATCTAACTTCATGAGAATTTCAAGGTGCACCTTTGATTTTATCATTGACAATAAAAAAAATTATTAATTCTTTCGTAGATTAAAACCAATCCCAAAAAAGTATTTTTTATAAGAGATTTTGGTATCTATGAGTAAATTGTTTGATGTGCTCTTAAGGTAGAAACAAAAATTAGTGACTCTCACTATTCTCATAGTTTTGGGAAAAAGAATATGAAAATTAATTTCTATGGAAACATGAATGATAAAATCCATGGAGGAAATAAGATTCATCTTCTTAAATTTGATTCCCCAGTGCTGATTGAGCACTGAGGGGGGGGGATCCATGGTCTTCTTTTAAGAATTATCAATTAAAACTCTTGAACTTGTTTGGGTTTAAGATTCATTCAATAATTTCTCATATCCTCACCTTATGTGAAGTAATAATAAAGATGTAATCACACAATATTTATAATGTTAAAACTTAATGAACAACTCCTTTCCATGGTTGGTTACCTAAAACACAAATTAACCACTATAAACACACGCAATTACCACATGAAAAACTCAAGTAGGATTAATATAGATTCCCACTACATTTTTTCTATATATAACTATTTATATTCCAAAACATACATTACCATTAATGTGATTTCTATATGCCCCAAACAAAACTACATTTTTGATTCATAATAGAAAATACCTCCTTTATTCTCTAGGATGATTCTACAACACTTGATTTGTTCTTAATCCAAGATTTTATGAGATATAGATTTCCTATGTACAACACCTTTAAGAACTTCATTAGGAGACAATGATAATAAAAAATCATGGCCACACAAATTAGTATATATCTTGAATCATACAAGTCTTTATCTTCCTTATAAATACTCGGATAATAGATATTCTTCTACAGAAAAAGATCTTTCTAATTTATAAACAGTCTTGGCTTCTTGATATAATTATATATCATACTATAATTATTTAGAAGCCTCAAACATTGATTTTGTTGTATAACTCTCAATATTTTCTTTCTAATTCTCCACTTCCTACATATTTATATTCCTAAAGCAGTGTAATGAATAATAGTAGTTACTAAAATGGAACTTTAGAAACTATTTGATATTTTGCAATAGGTGATATTATTTTCCAAATGGAAGATATTTCACAGTATTCAAATCCCAATCAAATTATTTTAAATTCCATATCAATATTTAATTTTGAATCTTGAAAATACTTTGGATTTTTTCCATGTTCATGCAATTAAAACTATGACATCTTCTTCTCCAAAAAATCTGACCTTTTAATCATGGTTGAATTATGCATGTGTACATGGAACTATGATATGGAATCTTACTATTTTATTGTGGAACTCACCTCAACATGCATCAAAATCCATTCGAGTGATTTTTATATTTAACTTCCATGAATACTAGTATGTGCATCAGTCCAAATATATCATTATTTTTAGTAGAATTAATATTATGGAAATTTCATAGAATATCACATGACTTTAAAGGAATATTCTCAACTGATTCTCCATTTCATATAAATTATAATTCATCTTAATTCTAAATCCATATGGTTAGTACAATAATGTTTTATGAAGATCAACGTCATACTGTGCTTCTTGAAGTCATAAAATCAACATAAAATTCATATGTTATACCCTCAAAGTATATCATAGGATCTCAAATACGTACGCAGTAAACATTACTAAGATCCATTAAAGTATAATACTGAAGTATTATGGTCTAGTTTAAATTCATATAGTGAACCAAATATATATGTGAAAATATTACAGTTTTACAAATCTATATGATGAATTGTGATACTCAAACTAAAATTCATATAATTATCTCAATATTTTATGGTGAAGTCACATGGTAAAGTTTTATGATCATAAGGAAAAGTTATATGATCAACAAATTTTCAATTTTCCTGCTCCAAATAAAAAAAATTCTACTTCAAATGACATCCAAACTTCCTCAAACATCCTCTAAGCCTTTTTAGGATCCTCAAAACTTCATAAAAGGTATATTAACACTAAATTTAGTATTATTCAATCTCAAAACATAATGGATGTATTCTTCATTGCTTAAAATATTCCATCCCCCATTCATTTATCTTGAAACTTCTTTAATAACAACTGATAAAATATATAAAAACAACCAATAGTTCACCAAATATTTTATAGGTTGTTCTCTTAGCTACATTAAGAATTTTAGATCTATATGAATACTATCACATATAATCATAAAATGTAATGGAATTCCTTGAATCTGTCCATCCATGTTCTATAAGGTATCCACACGTCTCTCCTCTTTTCCAATTCTAATTCTAGCAACTCCCATAGCCTCATGTAACCAAATCTGATTCAAAATTTATATAACTTTATTGAAAAAATAAAACTACAATCCAACTAGGCACAATAATCCCACTTATATTTATTTTCAATAAACCTTACAACTTCCCCAATCAAATTTTTAATTCTATACCATTTTATTATCACTCTTACTGATAATGAAAATAATTGGAATGTAGGGAACTTATGACGTAAACCCCTTCTTCCCCCTATTCAAATATAAATGGTATCCTTTATTAACTTGTTAAGAGAATCATGATACCATATTACTTTGTTAGAAAAGATACTATGGTTATAAAAATATAAGTATACATGGGACAAACCTTTTTAGAAAATAAGAGTTCATTCCCAAGGTTTCAAATGTTTTTTATAAATAAACAACCATGTGATATCATTATTAGATTATCATTTTGGGGATTCTCAAGTCACATTTTTCAATTAATCCGAATGGCCCAAATGCCTTCATTTTTGTTGATTTTTTTATAAACCCACTTTCAAGGGATGAGGGGGAACCCTTACAAGTCCCGTAGGCTTATAGATTACATGGCCCATAGGCTTAATGAATTACAAGACCTGAGGGTCTTAGGGAATTCAACCAGACTATAACTATAAGGAACTTCCCCTCCCCAGCATCTGAATCTTGATGATAGCTCTCCACCTTTGCATGTATGTATGGTTAGGCTTCTTGTACAAGCACAAGATGGTCTCGATGGTGTATCCATACTCTCTAATTCTTCCAAATCCATCTGGTTATGCTCTGGTGAGTGTACTTTCTCTGAATCCTCCTTTGGGGCTGCTCTTTTTCTGTAGCGTCTGTTTGGGGCAACAACACTGATCATGTGTCCAGAAGGCCTTGTGGTGGCCCAAAGGCCTTAACGGTGGCCCGAAAGCCTAACTGACCTGAAGGCCTGGGTGGACCGAAGGACTTAAGGACTCTAAGCCCAAACCGGTGGCCCAAGGTGAATAGTTTTTACTGCTACAGCAACAAATAATACCTTATACAGTAACTGCTATAGTAGCTACTACTATACCATATATTACTACTAAAATACCTATTATAGTACCACTATAGTACCGAAATTATGCATCCCTCTAGTTTTGAACCTGGGTCTCATGGATGCACTTAAGGAGTTCTCACTAACTAAGCTGAGGCTCATTTACATTACATTTTTTAATTAATATTTAACTTATACACATCTTAATAACCACATAAAAAATTTATATTTTAAGACACATAAATTCTCCCTTTTTCTCATCTTTTTATCAACTTAACACTTCCCCCTTTAAATATATTTGATATAATAATTTTTTTTAAAAATGTGGTTTACATACCATTTTTTATATTTTTATATTATGTTTTTCTAGATTCAATGCATGATAGATTCTTATCATTTTTAACGCCCTAAATGGATGAATTTAATACATCAGCTTCATGCTAGATAGAAACCACCAGAAAGAACACATTATTTTCTATTTGGTTTGAATAAAAATCAATATTATCCTTGAATATCCTATGTGTTAGAATAAACAAACAAAAGTTTAATGGAATAATGAGAGGCCTATTTTCTCTCTATAAGTAATACTAGGGCTACGAGTTTTTCCAAAATATAGGCTTTTATTTTATTCTAAAATGAGCATGGAAAGATTTCTTTATACTCATATTTCTATTTTTATCCTTAATATTCAGTTTTCCTTATTTATTCCCTTGATCTCCTTCTTTGTGTGAATTAATTTTCTCTACCCTAGTTATAAATTAAAAAATCATATCATTGTTATTTAATTGATAATTTCATCAATACTTCTTGGGATGGAAAGATAATCATACAATTCTTTCCTGCTTTCTTAGTTTTTTCATATATCTCATGTAAACTTATTGAACATAAAAATATTAATTTTTGGATAAAATATCATCAAAATATGAATTCTCATGTGAAATAATTTTTTTACTTTGTTTTTAGTATCCATCTGTGATTCCTCAAATTTTTTATCCATTTATAGTTGATCTAGAAAAACATTGAATAATTATTTCCTAACATGCTTAGTTTCTTAAGGTTAATTACATGAATTATTAGTATACTTAGTAGTATATAACTCCCCTTTATTAATATGGGAAACATATCTAGGTATTCTAGTCATGGATACCTCATATTCTGGATATTCTTTCTCACATATTCTACATATTTTATCCAGGCACTCAAATTTGGTTTTGATGGATACAATTGATTCATTTTTTACACATGTCTGCTTCTTCTAAAAATATATCCTTAAATACACAAAAAAATTACCCCTTGATTTTTCCTCTTTACTAGCGATGATAATTAAAACAACATGAATATTTTTTATTTCCATTCCTTTCAGAACATTAATAAAACATGATGAAATTAGAACTTCGATTTTGAGCATGAATCTATATAGTTTTTATCTAGTTGTGTCCTCATTTAGATTGATCATTATATTTCCTAGGTAAAATTAGTTCTTTTAGAGCATTACTCTATTATTTTAATTTATCAGATTTTCTCTCATGGTTTTTTTAGTTGAAACATATTCTTGTTGATTTTGAAAATAATTGTAATGAGAAATATAAGATCTATTTTTAGACTAATTAGGAAACAATTTACATTATTTTCTGTAGTTATTCTTCTCATTAGGCTTATAATATTCACCAGTATCTTAATTGGAATTGGTTAATTATTATATACACGTTTTTATCTTATTTGAGCTACATGATAGATAATTTGTGCCTTAGGAAACTCTTCCTCATTCTAAGCCAACTTCTCTTTAAGATCGCTTTCCCTCTTATAAAGGTTAGTAATCCTTATTTTTTTTGTATCTTGATATCATAAATTTGTGTTAATTCCCTTTTTACATAATCTCAATTTTCAGTATCCAACTTCTTAATCTCTTTATCCAATTTTATCTTTTCTTTCTTGAGTATTTTTTATTTTTCTCTAGATGATCTTATAATTATCCTTTCAGTTACCACTAAATTTCTCTATTTTTGTCCCCATATTCATTAACTCTTAATTAATAAAATATTATCTCAACATGATTAAAGAAATTGACTTCATTATCTAATAAAATTCATGAGTTATATTTCTATTTATCCCTTATCAATTTCCTCTTCTTACTACTAGTCTTATTTTTATTTACTATACATTTTTTTTGGATTTTAAGACTTCTAACCTTCCTTTTTAAACTTAGAATCAATGGTAATATTATTTATATATTCATAATAAAAGTGTCCAATTAAAATTAGCTTATTTTTCTTTGATATTACCTTCATAATTACTTCTTAAATTTTCCCAAATATTCTTTTCAGTTTGAAGTATCATCAACTCTGTGTACATGTTTTGTGAAATAGACATCAAGATAGAATTTTTTGGTTTTCCATCATTCCCCATATTTCTCTTGTTAGAATGTGTCATAATATATTCTTCTATAATGGTTGGAAAACCAACTACGGTAGAATATCACACTTCTATGATAAGATATAAGAGGTAGGGAAGCACCATATTCCTCCGTCTATGGTAGTTCTTTCCCTTAAACATAGAAATAACTCAACTATTCATAAAATTTTGACTATTCATATTCAATAACATCTTGGATCTTTAAGAGGGAACCTGAATTTTATATGATACCAATTATGATTTATTAGGGCTTATTGGCCACCAGGGGGGTGGGTGGGCGGTAAATTAGTTCCATTATTTTAAAAAGTCCCAATCAACCCTCTTGAAATTATTATGTTTCAAGATCCAATCAACAATTTATTATATAATCTCCTCAAGTAAACTAATAAGAAATATACTGACACAAAGTATTTAAAATGTTTGGACTTAATGACCAACTCCTTGTTGGGACTTGTTAGGTACCACAAATATTGAATAACCACTATATATTCATGATGTTACACCATGAATAACTCCAATACAATCAATATAGAGTTGCACTTTGTATAATATCTATGTAATTTGTTATATAAACCAATCATACTTTCCCCTTTATATGATTGGATATACACCCCAACCACAAATATAATTTTGATCCACAATCATAAAAACTACCTTCAAATTGTATATTTATTATATTTAAATTGATCTAATATTTTTGCATGACTATATAAGATCTTGTTTTCCTATGTATAACATCTTAAAGAACTTTAATAGGCGAAAATACACTAATGGTCCAAATAATCACTCAAAAAATTGAATGATATTGGTCATTATCTTCCTAATAAAGACTCTAGTAGTAGATCTTCTTATATAGAAAAATATTTCTCAACGTTAGAATCATTCTTTTTTCCTTGATATTTGGATGTATCAGGATCTTAGTTCTTTAGAATACTCAAACTTAGAATTTCTGTTATAATTCTCAATATTCTCCCCATATTATTCTTTTCCTTATAATATTTATATTTAAAAAGTTATATCATGTATAATACCAGTTTTTGAAATGGAATTTTAGAAGCTCATTGATATTCAATATCGAGAGATCTTCTTTTCTAATAGAAAGATATTCCCAGTTTTCAAATATCATTAAAACTTAGTTGAAATTCCTATATAATATTACCTTTTGAATATCTAAAAGACCTAGGCTTTTTTATGTCTTTATATGATTTAAAATATCATATCTTCTTGTCCATAAAATACAAACTTCTAATATCCTTTGAATTATCCAAATGTTCATGGTACTGTGACTTGTAATATTATTTTTGTAGTGTGAAACTAATCTAAATAAGCATCATAATTCATTCGAGTGATTTTGATATTTAACTTCCATAAATAAAGACATATGAATCATATAAAATTATTATCTCTTTTTAGTAGAATTAATGTTATCAGAATTTATTTAAATATCATATAACATTAAGGTCTTATTCTAAAACACTTCACTATTTCATATGACATATAAGTTATAATAAATCCAATGTCATACGGCAGGCATAATAAAGTACGTTATATCTCAGAGCCATATATTGCTTCCTAAAGTCTTATGATGAGCATGAAAGTCATACATCACACCCTAAATGTTGAAAAATATATCTTAAATACATATATCAATAGAATTTATAAGATATATTAATATCTAAAAATAATGTATTATGGTCTAGCTCAAATTAATATAGTGAACCGATTATATGCACTAATGTCTTATATTCATCCAATGTTATAAAATAAATTCTTATACTAGATTAAAACGTTATATTATCATCTCAAATTATTATAGTGTAGTCATCTAGTAATGTATAATGATTATAAAGAAAATTCATATGATTAAGCGATTTACAATTATTCGATCTCAATCTACAAAATTAATTCTTCTTTAAATGACTTTATAACTTTCTCAAACAAACACCAATAATTATTAAGATTATAAAATCTTTATCCAAGGTATATTTACACTCACTTTGGTATATTTTAAGCTCAACAAACCATGGATGGATTATCTATTTCTTAAACACTTCCAACTTCCATTCAACCATCTTAAAACAACTCTAATAGTGACCAAAATCAACACACACAATATTAACATGTAAATAGATTCATTGAATATGTCTAACCACGTTTTCCAAGGCAAAAAAACAAATCCCCTATTTTTCATATCCAATGAAAATCATCTCACTCACCCTCATGCAACCAAATTTGGATCAACTTATTAACAATATTATTGAAAATGAAGAAAACTATAATCTAAATGGTCATAACATCGCATTCTAAAAATTTGGGAAGAACCACAGTTGGAATTTCCTCCAATGAAAAAAAAGTGTTTCACATGTGGAAAAGAGGTATATCAGGACAATAAATGTTTAATATATATGAATAGACTAAAAAACAAAATTGAAGAGACTAAGGTCCCACATAATGCACCACTCACTCTAAAATTAATCAATTGTAATGATTTTGGAAATTTCACAAACCAATATTCTAAACCAAGGGTTAATGTGGAAAATTGAAACCAAATATTTCTAAATCCAAGGTATAAAGGGAAATATTACTAAATAACAACTATATAAGTGTTTTATGAAAATTTATTAGTGGAAGATAAATTTATCATCCATTCAAGAAATTAAAATATCTTATTTTATTATGGTTCTACCCACTCCTTCATAACTAAAAAGTTTTCTAAAATAATTGAACCACCATAATGATTAAAGATTTAATTAAAAATGAAAATAACTAGTAGTATGGTGATCACATACCAAGTATGTATCTTTTATTCAGATTATCTTTATTGGAATTTTCTTTTTGTAAATATTTTTATCCTCTATTTGGTTGAATCTTATGTGATTTTAGGCATGGACTAACTCCCCTAATATAGATTGCATATCCATTATTGGGACAATGAAATCAAATTTCATATCCCAAATCAAGACATGACTATATATTGATTCATGACTGACTATGAACCCCCAATGAAAATTAATTCACACATATGGGCCATAATACCTAATCATGAGGGGTTTTTAGCTCAAATGGTTTGGAATAAACTCAATATTAATGAGATTACACTTTTTTGGGAATATGTAAATGTACTTACAAAAGAGTTTCCTTATTTTACCCCTAATAAATAGGTTTAGTTTTTAATTTAATGTATACCTTGTGATATGCTAATACCAAAGGATCATTATAAATTAGAACCTATTAAATTAGAGGAATTAAATAATCAACTACAAGAGAATTTGGATAATGGTTTTATACACCCATGTGAATCACCATGATGTGGATTGGTCCTATTTGTTAAGAAGAAAGATTAATAAATGAGAATTTTCATTTAATATCATGATCTTAACAAAATCATGATAAATAAAAAACCATCACCTAAATCTTTTTAATGACTTGTTTAATCATCTTTAATGTGATCAATACTTGTCAAAGAGAAAAAATATTTCCATATATCATCAATTAAGGGTGAAAATAGAGTATATACTTAAAACATCATTTCATACAAGATATGGATACTATGAATTAATATTGATGCCTTTTAGAGTTACAAATTCCCTTCACTATTTTAATGGATTTGATGAATATAGTCTTTAGATATTACCTTAATAAATTTGTGGTAGTCTCTACATATTAATTCTTATATATTATATGTGTAAGGGATAACATTAATAAAATTTAATTATTTTTTTGAAGGCCTTAAGTAATGGTAAAATATATGACAAATTTAGAAACTATAAATTATATCCATATAATGTATCAATATTAAGTCATGTAATCACTAGTGAGGTTATATCTATAGATACATCAAAGGAAGTGGTTATTCAATAAAATAATAGACTTACCACTATAATAAATATCTATAGTTTTATTAGATTATTTTGATACTAACAATTATTTGTTATAAAATTATCAAAAATTAAAAATCCAATAACCAAGTTAACTTGTAAGGGTTTAAAGTTCCTCTATATAGATAAACATGATGATATTTTCAAGTATCTTAATAGAAGTCTATTTACTACACCAAATTTCACTCTAAATTTTACTGGATTAGTGTTTGTGATATACTGTGATACATCAAGAAGGGATTGAGGTGTGTCCTTATGATAAATTTCTAGGTGTTATCTTATGCCTTACACCAATTAAAGGCCCGTGAGGAAAATTATCCAACACCTGATTTGAATCTAGGAGATATAATATTTATAATATAGATATGGATGCATTATCACTATTGAAAATGTGTGATATATATACTAACCATAAGATGTTAAATTATAAATTGTAAAAAAATGAGTTCATTATGCACTAAAGAAGATTTTTGGAGTTGATCAAGGACTATTAATGCTTAATAAAATACCCTTTAAGAAGGTGAAAAAGGTGGGTGATGGTCTATAAAATAAGAATCACAACAAATTATCCATGATGAGGATTTAAGAAGAGTTAATTCTCACGCATTTCTATTGAATAGACCTATTACTTATAAATAAAAGAGATAAACCCTATCTTCCCTAGGGAATGTTAAAGAATCCATATATATAAAGACCAAGGAGATGAAAAAGGATGATATGGATCTATATAATAACATAAGGAATATTCCAAAGTTTAGTCCTGATAATGACGAAATTATAATATTTGAGAAATGAATATGCATCACTTCAATGTTATAATTGAAGAACAAGATATTAGATGATTCATATACCCCATCATTCTATATCTATCATGGAATCCCAAAGATTTATAGATACCACATGGATAAATTTTAGTGGGAAACATAAAGATGGATATTTTAGAGTATATATATCAAATCATGATTTTCTTACAAGTTACGGTCTAATATCATAAGTCTATGGAGATGACTCAACCATTAAATATACCTATTTTGAAATTGGAGAAAATGATTATGGATTTTATTATAGGTATTCCGAGTACCTTTAAAGGTTATAATTCTATTTGGGTTATGGTTGATCAACTTAAAAAATTAATCACACTTCATTTTTATTCAAGATGATTTCTCAATTGATTAATTTTCATGTTATACATAAAATAAGGGGTAAGGATATATGTAGTGACACTTTCAGTAATATATGGTTAAGATATCGGGTTTACCTTGATTTTATATATGAGTCTTACAAAAAGTAGATACAAATATGTTCTTTAACATAACTTATAACCCTAAAACTAATGGTCAATCTAAAATGACCATTCAAACTCTAGAATATATACAGATATCTTGTTCAATGTACTTAAAATTTGGTCGATATTAATATATTATAATGGTAGTTTGATCATACAACAATAATTCAAATTATATAATTTAAATGGAACTATATAAGGCTCTATATAGGAATAAGTGTAAATCTACATCTTTTTTTGGATTATGTTAGATATGGAAATTTAATGGGACCAAATCTTGCTCAATAAATTTTAGAAAATATTAAAACTATTTAGAAACATATTAAATTAGAAAAAATTTCACCAAATATATATGTTAATAACCATTAGATATTTTTTTATTCTGAATTTATGGAAAATATATTCCTTTTAACATCACTATGGAATATTTTTATAAGATTTGGGACTAAGGGGAAGTTGATATCTTGATATATTTGACCCATATAATTTTTTGTTCTATGGGGGATAATAGCTTATTACCTTGAACTTACACCAAAACTATCAAAAATTCATTATGTATTCCATGTATCACTTTTGGGAAGTATATAAATGACCCATAATATATTCTAAACTTAGATATTATATATCTAGAGAAGTATAACTTTTACGAGGATCAACTAGTAGAAATATTATATTTTAGAGATAAAATACTACGAAACAATATCACTCACAAGGTTAAAATTATATGAAGGAACCATGAGCTTGTGGAAGTGACTTGTGAAATTAAATATGTAGTGAGGATAAAGTTCCCTTATATTTTTTTATTCAAAATTAAATATTGAGGGTGATTTTTTAATGGAAGTATAATGTATGACCCCACATTTTTATTCCATGAATATGTTGACTAACTTGTTTTTTATGTCGAACCGAACTAAAATGAAGAAATTATATATTTTATTAAGATATAATATAATAATAAAAAATAAAAATTATTCAATTTTTAGAAATAAATATGAGACATGATTATTCAAATTATAAGAGGAATAAAACCACAATTAATTAAAAACATCATGAATGTAAAATTTTCATCCTCAAGGTTTTCATTAAAAATTATACAACTAATTAAATATATGGAAATAATTAAAATCATTAGATATATAATATACATTTTGATTTAGAAATATAAAAATGGTATGAATTAATTTTATTTAAGTGAGGTTATATAGAGGAGTGGAAAAGGTAAACATGAACTCTATATAGTCATTGTATATATGGTAATTGGATATGTGGTAATTGGGTATACATATACCCAATATATATGTTTAATATTTTATAAGTATAAGTGACTAATGTGTTAAAAAACATTACTTTTAATAAAAATAAAATAAATAATTTTATAAGAAGTTAAAAATATACAAAATAATTTTTGAAAATATATTTTATTTTAAATAAATCTTATTTCGTATATAATGTATCTAAATTCATCTATTTTAATAAATAATTTTAATGAACTAGATTGAAATAATTTAGGTAATAATTGGTAAAATAATTAAATAATATTCAATAAATAATTAATTAGTATAAATAATAAGAATGTAATTATTCATGGCCAATGATTATTACTTTTTAATGAATAACAATAAAATCTCTTTTATGTTAAAAATATAGTTTTCTAAAAAATAAGTTTTATGTGGTTTTCATTTTTAATTTAAAATTTATTTTAATGAATTTTATAAATTTAATTTAATAAAATTTATTTAATATTTTTAATTGAATCATTTAAATCAGGTAAGTATATCAATTTTATTTTGACGAAAAAATAAGCTACTAAGGTAAAAGGCGAGTTACCCTAGTAAAGGGTAAAATGAGGTAAAATGGGATGAAATTAAGGGATAAAAGCCTAAAATATCTATGAAATTATATATAATTTTTTTATATGAGAATATAAATAACAAATATACATTATTTTTCCAATTTGGATTAATTTTCCATGTAAAGTACATTCCTTACGCATTAAGGAATGAGTGCTTTCTAAAACGACACTCAATCTCACTTGTAAAAGGAACCCACCTCTTCCCGAACTAAGAAACACGTTTCTTTTGGATTAACCTCAAATAAAACCCATAATTTTCTTTAATAATATATTATTAAACATTTTATATCTTTAGTCCCAATAAATGGGACGAAATCCTTCATTTTTGAGGAACCTATTCCGAGAAGGAGAAATTCATCAAAGAAAGTATCTAGTTCTTATTTATATTTTTCAATTAAATTATCATATACAGTCTTTATAAATATCATTAAAAACTAAAATGTTTTATTATAAATATAATTATTTTCTTTTAAAAATGGTATTATTGTAATATAAATCCATACTCTTACTCATTCATTTGTATAACATGCTCTTGTTTAGATTAGTTCAACCACCCAGATGAATGATGTTGTACTGTATTGACTATTTATAGTAATAATGAGTATAAAGACATGAATAATAATAATATATGATATTATAAATTAATTTATGTTATGAATATGGTTCTGTAGAGTTTAAATAAATATCAATAGTCATGATAATGCCACTCATTATTATCAATAAATTACCCAAAACATGCTAGTCAGGAATTCCATTCTCAGGAACGATACCCCTAACTTTCATTAAATAAACATGGAACTACATAAATAATTTAAATAAAATGATTTCACTATCTTTAATATAATAGTAATTATTAACTTGTTATCAAGAAATGAGGATCTACATTACCATTACTCTGAATATACTGAAGGCCTTAATTTTTTTATTTATTTTTGACAATCCCCATTTCAAGGGTTGTGGGGGAGCCCTTACAAGGCCCAAAGGTTTAGTGGATTATATGACCAGAATGGATTAGAGGAATTCATCCCAGACATGACTACTTGGAAATACCCCTACCCAGTATCTAGATCATTAAGTCAGCTTCCCACATTTACATTGCTTATTTGGCTAACAATACCTATATAGAGGTGCAATGACCTGGTCTCGATGGAAATTTCCATACCCTCTAATTATTCCAAAATTAGATAGCTTTATTATAATGAAACCTCTTACTATGAGTCCTTATCTATAGATAATTCCTTTGGTATGTCTGGTTTCATATTCACTTCGTGAATGAAGTGGCCCAAAGACCTTAAGGTGGCCCAAAGGCCCTGAGGTTACCCGAAAGCCTTAATTAGCTCGAAGGCCTTGGGTTGTCCGAAGGCCTTAAGGACTCCGTACCCAAACCAACAGACCAAAGGTGAATAGTTATGACTGCTATAGTACCGAACAATACCTAATATAATACTAAAACAATACTCCAAAAATATTCCTCTACCCATATTCAAACCTGGGTCTCATGTATGCACTTAAAGAGTCCTCACCAACTGTGATGAAACTCATGTGTGATCTACATCACCATTATGACACATATATAAAATAATCAAAATTACTAACATATGATGATGAAAAAAACAATAACAATAAATTACTAATATATGTTTAATAAATGACTATAAATGGATATTATAAAAGGTAATATATTTAAATAGGGCTTTTAAATAAGTGATTAATATTGATATATTTATTATACAAGACATTAAATTAATTTCATAGATGTCATGAGTAGAGGTAAGGGTTTCTATATTAATCTTTATTCTTACTTTATAATTTAAATTATTGAGATTATTTTCAGAGAATATGTATGAAAATTAAATATAAATCCCCAATTTTTATTCCCCAATCATTATGATCTGGGTTTACATGTCTTTTTACCTTTTACACTCTAATTAATTCACAATAAATGTGAAATAAATCCTGTAAGTATAATTTTATTTATCTCTTATTTTAGGTTGTGAATACTTATCCTATATTTCCATATTATTTATATTGTTTTATGGATGTACTATCTATAGTTTTATGATTTATTAAGGTTAATTTAAAATAGTTTGAACTTATTTTAAAAATAATTAAAAGAAACCTTTTTTATCAGTCATTCATTATGATTTCTTGTGGGTCATATTCTCCCACCTTTTTTTGATTTTCATTACAAATATTCCTTTCCATGTTTTCATGTTTCTTAAAATTAATTTTTAGTCAATTTATCATTTTTATTATAAAACCATTTAGTCATAATTTTTTTTTTTTTAATGAAAAAAATTATGAAAAACTTAGTTGATATTTCTTCTTATCATCTACAAATTTCTAGTGTTTTTATGAAGTGTTTTTCATCCATGAAAATATCATTTAATGTTTTTTATATTTCAATATGGATATGTTTTAATGAATCCATCCACTTTTTTTTGTATTATTGGTTGTGTTTTAATCCTATTTTGGAAACTTGTTTCATTATGATGTATTAATTATTCTATAAGGGATTTATGATCTTTTTATGTTCATGTGGAACACATATTTATGGGTTATTTTTATGTGAGTGTTGGAGATTAAATTTTATATCCCTCTAGGGAATTGGCTATAGAATTATACCTCAGGATATATTATGTTATGGTACATGGGAGGTTATCCAATTCCAATATGTTTTGGTAGTTTTTATCCACTATGTGATGATGATATTTACAATGAGTCTCAGCATAATATATGATTTTCTTTGCTTATGCATGTTCCATATTTTTTATTTAATACTATATACCTATGTTATGTCTCAACTTTATGTTATGATTTATATTTTTATACACGTTTATTAATCTTCTAGGGATGATTTTATGATTATTTTATCATACCCACATGTTCATCTTATTCTCATATATGATGATTTACATGATCATATATTTTGATTCATTTGATATCTCTTATGTTTATTATTAATCATTTGATCTCATCCTTTTCTTAGTCTTCTTTTCCCTATGCGATTAAGAAGAGTATAATCAATGACATGTTGAGAAGCGTATCATGTGTATAGATTTTTTGTTGGATAAATTAAATATTTATAGTAAAATAAGATGGTTATGTATCTAATATCTAAGGAAACAAATCCTATAGGTTCTAGGGATGGAATTTATTATGTTATGTAACGAATATTCATAAACAATGAAGCATTATAAATGCTAGTTATAGTTTGGTTTTATAATATAATGAGTAAGAGTAATCTTGAATCCCATCCCAAGGATATGAGATATTTTATAAAGATTCATGGTGTTGTGAGCCCATCCTAACCATAAACCTGTCTGACATTATATTGTATACCTGCTCAGGAATCTTATAATAATATATACACACCCCTTTTTATATTTTCTATAAATAAATTTTACTAATAAAAATTTTCAAATATGATAAATTACATTCTCTAATTATATTTTCATCATATTTAAGTATAGTGTATAGTATAAATAAAATACGAGAACAAAAAATATTAACATCATTTTATTACATGAATATAAAAATTACATATAAATTATAAACATACATTTTAAAATTAAAAATAATAGAATGAGAAAGTATTCACATACAAATAACATAACTTTAATTTGAAATTTTAATATATCATGACCTCCTATAATTATCATGAATGTAAATAACACATTTAATATAAAAAACTATTAAAAAAATACACAGATTTTATAAAATAAAATAAAATAAAATATATAGTTAATTCATTGAATGAATAATAAATAACATAAGACACATTTAGAGGAAGTATACTAATTATATAACTACTTGAATAATAACTAACTATTAGAATAGTAAACCAACCACTAGGAGCAGTAAAATGACTAATAAGTAATAGTCACTATTAATATATTAAAAGATATAAATATTATTACATCATAAAATTATCTCTTAAATCATGTAAGTAAAATTATGTATAAGATTAAATTTTTAACAAAATATATTTAAAATTATTTTATAAATTTTTTATTTTTTACGCTAAAATTTAAAAATATAATTACATAAATTTGAAATTTATTTTGATTAAAATATATATTATATTTTTTAATCAATCATATAGTAATTATGAAATAATAACAAATATAAATTTTATCACTAATAACAAAAGAATCAGTATTAACTATAGAAAAAATTATTTTTTGATATATTATTTAACTTAATTTAAATATTATATTTCTAATTTTTTGAATATACATTTCATAAAATGGATTTTTTTTTAAAATTAACATTCAAAAATTATCCTAGGGTGATTTGTTTCTGAAAATTTTATTTTTTAATGAATTGTAAAAAATAAATTTTTTACGCATACTATAACTTTTATGACATCATAATGATATAAATATTACTCATAAATTTTAAAAACATTTTACATGAATTAAAATATATTTAATGAGTAAAATAATATATTTAAGAATAATACAGTTTACTTCCAAACCTATAAATCAATTTTCAAAACCTAAGCTATATTTCATTCTAATAAAAAACAATATTTGTAAATTTAGTTTTTCTAAAATATTTCCATGATACCATTCAATTTTGGGTATGTTTAGATGTTTTTAATAATCAATATATTTTAATAAAACACTAATAAATCTCATAAGAACTGACAATATTCTTAGTCTTTATCCTAAATAATAATATAATCAATATTTTGTTAAAATATATCCCTCCCCCCATGGCTATGTAAACCCATCTCCACCTCCCATTTCCCCTCAATTAAAAAACTCCTTCCATTGCCATAGATATTACCAAAACCACTCTGAAGTCCCTATATATGTTCCAAAGGCCTTGTTCTAGGAAAAAGTTCATCATTTGAAATCTTTAGATTTAATATAAAGGAGACGACTCAAAGAATAATGTAAGAATTTATTAACACATGTTCTTTATTTAATTATAGTATAATGTTTTTATAAAACTAATACATTTATTTGGCCTTCCATTATTTTGGAATCTTCTAAAAAAATACAGTTCACCCATTGTGGTTTACGAAACCTAAGTTAATGAAGTTTTTTAATTTTTATCTTATACCATCAATGAATATTACTAGAAATTGATTTCAAGATTTAATATAATATTAATTATCAAATAATCTCTTGTCTATTATTTTGAAATTATAAAATAGAAAATCTTATAGGGATATTTTTAGTTCCCATGTTTGGTGAGATCATTGAGAGGGGAGGGTGTTAATCAATGATTCCTTTTTAATATTATGGATTTATCCTTTACTTTAACCTCTATGGTCAATTAAAGCCTTAATAAACTCTTATTATCTCTCATTAACTCACTCAAATAATTCAGTAATAAAATGGCATAGGACACAAGGTCTTATAAAGTTTGTACTTGAAATATAACTCCTTTCCATGTTTGGTTCAAGTGCTGAGACCTATTTTTTCTACTATAAAACATCGAGTACATATACAAGATACCTTAAGAAAATATTGAAAAAACAATCTCTCAAAATTCTTGGTCCCTAGTGAATATAATGGCCACATACTTAATACTTATTTATAATGGTATCCCGTCAATTGAATCAATAACCTAAAATTCTTCTATTCATATCCAGAAAGAGGCTTTATACTTCCTCCTTATAGTTCTTCAAGGGTCCTTTAGAACCCATTATTTGAATAGGACTCTGACTCTCCCTATATACTGGTGTAGTGGTTGGTTGGCCTTTTTCTCCTTCAAGGCTGTGCTTCATGGTCTTCTAAATGATCTACTTTAATTTGTCACCTTCTTCTCTCGATGATATGGAAATATCATAGGTATAATGAATAGGTTTATATTTCTCACTTTCTTCACAACTTCAAAATTGAAAAATTAGTTTTGGATTCCTTAAAATAATTTTTTGACTCCTAGATGTATTCAAATTCCATGTCCTCATCACAATTTTTTTTTAAATTTTTTTCAATATCATTCTCCTTAAATTATCAACCATTCATTCTTAATATATTTTATATTCATGAATACTAATTGGACATCCTTTGAATAATATTTTTATATTTGATATAGAAATTATCCTTTAATTATGGTGAGATTATTGTTCTTTTGAATCTAAAAAAATATCAATCATGTTATTCATTTTGAATCTTATTAAGATTTAGGATTCTTTTATTCTTCATGTGATACTTGAATATTACAAAAAATTCTTCAAAAAACCATGGATTTAAATTAATATTAATTTAATCCATGTGTGCAAGAGAATATGAACTGCAATAAGGATATCTCCCTCGTGGCATGAAAACATCTGAATCTACAACTCCCCCTTATCTAGTCATTTTTTTTCAATACCATATTAGATCATGAACCAATTGAATGGCCTTGATGCTTTATTCCTTAAAGAATAACATATGAAGAATCATATAAAACATTTTCTCATTCTCTAGAATAATCTATTTTGTAATTATCTATATGTTTAAATACAATTCATTTCATATATAAGAAATATCTTTTGAGGGATCATATTTTACATCCATAAATTATATTATGGGATAACTTCATCTTATATAGAGGTATCTTATGAAAATTCATTTCTTACATGTGATCCTTATTACTAGGCATCCTCATCTTACTCGCTGTCCATATTCTGACCTATCCTCAGATTAAATAAACATATTATGATTATCCATTCTTACATGAAATAAATCATATATATATATATATATACACAATTCTTATGAACTCAGGGTATCATATGAAAATGGAAATATCTTATGGAGTTCTATTTATATGTATGAAGGGAACCATGACTCTTATAAAATAAAAAGTAACTATTTTGAATTTATGGTTATTTTCCAATTTTCCACACAAGAGTTTAGGGGAATCTTATGAGATCACCATTTAATTTTTATAAGTAAATGAAGAAAACAGAAAATTCTTAATTCTTAATTTTATGAACATTTAATTTAAACTTTCATTATTGTGGGTTACTCTTCTAATGTTTATTTCACTAATCAGAATTTATCTATTACTCTTTGAAACTTATAAATATCCACCTTTTCAACTTCATCACTAGAATTCCATACTTTTCCATATCTGATTAGGTATTCCTTGATTCAACTTTGTTCATTCTAAAACACCTCAAAATAACTCAAAATAGAATCAAAAGGATCTCTATACATTGAAATAGGGGGTTTCATGTGAAGTTTTTCATGGATTCTTCTTATTCACATTAGCTACTTCCTTCTTCTTAGGAAAAGTAATTATTCATGTTATTCACTAGCTGGGCATCTTCAAGATTATTATAAACAATTATATATAGTAATATCACTATCATTACTTGCCTTAAAACTAAAGAACAATATAAAAAACATTACAAATAAAGTCTTCTTGAACATGTCCCCACATGTTATTTAAGTAGAAACTCTAATTTCGTTATTCTTTCATTAACATGATAGTTGATCACTCATCTCCATTAGTATTCTTTGAATTTTCACATTATAGACTTATTAAAAACAAATACAACATATTTATCTAGGAACTTCAATTCCCCATTGGATTTGTTTTCAATTCTCTTTTTCAACTTCAAATTCAAAGTAATTCATCACTCCATTATTTAAAATAAATGAATAATAAATGTAGTGGATGATCCTCAATCATATTTATCCTTATTCTTCTTGATAAAATGGTTTTAACACTCATAATAAACTTTTCCTTCTCTATTTTAATTATTCCATCTTGATTTTCTTGTAGAGTGGAGGATGACACCACACACATATTGGAAAATATCCTTTTGTTAGTCAAATCTAAGTCTATATGGGATAACCTAGTGTAGAAAAAATAACTATTTTTATAATAAATCAAGGATTATTATTTTTAATTATATCATGTGATACCACTTTCATAATTCTCAATTTAGGGTACGTTCAATATGTTTATCAAATATTATATATCATGGAATTAATTCAAAAAATAAATTAGAAAAATTTTAAGTGAAAAATGGGTTAAAGTACCATTTTATCATACCAAATAAAACAAAAAAAAAACTCCCACACTATTAGAATTTTGACCTGTAAACATGGATAAATCTTCATGATTTTTTAAACCATGACAATAGAATATTTTGTTATGGTTTTATAAAACTGTAACAAAAGAGAAGTCTATTTTTACAATTTTATGAAACCATAACACTAAAATAATTACTATTAAAATTTAAAAAATTGTAAAATATACTACAATATTGTTATATAAAATTGTAAAATATACTACAATATTGTTATAGTTTAAGAAAACATAATTATAGAATTTAAAAATATATATAATCACTTTGCAACCCTTTACCCAACATCACTGCCTTATTCCCACACCCATCACCTCCTCCTTCCCTATCCCCCAACTATCAATGAACTACCTATGCCCCCTACAAGTAACTCCTCTACTCGAGTCTCTATACACACAAGGTTCATCACATATCCTTTTATATTTTTTGATTGAGATGGACCAAAACTCTTTCCGTGTTGACATGAAATAAGATGAAAGGGTCAATCAAGAAATGATCCTCCTCTTCATTCTTCTTTTTATCCCCTCATCTCATTATTACATGATGTTTTAACATTAATTGAATCATTCTATTGATTTATTACTTTTTTTATTCATTATCATTTTATCTTCTCTATTACTATTTCAAAAGTTAGGGATTCTGGCATTGTGAAATCACCTTGTTAATATCTACTCTTTTCTATATTCTATCTAATCAAGGTTAAAAGGGTAAAATAATTTTTGTTAACATTTTTATGGCGATTTTTTTCATCCGACTTCCATAGAATTTTCATTGATTCTAATTTAAATTGGAGTTTTTTAGTTAATTTATTTTATGGATTTTAGTTTTTTTGGTGTCAAGTATCTTTAGTGGATTTTATTTGAATGATTATATTTATTTTCAATTTTATTTAATTATGGAATCAAATTGTTTGTATTTAAAATGGATTATTTTATTAAGTAAATTAATTTTAGTAAATTAAAGTATGGATTCCGGTGTATATTGAGTTCTCTATTTGATTTTACAACACTTTTATAAAGTTTTAAAACATATACTCGAAAATATAGGGTGTTTTCAAAAAATATTTAATATATTGGCTTAAATTATTTTATATGGTGATGTTATATAAATTTTATAATTTGTTTTGGTTTATTAATTCCTTTATTTAGTAACCCAAATGTTTTCCAATACATTATAAATGGTAGAATTTTTTTAACCATAAATAAATTATTTAATTAGTGGTTTTTATTTTAATTTATACAAATTTTAATGAGAATTCATAATTGTTTTCACTATTTATATACATAAACATGAATTATTTCTAGGATAAAATATGTTTATTAAATTTTCAATGACATTAATAATGGTTAGAATTTTCAATTAACTGTTTACTTGGTCATTTGATATAAAAAGAGAGTTGTTTGGATCAATTTCATGTTATGCTACTTGGATTATTTTTGATAAAGTGTTTTAGAATATTCTTTTTTTACTTTGGTCTTCATTTACGGAACAATATAAATTAAGTAAATATATATATTATGTCATCATATATATATTTAGTGAGTATAAGTTATAACTTTAAAACAAAAATTAAATATATAAACACGATTTTTAATTATTTAAATAATTATTAAGAAGGAATTGAGTTTTAAATCAAAAATTAATTCTATAAATATTAGTTTCATATACTTTAAAACAATGATAATCATATAAATATAAAAATATTCTATTTTTATTATATTATTCGTAAATTTTCAATAAATATGAGTGAATAATAAAATATGTTTTATTGTATTTAGTATTATATTTTTTGATTCAAAATGGATAAGTGATAGATTTATTCTCTTGATCAGGTTTCAAATGAGTTTCAAAATAAAATTTAAATAATTTTTGATTTTTCTTTTATAAATACTTCAAGGGGGTAATTATTAGATGTAATTATTATAATTTCATCATTATACCATGGTTAAATCAAGAAGTAGAAAGTTAGCGTATTTTTAGAGTTCCATTTAAAACAAGTTATGAGGTGTGTCACCATAATAAAGAAACATTTTAAAAAGAAGAAAATATTGAAAGACATGATAGGGATGGTTTGAAAGATATGAAATTTTATCTTTTTAATATTTTTTCAATCTAAATGTATAATCAGAATATAATTATAAGTAATGAGTAAAAAAACATTGTTATATTTTGACTATTATAGAAAAAATCTTGACATTAGGAAACTTAATAAGGCAATGGAGGATGAAAAGACACAAGTGTATCCTTGTTGTGTTAGGATGAAAAAACTAGCTTTTTTATGTGCTTTTTTAATAGAAAAATGTATTGATTTATTAATAATTTGATTTATTATTCTGTTGATATTTTGAAAGACATACTTTCCAATGGAACAATTATTCCAAAAAATGACTATGAGGTGTCCATGGTAACTAACCTGCATGATATTTCTTCTAACTAAATACATGGTTTCCCTAAGGATTGTTTAAAATATTGGAATGAAAATTAATCTTTAAATGAATGTAAAAAACTTAGTGAATACAAATGGAATCATAATAATGATTTCAAAATGTATTATGATCCTTAAAAATTTATGTATCACTTTTTATTAACATAAATTCTTCAATGAATGTTTATATCAAAAAAAGTTGTAGAATATATGAGATAACATGGAGAAAGAAATGAAATCAGTGAGAATTTGGTGAAACCAATATATGGATTGTCATTATAAGAGTTTAATAAATAATTTCTTGATTTTTCATATGAGTTACATAATTTTTTCTAAGGTTTTCATGTGATGGTTTTAATCCAATTGGAAGGACTCATAACTCACACAACATTTGGCCTGTCCTAATTCATATAAATAATCTTTCACCTTGGATGTGCATTATGAAGACATATAATTTCACGAATATATTGATTTATATGATGAATGATCCCAACAATGATATATATTTCCATATTTAAATACTAATAAAATATTTTAATTAGTTATGAACTGATAGTGTCCCTACATATGATGCATCAAGGACGAAGTCATTTCAAATGAATGCCTATATTATGAAGACACTAAATGATTTCCCTGCTTATGAAATGACTTTTTTCTATAGAATAAAGGGAAACTATATTTTTTAAAATGTGAAAAAGACATGTGGTTGATAAATTTAAAACATTGATACTGTTTTAGTTTAATCACACATCATAATTTATTTATAATGTGATTTCTATATTGAAATTATCGATGAAATTTTGATAATTTTGTTAAAAAAGAGAAACTGCCTCCGTGTATGCCAAGAAATGAATGATTCGAAGATTTTGAAGGGATAACTTTTGTTTTTATAATGGGTAATACACTATAAAAAAGATAATTATTACTGAAAAAGTTACTCATTCCAATTGGAGTAAAAAATTATATTCATTGATTTATCCTATCGGACATCAAATTTGTTGTGGTATTATTTGGACATGATTTATATTGAAAAAATGTTTGTTAACTATTACATATAGTAATTATGAATTTCCTGTGAAAAATGAAGGATGACTTAAGAGGATGTTGAGACTTATAGGATTGGGGTATTAAGAAACAATTTTATCCGACACTAATCGGTAAAAATAGGTGGTCACTTTCTCATGATTGTTATGCCACAACCACTATAGAAATAAAACAAATTCTCCATGTGTTAGGGAATATAAAAGATCAATATGGTTATTCATATAACATATTAAAATTAATAAACCCAACAAATGTGAAGTTAAAATCATTAAAATCCCATGACTATCACATACTTTTACAAGTGTTTCTTCTCATAATCATATGAAACATATTGAAAAACAATTAAAGGGTGACATTTATTCATCTATATAAATTTTATAGAGATATATATTCTAAATGATTGATAAACAATGATGTTATGAAAATGAAACAAGATACGCCAATCATTCTTTTTGAATTAGAGAAACTACTTTCCCCCATATGTGTTCATATGTTTGTTTCATCTTAATGTTCAACTTCCCAATGATGTTCCTTTTGAGGATCTCATTTATTTTCATTTTATGCATCCTACTGAATGAATATATAAATTATGAATTCTTATGTAAGAAATTAGATATATCCCAAAGGATCCATTGTGAATAATTCTTTTTCTTAGGAGTGCATATACTTATATTCTATGTATTTGAATAATTTCAATGTAATGTATAATAAACCACTGAGAAGTGAAGATGATAATTATGTTCCAATTTAGATAAAATTTTCATAATTTATTCAACTAGTTAAAATCCCCGGTTCATGTACATTTTCTAATTTGAGCCTTGAGGAGAGAGATATGAAAAATCATACTATGCTATTTAGTTCCAATTTCATATATGAATATATCAAGTAAGATTAATTATGTGTTATTTTATATTAATTATGTATCTCACATTAATTAATAATGAATTACCCATTAATGTTATAGAAAAAATAAGGACATTATAACCAGAACTCAACTTTACTTACCTCTTATAAGGAGAGATAATTTTAATAATCATAAATTTCCTACATGATTTAAATCTCATATATATATATATTTCAATTTTTTAATGGTATAAATATATTTAATAATATTAATGAAAATTTAATATATGTTGGGTTGGTAGTTCCCCAAGTAGTGTGATGTCTATTGAGAATATAATACTATCATTTAGTCTAAATATAATGGTATATAAATTTGAATAAATTTATTTCAAAGGATATAAGTTTATTATTAATTGGTTTTCAGTAAACCTGGAAACTCAAAATGATGGTGTCATGTTAAGCACAAAATTAGAATGTTATTCTATAATAGGTGATAAGATACAACAATTTAGTGATGTATCACATTTTAGAGTAAAATAGAGAATAATTATATTGTATTTCACTCTCATGGTTGATTTTATTTGTTTAAATTAAATTGTATAGATAAATTAACAAAATAAGGAATAAATATGGATAAATATGGATTTATAATAGTTGTAATGGATCAATATATTGAAACTGAAGAACCCTATATATTAGTGTCTCATGATAGATCCATGCTTTATTTAAAAGAGCCATTAAATCTTCACATTGGTGTTATTGTTAAAAAAATTCCTTGAGATATTTTAAATGATTGTTTAGATGATATTTACCTATAAAATGTCAATATTGGTGATCATACAAGTCTTAGATATGATGAATAGAACATTTCAATTGTTTGTGAATATTATTAACTAGGAGTATTATTAGAAAACTAATATCAATGATGTTAGTTTCACTTTATATTTATAATGTATTTTATACTTATTGAATGTATGTTAATTTTGGGAATAAAATACCTTAAGGTAATATTGCAGTGTTTTTAGGTTAATCGTTTCTTTTGAAAAAGCGGGTTTACATGGTATGTTTTTGAGTTCCAAAGTGATTTTTGACAAGTTATGTTGAAAAATATCCAAGAAAAATGAGTGGATACTATGAAAGTGGTATAAAAATATGAATATACAAGGTGACTTCATTTCCCAGTGTTTTCCAAAAATGGGGGGTCCAAAATTTGGAGAATAGAAAAAGGTATTTTTGGAAAAGGAAGAATTTTCTCATAAAGGTAAAAATTTGTGTGCAAGAGTGAGGGTGATTTTTAATATTGAACACAAGTTAAGATTCAGGATCATCACATCAAAATATGGGTATGGAAAAAAGTATGCAAAATATTTGAATGTGCGCAAAAGATAAATTTCAGAGGTAAAAGTAGAGTTGCGTGTGTCTGTGAAATAGAGATCGAGATTATGCACTAAAGGATTTTACAATAACAATGTAATGTTAAATAGAAATCTTACACACTCAAGAAAAAATTATGTGCAAAAAGGAAGATGTGTAAGGATTTTATGCATAAGGGTCAGCTGAGTCAATAAATTGATAGCTACCCCATCACTTCAGTAGCTCAACCCTTAAGGAAAATTAGTACTTTTAATAATATAAGATGTTGTGAACAAGGATGTAAAGTTGTGAGAAATGAGAGTTCCATGAATAATTAAATAAAATATTTTTTCTTTTGAAAAAAGTGAATTGAGTTTGAATGGCCAAGGGAGTTGCACGCAAAACATAAGATTACGCGCAAGTTGTAATTCTACAAAAAAGTTAAATGTTGCATTCAAGGTGATAGAGTTGCATGCAAGATATTCAAATGTCACATGAAATACAAAGTGTGAACCAAAATGTATTTCCCAATAAATCTATGGTAAAGTGGTATTCATCATGTGGATAAAAGTGTAAATTAATGATACACTAAATTAGGTGTAAGAAATTCTTATTCAAGTAATTAAAGGAGTATCATCTAAATAAGAAGTGATCACACATTAGTTGAGAGAGAAATGATGTTTCATTTTTAGATTTTTTTGTAAACAAGAATGGACAGTGAGTCTGCTCCGAACTTTTTAATAGTATTTAACTATATTGGATTTGGTATATAGGCACTTTACCTTTGTATGCTCCTTGAATGTATCCTTGTTTGGGTGAACCAAGTAAAATTGTTGTGTCTCATTCAGGATTTCATTTCTATTCATATATTTCAATGAGAAAGGGATCAAATAGTTTTTAATGATTAAACAAGATATAAAGGGGATGTTGTTTTAATATTTCATACCCGGATTCACCCCCCTCTTTGGGTATTTAAATAGAGTTTTTCAACCACAATGGAATTACGATCTTTGATGGAAACAATTGTCAATTATAAAAGAATTAGATGCATCACTACTTCCGATCATTAGAAAAGGATGAATTTACAAAAACGATATATGGTATTTTAGTTAATGTGGATATTGGTTCTTTATTAGAAACAGAATAAAAGGAATTAGACACTGGCGCCAAATGAATCAACTCTATAGGGGGATCCCTAACCAAAGTAATGTATATGAAGTTGATGCCATTAAATACATAAAATTAATTGTGAGAAAAGTTTCTAAATATTTATGTGGGTGATTCAAAGGCCATAGAGGAAAATATTTAGGTTAGGTGGAATAATTATGATGTTACAAGAATGCACTCTAATGAGTCTTTTGATTCGTTGTTTGAGCAGGTAAAGGTTGTTTTGGAAGAAAAGCATGGTCTCATATAAATTATCAAATATGAAATGATTTTCAAGTTCATATTAAGAATACTTCCACCTCAGTTCAATCTGAATGTTTCTTTATTGGAAGATAAATATCCAAAATAGCGGACATTGGATAGCTTGTATAGTAGTATAGTTTCTTATGAGATGAGAAATTATGATATCGAGTCTATAGAAAAAGAGAAGTTCAAATTGGTAAAATTCCAGGCTATGAAGAAGGTCACCATTGAAGATGGACAGGATGAAGAAGATACAAATAAGATAATTCCATTCCTTTCATCAAATCTACAATGAGGAAAAGGAATGTTCAAAAGAAAAATTCTACTTGAATGATTTTAATGTGGAAAGGTTAAACGTATTTCAATATGGTTCCCCAAGAAGTTTCATGAAGATGATGAGGATGATTTTTAAATTATCATGAATAGGTCTTTATCCTATGTGAAAGGTAAGAAAAACTTTAAGAGAAATTTTTTCAAAAAGAAGAATCTTCTTTGATAAGAAAATAAAAGTCCAGAAGAATTTGAGGTCGAAGAGATGGAGAACTACAAAGATCATAAGGAAAATTATATGTTGGAAGTGGTTGGTAGTTCCTAGAAAAGGGAAGAAAGAAATAATTAAGAATAAGAATTTAAAGGAAGATTTTATTTGAAGGCTAAATTAGAATCCACTATTGAGGAGATAGATGTTTGGGGAGATAGAATGAAGAAATCCAACAAAGTGGTATGTGATTACAGACTATATATAAAAAAGTATGAAGAAGAGAAGTTTGACCTAATATAATAAATTGAGAATAAAAACTCTTCATTGCTAGAGGACTCATAAATAGTTAGTGTGTATAAACTCAAAGTTGAATGATAGGAAATGGTGATTGATGGTTTGAATAAAAAATGAAATAAAAAATAAACTACATTGAATAACATGAAGTGGAAGTCGTCGACCTATGATGAAAAGTTAAGGATCCAGATAAAATCTTGATCCCCAGTATATAATAAGGAAATAAAACCATTCTTCTGATTGAAAATAAAAAATTGGAGTATAGAGTTCCAATAGAAAAGAAGCAACAATCTTGTTCAAATGATAAGGCTGATAATGGGCTTGACTGAAAAAAAATTGTGATGATTGATGTCATACTAAAAGAAACCACTCTAATAATGAATATTGGTTTGGGTATGAAGCAGAAACAAAATATTCAGAGAACCCAAGGTACAACCGGTGCTGTTGAAGTGACACGTAGGAATGCCTCCCACATCAAGTATTATTTATTTGGAAATATGGGACACTCAAAAAATGTGTGTTACATAGATAAGATATATAGAATGTCACAAGGAAATAAATTAATCCGAATAGAGATCAATACTCTAGGATATCTTTTGAGGGAAATTTTTTTTTGTGTAATGGATTTGAAAACATGGCTATATATTGAACATCAACCACATAGAGGAATGTACTAAAGCAGAACTAAATTAGTCACAAGAAGAAACACAATGAATCATTAAGTGAGATAAAAAATAGAATCTATTTACAACTATACAAGATTAAGTTAGTCCATCATACTTTTAAGAAGATAAATATTATCAATATATACTAATAATGAAGTTAATAACATGGATTAAAAAGAAAATAGATGAGAAGGCAGTTTTTATGAAAATTACCCTTAAACTATCAGATGATATGGGTGTATGGATTCTTGATAGTGCATACACATACCATATGATTAAAAACAAGGATGTTGTAATCGAAATAAAATATGGTAAAGAAGGTGATATGTAATTTTGAAATGATAAAGGCCGGAAGATAATGTCTTGGGAAAAACCAATTTTGGGGGAAAAGAAATGAGACATGCTAATGTATTAGTTGTTGAAGGTCTCAATCACAAATTGCTTAGTGTCTATCAACTATGTGAATCAGGGAATGCTATAATATTTAATAAGAGTATGTTTATTGTTAATGGAGTATATGGTGTAGTTTATCTATAGGGAAAAGAAAAAAGTGGAATCAATTCTATATAAGTGGAAAAAAGGTATCTGATTTTTATCTAGAGATGAAGATTTTTTTTTGGAATAAATGAATTTGTCATCTATTCCAACCATCCTTGGAAGATCTGGTCAAATGTGATGTAGCTTGAGGCCTCCCTAATCTCTCATGTGATCACACTCATACATGTTATGATTTTCAATAGGGGAATATCATCATAAACATATACCATTCAAAAGTAAAAAAGTCAACAAGAGTGCTTAAATTGGTGAATGAAGATGTTTGTGAACCTACCTCACCAAGATACATTGACATGTATATGTATTACACTATTTTTATTGATGATTTAAGTATGATGGAATGGGTATTTGTCTTTTAACATAAGTATGATATTTTCATTTTTATAAAAAAACACTGGAGGGAATCAGAAAGGATGCTTGAACAAAAAATTGTGAAGTTTCGTACTAATTATGGTACACAATTTACAAAAACTGTGTAGAGGATTATATCAAGAAGCATAGTATAAGGCATCAAGTTTCATATGTGAAAAATCCCAAATAAAATTGAGTGGTTTAGGGTAAAAATTATTCTATCCGAAAAATTTCTAGAAAAATTCTTGATGAAAAATACATACTTGATAAATCATGAAAGGTAGTAGTCTTGACATCAATCTACATATCTAATAGGGATTTGTTATGTATAAAAGAAGAAAATAATCTCTATAATATGTGTTATAGAAAGAATCTAACATTGGAATACTTTCGAATATTTGGAATTAAGTTTTTTTTATTCTCAATAAAGAGAAACATAGGAAATTTGAGTCACATGGAGATGATGGGATTTTCCATGGATACTAAGAAAAATAAAATAATATAAATGCTTCAATAAGAGGTTAGGAAAAGTAGTTGAAATAAATGATGTTACTGTAGTGGAAAATGAATGGAATCTTCAACAATGCAATGACTAGTTCCGGGATGAATGTGATGAGGAGGTAAACAACATAGGGGGAGAATAAGTGTAAAATTCTTATTCAGAAGACGATACTGATGATGATCACGAGGAATTCAAATCTAAATCTGCAAAAAATCTAAACATTCGAGCAGAAATTTAAAAAAATAACTTTGGGAATTAGGCATAACCACTATGAAAATGGAGAATGGAGTCCTTACAGTATACATATTTCATATCTTAGGTAGAGATTAAATGTTTTGAGGAAGTATCTAGTGATGAAAATTGGGTTTAAGCTATGAATGGGTAGATAATCCAAATTGAGAAGAATCTGAATTGGGAGATTTTTTTGAGGCCAAATGATTTTAATGTCATCAGGACTAAATGGGACTTTCATGAAAAGATTAATGAATTTGGAATAGTGATTCAAAACAAAGCATGAATAGTGTGTAAGGGGTACTACCAAATAGAGGGTATAGATGTTGATGAAAAAATTTCCTCTAATGTAAGCCTAGAGACAATCATATTATTCTTGGACATAATAGTGCATATAAAGCTCAATGTTTTCAAAATGGATGCCATATCATCATTTCCAAATGGGGATTTGTAATAAGAAGTTTATTTTGAGTAGCCAGATGGTTTTTTCATTCATGAATATGAGAATTTTTTTTTGGATTAGAAAGTCACTTTATGGGTTTAATCAAGCCCCAAGAACATGGTACTCATGGCTTGATAAGTTTTTGAAGATACTAGGTGTTTAGTGTGGTAGATTTTATTACAATATATATGTCAACAATGATAGTAATAAAAGGATGTTGGTTCTAGTGTATGTCGATGACGTAATATTTGGTGGATCAAATGAAGCTCAGTTCAAATAATTTGTAGAATTATTTAATGTTGAGATTGAAATGTCAATGATTGGAGAACTGGCATTTTTATTGGCTTACAGGTGAAACAGGGTAATAATGTCATATTCATTTCTCGATATAAATATGCTAATGAGATTTTGAGAATATTTAGAATGGATAATTCCAAGGATATGGTGAATCTAGTGGGTACCCAGATGAATCTATCATGAGATGATTATGGTAATTATTTAAAGTAATAGAATACAGGAAAATCATTGGTAATTTATTATACTTGATAATGACACAACTTGATATTTTTTCCCACATGACAAGTAGCACAATTTCAATGAAATCCTAGGGAAATCCACTTTCTTTTAGTGAAAATAATAATTTTTTTATATCAAGGTAACGGTTGATTTTGGTTTGTTGTACAATTAAAAATATCAACAAGAGTTTTTGGGTTATAAATATGTATACTGTACTGGTTTAATAGATGATATAAAATCAAAGTCAGGTGGTGTATTTTATCTTGGGTGATTGTTTATTTATTTCCTTAGCAAAAAACAAGATTGTATTTCATTGAGCATTGTAAAAGATGAATAAATTGTGTCCAATAAAACATAAAAATAGTTATTGTGGGTGCTGTAGTATCTTGATGATATGGGAGATCTAGTGAAGCCTTCGATTAGAATCAATAGTGATAATTCAAGTGCTATAAATCTTATAAAAAATCAATTCCATCACTTGAGGAAAAAGTGAATTGAAATCAAATATGATTTTATTAAGGAGAAAGTGGAGAAATGGTTTATGAATTTTGAGTATATGAATATGAAACTACAATTTATAGATATTCTTATTAAGGTCTGACCTAAAAAATAATTTTAACGATATTGACTAGCTCTAAGAGTTCAGTCGACTCCCCGCACTTGAAAAAGTGTGAATGTGGGACCTCCTCTCTCTGAGGTATGGTGTGTTTTCCCTAATGTGATGATCTATGTTCTTTACCCTATTACAGACATAAACAAGGTGACCTTTATGTTTGTTTATAGAGGGGGATAAACTATGGATTTTAAAGGGGATAAAATGTCTTAATGAAGACATGGGGAGAACCTGATAGGGGGAGCAGTGTCTTGGACATATTTAAGAATTATAATGAATGAAAACACAAGAAGTTAAGTAGGGGAAGTTTTATATCTAATGATTCTAATGGTGATAAATTAAAGGATATATATCATGATATATGGAGTTTGTGATGAAAGCAGTTGACTATTTTTAGGAATGAAGTGTTTTATTTATGGGCTTTTCATGCTACTCTTTTTTCTCACACCGAGCATGGATATTTTAGGATTAGAGTGTGTGTTGAGTAATATTTTACATCTATCTAAATTAAAATATTTTAGTGTTGGTAAATTATGGAATTATTTTTAACGTGTTATAAAAATTTGGAGAGTTTTCAACAAACCAAAAGGGGGAGATTATTGGGAAAAAATACATCAAGGTAACATCATGGTGTTTTTGGGTTGATTGTGTTTATCAAAAAACAAAGTTTCCATGGTAAGTTGTAGAGTTATAGAGATATCTTTGAAAATGTATGTTGATAAATAAAAAAAAATGGATGCTCTGGAGGTGGTATAGAAAGATGTGTATACAAGGTGACACCATTTCCCAGTGTTTTCAAATTTTTGGGGTCTAAAATTTGGAGGATGAAAAAAGGTATTTTTGGAAAATTATTTTCTTTTAAATGAAAAATGTTGTGCACAAGAGTGATGGTGATTTTCAATAATTTCAAAAATTAAATATTTTGGATCATCAAATCAAAATATGAATAAGGGAAAAAGTGCATGAAATATTTGACTCTGCTCGAAAGATGAGTTTGCGTGAAAAAAGCAGAGTTGCGTGCATCCATGAAATAGAGATGGAGATTATACATGAAAGGATTTTATGCACCCAATGCAATGTCAAATCGAGATCTTCCATACTCAGGGAAAACATACACACACAAAGGAAGACACATAAGGATTTTACATTCAAGGTTTGGCCAGGTCTATAAATTTCGTGGTACCCTCACACTTCAATAGCTCAACCCTTAGAGAAAATCAGAGCTTTGAATAACATACGAAGTTGTGCATATGGCAGTAAATTTTCATGCAAGGAGAGTTTAAAAAATCAAAAAATAAATTATATGTCATGAAAAAAAGGGAATTTATTATGAATGAACAAGGGAGTTTCACATAAATCATAAGAGTTTCACACAAGTTGGACTTCCATGACAAAGTTAAATATTGCGTGCAAGGTGATAAAGTTGCGTGCATGACATTAAAATGTTGTGTGAAAGAAAAGGTTTGAACCAAAATAGATTTCCTAGTAAATTTTTGGTAAATTGGTATTCATCTTATGAATAAAAGTGGAACTTAATGATATAATAAATGAGGTGTAAATTTTTTTGATTCAAGTAATAAAAGTAGGATCCTATGAAGAATTAGTGAGCACACTTTATTTTAGAGATTAGTGAACTTTCATTTTGTGATTTATTGTAAACCAAAGGGGAAATTGAGTCCACTCAAAATAATTTAACAGTAGAATGATTTATTTTATTGGTTACATTGGAATATTTACTTTTTATTCTCCTTGGACGCAACCCATTTGAGGTGAACCGAGTAAAATTTCAATGTCTTGTTTATGATTTTATTTTTGTTCATATATTTCTATGAGAAAGGGATAGAAGAGTGGTTTGTTTAATTATGAAACATGATTTGTGGGGGGAGTTGTTTTAATCTTTCATTCCTTGATTCACCTCCTCTCAGGGTATTTGACCTTATTGGGATAAGATTTAACTTATATACATGTGAACTATTATTTTAGATAATGTTAGATTATAAATAATTAAGAGGTTGATTACTTATAATGTGTAATGTATATGAGAGGTTGGGATGAAACCACTAATCACCCTTGTGATTATACATTTTAAATATTTATATAATTTTTTGTTTGCATATATAATTTTATCTCATGATTATTTCTAGGGATCTACATCAAGGGGAATCCTACCCCTCTAGATTTTGTTACTTTTTCAAGGGTATCTAATATATTTGGTCTCATAAACCCTCCACCCACATTATAGATACCAGTTCTATATCCTTCTTATTTCATAGGATGAAATTTTATTACCCTAGGTTTTTACTTTTCCTAAAATCCTTTCTTTCACCAGTTTCTTTATACTATGATGCCTCCTCATCATCACTGCTTCCGCGTACTCCTCAACCATTGAGAATTACTACTTCTAATAATCAGTCAATGAATTAGATTCCTCCCAAACTTATGGTTTTTATTATCCTAATACGGGTACTGTTTCCCCCCATGAGATGGATGTCATTGGAAATACTAATCATAATTTTGATATGGTGATTCCCCTACCTCCTACTTTAAGAAAATGGTTATTTATTTCATCAAAATTAGTACTTTTTATTTGTTTCTATTTTGTTACAATTTTTTTGATTATTTTTAGGTTGTTCTAATGCTTATTCTAGTACCCATTATTGTTTCCATACATAGATGTGTTATTTATAAAATTTATAAAAACGATTCATAGAAAACTACCATGAAGATCAAAAAATGATTAGAAAAAATGGGAAATAATATTAAAGTTTCATGTTCACAGTAGTCAGATACATCAATATCATGACTATGTAGCAAGTAACATGGAATAGATTCAATTATTCAATCCCCGGTAGAGTATGGGTGTATATTTGGGTATTTTTTTAATTTTATATTACATCATTATATTTTTTTATATTTAATCATTTATTTTATTTGTGTACTGTTGGTATAATTTAATCATTGGTGAAAATGTGAAGGTAGCTCACCTTATAGTGGTAGGTAAACTATAGAGGTATTATATGTAGGATTTGTATTAGGGGTGTATGGGAATGTTTAGAACCTTACTAGATCATTTTTCTTGCTATAGTGAATACACATTCTTTTAGTATTTTGTGATGATTTCATATTTTTTGAGTTGTGCATTTTAGGTATGAAATTTATTAATTTTAAATTATTATATGGAAAAATTATTTTGGATTGCTAAATTGCATTTATATAAATAATATTTTCATGTATAATTAATCCCAAAATAAATATTATTTAAAATAATTTCTATTATAAATAAATTATGTATATTAATATAAATTTAGTCTGGTTTCATTTATATAATAAAGTTTTAAAGTCTATGGTTTTATTTAGTTATTAATATTTTTCATTAAAATATTGTTCTTTTTAAACTGAGTTTTAACGATGGAAAAATTATTTGGGTTGAAACTTCACTTATAAATTAATATTTTAATTCAACCTCTAAATATCATTTAATTATTTATTTAGGTCACTATAAACATTTATTGTCTATGACCAATGATATGATTAATCACTTACTTGGTATAATAATATTTATTACTTGTAAAACTCATATATTATGGTTATTTTCTCATTTAGATACAGGTTAGTGATGTATAAAGAATCCCCACTCCATTTCTTATTCTTTTTTTGTCTTGTTATTAAAATACTATATGTTAAATGTTTATCTATAAATTATTCCATGTTTTTATTGTAATTTTTAAAATTATTTTTGATTCAAGAAATGGTTTTTATTGAATTATTAATCTTATATTCCATGATCATATAAAAAATTGATTTTTTCTATGTTGACATGATATCTAGTGTAGCATAAAGATTCATGTCAATCTTTGGATGTTCTTTGTGTGATATTAATTTAGTTGTAATGATTTCAAGAGAATGACTAAAATTTTGATTGATGATGAGAATGAAAGATGAGGTATGGATATATTCTATTTTAATATAGATTGTTAAACATTTACAACATAATATAGATCATGATAATGGGTTAATATTACAATTCATTGACTTTTGTATTCTCCTTGACCTATTTCATGGGATGAGCCAAGGAACTAACTCTTGTATACCCCTTCCCCTATTCCACGGGACTAGACGAGGACCTGGATCATGTATACACCTTCCCTTTTCCACAAGAAGGTATTTTCGTTGATTCTTATTTATGTTATAACTTGATAGTATAGGTGAAAATATTTTTATACCTTTATACTTACATCAATATCGAGCTTTCCTCAGGTAGATAGTATAGGTATGGAACCTCTCAATATAGAGTGTTACATGGTATATTTTTTATTATGTGTGTCAAATTTATGTTTAATTTAATTTCTTCACCATTTTTATTGTCTTCCAGTTAAACTATTTTATCATATATATATATATATATATGATGAGTAGACATGTTCATGCCTACACTTGTTTATTCACTACAATGTTGATCACATTGGTGGTTCCTTAAAAAGTATATATATTCTTATACTCTATATAGAAAACTCGGTTTCCATGAAATATCATATGCTATATATTAGTTACCTCATTAGTGGCGGGATGTTTATGGCCATTTTGGCGTCGAGTGACATAGGATTTAGATCATCTATGAGTTTAGATAGTGGTTGGATTCATTTAGAGTCCTTAGTGTTCTTATGGGTATAATGCACCTGGGTTTTCCTTGGTCCAAACATGGTATTTCTACACATAGAGCATCTTCATTAACTACTAAGGCTATATTTTCTTCAATTTATATATGAAAAATAGGTTATTTTCATTTCACATATTTTGTGAACTTTATGTGTGTTTCTAGATAGGTTTATATCTATGAATATCTTATAAAGTTGTTGAATAATATTTTTTCCTTGTAGAATGATTTATAGGTACTCCTTTATAGGGTAAAAATGTTTTTGGATCTAAATATATATCGACCCTAAGGGTCATTATAGTTTATATTAAGCTTCAAGATTTATTTATTTTCATGTTCCAAAGAAAATAAAAAAACATCCCACCTATGTTTTATTAAAGCCTTAGAGTTTATGCCAGACTTTAGTTGGTGGGAGGTGTGCTTGAGGTCTTGTGATGGTATGAATAAATTCTGTTTTAGTAATTAGGTAATATTACTTAAAAAAATGATATCATATAATTTTTTTGGTTATATAAGATCAGGAATTATATGGTTTTGATTTGAGATAAGATGTAAGAGATTAGGGGGTAACCGTGTGTCTATCTAACTAACATGACTAAAGTAGAAACCTAAGTTACCAGGGTTATTTTGATGTGTTATTTAGGATTTATAGGACACGGTGAGGCATTTTTAATGGATATAGGACAGTTATTTTCAGAATTTCGAAAGGATGTTATAGGTCTCGAATGGGAGGCACACCAAGTTTAGGTATATACATTATACTGTCTAGTGATCCACTAAAAATATGCATCTCATATGAATTAACATATTTAACATATGGGGATGAACTTGATTAATTAAATAATATCTAATAAAGTAAATTGTTTATATATATACCTTATTAGTTTATATTTAATTAATTAAAATTCACATATGACCTGTGTAATTATTGATTATTAAATCATTGTTGGTAATGTATTATAGAAATTTGACAAGATATAAATTACTAATCATTATACCTAATTATTTATTAGGTTTTATTATGAATCATGTTACCCATTTATTTATTATTAAATTAATGGTATAATTGCTTTTTATAGTTACCTGAGTATGTTATATACCATTTATATAAAGTCACTTTTCTAAATAATTCAACCTATTGTCTGTTTAGACATGTTTTATAACTATATTTATTTTTTAGCATACTAGTGATATTTGTTTCATGTTATCCTACGTGAATGCATGAATGAATCATGGGTATAAAATTTTGATGATAAAAAATTGTGGAAAACTATTTTAAAATCTCATATTTTTAAGGAAAATACTATTTGAAATGTGATGAGAATTCCGGGATAGATATAATTCGGTAAACTAACCAAAGTTAGTGTTTTATTAAATTTAATATTTAAATAAGAAGCCTTAGAGGATTAATTTTTTTAAATATTTCTTTTTAGTAAATCAAAATTGAGATGGTGTATTTTAATTTTAAATTTTTAATCAAATTGGGTTTATAATGTTTAATGTTTTAAAAAATTGTAAAGTCATTTCATTTTTATGGTGGATTTTTTCTTTGTAATTTATTTTGATAATTGAAAGTTTTAATAAATCTAAAAATTGTTTTAATATAATAATCATTAAAAATTAGATAGTTTTTATGGCATGGAGATAATAAGAGTGAGGGTATTTTAAAAAGTTATGTTTTTATGATTATAAGAATCCAAATAAACCCATTAACAATAGAATTTTATGGTTTTAGGAGTTTGTATTAGATCTTTGATAAATATTTAGGATATATCTTTGTGTTTATGTTTAGTATTTATCTTGGGAATTATAATTTTTATTTATTGGAGATATCTTGTTTTATAATTGTTTGTTGGTGTGTTTTTACTTTTTATACATCATGAATCATGGTATCCTCTGGTGTCTTATAGCTTTAGGATGCATTTGGGGGTTGTACATTGGAAGCATGATAATGAATTTAATTGAGTTTTAGTGGCTTATTTAGGAATTGTATATTTATTGAATTTATAAAATTTAGGATTTAAGTGTGAACTTTATATTACCAAATTAATTATTTTATTATTTATAATGAATCAAAACATAATATGGAAAATAATCATATAAGATATGAATCAAATTAAAAAAAAATTATTTACTCATAATTGAGAATTGTAACAAGAGTAGATGAAACCATATATCATACATGCATTATTATGTACCATGGATGATATAATCCCTTAAAATTTAATAATATAAAATAATAAAATAAATAAAAAATAATAATATTTTTACAAATAAAAAATCCCCTCAATCATCTTCACCCCTGAGAATCATCAATAGTAGAATAAAACATACGACGAAAAAATACATCATGAAAGGAAAAAGGATTTTATAAAATCCAAAATGGAAATTAAAGGAATGAGAATTTGGATTTGATAATTTATAATGGAATGAATTTATAGGATGTAATGGGGTTAATATATCTATTATATGAAAGTTATAAAATGGAATATTGTAGTTGGGTATGATACTAGTATACATGTTAATAGTTTGGAAATCAAAGCATGCAATTAATATGCATAAATTTTATTTACCTATAAAAAAGATACATTATATTTTTAAATAATATATTTGAAATAAAATAAATTATTTTTAATAGAATTAATATATACCTATTCACATGGGAAAATACCATTGATTTTAAAGAAATAATTTTTATTACATATTTTTGTTAAATATATCACTTTATGAAGAATGATTTCAATAAAATATATTTAAATAATTCATCAAATTATTAGTAAAATAAATTAATAAAATATAGGAAATAATTAGCTATAAGTATTGCTAACTAAATTATTTATGGTTTAATAAAATCATTTTATATAAATACCACATTTTTATTATATATCAGATGCTTTCATTTAACAGATAAATTTATTATATTGTGATTATGAAATTTAATTAAATATTTTATTTATATATTTAAAAAATTATAATTTATTTAATTATTATTACTTGGAAAGTAATAATAATAAATATATTTTAATATTTAGAAATTTATTTTTCTACATATGTTTTTTATGCATTATGATTTTTTATTTTAATAAAATAAATATATCACATTTCTTGGATGATTTTATTTATATGAATATTTAAATGTATAAAAGATATTTTATCCCTCATGTAATGATTTTTAGTTGATACTAAATAAGAATAATAACACATAATGTTTAAAAAGTCATATTTCTATAAAACAATTTTTTCTATATATTTTATGTTTTCATTTAACAGTTAAATTTATAATAATTAAAAAATAAATTATATTAACTAGATTTAAAATTTAGAATCATCAAGTTGAAATTAGGTAGTAGGATTCAATATTTTTTTAGTAAAATAATAATCACCATGGTAAATAATTAAAAAAGGTAAAAAGAATGAAAAATGTTTAAAAATAACATGGATCAAATTTTTAATAATTAAAATAAAATAAAACCATTATAAAATACATTTTTTACATGAAGTATTCAATAATTCAATTATTAACAACACATCCTTACCTAACTCACATAAATCTCATGTGATTCTATCTTCACTCTTAACAAAAATCATGTTTTTAGGGAAATGTCCCTCATTTTTATCTATAAAATGAGCTCTTTTACACCCACTCAAAACCACTTCTATCATTCAGTTTAATATTGAATACCTACCAGAATTAACTCTACTAATATATTATCAAAGCCTTTTTCCTTTGATAATAATATAGAGGCCTAATTCCCAAATTCTATAGAAAGAATTTGCAAAAAAGATCTATTACGTCAGTGTTACATGTTCTTCACTCCTTTCATTTATATTATCATATAAAATCTCCATAATTATTAATGTCTACTGAAATTAAATTATATTAACATAATTATTCTTATCTAAAAGTGATATTATCATAATATAACTGTATGAACTCACTCATTCATTAGTTATAATTTTTTTCTATTTGAGTTGGTTTTACCACCTACACGAATGATGTTATGACATTTAATCATGAATGATTAATAAAAATTAATTTATTAAAATATTATTTAATAATTATTTTATGAATATGTTTTTTATTACTTTAAAGGTAATATTCCAATTTATATTCACTAATAAATTTAATTCTTTTGATAATTCAGTAATCCCTAAAAAACGTATTTTTAATAATTCCATTTGAACTATCACCATATGTTCTTATAAATAACCGTGTAACTCTAGAAATATAAAAAAAAAATACTAAATCATCCTGAAGATTATTTAGGTGATGAAACCGTGATCATGAAGAATGGATGAAAATTGTAAAATCAAATTATGCATGGAAAAACTGAACCGTTGACACCTAAATATTAATTTTAACAATAAACAACTAATATGCGGGAAGTAAGGAATTAACAATTATTGGAAATATGTAAATTAATTTTGAATAATTCTATTATATATATATATATTAATATTAAACTGAAATTTTCTATACATGTATTAAGAGTGCATTAGACCAAATAGAAGTCCGAGGTAATCGTTTCTCATCTCAATTACCCTTCATTGAGATATTCTCAATATTCACCATTTGTTTTAATTTTTTTAGAGTATATTCTGAACCATTAATTTGTTTTGTTAGAGTTTTCATATAATTAAATATATTGACAAATCTATCTCATGTTCTCTCTTTCGTGGAAATTTTATTCAAAAGTTACCAATTCATAAGGGTTTATAATCTCAATTACCCTTTATTGAGATATTATCTATATTCACCAATAGTTTTATTTGTGATGTATATGCATAGCCAATAATTTATCTATTTATACTTTTCACGTAATTTAGGATATTTAAAAATCCATATTAGGTTCCTTATTTCAATTGAATTTTTATTAAAAAGTTACTAAGTTGTAAGGTTTTCTTGTTTAGATTTTCTATCATTGAGATATGTTTCACATGCACCAATTTTTTTATTTTATGCATTGCATGTACTACACTACGAATTTGTTTTTCAATAATTATTATTTAATTAAACAGACTTAAAAATCCATTCAACACTATCTCTTTTAATGATTTTTGGTACAAAAGATATAAAAGCCAAAACAGTTTCTTTCTAATATCACTTTGAAATTGAGATTCTCTATGACAAAATTTTATTGGGGGAAATTGTACTTTATTTCTGTCTAAAACACTATAAGTTTTATTCTATATTAATAATTTCATGGTTTTAAATTTATCTTACTATCTCACCCCCTATGGTTAAAAATTTAACCAAAATGATTCTTTTAAGTGGATCTAACCTTAGCTCTTATTTTTGGTTAGGAATAATTCTCCTACATGTTAGTGTTTTTAATATTATATTATGTATATAATTTTCCATGCTTCTATAATTTATTATGGTTTTTTCTATTGACTTTTAATTTCCTTTTAATATTATGGAAAAATATTTTTTGATATTTTCTGTACTATGAATTTCTCCTTCCATTTTCTTTGATTTTATTTACAATGAATCATTTCTTAGTTTTAATAGTTTTACACATAAATTTTTATTCACATTGTCATTTTTTATAGAACTATTGTTTTATAAATTATTTCATTTTAATATAAAATTTTAAAAGAATTATGGTTATTTATTTATATTTTTCAAAGTAATATTTTAAATTCCCTTATAATTTTTTTTTAACTATGTCAATATCATTTAATATTTATTATGATTCAGTAGGGAAATTATCTAGTGATACCATCCAAAATCATTACCAGAATGTATTATGATCATGACTTGTGAAAATATTTATGAAACTTGTTTATCTATTATAGGTTATTTATGTTATGGTTTATTTATGAATGTGATCATGTTCATACGACACACATATATGTAGTCTTTCATTATGTGATAGGTGGGACCCAAATTATATATCCCTGTAATGCATTAGGTAAGACATTATATCTCATGAGATAATAGGGAATAGAGAGTAAACTCATTATCCTAAAGGAATATATCTACTATGTGATGGGTGGGCCTAAAATTATATATCTCTCTAATTCATTGGGAAAAGACTAATATCTAATGAGTTAACATGATAGGGACTAAAGAGTAAATTCAATACACTATGGTATTTTCTACAGTATTTAAAGATTATATGGGAATAAAGACTTGATATAAGAAATGGTTTTCTGTGCCTATTTTATGCCACATTTATCGGTTATGAAATATTCCTATAATATTGTTTTATGGATCCTGATAATTGAATCATGTTAACACACTTATGGACTCATTTATTATGATATTCCAAAATATTTTTGTCATGAATCATGTTATATATTATATGTTTTATTGAGTATGATTTTCTTATACTATGTTCATACAACTTTATTATTTTCTCTTATCTACATGTTTAGATTATGGTCACTTACGATATTATATTTTTATATCTTATGTTTATCCTTACCGAGCATCTGAGCTCACTATTTTATTATGTTTAGATTCCACTATGAATGAACAAGAGTACTATATGTGATGTTATTAGAAGGATATCATGTGTAGATAATTTTATTGGAAATGCATAAGGCGTATTGTAAAATTGGAAGATCATGAATTTAATCTCCAAATAAAATAACCTATAGGTTATGGGGTGAAATTTATTTTGAGATGTAATGAATATTCATGTTGAATGATGTAATATATATATATATGTGTACACATTAATATTGGATCATCAAAAACATATTAGCTTGTGAAGGGATAATTTGACCCGATTATTGGGAAAATATGAAATTTTTAATGAATTTTAATTTCAATTTTCAAGGATAAATTTTTTTGTAGTGGGTATATGTTTAATTCATATGTCATTTTGGATCCAACTAAAGGTGAAATTTTAATAATTTAATAACTAGAGTTTGTGAAAATTTTAATTTTTTTATTATATATGGCGGTTCATTCTTAATTTTTGGATTTAGATTAGAATATCATTGTCTGAGGATAAAATCATAGGTTTTAAGGAATGGTTTAAGGTTTTGTATTCTTTTTAGGGGATTTTGTAGGTTGGAAATGGATTTTATAGATAATATTTTTCTACAGATGGCGCGAGATACCTAGTGTAGGATAACTGAGTACCTGGGGTACTAGATAGTAGATATAGTAACTATTGTACTTAATAATATTTTTCCAATACATATCAAATTTTAATATGTTTTGATGTTCAAAAAATAACCATTTATTTTACTAATAAACTCTTCTTAACTTTTTTTAAGAAATTTTTATTTTTCCTAAGTAATATTTCATTTTATATTATTTTGGTTATTTTTTTCATGCTTGGAAAAATTTTATAAGGAAAGTATCACACATGATGATAAATTGTCATACAGGGTGAAAATTTCTCATATGAGATTTTAATTGTTATACATTACCATGAAATACATTTTATGTCAAAAGAAATCACCTTCTGAATAGAAAAACATATTTATGCTAGATTTTATATTCAAAACAAAGTAAATTATCCTCGGAAAGTATTCCATGTGAGAATTATCATATGAGATAGAATAAATTCTTTTGAGTCGAGATTTGGGTAAAGGAAATTATTATAAAAATATAAAATTATCATATGAAGTGATGATTTTTCCTACGAGTAAGGAGTACTAATATTTGAAAAATAAAAATATCACATGAATTGAAAAATTATCATACGTAGATAAAAAATAATCATATGAATAAAAAACTATCTAAAGAAATATTGTTTCTAGGACTTTTATGCTATGGAAATAGAATTATCTTAAGAAAGGATGAAATATCATACATGAAAGATTATCTAACAAAGGTAAATAGTTCATCCAATGTAAGAATATTCATTGAAGTTTCAATTTAGGTATTTCTCTAAGTCTTATGAATTTTTGAAGATAAAAAAGACCTATAAGTTAGATAACACCCCTTGAAGCTATAATCATTCAAAGAAATCATTTTAAGAGTATTTATTATCTATTTAAATGAATTTATTTACATTATAGAAATTCAAATATAGTCCATACCTGATTTTCTTCTTATCATAAATTTGTGTAGATAGATAGGGAAATAGGAATTAAATAATACATACATTTACAAAAAACGTTTTTAGTTATAATGATTACCATTTTTATAGTCAGAAATCATATTTTATATTTCTATTTTTTAAATTGAAGCTCACAAGTAAGAACAAAGATTGAATTTTTATATTATTATATTTTCTCATGATCATTAGTGTATATATAGAGTATTTTAATTCAAAATCAATAAATAAACCAACATAAATGACAATAAATAAAGGAATAACACTCAAAAAATATAGTATTATCTAAGTAGTTCATATAACACTATTCTATTTTCTACAAACAAGATATTAGTTTTTAGTGAATAATAAATAAATGATGAAACTACTATTTGATGAAATCATATTAAGTCAAGAGATATTATAGATATGATCACTGAAGACTTATTTTTTTTAGAATAATCCATCGTATTTTGTCAAGTTGTATCTTGAAACAATGATCTGAATTCATAAATTTATTCTAAATATTTAAATTCTATAAAAACAATCATTTTTTTGAGTGTTTGAACCCCATGGATATGTCTTTCTAAAATGGGAGATTCCTATAAAAAATCATGGTAAATTTTTATAACAAGTTTCCATTGTTTTCACTCAACAATCGAGGTCCTTAGGAAAACGGTCTTTATAGTGAAATTTTCCAAGCTTCTAGAGAGAGAATTAAAAGAGTTAACTAAGGGATTATTATACCCTGAAACACTATAAATACACTATATTCTATTATTATCTTTTCTATTTTTATTTTTCATATCTATTTGATAAAATATATAAGGACAATTTGAGGGATGGATTTTTTTGAGGATAAAATTTTAATAACCTAATTCACCCCTCTTAAGTCACTGTGTAACTACCTCTGGATCAAAAAATTTTAATTAAAGGTTTAGAAAATATTTTTATCAACTGAAAAAGTTTGAATTCATGAAGATCATTTTCAATTGGCTATATTGGATAGAAATAGAGAGTGAATTACTATGGGACGGTATCCCTATTTCAGTGGAGAAAACTATGGATATCGGAAGGCTCAAATGATTATCTATCTAAAAAATATTTTTCTAAAGGTTTATTTGAAATTCATCAGTCCTTATAAATTTATTAAAGGTGAACCAAAGAAATTAGATACCACTACATAATAATAGTATGACTTAGACTCTAAGGCTATGAATGTTATCTTATGTGAATTAGGTCATAGTGAGTTCAACCATGTTTAAATTGATTTATGGGGAGTGAATCCCTTAAATGAATAATATATTGACAGAAATTCTAAAAAATGTGTCTAATTTAGGAGTTTATACTATTGAACCCACTTAATTTATTAATTTTCTCAGAGTTCTACCATCAAAATGGAGTGGAATTTTCGCTATCACTAGACAATATAATACTAAAAAATATGTGAAAATAAAATATCTTATTGGAACACTCATGTTGTATAAATTCCAGATAAAATATGAGGCATGAAAATAAAATTTGATAAAAATAGATAATGGTTCTCTAAAATCATCCACTTCAAAAAATGAGAATAAAAAAAGAGACATCATTTTCATGCTCATCTAATAAAGATACTTAAATAAATTTAAATTAAAGTGATGATTTTACTCAATTTTTAAATAATATTAATAATTTATATAATAAGGGAATATGATTTATGAAATAAATTAAAAAGTTTAAAAATATTAGAGTAAATAAAAGAGAAAAATGGTGCTATGAATATAAGAAGATTGAGAATATCAAGCCTGATTTCCCATAGCTTATGGATAAGAAAAAGTATGAAAATATATACAAAAATAAACTCGGCTATAAGAAGGAGAAGAATGAAATTAAGGATTTATAGAGTAACTTATAAGACTCTTGTGATATTTTTTTTATTTTGATACCAAAGATAAATTATTTAATCATAAGGATAATATGTGCTTCATGGAATAAACCGAAGAGGTGCATTTTGCTTTTTGTTCTCTCTCTAAATTTGAATATGAAAATTTGTATTTTGATGAATTTAATGAATATTATAATATTATATAAAGTAAAAATGAACCATTAAAGAAAAATAAAAATTATTTAATGAAATATTATGATATTTTTTCAAAATAAAAGATTGAAATTACCCAATAGATATTGTAATTGAAATATAGTTTGAAAAAATCCACATCTAGTTATGAAGTACATGATAGAAAAAATAAAAGAATTAATTGATAAAGTTAAAAATATAAAATATTATACTAGTGATTTCAATAAGGGGGTAACTATCTAAATAAAATAATTTATAATAAAGAAATAAAATTAAAAGATATAGCATAATAAATAAAGGGAAGAACTGAGGATGTATTAAAATTATTTTGTTCGTAGTTCTAAAAATAAAAATATTTCTAATATCACTTATTTTAACTATGATAAAATTCTTTATTTTATTTATTATTATTATTTGACCAGGTATCCTTATTTATGTTGAATAAATAATTCATTTATTTATATAAATTTACCTAATTCTAAATCTATTTTTTTGGAATGTATAAGCAAATTTTGGATCCGAAATCTTTTATAGATATCACTACTAGACCCAAAAGCATTTGGTCAAAAAAAATTGCAATTAATTTTTTTATATAAGGAACAAGACACATAAATATAAGTTCCTAATTATTTATAGACAATGGATTTTCATGATTTATGAGTGGAGATTTTTCCAACTTTCACTCACAATCTAAAATTAATGGAGGACATGTCACATTTTGTGACAATTCAAAAGGAATCATTGTTGTAATTTTATCTATTGTGGTTCCCCATTTAATCCTCCAAAAAATAACTTCATATTGAATACATAAAGAAAAAATAATAATAATTTCTTAAATTTGGGGTGATGAATATTTTTTTTATTTTTCCAATAATTTATTATCCCTTTATAATAATAAGTTTATTTAATTAGGTTCACAAATAATAAATTCTTACACTCTAGTTCATCATTATTTTTGTAGAAAAATTTGAAAAATTTGAATTTTGGAATTGATGATTCTTAATTTTTTCACAGGGGGCTTAGAAATTGAATCATTTATTTATTAAATAAATTTTCCATGAAAAATATTATTTATGAATTTCCCCAACTAAAATAGAAAAAAAAAATCTATATGACACGTGCCAAATGAGAAAAAATAATTTTTAAAATAATTAATAAAGTTTCATTGTCCTGGACACTTGAAATTATTAACATGGATCAATTTGGACCTTCTAGAACTACAATACTAGTTGGTAAATCTTTTTTTTTATGTTTTTAATATGAATAGTTGTTCAATATTTACTTGGTTTTACTTCTTGAAACTTTAAAGGGAATCATGTAGTGTTTTTATTAAATTTTATAATCTTTTTCAATATAAAGTAATATAAAATTATTTTATTAAAAAATTATCATTGGGGAGAATATGTGAATCATGAATTTAATTTATTTTCCACAAGACATGGATTTAAATACAACTTCTTAGATTCTAGAACACCGTGATAAAGTGGAGTTGTTGAAACAAGAAATATGAAAAAAATAAATTTCTAGAACACTATTGTGTTAATATAGAATACCTAAAAATTTTATTTTTGAAGATATTATCACAAAAAGATATGTCAACAATATATTTCTAATATGTTCTATCTTAAAGAAAAAACCAATGAGATATAGAATAAAAGAAAACTAATTGTTGGAAACTTTTATGTTTTTAGATGTAAAGAGTATATATTAAAAACAAAAGATAATATTGGTTATTTAAATTCAAAGGTTAATGAAGGAATATTACTAGGTTATTCTATTAATTTTAAATTCTATAGAGTTTTCATTAAAAATTAAAGTATAATTAAAGAATCTAATCATAAAAAATTTAGTGAAATTGATCCATTTATCACAAAAGTAATCAAGTTGTTGAGTTGAGTTATTCAATTGAAAACTTAAGACCTGAGACTCTCCTTTGAAAATAAAAAGGATGATAAATTGGTCTATTATTATGAATAATCTAGTTCTTAAAGGGAATTAAATGATTAACCTAAAATTGTGATGGCTATACAGGCTAGAACCCTTAAAATTCATCCTCTAGAAACTACTATAGGAAACCTAGATGACGGTGTTAGGATAAAAAGATGTGTAGAAAATATTAATGAGTATTTTCCTATTTATCCTACCTAAAATCTATAATCATAGAATAATTCATTGGTAATGATGTTTTGGTGGTTCCCATATAAGAAGAATCAAATAATTTGAAAAGGAACAAGGCATAATAATGTTTCGATAGAGCTTTTTATTATCCTCTTATTGAACTTAAGTGGCTATTTCGAAATAATAAGGATTATCAAGGTGTGATCATTAGGAATAAGGGTAGATTAGTTTAAAATTTTTATAATCAAGAGTATGGAATATATTTTTAATAAACCTTTCCCACTTTTCTTGATTATAGGAAATTAGAATATTTCTAGAATATTCATCATACTTGGATTTTAAATTATATCAAATCGATGTTAAATCTATACATATAAATGTATTTTTAAGGGTGAAATTATAGGATAAAAAAACTATAGGTTTTAAAGACCCTAATCTTAAAAATTATATTTTTATAATCACAAAAGCTTTGTATGGGATTAAATAAGAACCAAGAGCATGGTATTAAAGACTAAGTTCATTTCTTTTATCAAATGGTTTTATATTGGGGTTTTTTTGGGAATCCACTTCATTTAATAAAAACTATTTAAAATATGTTTTAATTGTGTAAATAAATATTGATGATGTTATTTTTTGTTCCAAAAATAAAAAACATTGTAATACATTTTCAATACTCATGAAAAATAAATTTTAAACAAGCATGATGGGTGATTTAAAAATTTTCCTTGGATTTTAGATCTAAAAAAAGAATTTTGGGAATGTTATAAAGCAAAGAAAATACATAAATGATTTATTAAATAGTGTTAGACTCAAAATCATTAAAATATATTAAACTATTATGAGTTTCAATATTATTTTTGACTTAGATGAAGATAAAAAACCATAGGAAAACTAATATAATGGAGTAATAATTGGGATATTGATATATCTAACTTTAAGTAGACCAGATCTTATGTTTTCATTTTTTCTTGTGAAATATTTCAAAAAAACTAGTGGAATCGCATTTAAAAACTATTAATATTTTTTGAAGTAATTAAGAGAAACAATTATTTTATCTTTATTTTTTTCCAATTTTTTTTATTTTAATATAACTTCATATTTTAATAATGATTTTGGTGGTTATAGACTATAATGAAAAATAACATCTGAAATCTATCACTTTTTAAGAATATATCTAGTTTCTTAGTTAATTAAAAACAATAGTTTTGTTATATTATCAAGAACTGAAGTAGAGTACATTTAAACTAGTAGTTCTTGTGCTCAAGTTTTTTGGATGAAACAAACCTTGATATATATTGAAATTAATTTTATTCATTTTATAATACAATATGATAACAATAGCACAATAATTATTTCTAAAAACCCAATTAATCATTTAAGGACCAAGTATATTGATTTGAGACATCATTTATTAAGAATCATTATTAGAAAGGTGATATTACACATTAATTTATTTTTACTGAAAATCAATTAGTAGAAATTTTTTTGAATCAATTTCTTACATATCAATTTGATTTTTCTAAAAGTGAATTATGTTTATTTAATTTTAAATGATTTTAATACAATTTTAGAGTTAATTATATGTTTTATTATTTATTGATTTAATTTATTACAGGATATTTTCATTTCTAAATATATGATTAACTCACCTATTTTATCTTTAATGTAATAAAGTTTCACAAACCCTATCTTATTTTATATTTTAATCTATTTATTTTATTTCACCACCTTTGTAATGAGACTCTGTGTATTCCATAGAAAATATTCATCCACTATAAAACTTGAAGCGTTTAAATACTACTGGGTTTATTCTATCCAAAATCCATCAAATTATTTCCCTAATAAAATAAATTTAAATTCAAGACACTTCATTCATGTCTAGAATCAGAAAGTTGAAAAGTGATCAAAATAGATCATTAAAAAGTTCAAAAAATTGAGATTTTTTTAAAACGGTATGAACATCAAATCTATCGATTTCACCTTGATAGAAAAAATATATAAGTTACTAAAAAATATTTTGAAATTCCAATGATTTGAGTTTGTATTTTATGAAAACTTTACTAATTTCATTTATGAAGATAAAGATAGGTATTTGTATGAATATTTTGAGTTTAGCATTAATGATGCTAAAGATTTGGTAGTATTGGAAGTCAATGGGAGGATCATTTTAAAATCATTATTTAATTTTTATAAAGTCCTTTATTACCTATATAGATGAATATTCAAGTTCATTTAATCCTTGGTTAGTGTATATGATGTGTGTCCTGCTAAGATAATGGGATTTATTTTTATATCTCTATGAATAGAAAAAAATCTGGTCAAATATTTAGAAGTTGAACGAAATAATCTAGTTAATTTTATTCAATATAGGATAATTTAGAGAAATAGTGAGTTTTAGAATGTTCTGAAGCCTGATATTTATCTTATCTATAAAATATTGGTTGAGAAGAAATTAAATATATTTTGGTATATCATTACTTATATAAACTATTCCTACTAAAAGTCTTGTATTTTATATCCCGATAAGAAAATTATTACCCTCATATTTGAAAAGAGTTGAGTAGTTATTAGTGAAGTTATAGAAACTACGTTCCATGACCTAAACAATCTTGGAGTTGGGATGCTTAATAAAATCATATATTTTTAGATCTACTATATAAATAAGTTATTTCCAACCAGGGATGAAGAAATGGATTAAATCTATGCTCGAGCTTAGGGGGAGAATCCTACTACTATTTCTATTATTCAAGATGAATAAGAGGAATCATTGGATGATGAGCCTCTAACAGTGAGTATTAGAGCAAGAAAAATTTCATCTACTGAGATTAATTATCTATTTGTTACTCAAGTTAGAATAAAGGAACAACCTACTATGAATATAATATATTTTTTGGAAGTTATGGTTGGTTAATAATTTGAATCTATTATTGCTCAAGATAAGAATAAAGAATCTATTATTGAATTTATCATAACACATGATGATGTTAATGAGGATTATATTAATGAACATGAGATAAAAATGACCCAAGTTAAAGCATCCCTTGATGATTCTCTTATAATACTAATGTTTATGAAAGTTGGTATGTCAAAGAATCTTTTTTTTTCATAATGATCTTTACTAAAATATTTAGCATCTTGATTTGAAGGAAGTGGACTATCTTGAGAGACTAAAAATTAATCAATATTCTCATTATTAAAATTTTAAAATGAGAACAGAATTAATATTTATGATTGTTTTAGTTTAGAAGAAAAAGAATCTACAAAATAACCATTCTTGTTTTTGAAATCTAGAATTAGTAGAACACTAGAGGAAACTAATCCTCTTATGTTATATAGAAGGATTTAATTTCCTTTTTTGGAAGAACTTAATAGGAATACTATTGAAAAGACCTGAAGAAATTTACAAATATGTTTCTTAATGAGTTTAACTCTATGAATACTATGATTCAGGGGATAAAGAACTAGTTGGCTAATTTGAGAGAAAATTTTGTTTCAATTTTAGAATTTGTTGATCTTAATGAAAGATTACAAGATCAAATAGATATGATGAAAAATTTTCTATTTATTCAATAAGATATATCTTATTTAGTTATAGATGAAACCAAGTATATCAAAACATACATTGATAATATGAAAAACTTTATAATCTCTCAATTTTAGTTTATTAAGACAATGTAACATATTTCTTCATCATCCTCAATAAAAAATAAATCTAGTAATTAGAAAAATCATTTAAAGAATTTATCCTTATAATTTATGATATTTTTTAAAAGTGTTCAAGAGATAAAACATGATACAGTATAGTTAGAAACCATTGAATAAATATAGAAATATATACTTTATGAACTCTATCTTATCAAAGTTGATTATTTGAGTAGTAAAGAAGGTATATATATGTAGTGAAAAATTATTTGATTAGGAATATTTTTACCTTAATTTATTAATATAAATCTTATCTAAATACAATTCTTTCATCCATGAATGACCCCCTGCAGCAGATATTGAAATTTGTTCAAGACTTTTCTTTATCTGATTTTTAGTCTACCCATTCTATTGAGGCTATTACGTGAAGTGATAGATCTGATATGCCTATGAATTTTGAGATAGATTCTCTATAAAAGTAATCTTTTAATAGATCATTTTAGATACTAGCCGTTATTTAAAATTTAGTTGAGCTATTAGAATCTATTGAACAAGGAATAAATTGTTGAATGATAACTTGAATAAAAATAGTGTTTTCAAGAATTATATGTCAAATGTTAGATAATACTTCCAAGATGAGATTAAGAAAGGAATGTTTTCCCTACTGAAATTTTTTCCATGATCTTATTTTATCTTAGTTAGAAATGTGTGGTAATGTATTGTTTTAGTATATAGTAAGGATAAATATGAGGGATAATCCTCATTTATGTTTTATGGATATTATTGAAAGTATTCATAATATATTCCCACCTCTTACTATAATTTAATGGGAAAATGTTATAGAGGAAGAAACATTTCAAAAGGAAGTATCTAACTCTACTATGTATCTTCATTTCACTATATTCCACCCCTTCTATATTCATGATATTTTTTAGGATAAATGTTATAAGATTTTTCATGATGATATTATGGCTATGATTAGGAAGCCTATATGAAACACCAATGGTCTTAGTTTATATGGTATCAAAATTTCTTTTTCTCTCCATAACCTCATAGATTTTTATCCTGGTACTACTTCTACAAAGTCTAACCTTAGGTAATAAGACTGATATATTTTTCTTTGTTTATTTCTTTCGCCGAATTTTTTTTTCTAATTAAATTATAATATGTTTATTAATTAAATTCATTACGTTTTGGTTTCTTTTTTCATTACATTGATTCGGTTTTTTATAATATTTATTTATTTTTCTATATTTAACTAAGTAAATTCTAAATTTTTTTCACTTTAGTAACCTATATTATTCAATTTTATAATTTAATGTTTTATATTTAATGTATTTTTTCTCACTTACATGGTTCTACTTTATAATATCATAAAAACGGGAGAATAGAGTTAACAAAAAAGTCTTATGTTTTACACCTTCTGCTACAGAAGAAAATATTATAGAATTTTATATTTTTTATGATCTAAAATGTATAAAATTTTATATTTAATTTATCATTGGTTTTGTGATCATAAAATAGGGGGAGGTTTCTGGCATACTAATGTTATATTGATATATCTCAAATATTTTATATGTTTTCATGCTCAAAAAATCCCCATTTGTTTTAATAATAAACTCTTCTTAAGTATCTCAAGAAATTATGATTTTTTTGAAATAATATTTTATTTCTGAATAATTTTATTAAATTTTTGTTTTTCAATGTTGGAGAAATTTTATAAAGAAAACATCATACTAGATGATTTGTTATCATATAATGTGATAATTTATCATACGAGCTATAAATTTTCATATACTACCAACAAATATAGTTTTTATTAGAAGAAATCATCTTATGAACAAACAAAAGTTTTCACACTAGATTTTAGATTCCATAAAAAGTAAATTATCTTTTAAAGGTCATACATATGAGAATTATCATAAGATATAGAATAAATTATTACAATATATTATTTTTTCTAAATGAAATTATTATAAAAAGAAAAAATTATACTAAGAAAAATTGATTTATCCTACAAGGAAAGAAATTCAGAATACTGATATTCAATAAAGGAAAATATCATAAAAAGTGTAGAATTATTGTATGCAGATCAAACATAGATTATGATGAAAAAACATTATCTTATAAAATAGTTTTTATATTTATTTTATCCCATTACAATCAGATTATCTTATGAAATAATGAAATATAAAATGTGACAGATTATTATGCCCTCTCTACTAATCAAAAACCCTTGGAATATAGGGAGACACACTTGAGGTTATATAGTGACCCATGCTATGAAATGTGAAGTGGAATCTAGATCGAGGAAATACAAAGTGGTATGATAGTGTTTTTATTTGGTTTAATATTTAGGGAGATGTTAGAAAAGTGGTTTACAAATTAATTATAGTCTGTGATGGACCTTAGAATTTTGTGTCACTAACTTATCTTATGATACTAGTTACTACTTACTTGGGTGATGTGATTCCTATTTTTCATTTTTGATGTTTTGATGTATATATTTATTCCAATATTATGTGTATATTTGAGATCATTATTATGGTTTTTGGATCTTGTTCTTTAGATGAAGTGGCACCATGTATGAAACATGGCTGATAGGTATGATTCATATGACATTCATGTGCATACATGTGATCTATTCCACTAATGAGAGGTCCATATGTTTAAAGGGTAAAAAATGTATTTGTAGTCTTCCCATATATTTTCTTTTCAGCATTCTAATAAAATGATTTGTAGCATTTATTTGATGTCAGTTCATCTGGATATATGGTGGGTGTTCACTAGAAATGGCTATACAATACCATAAGGGATATATAGGAAACCCTTGATGGGTTGATCTGAGCATTTTATATTACAGAGGCACTTGATGATAGAAGGTTATGCCTATGCGGTTATAAGAAGAGATGAATTTAGTTAATTAAAGTGTCAATAATAACCTATATGGTGGTTTTGTATATAGTTTCTTGGTGAAGCTCTAAATAACCAAACTTGGTGGTTGTGTAAAGGCATATAAATTAATTGTGGTTTTAGTATAGGGGATATGAGATTATCTTAGTATTGAGGGTGGGTCGGGGGGAAGGATCAGTTGGATTCCTAACATTTATTGGTTTTGATAGTGGATAATGGTCCTTGATGGTAGGATGTAGGATGGTTTGTGCATGGGATGATGATTTTTGTTTTGGAAAAATGCTAGTGTGGTGGGTAATCATATTTTAAGATGTCTCCTGATTGATATAACTCTATACCATTGGGAAGAAAGAATAAATCATTAATTTTTTCTGTGTGATATTATCCTGTGAGAGGATAATGGTCAGTGGGTTCGGTGTGTGAGCCATATTTTAATCGTACATGACTCATATGATATTGAGTTTGGTGGTGTGATAGATTTTTATAGAAGTATTCACCCATTGGTATTGTGTATGATTGAGTAAGATTGTGGGTAATGACCTATGATATAGTTCTCAATGGATCAAAATTGCTATGGAGGGAAGTGAGAGTTAGATTTAATCTTTATGAAGGTATCAGTGTGTGGGGACTAGTGTATGATCATTATTCATGGTGATTATTTTGTTTTTGTTTGGCGTAGAGGATATGTGTAGGTTAAGGACAAACAAGTTTAGTAAGGAACTCAAGAGAAAGGAATCCCAGAGTTTCATTGAGAATGGGAGGTGTTCCCTCTATAGTGGATAATGACATCATGTATGGATAGTGCCATGAATTTTTAATATTGGTGAGCGTGGCTTGGGAAGAGTGATATGTGTGAGATATTAGGACCCATCACAACTAGTGGATAAGGATTGATGCATGGGAATCCATATGGAAAAATCACATAACTTTATAGTTGACAGTGTGAACCATATTTCATATTAATTTTGGTGGATGCTGAGGATGATGTCACTGGTGATCTGATAATGTTAACCACATGGAATTTTATATTGGTGCTTGTATATAATAGGTATGAACATATCTGGTCTTTATATGTATTAATGGACATAGTGTGGGCTATGAAGATATAGTTTTGGTTTGATAGACAATGATTAAGATACTCTAATGGTGGGGAGTATCGTATTGGCTATAGGTATTTTATCTTCATGTTAGAATGGTTTTTGATGTGATATGACCTGTTAGTGGATGATAAATATCGAACTGGGATACTAGTGTGTGGGTGGATCCTATGTGATAAAGTTCCATAATGAATAATATATTCATGATTTGAATGTCATGTTTTTTGAGTTGGTACATTAAAATCTGTCTTGGTTTAGATTTGAAATTGTATGTGAGTGAGTAAGATTAGAGGTTTTATGGTGCTTGGGTTCATAGTATGATTACTAGAGTAGGTGGTTGGTGATATAACCATGAAATTAAATTGAGTGATAGGTTCATACTTTATTTTGGGTATTTTTATGATCTTGTGATTTCTTTTGGAGGTAAGGAATCATGATCTATTTATGTAGAGTGGTGATGCATTAGTGAGTGCGCTCTTTCATTATTACATAGAGTTATCCATAGGAGGACTGACTAAAAGTTTTTTATGTAATCAGATGTTTTGAGGTGGAAACCGATTGATCGTATCATTGGACCACTATAAGATAATTGTTGGTTGGTGGTTCCTATATTAGGGAGGACCATAAATTATAATTGTAAATTATTATAGATTCTTATAGTAGTAAGCATAATATGATCTAGTGTGTATTAGTTGAAGACATAATGGTGTCTCAATATAGATGGGAGAAATCATGTTCTTTCATGGATTTGGTGAATATAGAGAGTGGGTAGATTGACCTTTAATTAATAGTGCACTTTGGTTCTTGATGATTTGAAGAATACGAATTCTTGGAATTCATTGGTAGAAAAGGATGTATAAGAGGTGAGTGAAAGACCACTAAATGTCATAATTAAATGTTGGAGTCCTATTGAGTATTTTTGTGGATGAGAATCATTGTGGTGGGGAGTTTCTAGGACCAATATTATTATGGTTTGTTAATTCCTAAGGGAATTTTAATTTTTATCCCAGATCAGAGGTTGTTTTATGAATTTGGATTTAGGGGTATCTAAAAATTGGAACATCCAATATGGATGATTTTTTAAATAGAACAAGGCTTGGTTGGAGCTTCGGGTGATCATGTGATTTTAGGAGAAGGGCAAGGTGATGGACCATATGGTGTCATTAATTCATTTGGGTTTAATCAAATTTAAAAACTTAAAACAACTTAAAGTTTTTTAACTAAATATTTTTTATAGAATGTGGAAATTTTAAGTTCAAACCCATGAGTTGGTGAAAATAAATTTTAATAAATTTATATAATTAAATTATGAATTTCTTGAAAAGAAAAATAAATATATAAATTGAATTTTAGGAATATGATAAAAATCAGATAAGATCTATATATTTTGGGTTCATGTGTTGGTGAAATTTAGAAATTAAATTATTTTTCCATATTTTCATTATATTTAATAATTTTTTTGATCCTTATTTTTGGAATCTCCTCTTTAATTCAAAAACTCCATATTCACATGGTATATTATTTAGGGTTCTTTTTGAATTAAACTATGTCGATAATGTTTTTTAATGTGACCATCCTAAATTCTATAACGATTATGCAGAACCAAGGGTGAAAAGTTTATGTGTTAAATTGTTTCATTCATTTATCACATTATTAGTGGACATGTAATGAAAAATAAGAATTATTGGAGGAATTTGGCACAAAGTCATCAACCCAAACATGAAAATTTTTAAAAGAAAAGTACCCCCCCACACTCCATCTTTATATACATTTATCTACACAAGATATAATTTACACCTCATTAATAGTGATGATAATTATAAGAGAATAGGGAAAGAAATAAATGGTGAAGGATTCAATTTTTTACCATTTTTTCTAGGGAAAACATTCATTTTTTGTGGAATATTTTATAGGAGCACCCAATCCCCATATTTATAGGTTTTAAGAATCCCGCAGGTCATAAAATCATTCATTGAAGTATCTTGGGTCAACTGCGATGGTTATCAAGCATTAAGGCATGGGTATCCATTGAATTTTATGAATGTACAAAAATTTCTAGGGTTATTGACCATCTGTCATAGTGTGAAACATAGTGTCACACCATGACTTTTCATGTATTTACTATTGGATTTTTTTTCATGGATTGCTTCATGTCAGGTGTCCTTATTTTATTTTCATGTCATGAATAAGTTATTCACGATTTGAATACTAATTTTCTTGCATTTATGGTTTCTTATTCAGTGGAATATTCAATTTTGAGACTTAGATTTTATGTCATGAAGTATAATGTTTTATGTTTAATACATCTATATTTTTATTGTTTATTCCTTTAAATATTTTATAACATGTACTATAACAAATTAATTAAAACAATGAATATCCAACAATAATTAAATATTTAAAATACAAAATTATTATTTTTAATTTTTAAAATATATACATGGAATGTAATAATCAAATTCCTCATAATTATACTCATACATTTACTCAAGAAATAAATCTCAAGAATTACACGCACACTCTACAATAATTTAAATTTAATGTCAATTAAATCAATTTATTAAATGGGTAAATAAATACTTAAGCGTCACATTGAAAAATATCATCAACTCCTTATTTTTTAAAGAAACAAGTAAACCAAGTATTTTTATTTTTTTCTTTCGAATTAAACATGCCTCTTCAATCTTCTATTTATATTTTCAATTTATTTTTATTGTGGACATCACTTGAAATTTACTTCACTTTATATTTTTTTGAGTAATAATCAAGTTATAAAATTAAATAGATTTTTTAACTTACCTAGAATCATTCTCATTAACATGTACTTTCAATGCATCTAATTTCTCCACCCCATAGTGATAGAATTCACAAATACTCATGTGGAATTCATTATTAGGATTTAATGAATCCAGATAATAAAGGATGGTGGGTAAATGATATAAAACAATAAAAGATCAAATGGATTTTATTATTTCTAGTTCATTTCATGATAATAAATAACATCATAATTAAAAATTCTCCATAGAAGATAGAATCTACACCTTTTACAAATACTCAATGTATGGTTCATGATGGAATGAAGTATTATGAATAGGGAACCCTCTTGTATTTTATTTATTTATTTATTATTTTTTTCAATAGTTGAGTTTTGAAAAGTCTCATATCCACCACTTAACCTGAAATGATAAAATAATTATTCAAGTAAATTGTGATTTTTTAAGATTTTAAACAAAACTAATTATTTTTAAAAATTATTTTTTAGTTATTTGGTATTTTTTTCAAGAGAGTGGGCAATAAAGAATATTGAATAATTTTTTTGAACCTTCCAAATATCCCACATAAATACCCCACAATTATATGATACAAAATACATATCCTTCTAATATTTCATCATCTCCCCTACACTCATCATTTTTTAAAATCATGAAAATAATATTTAGAGTTGGGTATAAATGGATAAAATATTCTTGTAATGTGGATTTTCACAAATAAGAATATTCTTGGATTATATAGGAATATGAAGGATTAATGTAAATTGAAGTCTTAGAATATGGGATAAAAAATTTTTCCTCAATCATTTTAATTATGAATTTGTGAAATAATAGCTTCGACAAGATGAAAATAAAGTTCTAAAAGAATGTATTCCACAGTTTTACCCAATAAACATTTTCAAGAAAATAATTAGAAATATTTTTATCAGATAAATTTTTAGGAATGGGAACATGTGGTTAGGAAAATCACGAATGGATATGCCTAATAAATATAAATTTAATTAGAATAAATATCATATTTTCAAGGTATAAAAATTCTATGATAAATTTGATTTAAAAAAATTTAACTAAACTCTCAAATGAAAATTCGTCAAAAATAAAATCCTTATGTTTATATTTACTAATTGATTTTATCATTTTTATATTTAAATTTAATGAAAGAAATATTTAATATGAGGAATTATGACTATCATTTGTAGTATTTTTCTCCTTGATCGATGGTTAAATAGCAAAGAGAAAGTTTGGTGATTTTATTTTCCTATTGTTGTTTTTATATTTAGAATCATAGGAGGGAATTATAAAGTATAATATTTAAAATTAATAATACCTTATTTAATTATTTTATTTATCTTATAGGATACAATTATTATTATTGTTATTATTATTATTATTATTTTCCCTTTATTTCTATGTACCTTAAATTTGAACCTAAAAATAAAAAGACATATGTTAAAGTATAGGATTCTTTTCTATGAAATTATAAAATAACGAGGCATAATGACTTAAAAATATATTGAAAAGCATTCAAATAACTCAGATTGTATCATGAAAGTAATTTTTTTAATGTCATTGGATCATCCTCGCCTCTACTCAAATTAGGTGTTAGAGGGTTGGAAATTTTATACCTTCCTAGATCAATGAATGTTTGTAACTAGGTTATCACTTTATACATGGGTCCCCTTACTTTCTCTGATGTCAACTTTACCCTACCAATGGGAAGCAACTAATCTACCTACATTTGATCAATGCACCACTTATTCTTAAAACATTAATAATGAGTATCAATATTGTTGACTATTCATACCTATTTTCTTTCTCTCAACTAATCTTTTTTTTTCGACTGTCCCTCCATCTTCGAGAAATCATATTTCATAAAATATTGTATTTATTCCCATATTTCACAACTTCTTTATTGGTAGTGGTGATATCACCCTCTTCTATCTTGGGTACAATTTCCTCTTCCCAATGTGCATCCCACATATTATAATTTTTCATTTCCCAAAGTATGTTAATACTAACCCACTCATTTCTTATCATTAAGAACAAATCGACACTCACAACATCGATCAACATTAATCAGGTCACCAATAATGGTCTTTCATGAATAATGGGTGTTATCTACTTATCCATGTCCAGAATGAGAAAGTACATCAAGAAGTAAAACTTTTCTACCTTGACAAGAATTTATTCTATTATCCCTTATTTTTACTTTATTATTGACTTTTCTAGTTATAATGTGACCTCTGTGGTCATCATGTATTCATGTAATAGGTTCCTAAATGTATTGTAGGACATTATGTTCATGTAAACAGAAAAATCCCAAAAATCACTCTCAAACTCAATAGAGATTATATTTCAAAGAAATGAAGATATACATAAGTTTTTTAGTTTCTTTACGAGATCCTCTAACATCACAACCAAGTACTCTTGTGTGAGTGGGATTGTGACCATTTCCACTATCCATTTCTTATTGGATACCAAATACTTCATGATCTTCACATTGGTTGTCATATTATAAATTGATTATATAAAATGAATGTTAATGTATAGTTTTTTAATATATTAAATAAATATACTTTGTTGTGCATTTATTTTTCCTTAAATAAACCTATTTGGAAATGGTAGTCTTGGTTTAAAATGATGGGGAACTTCTCTTACTTATTAGTGTTGTATTTTTTTTTATTTTATTATTTTCCAATTTGTACTCTTGTACCATACTTGGTAATGGAATATATTCTTTTTTTTTACATTTCTATTGGCTATAGATTTAAAGTATCCATGGGGGATGACTTTTGGGTGTCCAGGAAACATTCCTATTGGCCTCTCTCATAGTTGATCCATAATTTGACCGAATTGAAATTGAAGGTTCTAAAGGGAATATTTTAGAGTTATTGAATTTTGTTTTATTTATATTATATATGCTATATTGGCGGTTAATAATTTCAAAAATGTCTCATCTAAGCAGTGAATTTAGATTTTGAGTGATGACCCTTGCTACACTTGTTGAAATCCCAGTCCTATTTTTTGAGATTCATGACATTATTGTTGTTGACACAAACAATTAAAATTATTACCACTATTGTAATAAGTATAATTAGATTATTTGAAATATATAACTTGAGGTTATTTTTGTTGGAACGTCATGGTATCAATCTTACTCATTAGTTCTTCCATTTTAGATTCTATCCATTCATTGTTGTTCACCATTTTGACACCTCTTTGTTGTTTCACTTCTCCTTTCCACTAGATGGTTTTACTTGCTATTTCATTGAGTAAAGTATTACCTTTTTTACGTGATTTTTTCATCAAGGATCCTCCTACTATATTCTATATGATTGAATGATTCCCTTGTGAAAAACCTTTATTAAATGTTTAAATTAATAACTACATTTCAATACTATGATGATAGAATTTTAGAATCATGTAATTGAAATTTTCCCAATAATTACAGTGTAATTCATATTAAAATTGATTAAAATTTAAAACTATTTACCCAAATATCCATCGATCTTGGGGGAGGAAATATATGAGTGAGAATTTTTCTTTCCAACTCATCCCATGTATTGATGGAATAAGCCGACAAGCTCTAAATCCATTCCCTTTCTCAATATCTTTGTGAAAATATAAAAAGTCGATATCTTGGAAAATCAATTGAAATATGTTTCAAATTTTTATTAATCGTTCCAATTTATTCTTTAGATATTCATATATTAGTCCCTAAAATTGAATGGAGTTTGAGATCATTTAGATAATTCCCTATTCCATTTTGATGTGGCCGACTATGATGGGTTGAACTAGGATATTTGGTTGCATTACTATGTGGGACGATCTCCTTTAATTAGTGTGTATTTTAAATTTTTGAGATATTACTGGCACCTTGGTATCATATTGATTTTTATACACTATACATGGTCAAAGATACTTTCTTTTTTTCTTTTAAATCATCATTTGAATTCAGAATCATCTTGAAATATTTGATTTTCTTTTTATTTTGTAGAGTGATTTGGTATAAATAATTGAATCTAAAATTTAAGAATAAGCACACCATGTAAAAAATAGGAAAATAAAATTAAATAAATAAATAAAAATTTAAAATATGAAAATTTAATTTCCAACCTTCCCCATCAACAATTCCAAAAGTGTGATGGCATGTAACACAGTATTAATTACATCAGATTTAATAAAATTTCATAATATTTAAAATCTAAAATTTTCGAATTGATTTTTTTTATAGAAAGTATAATGGTCAAGGTCAAATCCATGATATGATAAAAATAAATTTTAATAAAATTAAATAATTAAAGGATTGATTGATTGAAAAGAAAAATGAATAATTTTTTTAGTAGGATGTGAAAATCATGAATGGACCAATAAATTACATGATTTTGAAAAGACCGTGAACCCGGTAGCTTGGAGTCGATGACTTAATTTATTAAAATGGTATAATAAACAAGAAACTGACATCTAGAAGGACCTAATATTTTAGTAGTTTTGGAAAACCAGATATAATCATAAGTTTTACATTACCACTTTAAAGTAAAAAGAATCATGTCAACTTTATTAGAAACACCCATAAACTCCTAGATTATTCATACAAGTCATTATTAATATACATATTCGAATCTTGGAGAAAATGATATATAAGAAAGGGGTGAGATCATATTCTTAGTAAGGGTATGTAATATAGTGGAAACATAAATAATAAAGCATGGTGAATAACTAAAAGTACACATGCCAAGAAAAAAAAATCTTGAGCATAATATAGTAGGAATAAAATATAATTTAGTAATGAAAAAATAAGACATAACCATGGATATTATTCTAGTAAAATAATCACATGGACTATCAATTACTAGTTTCATAATGAGGGAATGAAAAATGTCATACATTATAAACATATCATCAAGACCACATCAAGGACACTATACATAATGGGTTAAAAACTTGTCTAGTTTATATCACGAGACCCACTAATGCATCAAGGGGATATAGTGTTTCCAACTCATAACATACTAAGTCTTATACATTCCTTATATGAAAAGGGTGAAACATACACAAAAAAAAGATTCATATTGAAAAACTATCATATGAAATTTGAATATTATAACCATAAAATATGAATGGTATAAAATAGCACATCCAAAGTAAAATTTATCATAAAAACTTTAGAAACATATGTTATATGGTATCATTAGAGATAAACCTCAATGAAGCAAAATATTTAACAAATTAATTTACATTTATGAAGATACCATTGAAAAAATCTTGAGGTAATTAATCTTTAATCATTCCAATGTGTCCCATTCCAATTTAAAAAAATTAAATCATAATACCTATGAAGGAATCATTAAATTAAACTTATAATGTCATGGTAATAAAAATAATAATTATATGATATATAAAATGTAAGTACATACACAAAAACTACAAGGACTAAGTGTTGAATTGGGCTTATATATTATAAAAGTAAAAGTGAGATGAGAAAACCCTCTTTACTTTGAAAAGAAGAGTTCTTTTGGAAAATAATTTGTTTTTGTCATCAAATCAGATTTTAAACATGTATATCCCAAAAAAGGATAGGGGAGGACAATGAAATTATATTTTAGGGATAAATTATGTCCCACCGAAGTGAAATCATGTAAAAAGAGTTTTTTAGAAAACTTTAGAAATGAAACATTTTAGTGGAGTTTAAGAAAACTATTAAAGGGATTTTAATGTGAAAATACATTTTTTTCAAAAAACAAAAAATGAACCAAATAAGTTTTTCATGATAAAATATATGATTTTAGAAAAATATTTATGGCTTAATATATATTATATAGTGCACTTGAAACTGGGTATGAATATGAGAAGTTCCCTTTAATCAGGATTGCTTATCTGGAAGAATTGAGAAGGGAACGATATTAAAACATGCATATACCCATAAAATAAGGTTGAAATGATCTAGGTAATTGAGGGAAGAAAATATAAATATAATTTTTAATAAATATAAAAAATAGATAATCATTTGATTTGAGTAAATTTAGAGAAAGAGTAACCCGAAGGAAAAATGGGGGTTTGGGTAGAATCCCTCACCACTTTGTAATCAATCGAATAATATGAAAAAAAAAATTAATAGTCATAAAATGAAATATTAAATAACAAGAAAATTAATGAATTCATGATATGATAAAAAAATTGGAGTTATTCATACACCATAAACAAGAAATAGTGGTGAATAAGGAATATCTCATAAAAATGGAAGTGGGGTGAGAAAACCCTTAACATATGCCCAAAAGTGTTCCGCACTTGATCTTAAAGTCACAGATAAAAAAATTAAATCCATTAATTAATTAATTAAGAACCTTTTAAACATTAATTTTATTAATTATTGTTTCATTAAGTTCATTTATATCCTTATTAATGAGTTATAGAGTTTAATTTCATCATTCTGGAGAATTTGGTTACTTGGTTTTCATGATTGGTTTACTTGTATATGAGTATGAAAGTTATTGTGGAATGGGTATAATTATCTAGAATTGAATTTATATGATATTAATGAAAATAAAAAATATTAAATGGTTATATTATTCATTTTTTATATGCAATGAGTATGAGTCTTTTGATAAAACATTAGGGATAACCACTTAGATTATTTTTATGATTTTTTGATCATGATAAAACCAGTTTTGTCTTATTAATTAAAAATATCTATATATACTTGTTATAAAATATTAAATATTTATTAATACATATATTATAGTATATTTTTACCATTAAAATGGCTTCATGACCATCATTGATGGAGAAATTGAAGAACCAAAATTTGTCATCCACGAAAGTTGTAAATGAGCACCTCAGAGACAATAGTTTCATTTCTAAGATAAAGGAGAGAGATAAAGGAGTTTGATTAATTATATTCAATTAAAATTATATAATTAAATTATCTATATAATACTGAAGTTATCATTCTTATTTTGATGGAGGATGCAAGGGGAGGATAATAAATGAAAAAGGAAATTAAAAGAAAAATAAAGCGGATTTACCTCTTGAATTATCCTCTTTGAGAACCTCTTTATGGCACCATGGTTTGGTATTTTGTTGTGAAAAGAACCTTCTAGAATTAGGGTATAGACATGGGAAGAGTATTCAGGTGAAATATTGACAAGATTCAAGGCTTGTAGGTGTGAAGAGAAGGGGTGGTATTTATAGTGGATGAGAGGGGTGGTTTTTGAATATTTTTTTTCATTTGTTTATTATTTTGGATAAAGACTCTGAATAGTTTTAGAATTATCAGAAAATATATTAAAATAATTAATTAAAGTTAAATATTATGGTTCTTACATTATACATGATTCAAGAAATAGTTTATTTAATTCTTAATGTATTTATATTGTAGATTATTGTATTTTACTATGCACAAAAAAATTCAAGTATTTTAGCAAAATCCCAATAAAACCACCCTAACCATTTTTTATGCGTATAATTTAGAAATGATCTCTATTTTATTAAAAATAATTTCCTAAATATGATAAATTTAATTTTTAATTAAAATCATTATTTACTTGAAAAATAAAGATTTTAAAATTATAACAAATTTTATAACACTTTATAAAATTAACAAAGGTCACATAAAATTATAATAAAACCATAAGAGAACAAAATATTAATTTATGAATATATTTTATGAAAATAAATTTTCTTTTAAATTATTTTATTAATTATAAACTTGTAATTAAATATTTATTACTTTAAAAAATACCCACACTTTATTAGTAATTTTAAAAATATTCACTTACTTATACTATGATATAATTATATTATACCTTCATTTATACGATTCCAAAATTTCTTTTATATATTCATGGGCAAGGTTACTATTTATTTGGCAGATTTACTATTCATAAGGGTAACATTAATATTCCAAAGGGCCAAGTTACTATTCACCAAAATATTAAGTTGATCCTATTAGACACTAAATATATTAATGATCACAACCATATATGTCTATTTTTTGAAATTTGATTCATAGAAACAATGAAATTGCTTTTAATTATAATCCCACAGGTGTGGTGAGAAGGCGGGTAAAAACATACAAAAGTTCAATATGTATTTATATACAATTTAAATATAAAAATTATTCTAATGATCTCTATTGAATTAATATACGTATAATTGATATATTATGAATTTAAAAATAAATTTAAATTATAATAATTATTTAAATGAAAAACATAGTTTTTAACTAAAATATAAGATTTTTCACTATTCATTAAAAAATGAATCTTCTCAGAAAAATACTAAATATTTACCCTAATTTAATTTTGAAAAATGTTTTTTATTTTAAAAAGAATATATATTTTTCTATAAATATGTTTTATTTATGTGAAACCATTAAAAATAAAATTTAATAGTAGTTAGGACTATTAATATTACTATGTTTAATGGCTTGTTTATAACTATATTGATTAAATAATTATAATAACAAAGTATTGTTTCACATAGACAAAATATTGCATGCATTAAATTATCTACTAAATTAATTTTTTAAACCTTTGGGCATTAAGTTCTCCCATCCTTCAATAAATTATATCCACACAATTTAATATTTCACTTTGAAAAACAGAGGTTGAGTTTTAAAAATTCCTTTATAGAAAATCCACATTTAAATAGGGTTAATAAAATATCCTCTTAATAAGAGGGAAAGTAAAATGTATAGCTTATCAAAAAACAACATATTTGAATATAATAACATTAGTGTGAAGTGAAAATATGGACATGGAAGAACAAACTAACAATCAGGTTCTGATAGAGAGTGATACCAGACATGGTCATTAGAATGTTAAACATAAAAAATACATAAATTTGTTATTAATGAAAAGACAGTTGATTTATCCAAAATAAAGTTAAATAGACAATGTTTTTATTATAAAATAGTTTTCCTACAGTTGAGGGATTCGTTTACTATATGTAACATCTCAGTTCCGAGAGCCACCCAGAGGCGCCCCATACACGGTTGGTCACATGCCCTCAAGAACATTTCCCCAAATGCCAGAGGTTGCTGACTAGTAGCGAGGGACTTGGGTGTGTTAGTGAGGAAACTATGCCCTCATTGGAAGAGTTCACAGTAGAATTAAACCACACAAACAATAGCTGAAGCAGTAAATGTCCAACAATAATAAAAAGTGGAAAGATAAATAGAGAAACAACTGGAGAAAAATATATGTAAATGATGCGTGGTACATATATTTATAATAAAACGGCCAAAAAAGTCACAATTCTAAATACAATGCTAAACCAAAGTACAAAAGAAAACAGATAAGCAACCCCATAGCATCGCAAGCCTCGACATGGCCCCATGCTCTCCTGCTCGAATGCAATCATGTACCTGAAGTCGATGGGCGCTTTCCCTTGTCTATACCTACAACAATATAATCTTTTGGGGCCCAAAATCATGACCCAAATAAAATGTGAGACTAAAATCCCTGTAATAAACCACCCGAAGATCTGTTCCTAACAGTCAGTGAGCATATAGTAGGTAATAGTATAGTAATAAGTAAATAGTAACCAGTAAACAGGATGATACACAACAGTAAAAAAAACCACATATCAACAAGCAACAGTGAAGAAAACAACTGACCACAATAGGAATCCATCTGGGAAGTACTCACAACCATCCCCTCTGGTCCTATCCAAGAAGTACCAATAACCCTCTAGGCAGTACACTCAGACTAACCCCTCTGGTTTGGTTATACAAATTATAAGAATCTTTGAGGAAGCATTCTCAGTCAATTCCTCTTATAGTCTAAGGAAGTCAAGGACTATCTGAGGATGATCACACAATCAATTCCTCTTATAGGCCCAAGGTCTAGAGACTCTCTGAGGAAGCTCACTCGGTCAATTACTCTTATAGCCTCAGGTTGATCATAGACTCTCTGAAGAAGCTCACTCGGTTAATTCCTCCTATAGCCTGGAATGGTTTAAGTAAATTCAAACAAAACAAAGACTCTCCGAGGAATCTCACACGGTCTACCCCCGTATAATCTATAAATCTCTAGATTCTCTGAGGAAGCTCACTCGGTCTATCCTCCCGTGGTCTATAATATCCAATATTCCTTGGGAATCTCACTCGGTCTATCCCATATAGTCTATAATGTCCACGACTCTCTGAGGATGCTCACTCGATCTATCCCCTTATAGTACATAGAACCATGTTCTCACGGACCTGTGCAAGTCAGTGCATCATAATGCTATAAGGCAAAAGTAATCCTACAGAGATACTTGGATAACCAATCTATAGCATAACAACATGTCAAGGAACAAAACTCCATCCTACGGTCACAAGGCATGGAAAACAGGTATAAAGGCCAAAGGCCGAACAAGAAAAAAAGGTCGTAACAAAAATAGGCATAGAAAAAACATCCAAGCATAGCAATTATCCTCATAAATAACTGAAATTACATCTACACAAGCATACAAGAACGTCAAGAAAAACAACATGGGAAAAACAGTAAACACGCAATACCCCGTTCAAAGGTATTGGTGGAAATTGCACATACCACTTAAATAATTCAAACGGAAAGGCACAAACCACCTAACTTGATGCTAGGATATCGATATACTTGAACCATAAGGCTAGAATCCACTTAGAACGTCGTAGATCTATGAAAACGCACAAAATTTTCAACCCACAATAACTTGAAAAAGAGGAGGAATTGGAATATGATACTCTATAAGAAGGAATATCTAACCACTGCACATCCAATGTAATCGATGGGGGTCAATTAAGAAAACAGAAGGAGGTTCAGGGGCTCGGTGGAGATTCATAGCCGTACGGGATTCCCTCGGTCGAAGAAGATAGAGAAGAAGCGTTTTTTGGAGATTAGACGTGACCCCTGTCTGTTTAATGAAAAAAAGTACACGTCGAGTACTTTTGGACTACACGATGTGTACATTTGGATTACACGGCATGTACTAGGCTTTTCCATACTCTGCTTTAAGCAGCCTCCACATCTCCCCATACGACTGTGTGTGTGGCCCGGACACAGCCAACACACAACCTCCTGTGGCATCGAAGTACACAGTGTGTACTTATAAAGTACATGATGTGTAATTTAAAAATTTCTAGAAACTCTAATTTTCTTAAAAACATAAGAAAAAGGAAAAACATACATGAACGAAGGTTCAGGTTCTTAAAATATTCCTCCCTTAAAGAAAATTTTCCCCAAATTTCCCTAGCGAGGCTTGGAAGAAGAAAACCCGAATAGCTCCGGCCACTACGATCATACATTAGCCTCCCTCTCCCAAGTCTCGTCCTGTACTCGCCCATGCTAACATAGCACCCATACCAGAGGAACATACCAGCCACAAAGAATCATCATACTATGATCAAAAATCTGGATAGGATGCTCCTCAAACAATGCATCCGCATCGAGCTCAACCTTCTTAGGTTGAAAGACATGAGACGGGTATGAAAAGTAACGTCAGAGCTACGAAATGTGGAAGACGTCGTGCATAGCTCGATACCTCTGAGGTAACTACAACAGATAGGCCACCGGCCCAACTCTCTCTAACACCTCAAATGGCTCGACGTACCTAGGTGAAAGCTTACCCTATCTCCAAATCCTCTTGTATCCCAACCTCGGTGTGACACGTAGCTAAACCTGATCCCCAACTTCAAACTCCAGAGGTCGACTCCGCTGATCAGCATAAGACTTTTGTCAAGACTGTGTCATATCCATCCTTTTCCGAATCAACTCTATCTACTATGAGGTCTCCTGAACAAGACGAGGTCCCAACAAAGGCACCTCTCCAGCCTCCACCCAGTATAATGTTGATCGGCATGGCCTACCTTACAAATCCTCTTATGATTCCATTTGAATAGTCTCCTGAAAACTGTTATTTTGGAAATCTCCACAAGAGGTATATTCTTCTCCCACGAACCTCCAATGTCCAGAATGCAAGCTCAGAGAATTTTCTCAAGCACCTGAATCATGCACTCAGACTGGCCATCTGTTTGGGGATGGTATGATGTACTCAAAAGTACCTATGTACCCAAAGCCTTCTGAAGCCCCTGCCAGAACCGGGAATTAAAAAATGCATCCCTGTCTGAAACAATGGACTATGGAACTCCATATAGATGTACAATCTCTCGGATGTACAACTGTCCCAGATCATCAATACTAATGTTCTCTTTGATCTGTATGAAGTGATAAACCTTCGTAATCCTGTCAATGACAACCCAAACAGTATCATTACCACAAGGTGACCTCGGAAAATCGGTCACTAAGTCCATCACGACATCATTCCACTTCTACTCTAGAATGGGTAACTACTGCAAAAGACCTGCTGGTCGCTGATGCTCTGCTTTCACCTACTGACAAGTGGAACACCTCCAGACAAAACCAGTGACATCTCTTTTCATACCTGGACACCAATACTGGTGGTGAAGATCATGATACATCTTGGTGACACCAGGATGAACTGCCCAAAATGAGGAATAAAAATCCCACATCAGATCCTCACATATGTCTGCTGGCACCCATACACATCCCTAGAAATTCAAGATCTCATCCTCTCCCACTGTCCATCTAGGAAGAGGGTCCTCTCCTGACTCAATCTCTTGCAGGACTAGGCCTTCTGAGTCTGATAGCTTCCTCATCCGTACCGAATCAAGAAGTGCAGAGGTAACAACTACAGAAGATAGAAAAGTCTACCCCTGTCTATTGTGCACCTCCAAATTCATCTCAGAGAATAGAGCCATAAGATTCCACTCACTACTGACCTCCTTAACTACCTATATCTGAGTTCTCCTTCTCAACGTGTCTTCCATTGCATTTCCATTTCCAGGTGTATAGGAAAGCTCAAAGTTAAAGGAATGAAGATACTCGACACACCTGCACTATCTCAGATTCAGATCATGCTAAGTGAAGATGTACTTGAGACTTTTCTGGTTAGTAAACACCACAAAGTGCTCTCCAAGAAGATAATGTCTCCAACAGCGTGAGGCATGAACAACAACTACCAACTCCAGATCATGCGTCGGGTAATTCTTCTCATGTGGCCTCAACTGCTGAGACCTGTACGCAATGACTCCATATCCCTGCATAAACACAGCTCCCAGCCTGATACCTGATGCATCACAGCAAACAGTATAGCTCTATACTGACTCTGAAAGGCTAGTATCGATGCGGACATCAACCACCCTTTCATCTCCTAAAAGGCCGACTCACAAGAATCTTACTATAAGAACTTCACCCCTTTCTTGGTCAGACCTGTCAGTGGTGCTACTAAGCGTGAAAAGTACTAGATAAAGTGTCTATAGTATCCAGCTATACCTAGAAAACTCCGCACCTCAAAGAAGTTCTTCTGCTGCTCCCAGGAAACTACTGGTCTCACTTTCTTTGGGTTTACTGATACTTCGGCCTCTAAGATAACATGACCTAAGAAGTGAATCTGGTCCATCCAAAAGTGGAATTTTGAGAGATTAGCATATAACTTATGCTCTCTTAGTGTACTCAAAATTATCTCAAGATGTGTGTCATGGTCGTGTCGGGTGTGAGAGTACAACAAGATATCATCCAAAAAAACCACCATGAAGGAATCCAAGTATGGATGGAACACTCGGTTCATCAGTGCCATGAAAACTACAGGTGCGTTCATGAGACTGAATAATATAACCATATACTTGTATAGACCATACCCACTTTGGAAAGCTGTAAGAGGTGTATCAGATGGTCTAACACATAAATGATGATAACCAGACCTCAAGTAAATATTCAAGAACACTCGGGCTCCTCCAAGCTGATCGAAGAGATCATAAATCCTTGGAAAGGGATATCGGTTCTTGACTATCAACTGGTTTAGCTTCCGATAATCTACACACAGCCTGAGGGTACTGTCTTCCTTTTTCACAAACAGGACAGGAGAACTCTAAGGAGAAGTACTAGGTCGGATGAAACGCTTTGCCTGCAACTCCTCCATCTGCTTCTTGAGCTCCTGAAACTCTGGTGTAGCCATCCAATAAGGAGGAATGGACACCGGTTCCGCTCCTGGCACAAGATCAATCAATAATTCCACCTCACATTCTGAATGTAAACATGAAAAGTCCTCTGGAAATACATCTCTAAAGCGATCCAACAATGGAGGAAAGTCCAACTGTGAAGTCCCCTGGTCATCCAAATAAAGTCTTGACATATGGGCTGAAACTCTTCCTAAACCAAGATTCTCTGGACCTGCTCTACTCGCCTGGACATCCCACTCACCCTGATGAAGAAAATATCCTCCATCTGGTGATATAAAAGTCACCCTGTGGCGATAACAGTCGAAGAATGCCTGAAAGGGAACTAACTAGTCCATTCATTGAATGACATCATAGCTCTTTATCTCTAGGACATAGAGGTCTTGTAAGAAGTGACACCCTACAACCTCAAGAGGGCACTCTCTGCACTGACGTATTCTAACCGCTCTAGTCCCCAACAATGTGTCTAGAGTAAATTTATCGGTAGAGGAAAAGATACAGAGTCCAAGGCTCCCCACAACAGAAACAGAGATAAAGATATGCGTAGAACCGGTATAAAAAAGTGATGAAGATAAAAATGAGGCTACTAAGATCGTACCTTGAACTATTTAAGGGCCGGTATCCTGCTCTTGATGGGTCTACTCCACTGAAAATGTCTAGCCCGTACCACAACCCTGTGACCCTGGCTTACCACTCTGAGTTGATCCACTCTGCTATCGATGATAACCTGGTGACTGACCACCATGGCCGCGACCTCCACCTCGGCTTTCATAGTAGGAAGAACTCTAGTCCTCAGACTGGTGAGAAAATGAAGACGCATCTCATGAACGCGGGGTCATAGAAGAACCCCTACCACCAGCTGTGGGTGAGAAGATCTGAAAAAAACACTGAAGATTGACCATCTTTCCACAAGTTTGGTACTCCATCGGGTCTTTCTGGAACTGAGTCCTAGTATGACCTGTCCTCCCTCATTGGTATCATACTACCTGGCTTCCCAAAGATACATTCTACCTAGTCTGATCTCCTCGAGAAGACTCTCTGTGGCGCTTCCTACTATCAGTAAGAGGAACACTAGCTTTGGAGGTCGAACCAACCTGGATCACTGCTTCAGAATCCCATAGATTGTGATCTTTGATCAATACCTGGTTTATAATAGAGGATATCGATGTAAACCTGAAGATGTTCACCTACGAGTGGATGTCGTGCCTCAGACCATACTCAAAATTTCGCATAAGGAACAACTCATCGACTCCTAGGATAGGCGTGAAACGCTGCAGCTCAGTAAAGCAAGACGAGTAATCCATAACCAAAAGAGTACCCTACTCTAGAATCATAAACTCTCGGGCTCGATAGGCCCTCATGGACTCTAGGTAGAAGTAATTGTAGAAGATGCGCCAAAACTCATCCCAAGTCATACTATGCTGGCGCTCTGACTGTGAGATCAACTCCCACCACCTCCTGGAGGAGTCATAGAGCATATAGGTAGTGAGATTCACCCTCTTCTCTGGAGGTATCTCCAGATGCTCTAATATTGTTAGTGTGGCATCTATCAACAACTCTTTAGCCTAAGGTCCTCCATCCCCTGAGAAAGTTGGAGGATGCTGCTACTGAAAAACCCACGTCAACTCTGCCATCGACGGGGTAGGAGGCAACGCTCCCTGGAAGGTCTGCATCATTCTCAAAAAGTCTTCCCTAAACTATGCATTGGCACCTTAAACTAGTATAACTGCTGCTTCCAAGGATGGCACAATAGAAGGATCTACAGGAGGTCCCTGATCGGCCGTATCCGGTGTCTGATCACTATCTGGCAGCTGATGTAAAACCGGAGGACATCTCAGTGGCATAACTCTAAAAGTCCAGAACCATACCTTAGATCAGGATTATCAAATACTGATAACACAAGAGTAAAATAGGGGAATAGGAGAAGTAAACATTCTAGTTTTATAAAACATGCCTACACGGTGTGTATAAAAACTACATGGTGTTTTTTTAAGCCATTCACATGGCGTGTACTTCTTCCACAACCGGTCGTGTAACGTCCCAACCACACGGCGTGCTGTACCTACACACGGCATGTACTTGAACTATATTCCCCTACCAAAGTCTCCTTACACAGTTAACCCACACAGTCCTCTTAATCCTAGAATACATGACGTGTTCACGAAGGACACAACGTTTACTGGACAAGGTTTTAATGACCCGTGTTGTTAGTTACATGGCCTTTGTACCCAGGTTACACTACACAACGTGTTCCAAACAAACACAGCATGTAATAAAAAATGATAACACCGACCCATGTTGTTTGATACACGATTAGCTACACGGTTCACTCTTACATGGTGTTCTCCCTAAGAACACGACGTGTACTTAACGGTTTTCTACAACCCATGTTGTTCATGACACGACCGGGTACATAGGTTACAAGGCACAACATGTGATAACAGCACACGTCTTGTCTTGTCGAAGTTTCATCCATCCGTGTCATTTTCCACACGGCTAGACACACGGTCACTAAAACACGACGTGTACTTACCGTACAAGGTGTGCTTTTAAAGATTTTTCACAACCCCGTGTTTCTTCCCACACAGTCAGTGACACGGTTTAAAAACTACACGGTGTGTACTAATAAATTACACACCCTGTATTCTGGGTTTCTCCAGGTAGTATCTCAGAAACTACTCTAAAACCTAGAAAACATATAAAACAAAAGTTAAGGTGCCAAATTCCTATCCGTGAGGGCCCATATTCCCTACGAATCAAAGCTTGGCATCGTATACAAGTCATAACAAGGAAACCCAACAAAGATCCACCAAATTCTAGTAAATGAGGGCCCTAACACCTCAAGAACCAATGTTTGGCATCCATTTAAGAAAAGTGCTATACAAACAAATTCTCTATCAAACAACAGTGATTCTATCAAAGCATCTATCACAACAACATGCATAATCTACACAACATCTATCAAAACAACATGCAATTGATAATTCATCCTTGATGGCAAGGAAAGAATGCATGGAATGTGATTTCTAACAAGTTCCTATATAATGCATGAGATAGAATACCCTCATCACATTGGGTTGCGACAGAAATAGAACCGCAATAACAACAACAGTAATAACACAAATCATGTGAATCACCTAATGATGAAATCAAATCAACTGTAAAATTTGCAAACCAGTAAAATTGAAATAAAAGAGGTAGTATGGATTTTCCCTGTACACATGTTAGCTACTCCCAAGAACAACTTATTACCAAGTACCTATTCCTTCCTATCCCTGGATAAAGGTGCCAAACAATAAGTGAAGACAAAACAATTCCTTTGATACCAATTTGTAACTTCCTAGTTCCGGGAGACACCTAGAGGCGCCCCGTACCTGGTTGGCCACATGGCCTCAAGCGCATTTCCCTGAATGCCAGAGGGTGTCGACTAAAAGCGAGGGCCTTGGGTGTGTTAGTGGGGAAACTATGCCCTCATTGGAAGAGTACACAACAGAATTAAACAACACATACAATAGAGGAAGCAGTAAATATCCAACAACAATAAACAGAGGAAGGATAAATAGAGAAACAACTGGAGAAAAATTTATATAAATGATTCATGGTATATATATGTCTATAAAAACATCCAAACAAGTCACAATGCAGAATAAAATTCTAAACCAATGTACAAAAGAAAACAGATAAGCAACCCCTCAGTATCGCAAGCCTCATCTTGGTCCTATGCTCTCCTGTTCCAATGCAATCAAGTACCTAAAGTCAAAGGGAACTTGCCCTTGTCTATACATGAGATAATATAATCTGTTTGGGCGCAAAATCATGACCCAAATAGGGTGTGAGACTAAAATCCCAGTAGGCAACCACCCAAAGACCTGTGCCTAAAAGTCAGTGAGCATATGGAAGGTAATAATACAGTAAGCTGTAAACAGTAACTACTAAACAAGATGATACACAATAGTAAACAAACCACAGATCAACAAGCAGTAGTGAAGCAAACAGCTAACCACAAGAGGAATCCCTATAGGAAGTACTCACAACCATCCCCTCTAGTCCTATACAAAAGTACCAATAACCCTCTGGGAAGTACACTCAGCCTAACCCCTCTGGTTTGGTCATATGAATTATGAGACTCTCCATGGAATCACGCTCAGTCAATTCCTTTTATAGTCGAAGGTAGTCAGGGAATCTCTGAGGATGATCACATGGTCAATTCCTCTTATAGCCCCAAGGTTTAGAGACTCTCTGAGGAAGCTCACTCGGTTAATTACTCTTATAGACTCAGGTCGATTGCAGACTCTATGAGGAAGCTCAGTCGATCAATTCTTCTTATAGCCTGGAATGGTTTATAGAAATCCAAACAAAACAAAGACTCTCGAAGGAAGCTCACTCAGTCTACCCCCATATAGTCTATAAAGCTCAAGACTCTCTGAGGAAGATCACTCAGTCTATCCTCCTGTGGTCTATAATATCCAAGACTCTCTGGGAAGCTCACTCGGTCTATCCCCTATAGTCTATAATGTCCAAGGCTCTCTGAGGAAGCTCACTCGATCTATCCCCTTATAGTCTATAGCACCAGGTTCTCAGGGCCCCGTGAAAGTCAATGCATATTAATGCTATAAGGCTAAAGTAAACCTACAAATCTAGTTGGATAACTAGTCTATAGCCTAACAACATGTCAGGGAGCATCACTCCATCCTATGGGTATAAGGCTTGGAAAACAGGTATAACGGCCAAAGGCCAAACAAGACCAAAAGGTCATAACAGAACAAGGCATAGGAAAAAATCCAAGCATATAAATTATCCTCATACATAACCAAAATTACCTCTACACAAGCATACAAGCAAGGTAGAAAAACGAATAGGGGAAAAACAGTAAACACACAATACCCCGTTCAATGGTATTGGTGGAAATTGAACATAATACTCAAAGAATTCGAACAGAAAGGCAGAAACCACCTAAATTGATGCTAGGATATCGATATACTTGATCCACGAGGCTCTAATCCCCTTAGAACATTTTGGATCTATGAAAACGCTCAAAATGTTCAATCCACGATAATTTGAAAAAGAGGAGGAATTGGAAAACGGTGCTCTAGAAGAAGGAAGAGATTACTGCTATAGTTACAATGCAATCTACAGTGGTCAATTCAGAGAATGGACGGAGGATCGAGGGCTCAGAGAAGATTCATGACAGTACATGATTCCCTCGATTGAAGAAGCTAGAGAAGAAGGATGTTCTGGTGATTAGACGCAACTCCGATCCGTTTAATTAAAAAAAAGTACACGACGTATACTTTTGGAGTCCATGGAGTGTACTAGGATTTTCCATACTCCACTTTAAGTGGCCTCCACATCACCCCACACGACCGTTTGTGTGGCCCAGACATGGCCAACACACGACCTCGCATGACATCGAAGTACACGGCGTGTACTTCAAAAATTTCCAGAAACTCCGCTTTTCTTAAAGACTCCAGAAAAAGGAAAAACATACCTGAATGAAGTTCGGGGTTCTTACACTATACATATATGATCTTGAGAAAATAAACATACATTATTCCTTTCCATGTGATAATCTCATCCTTTGGTTGTGCTTCGAGCTATCTCCACATCATTTCTTAAATCTAGAGATAGATATTTGAGACAAATATTTATACCTATTGCACTTTTATGAATCATAAGATCCAAAAGTAAATCCCTTAGCCTTTAAAAGTTTACTAGAACCAATATGTTTAGCCTAGGTTATCCAATATGACAAATCATAATTTTATTTTCATCAATAATATTCATTATTCCATTCCATATGCGGTTAAGCTCAAGAATCATCCAAAATATGTCTTTCCAAAATAAAGGACCAAATATTTAGAACGAAGGTCCCTAAATTTCAAAAATCAAATTAATATAAAATTGTAAAAATAACATAGAACTTATTGTTACATACTAAATATTAATACCTTAATATTATTTAAATGTTTACGAAAACATCCATGATCCCAAGAGTAAAATATCAAGTTGTCCTTAAATCCAAACATCCAATAATTCAACTATAAAATTAACCATTAGATTACTAACCATCTATATGGTCCCTAATACATTCCCATAAACATATATTTACTATTATCTAAAACACCAAACAAATTTGTAGGGTTATCTTTCCAAATTAACTTGTTTTTAAAAAGATCTATCTACAACAGATTCTCTTCTCTTGATTTCTAGTGCTATTCGGCTCATGCTTCCAATATATTAAATGAATAATTACTAAAATACATTCCATATATATCTCATAATTATTATAAAAAATATCATAACATAGTTCTTGAATAAATAAGCACAAATAAATTAATTAATCTTCATCAACTTTAGTAACATCATAAGATTAACCTTTATCACTTTACTTTTTTTGGAGATATATTTTCATAACAATTGGTACATTAATTTTTATAGTACCACATATCGTTATGGTTGAAGCATTGAGAATTAGAAGATTATTTCTCTATGTTTCAAATATGATCTTGGTGGACTTTTTCTCCACACTTAAAGAAAGATCATTTTCCTAGTAGGAATATACTAAGGTGTTTCCTTCCACAATTATAACATGTTGGAAAATAATTATTTCCCTTATTCCCTATATCTATCTTTTCCCAGCCTCCCTCATCTTCTGTTTCTTCCCCTTGAAGCAATAATACTTTGATAATTCTTTCTCTTTATTGTTAGAACACAATATTATTTCCTAACCTGATAAAAATATTTGTGAGACTACTTCCCATGGATGAAAAAATAATTCTTACTTTTTGTGTTATGTGAATTGATGTGGTTACCATTCCTTTCACTAGGATCCATTTATAGAAAATAAAATACACTATATTAGATCACAACATTATGAAACATAATGTATAATCTCAAATCTAGTGAAATACTTAACATAAATTGAATGATTTATGTGTATATAATATCATAATCATAAACATGGTTTCTTTGGCGACATATTAATTTTAAATCCCTAATAATGGTTTGTAAAGAAAAAGTGACTTATTTTAATTATATCCCACATGAGTTTCAAACTAGGTGCATAGTAATGCTTGTTGTTGTGTACTGGTTTACCCCAAGTTAGGATAGTGACCCCTTTTTGGAGTTGTTACCCCTAGGTACATCTACATTTGAACCATGTCTAGTTATTTTATTTGGATAGGGATGTATGTCTAAGAATACCAACATAATATCTACTTTACCAAAATTTTATGATGTCGTTATATGCTTATCCTCAAAGTCTATCTTAGGGATATGTTCCCTAATCTATGTTTTCTAAATACAGTTTCCAAAGTTTCTACTAAACTTCATCTAATACCAAATATAAATACCCCAACCCTAGTATCACAGATATGGTGCCTTACTTTATTACATTGGTATAATAAATAAATATATCATCTCCTGAAGGAACAAATAGTCTAGTAGTTTTGAAAAACCAGATATAATCATAAGTTTTACATTACACTTGAAAGAAAAACAACATTTCGAATCCACTGGAAACACACATACACTCCTAGATCATTCAATCAAGTCATTCTTAAAGTACATATTCACATCTTGGAGAAAATAAGATATAATAAAGGGGTGAGATCAGATTCTCAGTAAGGGTATGTAATACATAAAAATCATAAATAATAAGGCATGGTGAATAAATAAATGTACACATGATATTAAGACATAATCTTAAGCATAATATTGTATGAATAAAATATTACGAAATAATTTCTTAGTAAGATATAACTATGGTTATTCTAATAGTCAAATAATCACATGGAATATTAATTACTAGTTTCATAATGAGGGAATACATAATGTCAGACATCATAAACATGCCAATAAGGCCACAACCAAGAAACCGTACATAATGGGTAAAAACCCACTCTAGTTTGTATAATTAGACCTACCGATGCATCAAGAGGCTATAGTTGGACAATCCTAAAACATACTAAGTCCAATACATTCCTTATATCAAAAGGGTGAAACATAAACAACATAAACATTCATATTTAAAAACTATCATACAAAATGTGAATACTTCAACCATAAACTATGAATGGTATCATATAGAACATCCATAATCAAATTGAACATTAAATAATCAAAAACATATGGTATATGGTATCGTAAGATATAAACCCTAATTAATTACAAGATTCAACAAAGGAAGTTGACTTAGATGGAGATACCATTGCAAAATTCTTAAAGAAATTAATCTTTAAACATTCCAATGTGTCCCATTGCACTTTGAAACATTTAAAACATAATACGTAGTAAGTAATCATTATATAAAACTCATAATGTCAGGATAATAATACAAATCATGATATGATATATCAAAGTGCAGTACATACACCACACATACAATGAATAAGTAGTGAACAAGGAATATATCTCTTATAAGTAAAAGTGATACAAGAAAACCCTTTCTACTATGAAAAGAAGAGTTCTTTTGGAAAATAATTTGTATATGTCATCATATCATATTTTAAAAATGAATATAAAAGAAGGGAAAGGTAAATGATATTAAAATTATAGTTTATACATTAATGATGTTCCACTAAATTGAAATCATTTAAAAAGAGTTTTTAAGAAACTTTATAAATAAAACATTTTTTTTAGTTTGAGGAAACTATTAAAGAGATTTTAAAGTGGAAAATCATGTTTGATTTCATAAAACTACAAATTAACCAAGATATTTTTTCATGAAAAAATTTATGATTTTAGAAAAATAATTTTGGATTAAAACAAATTATATAGTGAACATAGAAATGGGTAAGAATTTGGGAAGTTCCCTTTAATTGAGATTGCTTATAGAGATGAATTGAGAAGGGAACCATATTAACACATGTACATCCCCTTAAAATTAGTATGAAATGATCTAGATTATATATTTTAGAACATATAATCCTAATTCTTAATAAATATACAAAAATAAAGAATCATTATATTTGATTAAAGTTAAAGAAAGATTAACCTAGAGTAAAAATGGGGGTTCGAGTAGAATCCCTTACAACTTTTTAATCAATAAAATCATATGCCAAAAAATTAATAGTCATCAAATGAAACATTTAATAAAATTAAAATTAATTTATTCATGAAATGATATATCAATGGTAATTATACATACACTATACACAAGAAATAGCGGTGAACAAGGAATATCTCACAAAAAAATGGAAGTGAGATGAGAAAACCCTTACCTTATGCCCGAAAGTGTTCTGCACTTGATCTTAATGTCATAGATAATGAAACTAAATAAATTAATTAATAAATTTAAAAATGTATACTTGAATTTGATTCATTATAGTTTTATTAAGTTCATTTATGGACTTATTAATGATTTATATAGTTTAATTTCATCATTCAGGAGCATTCATTTTCTCGGTATTCATGGCCAGTTTACTTGTATATGAGTATTGAAGTTCATGTGGAATGGATATAATTTAACAAAATTTAATTTATATGATATTAATAAACATAAAAAATATTATATGTTTATATAATTCATTTTTTATATGGTATGAGGAATATTTATTAGATAAACCATTAGTGATAATCATTTATATTATTTTGGTGTGTTTTCGATCATCACAAACTGGTTTTTTTGCATGAATTAATATAACGTATTTATAGTAGTTATAGAACATAAAATAGGTTTTAATACATAAATTTTAGTCTGTTTTAATAATAAAAATGGTTTCATTACCAACATTGAAGGATTAATTGATGAATGAAAATCTGTCGTCCATGAAGGTTGTAAATCAGCACCTCACAAATGATGATTTCATTTTTAAAATAAGAGAGAGAGAGAGAAAGGAATTTGATGAAGGATATTACATTAAAATGATATAATTATAGTATATAGATGATATTGGAGTTATCATTTTTATTTAAATAGATGAGGTTTGTAGAGGATAAGAAATGAAAAAAATCAATCGAAAAGAAATTAAAAGAAAAAGAAAGATGATTTAGCTCTTGAATTATCCACTTTGAGAACATCTATAAGGCACCTAGATTTGGTATTTTCTTATAATAATAACCATATAGAAGTGAGAGAGAGACTTGGAAATAGGATTTGGGAATAATTTGGACAAGATTAAAGGCTTATAGGTGTGAGGATAAGGGGTGGTGAGGGATGGTATTTATAGTGGAGGAGAGTTTTCTCTTGAATATTTTATTCATTTGTTTATCATTTTGGAACAAGACTCTGAGTAGTTTGATAATTATCACAATATATATTAAAATATTAAATAAAAGATTGAGATTATTGTGCTTACATCATCCATGACTCAATTAATAGTGTATTTTACTTGTAATGTATTTATACTGTAAATTACTTTATTTTACTATTAAAAAAAATCAGTGTATTTTAGAAAAATTCCAAACATTCACCCTAATAACTTTTAGACATTTGTAATTAAAAAAATGATCTCCATTTTATGAAAATAATTATATAAATATCATAAATTTAATTTTTAAATAAAATCATCATTTACACTAGAAATATAGATTTTAAAATTATAACTAATTTTATAATGCTTTGTAAAATTAAATAAGGTCTCGTAAAATTATAAAAAAACTATAAGACAAAAAAATATTAATTTAGGAATACTTTTTATTCAAATAAATTTTATTTTAATGTATTTTATTAATTATAAACTTGTAATTAAATATTCATGACTTTCAAAAATAATAATACTTTTTTATTAATTTTTTAAATATTAACTTACTTATACAATGATATAATTATATCATACCTTCATTTATAAGTTTCAAATTTTTTTTATATATTCATTTGTGAGGTTACTATTCATTTGGTTGATTTACTATTCATAATGGTTATATTACTATTCACAACGGTAACATTATTATCCGAAAGGGTCAAGTTACTATTCACCAAAAAATTAAGTTGATATTATGTGAATCTAAATGTATTACTGATTATAACCACACATATCTGTTCTTCAAAATTTAATTCCCAAAAATAGTAAAATTACATTTAATTCTTATGCAGTAAGTGTGGTGAGATGGCGGGTCAAAACATTCAAATGTTCAATAAGTCTTTATATATAATATCAATATAAAAATGATTCCAGTGGTCTATATTGGATTAATATATATATATATATAATTTATGTATAATAACTTTTAAAATAAATTTAAAGTATTATAATTATTTTAATGAAAAAAGTTGTTTTTTAGTAAAATGTAATATTTTTCATTATTCAACAATAATGAATCTTCTTAAAAAAATACAAAAAAGTCACCATAATTTAATTTTGAAAAAATAATTTTTATTTTACGAAAAATTAAATGTTTCATTATAAATATTTTTTATTTATGTGAAACTATTTTGAATTACAATTAATAGTAGCTACTAAAATTAATATTATTATGTTTAACAGCAAGGTTATAACATACTTTTTTTAATAATTATAATAACAAAGTTTTGTTTCGAAGAGACTCAGTGCTCTGTCCATTAAATTATATATTAAATTTATTTGTAAAACCTTGGGTGTTATAGTTTTTTTCAGGTGATTTTTGGGAATTAAATAATTTTATCATATTTTTCATCGATGTTGAGATGGATGTTGATCCTCGGTCTTTACATTTAATCATCATCAAAAAAACTTTCTTATAATATGGTCAATTACTTAGAGTTATTTATGAATTAAATTTTCTCAATACCATTTTTAAATGAGATCATCCAGAACTATGAAATGGTTTTATAGAACCAAATGCGAGTCGTTGATATGTAAAATTGGTTCATTCTTTAATATCATTATAAGTATCTATGAACCAAAAAATTAGAAGTATTTGAATAATTTAGAAAACATTCATCAACTTAAACATAAAAAATGAAAAATAAAAATAACTCCCATGTGTACCCCCTGTTATTTATATATCACAACCCAATATGGGATTAACCCCTCATGTTATCCCTGAGAGGGTTAGATGGGGATAGGTATAGAAATAAATGGCTGGGGATTCCATTATGTATTGTTAATTAAAGGAAAACTTCCACTCATAGTGAAATATTTTGGAGGAGCACCCACGACCCATGTTTATAGGCATGAAGGACCACTATTTCATAAAACCATTCATTGAACCTACCTAGGTAATGTTTGGAGGTTAATAGGAATTAAAGAATTCTTCCCCATTGAATTTCATGAATCTATGGAAGTTTTTGTTTATGTTGGGCATGCATCATGATGTGAAACATAGTTTCATTCATTGAATTTTTGTTTGTTTACCCAGGGAACCATTTTTTCATGGATTATTTCATGTAATTAATCCTTATTGTATTTTCACATAATGGATATTTCAATAAAAATGTGAATAATCCTTTTCTTGTTTTTTTGTTTCTTTCATTACATGAATCTTAAATTACGAGCCTTGAAGTCGAGCCTTGACCTATCACGTACCCCAAAGAGTCATTTTTATCATGAATCCGATATCTGGTTTTTTTGTTTTTCCCTTTTAATATTATAACATGTGACCTACCATAAGATAAATAAAATAATTAATATCCAACATGAGTTAAATAACAAATTTTTTTAAAAAAATATTTTAATATGTAAAATATATGCACGAAATGTGATCATCACTAGGGAGACCATATAGTTGAAATTTCTACTATAGGTATGACACTCGGGAATATCTAAGGGAGCTGTGATATGGTTTCTCATGGTAAATGAGGCCAAAATGTAGTGTTATAAGGCTATATTATGGTGCTATAGAGAAACATAACCATTTTATAGCACTGGGAAGTCACCATGAGGGGTATCCAAGAGGTAGGGCCATTGGACTGCCCCTTGGAGTGGGTTTCACTATAGCACATGGGCTAATATGTAGTGAAAACATGGTCATGGGAGACCCCAGTGTAACCCCAAGGGGCTACACCATTTTGGTTTCCTATATGGTTTACCCCCTACACCAAATTTCTGGGACCAACCATGTCCCAACCTAGCCTGACATTGAGATAACACAATGTGGCCTTCAAGACCCCATTATGCATTAAGTTCTCAATGGGTTTTTCTAAATAGGGGTTGCTGGTAATTTCTTGGTAAGAACCTTTTCATTTAAGATAACGAAGGCCTATGGGGGTTCCATTATTGGATAAACCTCCCCTATATCTCTATCATCAATCATCCAGGGAAAGAGATCATTTTTTATGTAATTTAGCGATGATTCGATGTACATTATTTCTCTATTCATTAATTTTAATTTTCTTTACATCCCTATGATTTTGGTCTAATTGTGGTATGATTTGACCCTAATTCCACTGAAGAATAGTGTAATTAGGAAATAATGTAAGGGATTAAATGTTTCTTTGAAAGGAAACATCATGAGTGGTTTATCACATGTTATCTTTTTTTTATTTTCATTGAGGTATAACATTTCCCTAATTTATTTATGATTTTTGTTGAAATTGGATGAAATTATTGATTGACCAGTTGTTGGGGGATTGTAATTTTTATTGAGATGGTGTCAAGGGTATGCCATGGACCTTTAATAGGTTGTTGGTCGAGGTTCTAAGTGGTTTTAGTGACACAAAAAATGACTGATGAGTTTTTTGGAGGATATGTATAATTTAATTAATATAAATAAATAATTATAAATTGTTATAAATAATCATATTTTTCATGAAACATAAGACAAGAGAATGAGAGCATGGGTGATATTGGGTTAGGAATTACCGGCTTGGATAATCTTTTTGAGAGTGGTGTCTTTGTGTTTATAGTAAGTATCCCCTATGATACAAACACATATACATGTTTATATATGATTATACATGACTTCATAACTATACAGGTTTGACTAGAATAATTAGGAACCGAGTGTACAATAGGGAAAGAAATAGGATGGTTTTGATCCCATTATGTTTAGAATAATTGATCTATAACACTTAGTCAAATTGGTATTTCATGGTGAATATGTTGCTAATGGGATAAGTTTTCAACTAAAGTAGTGGGAGGAATAAGGTTGGTATTATGTTATGAGGCATGACTTAGGTATCCTATGTTAGTTACCTAAGGTTTTATGGTAATAATGAGAGGGCTATAGATGTGAAATGATGGGTGAGATAGTTGTACATCATGCATGTGATGAGGAAATCCATCCTACTGTTGGAAGAGAGTCTTGGTGAGATAAGTCCTTTGGGACTTGAGGGGGGTGATTGAGTGGGGGTTTCCTTTCGGTGAAGGTTTGAGAGGTCATCCTTAGGATATCTGATATTTGAACCAAGTTTCAATTGAGTGTGAAGTAGTAATATATGGGATTTGGATTCCCATCTAATCTTGGTGAGGAATTTGAAACTGCCTATTATATCCAGAGTTAGAGGGCATGGTTATAAGGGATGGAATATAGGTTTTGAAGCATTAGGTGATGATTGGATTCCCATATATAGTCAATGTTGATTTTGTTAGGTGTTGTGGGGTCCTGTCTAGCACATGACGACCCAACCAGTTTGTGTTTGTAACTCATCATGAGTCATTATGGACTTGTTAGCTAATGAAGTCCCAACTAGTGTGTTTATTTTATGTATTTAATATACTTTTTCATACTAACACATATGAAGATGTATATTATGGTTATTTTTTGGGACCCTACTGAGTTATATGATCACACCATGCATGGTTACCCCTATACACATGAAAAACTTATTTCAATTTTTTGTTCAGAGCCATGGTTGTATAGAATATTTGGATAGAGAATCTCAATGAGTATTGGAGATGGGTTTGTTGGGTGCTATGGTTAATAATAGTTATTTTGTGTAATTTTTTTAATTTATTTTTTATTTTTATGGTCATCCTTTTGGGAGACTATTTGTATGTTTATCTTGTTTGTTAACAACATTCTAATATAGAATATTTAATTATTATTATGTGTTGGATAATTTTTATTTGATCTATAAATGTATGATTATATATTCTATTTATTACACTTTTATTAGATGGAATATTCTTCCTATTTTATGGATTAGGACCTCATCACTAGTATGAAGCATCTATCATATGGGGAGTCATGTCTGAGGTTATATAGTGAACCAGATTAGGCACTATGGAGTGGCCACCATACCAGGGTGTTACAATAAGAGTTATTTTAGAATATTACTCATTTAAATTATTTGTATAATTCTCTTGTGAGCATGATTTGTTAATTTTCATTTGGAGGCATGATTCATGAAGTGGCCTTCATGGGAATGCTTTATGAATGGGTATTATGGTAATGCTTCACGAAGTGTCTTTACAGGGTTTCTTCATGGAGGGAACTTTATGGGATTCCTTTGTGAAGACTATCCACTATTCCCCTCTTGAAATAAGGAATTACCTGATAGGTATATTGATTTTTGTGTATACTTTATATATTTATATGAGAGTTTATATTCCATGGTATGTGTGGGGTATTTATATGTGGTTTTGGGTAACAGTTTTCTGGAAATGGGTGGTCATGAAGGGAGTACTAGTTTTTATAGTTCATCTATGAAAAATGAAGGGTTTCAATGAGAGTACATGATGAGTAAACAATCACCACCTTAGAGTTGTGTGTGACTCGGAATTCACGAAAGAGTTACATAGGGGGTAAAAAATAATTTCCTCATAATTTTTAATGATGTATCCTTATAGAATATATATTTACGAATATCTAAGTGATTTCTGAAGGAATTCCTTGAAAACCATGGAGTGATTCATGAACGACGGGTTCAAGATTGACAATATGATTCATAAATAAATTATGTGATTTATGAAAATATTCCCTTTATTCAGCATAATTTCATAAAAAGACTAATCCCAACTAAAAAACCATGAATTTTGATCCATAAGTATGTTTTTGATCAATGACTAGTTAAATTTAAGTATTAGAAACACACTATGCCCCTAGGTGTAAGGTTTCACAGTATCAGGTGTTTTCAAAGTTTAAAAGGTTCAATGAACCCCCTAAATATGGTGTTATAGGATTTAAAACCTTTTTTAAAAATTGATCAAATATATAGCCCAATCCTAGTGACTGGTTCTCAACACTACATCAATATATGGGGAAATAACTTTGAGTAATATTCATTCTGATTTGGTATAAGGATTTCCCATTTTTTTCTTCTTTAGTCAGGGATATTGATTATATTAGAACTTGACTTGTGTCATCTAAGTGAACATCACATCATGGACTATACAAAAAAGTGCATGAGACAGATTTTTTAGGTACTAAAATTTACTCTACTAGAATCTTATGATCATCTACCTTGTGATCAACTAAGTGAGAAGTAATTCTTAGTGATCTAGATCTATAGAAAAACACTCAAAGTTGGAAAAGTAAAAGTACACATAATTAACACTCAAGTACCACATATAAAATTATAAATAGACTAATAAAAAATTGAAATAATTTTTTAAAAATAATAATGAAATATTATAATTCCATAAAATGGAAACTTCACCCCTCCCCCAGATCACAACTGATCTTCTCTAACTTAAGCTTGTTCCCCTTAATATCTGATATTAGTTTAGTACAACAAATCCCTTAAGCCTAAATGGTTATTTTATTCCCAATGTTTACCGATTATCCTATCAGTGGCCTCAACCTCCCCCTATACAACACCTATACAACGCATTTTAGAAAACTTCCATGACATGTAAACACGTGCAGTAATAATGTATATTAATACAACATGGTAATCTCAATTCCTTATAGATTAACATAACTAGGTATATACACTCCCCTTATTTAAGTTATCATATAAAAATCGCAACTCCATCTACCTGGATATGGTAGTTATTTATTACATTAAACAAATCTAAAATAAAATGTTTAATAGTCTTGGGATACATCATACAAACTTTATCATTACATTATAATACATTATAAATTATAGTACATAATAAAAAATATGAATCGTTATTATTCATTCATTTATTATCCATAGATCACATGTAGAATTCTTCTCAGTTTATAAAATAAATGGGGATATACTATATAATGTCGAGGTCATACACTCAATATTGGGTTGTATATAGTGGAAGATAACATGAAATAAATAATATGATAAGAATAAATGGTCAAAATATTACATAAAAATAATAACAGGGTTATAAAATATCAGTAGATAAGATAATAATAGAAATTAAATAATCACATGGATAATAAAAATAATTCTCATAAATATGGAATGAATAATTATATACATCATAACATTACAATTGAGGACTTATGCAAAGTAATTTTATATTAATGGGTTAACATACACCAAATACACAATTTAGTTTTCGTCACGAGAGCTACTGATGTATCTCGGGGCAATGTAATTTTGGTCCCCACCCATCACATAATAAGTCGAACGAATTCATCATATTAAATGAATTGATAAAAAATATAATACATAATGTTAACTAACCTATTAAATCTATAAATAATATTTTTATATTTTTAAAAAATATATATAGAGATTATAAACATTTCCTCAGTGAATAGATGGAATAACATTAAAGGTAAACACCCTTCAATCAGAATTATGAAATATAGTCTATCCACAAGGTATAGAGTAAAGGGTATACAATCAAATAAAAATTGGGGAGAAAAAAAATTAGTGTAAAATTAATAAAATAAATCCATGAGATAATGAACATGGATATGAAAGAAAAATATAATGTTCAGAGAGAGAGATATAAAGAGTGATAGAAAATATAATCACATGAAATGAAAAATAATGGATGATACCCTTATGAAAAATGTATGGTATGAACTATAAATCAATAACACATGTAAGGAGGAAAGTAATACATAAAAAATATATGGTAATAATAATTAATGTATTAAAAATCCTTTTTATATGATAAATAGAAGTGGAGATAGATAATTGAGGAATAATTAATAAAATATAAGGGGAACTAGAAGATAAACCATTACCTTGAGTCCCAAATAGAATCATATATCCTATAACTCCTAGAATAAAATAATTATATTAATTTTTTTAATTGATTAAAAAAATTTGGCAGTTTTTTCATTATGGTTATGTATATTTTATTAAATTATTATCTTGTATTTTTAATTTATTGGATTGATTATTATTCAATCGGTATTTTGGGGTTATTCAGTTCACAATTCAAAAACCGATTTGATGTAGTAGTGATAGATAAGGGTAACTATCCATTATTTCTATAAGATCTAGTAATTTCATATTATGTGGCTGATTCCATAATAGAATTATATGAGTTCAATAGATTGATACAATTTATATAATCTTCCTTGTCAATACTGTTTTAGTCATTTAAAATGACTGTGATTTTTTACTTTTAATATCATTAATATCACAATTATTTTATAATTCCATAATAATAAATCTAAATTTAATTTATTTTTAATGTAACATAAAATCATGAAATAAAGTTATAAGAATTTTCAATAATTTATAAGTGAAATAACATCATATCTCACTTAGGTAACATAAAACCAACATGAATGAATGATGTTTTTTTAGAAAAGCTTAAAATAAGAGAGAAACTAATAAATATTTTTATTTTATAAAAGCATTAATTTATAAATAAACTATTATTTCCAAATTAATTATAATTATTACTTATATTTTAGAATATTTAATAGGATCATTAAAATGAGATGATGTGTTTTAAAATCCATAATTCAATATAGTAACAACTTTCAAAAAAGGGGTTGATGAGTATGAATATGAGATCTCTTATAAATTATGGATCAAAATGATGTTAATACCATGGGGAAAAATGGTTGAGAGAATATAATGTTTGAATGTGTTTTAATGAAAAAATAATTTCAAATAATAATGAAAATGGATATTGGAAAACCCATACCTTAATCTTTGCGTCACCTCCTATGGGATCAATCTAGGGATTCTGGAGGATGGAATTTTTGAAAACATAGAGCCTTAGGAATGTTTCTAAGGTATTTTAGAGAGGTATTTACACAGAAAATTTTTAAACAAAGAGTTTTTGGAGTGAGGATAAAGGGGATAGGAGTGAAAATTATATGTGAAAGGGGGAAAAATATCATTGAATAAAGTATCAATTATATTGTTATTTATGATAAAAAATACAAATAAATATGATTAATATTAATTTTATTAGTGTATGATTAAAACCCATTGTATTATTGGAAATCTTGGCATACCCATAAATGAAAGGAATCATGGAAATATTTTTTACGATGTAAAGAATCAACTATAAGTTTATATTCAAATAAATTATAACTTAGATTTTGAAAATCTATTTATAAGTTTAGAAATTCAGTTTAGTGTTATCAAATAAATCATTTCTGTCATTAAATAAATTTTAACATCATAAAAGTTGTTTTATTAATTTTCTAGTCATATTTATATTACTATGATGCCATAACATTTATGATATATATAAATACTATATTTTCACTATTCACCAAAAAAATGTTTTTATAAAAATATCAAAAATTATCCTTAAGATAGTAGTTATATGATTTCATTAAAAACGAATCCCATTCTATTAATTCTTTATTATAAATATTATAAATTTAAATTTTAGATAATATTATATAATACATAGAAATAAAATTTTACTTATAATAAATAATAATTCTTTTTTATGAGTGATTGAATTTCTATTTGTTATTATTAATTAATTATTATATGATTTAGAATTAATTATAATTAAATATCAAACTTAACATTACAATATATTACATATCATTTAATTTAGATAAATTTTTAGATTAGGTTTTCTTGATATAAAAATTAAAATTTTAATTAATATGTTAAAAAATACCTTATTAAAAATGTATGAATATTCATAATTTAACTTGAATTATCTATGAAATATATTTTTATTTAAATTTTTTTATTTTTTTATTTATTATAGGTAAATTTTGATAATGATGTATTTTAATACTCCCAAGTATTAGGTTATTATTCCAAAAGCCATATATTTATATATTATACTGCTTATAAATACCTATTATTTGCTTCATTATTCATTTACCAAATATTATAATAGATTTATCTACATTTTATTTTCCAAATTCAAATATTTTTTAATAGTTTGTTTTCTATTTACTATATCATTCATGTTTGTGATAATTTTATGAGACTGCAACGCATCAAAATTTCAAATTCTAGTAATGTTATTTACAAGTGTTTATTGTATCATTATATTATTTTCAATTTTATAGAGTTTATCTACCATTAATATATAAGTTTTATGATGAAAAAATAAATTAATAATTGTCCTTTTATGTGTTGTCTTTCAATTATTTATGGTATTCCATTAATATGAATTAATATATTTTAGACTCAAATGTGTTTAGTGAATAAAGATAATAAAATATATATTTCTATTTTGTTTTATCATTAGGTGTAAAGACCCAGAAATTTCAAGGATTTGTTTTTCTTAAATACCTTGTAATTTTACGAGTCTGTGGCTTCTGATGTCACTTGATTCTTGAGGCCCAGTGTGTCTGGAATCAATTTCCGAAGTTTAGCTCGGGTACGTTTAGTAAACGAACGAGCGGGTTTTTCTATCTTTTGAGGCGGTGCTCAGAATTGAAATCCGAGGGCACCAATGAACTTGTAGTGCTGGTAATTGCTTCAGGGGACCTTTACCGCAGTTGCGTTTTAAGCAGGTTGAGAATTAATTTTTGGGGATTTAGTTTAAAATAAATAAAATTGGTGGCACAATTTTATTTTTATGGTTGGTGGTTAATTCCTCCCAAGGGGAGTTGAAGGTGGGGCCCACACCTACATATCCTCCCATGGGAGGATATTTGTGGGGTGGGGCCCACACGTGACGTAAACCCTTGATCTTCCCTAAACCCATTAAACCTCCCCCATTAAACTCCTTTGTTTAATGTTGACAACACCTTGAATTTAAATGTGTAACCTTTCCACTTCCTCTCTCTCTCCCTCTTTAATTCTAGCCAACACACACCTTAATTAATTGTTCGAACCTCTTCAATTAAATTAAATAAGTGTTTGAATTTTAAATTTTGAATGCATTAAAAGTTTAATTAAAATAAGGGGTAGCCTTATTATAATTTTGGGGTTAGCTGGTTGTGTGGGGATTATTGGAGAGAGATTTTGTGTGAAAGAAGAAGGAAATTCCTCTTTCTTTGAAGAACATCATCCTTAACGAAGAATAGTTCTTCTTTGAAGAAAGAAATTTTTACTTCAACATAGAATGACTCGCAAACCATGGTTCTCCATCCTCTTCTTCTTCCATGACAAGGGAGGAGACACTGACGTGGAGAACTCGCCAACGATGACACACCTTATTTACTTTTCTCCGCGACAAGAGAGGAGACGTCACTTCCCCGGGTGCACTCTGACAACGACTTAGATGAAACCGTCATCCACGACGCTTGTCAACCGCGGACCCTACCAGGTTAGGGGTTTATTCTTGAAAGTGGATGTTTTCGTACCCCATTCTCTGTTGGTAATCATTGACAAAATACGGTCAATTGCTATCACTTAACGTGGAGGACGCGGGCCGAAGAAACATTGCCCAACAACCCTCCGATTGATCTTGTTTATTATTTTAGAATTGGAAAACGAAGGTGGTGGAAGCATGATGCCGTCGCGCCATGCCCCGTAGGTGGAAAAGAAAATCGGTGCCATCACGCCGGTTGTGTGGGAGGAACCACGGTCCGCTACGCGGGCCGCTTCAGCGGAAGAACCGGCAGGCCCGTCAGCCAACCAGGCGAAGAGGAGCAGCAACACCAAGAGGGCACTGTGCTAGAGAACCGGGCGGCCCGTCAGCCGACCGGGCAGAGCCGAACCACGGTTCCAGGAGGGTTGGCTGGCTCGGCCGGCTGGCTGAGTGGTTCCAGGGGGTGGGGAGGGGGGGGGGGGGTGCCCGTCTTTCTGCACTGGCGGTGCCACCTTTCACCGAACCGGCCCGCTAGGCCGGCTGGTTTTCTAGTGTACGTGGCCTGCATAGTGGACCGCGACTTCTCTAGCGTGGTGACCTCCCGATACTGTGGTCCGGCTCCGCCCGACTAGCAGATCGGCCGACCGATTCTTCCACCGAAGCGGCCCGTGTAGCGGTCCGTGGATCCTCCCACACAACCGGCGTGATGGCGTCAATTTCCTTTTCCACGTACTCGGCATGGCGTGATGGCATCGTGCTTCCACCACCTTTGTTTTCCAATGCTAAAATAAAAAACAAGATCATGCGGAGGGTCATCGGGCCGTGTTCGTTTGGCCTGCGCCCTCCGTGTTAAGTGATAGAAACTGGACGTATGTAGTCAAAGATTCCCAACGAATAATGGGGTACGAAAACATCCACTTTCAAGAATAAAAACCTACTTCTTTAGGGTCAATGGTTGACAAGCGTCGTGGATGATGATGTAGTCTCCATCGTCATCAGAGTGAACCCGAGGAAGTGACGTCTCCTCTCTTATCGCGGAGAAAAGAAAATAAGGTGCGTCGTCGTTGGCGAGTTCTCCACGTCAGTGTCTTCTCTCTTGTCGCAGAGGAAGAAGAGGACGGAGAACTGTGGTCTCTGAGTCGTTCTACGTTGATGAAAAAATGTCCTTCGTCGAAGAAGAACCGTTCCTCGTTGAGGACGATGTTCTTCAAATAAAGAGGAATTTACTTCTCCTTTCACACCAAAGTTGACTTCAATCTTTACAGACAGTGTGATTGACTTCTTTCCTGTGAGGACTGGGTTGTGCTTGGGCTCGAGAGTTGGAGCCGGACTGGAATTGATGACTTAGGTATATGTATGGGCATATACCTAAGTAAATTCGGTTGATACTTTGTGATTGTTTCTTTCCTTTGTGATTTATCCTTCGTGGATATGAGAGACTTTCAGGGGTCTCGGGGTCCCTAATGAGTATCATATACTCACCCCTGCATGGTCTATGCCCGCACTAAGTTGTGTTGGATGCAATCAACGGACAACCCTGATTGAGGTGGAGGCTTATGGAGCTGGACGGTACCCAAAGGTGGACCACTTGGCGGGACGTACTCAGAGCGGACAGCCGGACCCGAGGAGCTGAGGAGACTATCTGTACCCACCCTTCAGGTGGGATTCCGGAAGGACGAATCAGTGGTTGCTGCTTTACTTTTCAGTTGTTGTGCTTTCTTTCTTAGTTGTACTGTACTTTCAGTTGGGTTTGTATACTGGCCCATTTATTTCCAACACTTACTTTTGTTCTCAGTTTACTTTTTTTTACTCCAGCTTGCATACTATGTTGTGTTTGTTTAATTATATAAAGGCAATGCCTTCCCCTTTATCGGGATTTACGCTTTTGGTGCTAGTCGCTAGCCCCTGGCCTATAGAAGACGGTCTTGGGTTAGTCACAACATGGGCCCCGAGGACGGGTCTTGACAAATTGGTATCAGAGGATTCGGTTCTACCATAGAACTCAGGACTCTGATAATTTCTTCTCTGTGAGGCAATAGTGTTTAGAGTATTGAGTGTGGTTATTAGTCCCGGGAGTCCAGTGTTGGTGCAGCGACCGAAGCTTCCATACACAAGGACCTTGACTTCTGATTTCTGACTCAGTGATCGAAAAAATTGGTTACATGTGTGTTTCAAAAGTTTTCATTGTGATCACTTTGTGTCAGCTCACCAAGTATACTGTACTAACCTTGGAACACTTCTTTCTTATTAGGATGGCCCCACGACGGCTGCCAGCTATGGTTCCTAGTTATGTGCGGGATGGCAGCTCACCTAGCAACGAGGCCTCAGTGCAGGGCCCTATTACAGTGGAGGCACCAGCGGTACCACTACCCGTTGGGACACTGACACCACTAGCCCCAGCAGTGGAGAGTGCACGCTGCCTGAGTGCGTTGCAAGAGTTTCAGTGACAGTGACCGCCCAGGTTCCACAAAAAGATGGATCCCCAGGCAGCCAAGGATTGGTTGGAGGCTATCGTCAGAGTCTTCAGATTGGTAAGGACACCAGCAGACCTTATGGAAATCTTAGCCGCGAGTCTCCTGCACGCAGCAGTAGTTAGATGGTGGAGCCTGATGCTCTAGGTTCACTACAAGGCATCTCGACTTTGGACGGAATTTGAGAGCCTCTTTCGCTCGGAGTTTGTTCCAGCCACCCTCCGTGCAGTGCGTATCCAGGAGATACTACGGCTGTGGTAGGGAAGTATGACAACATCCCAGTACTCGGCGAGATTTACCAACCTCTCACGCTACTCTACGGACATGGTACAAGACCCATTATTCCGGGCCCGGACCTTCGAGCAGGGATTCAGGCATGAGATCAGGGTTTTGATGATATCCCTCAACATTCCGACGCAGCCAAGAGAACCGGAGAGAGCCCTTCTTGTGGAGAGTTTTCTTGCTGAGCTGACGCCAGTAGCGAGACCCACCACAGGGTGACACATAGCGAAGTATTTTGCAGCTGGCAGTAGACAGATGTCGCAGAGGTCCAAGTGGACCAGACCATCAGGTCGGAAACCTCAACGTACTGGTTCAGATGTACGGCCTAGACACAGCAGAGCCAGTCATACGAGAGGCAAGTATTTCTATGCATGCAGCGGGCCGGGCCACATGGCTCGTGAAAGCCCGACCCGCCATGCAGAGGAGTAGCAGATAGTAAAGTCACCTCCTAGGAATATGTAGAGGATTGACTGTGGCGGTCCGCAGGGAGCAGGCGGACGAGGAAGAGGAGCTGGCCGAGCAGCAGGTGGTGGTTGACGCTTCGAGGCTCTACCACCACCAACACTAAGAGGGCCACCCCGACCACAGGGAGCTGGTAGACAGGGGCAAGCTCAGCTCCATGAAATCAATCCCTATGACCACGGCGCACCTGAGATGATTCGAGGTACTATCTGTGTCTACTCCACCCTTGATGCAGTTCTTATAGGCACAGGAGAGAGTCATTCTTTTATTTCCACTACCCTTGTTCAGAGCTCGGAGATTCCAACAGAGCTGTTGAGTTGATCCTTATGGCTAGAGACTCCAACGGGAGCAGAGTCGACGATTCCGCACTGATGACGGTAGTGTGAGCATACTCTAGGAGGCGAGAGCTTCAGCTGGGATCCTCTTGTAGCAGCTTTGAGGCCTTATGGAATCATCTTGGGTATAGACTGGTTATCTATAGTCCTTGCCCAGATCGAATGTATTAGGCGGAAAGTGCAGTGTGTTCGCACCGATGGAAGCGTGTTCACATTCATCGGCGAGAAGGGAGCCTTTGTAGCACAGGATGGACTTACGCAGAGGAGAGGGAAACCGATCACACATCAGTTTGCTAGTCTTATCCTAGGAGCGGTTGATGTGTGGAGTCTGAGTTTTCCTGTTGTGGTGGATTATTATACAGACGTTTTCCAGACAACGTTCCAGGAATACCTCCTCACAGAGAGGTAGATTTCCAAATTGACATGTACCCCGGGACAGTACCGATATCTACTTTAGCAAACCGGATTTCTCCCACTGAGCTTTGTGAGCTTTGTGTACAACTGGAGGACTTATAGGGAAAGGGATTCATCTGACCCAGTGTTTCACCCTGGGCTTCTCTAATTTTATTCACCAAGAAGGCGGATAGGAGCATATGACTATGTGTCGACTACCGTCTCCTGAATCAGGTGACCGTGAAGAACAGTTATCCACTTCCGAGGATTGATGACCTCTTTGATCAGCTCAAGGGAGCATGATGGTACTCGAAGATAGAACTTAGGTCATGCTATCATTGGCTCAGAGTTCTATATGAGGATGTGCATAAGACGACCTTCCATTGTCGGTATGGGCACTACGAGTTCTTGGTTTTTCCCTTCAGCATAACCAACGCACCAGAAGTGTTCATGAGTCTCATGAACAGGATCTTCCAACATTACCTCGATTGTTTTGTCATATTTTTCATTGATGACATACTAATTTACTCTACTACTAAGGACGAGCACACCTACCACTTGCGGGTTGTATTGGACACACTCAGAGAGCACCAACTTTATGTTATGCTCTCGAAGTGCTAGTTTTGGATTTGAGAGGTCCACTTCTTGGGGTGCGTCATCTCAGAGGCGGGAGTTGTTGTGGATTTTGTGAAGATTGAGGTAGTACTAGCTTGGGAGCCACCTATGAGCATGAAGGAGGTGCGGAGTTTCCTAGGTCTGGCTGGGTACTATCAGAGATTTGTGCTAGACTTATCTATAGTTGCAGCACCACTTTCAGGTTTGACGAAGTAGGGGAAACCCTTCGTGTGGCCAGATAGACGTCAGTAGATATTTCAAGAGTTGAGATAGAGATTGACAAATGCACCCATCTTGAGGCTACCAGAGGAGGGCATAGGGTATATAGTTTACTGTGATGCATCAGGGACTTGACTCGGGTGTGTCCTGATGCAGGAGCGGGTAGTGATCGCCTATGGTTCACGACAGTTGAGGCAGCACAAGCAGAACAACGCTACCCATGACCTAGAGTTAGCAGTAGTGGTCTTCGCCTTGACGATGTGGCAACACTATCTGATGGGCGAGCACTTTACAGTCTACTCTGACCACCAGAGTCTCAGGTACATCTTCTCGCATAAGGACTTGAACCTGAGACAGCAGCGATGGCTCGAGTTCCTCCAAGACTATGAATTTGAGATAGTCTATACTTTTGGGAAGGGGAACATTGTGAATGATGCTCTCAGCAAGAGATCGGGCATTCAACTACTTGGAGAGGCGACAAAGAAGTTAGCAATCCTTCATGGATAGAGATGGGGTAGCCTTCCTATAGTCCCTCATAGTCACTCCTCCACTACTTCAATGGGTCAGAGAGGCACAATGTGGGGAATGTTTCTGTGTGACGCGACGTGTTCAGATTTCTACAGGGCCGGCGCCTAATGGATTTTCTAAAGGAGTAGAGCACGTCATCCTCTTCTGGGGACGTTCCGTGGTATCAGTTGCACTACTGGAGGAAGTGCTGAGGGAGTTTCACACTTCCCCTCTAGCGGTATATCCAGGAGTGGTGATGATTTACCAGGACCTCAGATGATAGCACTTGTGGCCGGGTATGAAGAAAGCTGTAGCAGAGTTCGTTTCATGATGCCTCACTTGCCATAAAGTGAAGGAGGAGCACCAGGTACCAGCAGACTTGGGATAGCACTTAGAGGTTCCAGAGTGGAAGTGGGATAGGATATCCATGGATTTAGTGATGGGTCTCCCACGTACTTCCAGAGGAAACGACTCCATCGGGGTGATCGTTGACCGACTCACCAAGTCGGCCCACTTCATACCGACCAGAGAGCAGGTCTCAGTAGAGAGCTTGGGAAGCCTCTAAGTTCATGAGATCATATGACTTCATGGTGTTCCATCGTCTATCATCTCTGATCGAGACGCTCTCTTTACTTACCGACATTGTAAGGGGCTGCAGGAGGCATTTGGGACGCAACTACGCCTGAGCACCACTTTTCATCCTCATATGGATGTACAGATAGAGAGGACCATTTAGACACTCGAGGACATGCTCCGTGAAAGTGTCATTGATTTTGGTCGCAGCTGGGAGAATAACCTACCCTTGGTGGAGTTTGCGTATAACAACAACTACCACTCTACCACCGGGATGGAACCATACGAGGAACTGTACGACTAGCCATGCAGATAACCTATGTACTGGATCGACCCTGGGGAGTCAGCACTTGTAGGACCAGGCTACAACGGAGAAGTTACAGATCATCTAGGAGAGGATGAGGACTGCACAGAGCAGACAGAAGTCCTATGCTGATAGGAGACAGAGACCACTGGAGTTCGAGGATGACGACCACATTTTATTATGGGTCTCACCTCAACGTCGATTTTGGAAATTTGGCCGGGGAGGAAAGTTATCTCTGTGCTTCATCGGACCATTCTAGGTCCTCAGTAGGGTAGGCAAGGTGGCTTACCACCTGGCTCTTCCACCTCAGTTTCACCGGGTGCACGACGTCTTCCACGTATCTCACCTGAGGAGAAGCGTGCACGACCCAACACATATCATCGACCACGGGAAGCTAGAAATCGATGACAGGGTGACATTTTTTGATGTCCCGGTGGAGATCGAGGATCGACATGACCAGGTCCTATGTGAACGGTCGATTCCTCTAGTGCGCATTCATTGACAGCACGGGAACCTCCGGAAGAGAACATGGGAGCGAGGGGCTCAGATGCAGGCACAATACCCTCTTTTGTATCCCAAGTTTTTGTTGTAGATTTACAGGGACGTCAATCCCTGAGGTGGGAGTAATGTAAATACCCAAAAATTTCAAGGAAAATTCTTTCTTAAAAACCTTGGAATTTTACGATTATGCGGCTTCTGACGAAACTTGATTCCGAGGCCCGTTGTGTCCGGAATCAATTTCTGAAGTTTATATTGGGTACGTTCAATAAATGAACGAGGTGATTTTTCTATCTTTTGAACCGCTGCTCGGAATCAAAATCCGAGGGCACCGATGAACTCGCAGCGCTAGTAATTGCTTAAGGGGACCTTTACTGTAGTTGCGTTTTAAGCGGGTTGAGAATTAATTTTTGGGGATTTAGTTTAAAATAAATAAAATTTGGGGCACAATTTTATTTTTATGGTTGGTGGTTTATTCCTCCCAAGGGGAGTTTAAGGTGGGCGCACACCCACATAACCTTCCATGGGAGGATATTTGTGGGGTGGGTCCCACACGTGAACTAAACCCTTGATCTTCCCTAAACCCCTTAAACCACCCCCATTAAACTCCCTTGTTTAATGTTAACAAACCCTTGAATTTAAATGTGCAACCATTCCACTTCCTCTCTCTCTCTCTCTCTTTAATTCTAGCCAACACACACCTTAATTAATTGTTTGAACCTCTTCAATTAAATTAATTAAGTGTTTGAATTTTAAATTTTGAATGGATGAAAAGTTTAATTAAAATAAGGGGTATCCTTATTTTAATTTTGGGGTTGGCTTGTTGTGTGGGGATTATTGGAAAGAGCTTTTGTGTGAAAGGAGAAGGAAATTCCTCTTTCTTTGAAGAACATCATCCTCAACGAAGAATAGTTATTCTTCAACAAAGGACATTTTTCCTTCAACGTAGAATAACTCGATGAACACGGTTATCAATCCTCTACTTCTTCCTCGACAAGAGAGGAGACACCGACATGAAGAACTTTCCAACAACGACACACCTTATTTCCTTTTCTCCACGACAAGAGACGAGACATAACTTCCTCGGGTGCACTCTGACGACGATGGAGACGACACCGTCATCCAGGACGCTTGTCAACCGTGGATCCTATTGAGGTATGGGTTTATTCTTGAAAGTGGATGTTTTCATACCCCATTCTTCATTGGGAATCATTGACTTAATATAGCCAATTTATATCACTTAACGCGGAGGGCCAAGGCCGAACAAACACGGCCCGACGACCCTCCTCTTGATCTTGTTTATTATTTTAGCATTGGAAAACGAAGGTGGATGAAGCACGATGTCATCACACCATGCTGGGTATATGGAAAAGGAAACCGGCACCCTTACACTGGTTGTGTGGGAGGAACCGCATCCCGCTACACGGGCCGCTTCAGCGGAAGAACCGGCTGGCCCATCGACCGTCCGGGCGAAGAGGAGCCACAATGCCAGGAGGGCGCCGCGCTAGAGAACCAGCCGGCCCATCGGCCAGATGGGTGGAGACGGACCACGACACCAGGAGGGCGCCGCGTTGAAGAATCCGCGACCTTCCGTGTGGGCCGCGTGTTCCAGAAAACCAGCCGGCCTAGCCGGCATGTTCAGGGAAGGGCGGTGCCGCTTGGCACCGCCAGTGCGGGCAGAAAGGGGGGGGGGGGGTGCTCCCCTCCCTCTCGGAACTACTCGGCCAGCCGGCCGAGCCAGCCATGCTGCGCGCCCAGCTGGCCGAGCCAGCCGGGCCGCACTGGGCAGGGCCGAGCCACTTCGGGCCAGGCCGCGCCCCTTCGGGCCGAGTTGCATTTTCCTTCAAACTGGTCCGACACCCCTGCCGGGTCAGACCCATCAAACTGGTTTAACCCGACCCGTCGGCCCACTGGGCTAAATGGGCCGGGACCGTTATTCACTTAAACGTGAATAACTTAAAGACCGCACGTCCGATCGACCTGCCGTCTACAGTAGTGGGACCCTTTCGACGAGACGGCCCTTTTGCGATACTCTAAGTGAGTTTTGGACAACTTTGGTAAATGGACGGGTTTGGAATGATCATATTTCCAACCGGTCCCCTGGAACGAAAAAGCCAATATCTCTCAGATCGGGCGTCCGATTGATGCGCCGTCTGTCGCGTTGAGTTCTTTTTGACGAGATGATACTTTGGGAAACATAAAATATAGAATTTGTGAAGGTTGATGTATCGAACCCTTTACTCGAGGAGCGGACCCTCCCGAAATCGAGTACGCTGTGTGCGGGAACCCTAGAGCTGCCTGCGACTGCGGCGACTACCATGCTCGGATCCTCCATGGGTTCGACAATGAAGATGACTATACATGAATCCTACATGGGTTCGGCAGTGAGGACGTCTGTACTTGGATCTTCCATGGGTTTGACAGCGATGACTATTGTACTTAGATCCTATGTGGGTTCGACAGCGATGGTCACTATACTTGGATCCTACGTGGGTTCGGCGGCCACGACTTCTATAATTGGATCCTACGTGGGTTCGGAAGAGGAGATGATTCAGTTGATGCATCTAATCATCTCCACCCCCCTTTGTAAGAAGTATACCTGTGTGAGCTGAGTTTTGACTCCAATATTTACCAACAGTGTGATTGACATATTTCCTGTGTGGACTGGGTTGTGCTTGGGCTCGAGAGTTGGAGCTGGACTGGAATTGATGACTTAGGTATATGTATGGGAATATACCTAAGTAAAGTCGGCTGATACTTCATGATTTTTTCTTTCCTTTTTGATTTATCCTTCGTGGATTCTAAGAGACCTTCGGGGGTCTCGGGGTCCCTACTAAGTATCATATACTCACCCCATGCACGTGCTATGCCCGCACTACATTGTGTTGGATGCAGACGACAAATATCACAAATCCAGGTGGAGGCTTGTGGAGATGGACAATACCCAGAGGTGGACCACTTGGCGGGTCGTACTTGGAGTGGACGGCCGGACCTGAGGAGCTGAGGAGACTATCTGTACCCACCCTTCAGGTGGGATTCCTGGAGGACGACTCGGTGGTTTCTACTTTAATTTTCAGCTGTTGTACTTTCTTTCTCAGTTGTACTGTACTTTCAGTTGGGTTTGTATACTGGCCCATTTACTTTCCAACACTTACTTTTGTACTCAGTTTACTTTGTGCTTACTCAATCTTGCGTACTCTATTGTGTATGTTTACTTATATAAAGGCAATGCCTTCCGTTTTATTGGGATTTACACCTTTCATTCTAGTCGCCATCCCCTGACCTATGGAAGGCAGGCTTGGGGTAGTCACGACAAGGGCCCCAAGGATAGGTCATGCCATTAGGAGTATAAAATAAATTAATTTAATACTTATATGAATAATTTGATGTAATATGTTATAAAAAAATACATTAAATTTATATGGTGTTACAAATCATGTGATTTGAAGACATATTTTCCTTATTCAATAACATAATATACAGGGAATTATCGAACATGTGCATGTCATCCACAATGATTTGGGTTGAGATTAATGGTTTCCAATAGACTTGTTAGCCATTATTCTTTATTTTATAACCTCCATGATGTGTTGATACTCACCAAATCAGAAATGGATGACATGGAATTATTTAGTTATTTTCTTTAATGGAAGGATCATGTGAGGTGTCCTCAAATTTAAGAAAATTGAGGAATGAATTGATGATCTATCCATTTACATTGTAGGTAGTATATAAACTTCATTCATCACGCATTAGATACTTATAAAAATAAAAAATGTATGTCGCAAATAAAGATGGAGTTAAAACTCTAAGATATCAATGAGTTTGTCCATGTTTTCAGTACATACTTTGAAATAATGTGACACTGTTTGGTTTGAAATTCTATATTATATATTGATATCCTTAAAAAAAATCTAGTGGCACTACTTCTATTGGTTTCACTACACTATATTTAGGAATTTTTATGGGGACATTAACTATGTTTTATTTCAATGAAGTAAATGAGAGAAAAAATGATGAATATTTTTTCTATATAACTTGGTATATTGCCGGTGCACCAACCCTAACTAAATTTGACTTCCAACATGGATATTCTAAGATGTCTGTATAATATTCCTTTATCATCCATGAGGGTTATAAATGGTGTAGTTGGGTTCTTTGATGGATGTGGGGGTGGGGTTTGTGGGAGTTATTTGAAACATGAAATCTCCCACCATGTCTATAAAAGGATTCCAGTGGGATCCATTCTAGTATCATTTGAGCCAGATATCTCTTTTTTATTTAGTGAGAGCACCATAAGTTATCCATGTGAGAGAAATAAAGGGTTGAGTGGGATGTGGTATTTTTTTAATCTTTTTTATTAGTGAAATAAATTCTGAAGTTTCTTTCCTTTACGTTTAACAATGATAAATGAATCATAGAAGGTAGCATTTGTATCACTAGGTCAAAATGATAGTAAGATGAGTAGAGTTCCCATTTTCCAGAAAGTTAAAATCTCCAATGTTTGAAAGGATGATTCTACAATCTAAAGTTAATATGGTCAAACTTTTGGTCAAAATAAAGGTGCTATACTACCACATTTCTAGAAAATAAGGCATTATTCTAACATCAATCAGTATTGAGTGAATATCTAGTGGCTACACAAGCATGCCACTTCATTGATTAAGCTCAAACATTGACACCAATTTAATCACATATAAATCATTTAGATTCTATTTTGATAATATAGGATTTTATTCCAGCATTTGTAATTATTTGGGATATAATGATGTATTCCATTTTCTGAATTATGCTTTAAAGTTAATTGAATTGAAGTTTAAATCGAGATACAATCATCGAAGTGATAATTAGGATGAATTAAATGAATTAAAAAATTTTAAAGTCCAAAATATAAAATTTAATTAATGATAAGTATCAATTTGAACCTATTGATAGAGAGGGAGTGAAACTTGATTCAATCTAGGAATCTGAGTGGAAAAGGATGAACAAAAATTCGACTAGGCAAATATTCCATGAGATTGATCATGATTTCTACCACTATGTTATTTAATAGATTTTCTTATATGAAATGTAGATGTAGTTTGAGAATATATACCCATATAATAATACTCAATATAAGATCCTTTTATTAAATCGGTTGAATAATATTTGACCATAGAGTGGAACCAATATAGCCTGACATGCTAGTTAGTTCTATACCATTGTGAATTAATTGGTGGTTGTAGGTAAGTCTTTTATGTGAACAACCTAAATTATACAATTTATGATAGCTGAGATACATTAATGGTTTCCCTAAATAACTTGGTGCCTTGAAAAAAACATACCCATTCAATGATAATGGATTCACCATTCAATAAGTATGCCTAAATAATGATGTATGTTATAACCAGACTCATTCCTTTATCCCAGAGAAGTTAGGGAGAAACCAAAGTGGTGATCAAGGGGTAAAAAGTATAGGTTAATATATGATTAGAGGAAGGTCCACATATAGTGGACATAGAATATATTAATTGTACCTTTCTTTCATGGAGGAATGCAAGAAGATATACTATTAAAAGTTACAATAAGGTATGATCCAAGATAGTAACCAATAAATAAAAAAGAGATATTCTTATAACAGTCACTGGAGAAGTTTATATTTGTTCTAAAGATGAAGAAGATGCATTCTATTACACATAATACCAAGAAAAAAATGTATGGTCTATATTGCAACATCGTACTATGTCACTCTATAACATGAGTATTTCATGATTTATTAAGATGGTGAATTTGGTATATCCCATATGGGGAATAATAGTTCGGTGGATATTGTTTTCAAGGGTTATATCCAAGAAAACATGATTATTTTATGTAAAGGATGTTCGAAATATACAAAGTCTTTAGTTCAACTATTTATTATTAATATCCTTTGACAAATAATTCCATGGAAACATCTTCAACAATTGTTCATGGAACATGATAACAGTTTCCACAATCATCACTTAAGGACACATATACATTATGTTGTATTTTTTTTGAATATATATACATACAACCTCAACATGGTATAAGGAGAGAGTTCATAAAATATAACTAATAGGACACTTAACCATATGAGTGAAAAAGGGCTTTCAACCCTGATAAAGAAGAAATAAATTAGTGTTAAAAAGCAAACATCACTATATCCTTACACTACTAATTATACAGGAATCAACACAAAGTCTCATTTAGTATTACTTCATCAAGGAGATCAATTTTTTTGGATTAGGTGCACTATGATGTTTTCATCCCCATGGAGGAGGAATCACTCGAAGGTAAAAAATATTTCTTAACCATTATTGACGATGAATCTCAAAAGGTGGGGGTGTTATTATTGTGGATAAAGAATAATATATTGGACTACATTATGACGTTTTACAGCATTGTAGAGTGTGTAAATTGATGTAAGTTAAAGTGTATTAATTCAAATTAAATTTGATATTATAAATATACTAGGTTTCATTCCTATTTTATGTTTTAGAGAATATGAAATGGGATGATAGTCCGACACAGCCAAAATAATAACTAAGTTGAAAAAAGCATTAATAAAACCATCATGAAGAAGGTTGGGAGAAAGAGGAGTTTTTATAAAATACTAAAGATATTATGAGTAGGATATGTTTGAGTTTTGTACTACCTCATCAATATATCCGCACCAGTCCCTCTAAATTTTGATATTCCATATAATTAATGATTTGTTAAACATCTCTCTTACTTTAATTTATGAGTATTTGGCTGTTTGTAATTTTCTCATGTATCCAAATAGCTTAGGTAGAAGATAAATTAGAGATCTACTGCATTCATATTCATTAGATATGGAGATAAGGAGTTAAAATACAAGAATTGTGACCTAAAATTGATGAAAGTGATTAGAAGTATATATTTTATTTTCCAAAAGATCCAAACAATAAAGGGAATTCAAAATCTAAAAATGGATTGTAGATAACATTATGAGAAATCAATTCATGATCCAAAAATTGTACCAGATAAATCAAAAAATAAAGTGGATGATGTGAAATAAGACTCATAAAAAAATGGACCAGGAGGTAATAGAGGAGGATACTGTTTTAGGGGATACTCAATACTATACACCAGAAGTTGTGGAACCATCATAGGATCCTCTAAATGGAGTCTCTACAAAAACTAGAATTTCATAGGTTTGAATATATACATGAGGAAGGATTCCATAAAAAAAATATTCCGAGTCATAGTACCTATCACTAACAAAAAAATATGAGTTAGAAGGATATTAAAAAGAAGTATCTAATCCAAAAAAACTCAAAGTGGATATATTAAAAAGAAGATGAGATGAATTCATTAATGAACAACCATACAAAATAATAGGCCGAAATAACCAAATGTAAAAAGGAACTAACAAAAAATGACTAGTTAAGATGTTTATGGATATAATTTGAAAAAAAATACATGGAAAAAACATTTTTAGTGGTAAAAAAGCTGATTTCTAAAAAATAAGTTAACTTTGAAGATATCATTTCACTCATGGTGAAAATGAATTCAATATGAGTCTTTTTAATATTATTGGCTACCTTATACCTAAATCTTGAGTATATAAATGATAAGATAGTTTTTTTCATGGAGAACCAACTATATAAATCCAAATGACGAAACATCAATGATTTGAGGTTTTTATGGGAAAATATCATGTGAAAAATAAAATAATATCTTATAAAGACAAAAATAAGATGTTAAAAAGTAGTTTGAGAAGTCAGACACATTCATGGAGATTCATGGATGTAAGTGAAAACAAGAAGAATAATGTGTTTAATTCTATAGGTTTTTGGACAGTAACTTCACTTCTCTTGTACTTTAATTTGATTACATATTGAAAATTAGAATGGTTGTAGTAAAGATTATTTAATTGAAAAAGGAGTTGTCCATGTCTTTTGATGTGAAAGACTAGGGAGAAGATCAACATATTTTATTGATGTAGATGATTCTAAATAAGAATAGGATGTTATTATGACTATCTCATTATAATTATGTTTAATATGTTCTAATATACTTAAAAATTGAAAGAGAAAAATTGGTGATAATTCATATTCTTAGTCATTTGACGTTAAGAAAGTGTATAATAACATCATCTAAAATTGGAATAAAGGTGATCTAGATTATTCTTTAATCCTTTATAAAATGAATCATAATGTACACTATAGTTTTTATGTGGATAGACCTTATCCATATAGTGGAAACTGTGAGTTAATTTCCATCCAATCTAAGGAAAAAAACTAATACGTAGTCAAGTGGATTACGAGGTATTATAGAATTACATCAAAACTATTTTTGTTATTACAGGAGACGATCCACTCATGGAGGGATTTATAAATTTATACATTTTGACATATCATAAAAAATTTACTTTAGGATGAATTTATACTGTCATGAGACAACCAAATTTTTCCATCCATTGGATTCCCAACAAAGTTAAAGACAATGACTAAAGGGTGTTCCTGATCCCCAAGAGCTAGTATAAGTGCATGGGAATCAAGGAATCACTACTCAGAATTGATTTCCCCTAATAAAAATTAATTAAATATGAATAATAAAGTAAATAAAATATAACATGAACTGTTCAGACATATGATGTCCATTCCATGGAAAAATAGAAAAATAGCATAATATCAAACTAAGAATGTAGTAAATAGCAAGAAGCACTAAAAACCTCCCTCACTGCCCTAGTATCCCTCTCATGCAAGGAAAATATGCCCACTAAATTCATATCCCCATCCAATGAAATATCTATAAAACTCCAAACATAATAATTATTAAAGGCCTAAGTGTCTAATGTATGAAAATTAACTAAAGTAAAACTGGTTACAAACATACCTTCCTCCATGTGACTATACAAGTCACCAGCTGATAAATGGGAACCACAACACCCCATGTGTGGGAATAGATAATATGATAGAGAAATTATAATTATCATTGTGATACTCATCATGGAATAAAAAACACTCTATATTCCTTACCATTAAATATAAAATCAACTCTTACTAGTTTAAAAAAATATATGTAAAAATAGGGGTTTACTTTCTGTTTAAAAAAAGTAACAAGTTAATTCTTCTTGAAAACCATTTTAACGTTTTCTATTTTGAAAAATGTATCCAAAGAATGAATGAGTTTACAAAAACCCATTTGTAAAAATTATAATGTGTTGAAATAATGTTTTTAGTGGTAAAAATAATAGTAAAAATAATATCACAGGGTGTTACAAAATAGATTAAAATAGAATAGGTATAAACAAGTTCTAGAGTACGAGTTACTAGTAAAAAACCATTATAGTGAAAGAGTTTTATAAAGTTTCATAAAATAAGTGAAAACATAGTACAATTAAAATAGTTATCATGGGAAGTATTAGGCACCAAGTGAGGTGACCACATATGTACTCATTTTGAAACCATCTATCAACCTATCGATGTGATCCATATTCAATAACCAACCTAGTTGCTCTCAATTATCCTCACCAGTGGGACGACCCACATGGAATTTCCCTACCAAGGGGATCTAGATTATCTAATAGGGAAAAAATAACAAATGTATCTCAACTATCACTATTACAATGATGATCCAATGAATTTTGAAAAATTATGAGGTGAGTAATTAGGTACAAAGTCAGCATATCAATCAATAAAACCCATCATTCATGTGATTCCCACCTCCTGACACACACCCATGAAAATTCTCATAGAATTGTGAGTATCCATGGAGGTGTCATACTTCATAAAAAACAATCAAAGGTATCAACTAGACTGTTTAATTTTTAGGATCCAAAATTACTTCGAAGGGAAAATCATTATTTCAAAAACCATTTACCAAAAATACAAAAGATATCAAAACATATTTCCAAAGTTTCGACCAAGTCTTCTCAATGGAAATAAGTACTTTTCATTTGGAAATCCTCTTTTGAAAATATATATTCTCAAAATTAAATCCACACCTTACACTTTGAAGCATATTTAACTCAATATATATATATATATGGACATGTGAATAAGTTATATTTAAAAAACAAGGATGAGTTAAAAAGCATTTTGAAGTTATTTGAAAACTAAATATTCCACTAGGACTTTATGGAAAACTAACTGAAAGGGGAAAAAATTATCATCCTTTCCAAACTCACTTATTTAAAATCTTTTATAAGAAAAACTGAACACACAATGTTCTTGTAATTTCAATGAGATCCAAAAATATGATTTATTTAAGGAAAACCATAGAGGAAGCATAAGAAAATTATGAATATCAAAAGAAAATCCATTCCAATCATCCCAACCATTGTAAAAGATATATTTATATTATTATTTAATATATATTCCAATAAAAACAATCAAAAAATTAAATTTCCTAAATTAAAGTCTCATATATAGGGTAAACTACCTCAAACAGTGCCACATTCACCAATTATGACCCACATATATCTCAAGATGTCCTAAGGGATCCAAGAAAAATAAGAAGAATCAAAAAATATAAAAATACATAATTATAAATTTGGATAAAATGAATTTAGAAAAACCCTACACTGATTTTTTGGAGAACACATCACCATTGACAACCATGATAAGAATCATCCTTAATGGGGCTCACAAACCATAGTAACCAAGAATCAAATAATAAAATCCCCAAAATTAGGTTAGGGTTTGGATGGGTCATATGGACAACATAATAGAAAAGGAAAAACCTAAGGAGAATATAAAAACAAGAGATTAATGGAGGAAAAATACTCATCTATGATGATTTCACCTATAATTGGAGGTGACAATGAAGATGATAGGAGGCCATATGAAGGGGGTGGTGCGCATGATGGGAAACACCATGAGGGTTTGGTGTGTTAAGTGAGAGGGGGTAAGGGGGATTTATAAATAATGGGAATAATAATAATAATAATAATAATAATAATAATAATAATAATAATAATAATAATAATAATAATAATCATCATCATCATAAACATTTCATTTTTTAAGAGATGTAAACTTTGTATGGTTTGGGCCACATGGTTGGTAAAATAATGTTCCAACCATGCACCCCACACTAAAATATTTAGGTACCTTACACTATCATGGAGCATGGTTAGAAAACATGCACCATCCAAAAATTAAGATAGGAATAAATATAATTAAATGAATAAAAATAATTAATAATTATGGCCAGTCTGTGAAAAGTATCCCTACTATTACACTTTCTACCACTAGAAATATTAAAAAACGATTGATTCAAAAGGAATGAGGTTCTACCTCCACACATAGAACACAATCCATAAAGCACAAATATATTTAAAAATTATCTCTAATTATTGATGAAATAATACCAAATATGATAATGGGACATAGCTCAATTTCACAATTCCCCTAACTCAGACAACCACAAATGGCCCCTAACATGAAGGGTAATCCAATGAAGGTAAAAAGATTGATTTCAAAAGACACAACCTCAACACTTAAGGAACACCTCAATAAAGGGGAAAAGATATAAATGATAAAGTAAGATATGATAACAAACCATTATTAAAATTTGATGTTTGGGTGGGTCTGGTTAGGAAAAGACCATAGAATTGGTCCCCAACTACACAATTCTACTCAACCCATAAATGGAGAAACAGAAACCATAAAAAATAGAATAATAATAGTGGTCTACCCACCACATTAGGATTCTAATAAAACACTATTTCTTTATGAAAATAACCCACTCAAAGAAAAAATAAAGATCATGATATTTATAAGGAAAAGGTAACTCAATAATATAGAACAAGGCTCACAATAGTCATTGAAAGGGAAATAGAATTCATAAGACAGTATAAAACATCCATAAACACTATAATAAGAAAGTATCTCCAAAAAAATAGTAACAAGCCACCAACAAAAATAAGTCCAAATGAGACTAACCAATGAGGTAAAGGTAGGGACAAGTAGAATTATCACAAATGAGACATTCCCAAATAAGATCAAATAATTCTAGATTAAAAAATGGTGTAAGAGGAGGTAACATGGGGAATAATATATAAAACACTTAAGCCCTAGTGAATCGATCCAAAAGAAATCAATGTACCAGATAGGGTATAACCTTTTATGGGGTTCAAACCCATACCGGTCTTTTATAATGCACCCAAAACTTCCACTTTCAAACCCCTTATATAAAAATCCCATGGCAAATATATCATCCCATCCGACCCTTGATACACAACATACTACTAAGACAACTTAACAACCAAAAAATCATTATTTCAACAATATAAATCAAGGGAAAACCAAATAACTATACAAACAAAGAGTCACCCACAATTAATTACAACTAATAACAACTCCAAAGACTTTTTTACACTAGGTTTGAAAAGGGAAATTCTCTCAAAGTTGCAATCCATCACAAAACCAGAAGAGTTACACCAATCCAACCTAACCTAATGAAACACTCCCTAAGAAAGACACTCACTTATGGCATCTATAACTTTATGGGAGCTCAAAGTAAAACAAAATACGACATAGGCCAAATCATAGGTCAATAAATAAAAAAACTAGAATAAAACCTCATTTCCCCTTTGAAATATTTTTTTAAAATTAAACACATAGGTTTTTAATTGAAAAACTCAACTTTGGAATTTCCAAAATGCTAAACCCCTACCAATTTGAAAATAATACATGAGTTGATAACCTATACTTTGAAATTATTTTAAAATTATATAAATCCTTTATCAAAATTTATATCAAAGTATAAAACATTACCACCATTATAAAATATATCAAAAAGCCACTTTTAGATTTTAAAACAAGTTTTAACTCATAAAACCAGGTATAAATTTCAAAACACCCTCATACATCCACAATGATACATCAAAAAGGGTTTCCAAAACTTCAATTTACTAGTTATATATCAGATTCCACCTAGTAAAATTCAATTATCTATTTATTTATAAAAACCATTAATTAAAAACCCAAAACCAAGTTTTTATTTTGATTAAATTATGAGAACTCATTTGTTGTCTTTAAAAACACATTATCAACAACTTAAAACCAATATTTTACTAATTAAAATTCAAAATTTTCCCAAAACAACACAATTTTCTATAATAATAAAAGAATAAAAAAAATGATTCCCACACATAATTTCAAGTGGGGACTAGTGTCAGTGTATTGCTTGGCCGTATGGCTTGTTGGAACATGAACCTAATACACAACCATCACTAGGAGTCATCACAAACCATGAACCTAGGATCCAAATAGATTTCTAAGAAATATGATCTCACTAGGTAACACTAGTTCACTCCCCTTTTTATCACCAAATCACTAAACAATTAAAAAAATCACAAAATGAAAGTCACCAAGCCTAACTATCCCTTATAGATTGAGTTACAAGATGAGTAGGATTTCATGCATATATTTCTTTACCAACCACCCAAGTACTAAAAATAGAATTTCCAACCCAAATAACACCCAAAATATCAAATATATGCTCTACTAATATTTTTCACAAACCAATCTGAGCCATCTCTACATAAAATGTTAGAACTAGTTCAAAACAAGGCACAACAGGTGTTCCCGATCCCCACGGCTAGGCAAAAGTGCTTGGGAATCAAGGAGTCACCACTTGGGAATGACTTCATCAAATTAAAATTAATTTAAAATCACTGTAGATTAAATAAAATTTAGAATGACCCATCCTTATGTTAGACATCTATTCTAGTGAAAAATAAATTGAAAAAAACCTAATCACAGACTATTAATCCAGTAAATAGAAATGAGAACCAAAAAAATCACTCACCACCCCTGTCTCCCCCTCCAGAGATGTATTGACACCCATTGAATTCCTATCCTCAGCCATTAGAATATCCTTACAACCCAACCATAGGATGTAGTAAAACCTAAATTTAAAATTCTGTATGAAAACTGAAATAAAACTAAATACATACATATTTTCCTTCATGTGACTATACGAGTCAGCACTCAAAAAATAAGAACCAAAATTCCCCATGGGTGAGAATAGTAAAGCTAATAACCAAATATATGAACTGATAGAGACCTAGGAATTAACATCGATATGTATAATAGGAATTCCAAAAGAGAAACCATGCCCTATACATTACCATTAAAGATAAAATAATTTCATTCTTGTTTGAAAATGATTATAAAATAAAATAGGATTTTCCTTATTTTTAAAACATGTAACAAGTTAATACTTCTTGAAAACCATTTCCCCCATTTTTATTTCAAAAATAGTTTCCATATAATAAAAGACATTCTAAAAATCCATTTATAAGAATATGAATATGATGATAGAAGAATTTGAATAGGAAAGAATAACAGTAGAAGGAATATCACATGGAGATAAAAAACAATGGAAAGTATAATAGGAATGAACAAGTACTTGAGTAATAGTTATTAGTTAAAAGCATCATAGTGAGATCATTATATAAAGTTCCACAAAATAAGGGAAAACATAGTACAAGTAAAACATCTTTCATGGGAATTCTTAGAAACCATGTAGAGCGACTCAAGAATTTCTCAAATTAGTACCATATTCTAGCCTATTTATATAATCTATAGTCAATAACCAACCTAGTTTCTCTCAGTTAGTCTCATTGGTGGCATAACCCTCATTTCCATTCCTTACCATGGAGATTTAATTTGTCTAATAAAGACTAAATAGAAATAGTATATCGACTCTTACTCTAACATTAAATATCCCCTGGATTTTAAAAACTGGGAGGTTAGGAATCATGTAAAAATATGACATATCAATCATAAAAATATATAATACATTCTATGAGAACCTCCCAACACACACCCATGAGAATTTCCCATGAATATTGCATATCCATGGAGCATTCCTGCTTAAAAAAACAATGTACCAATCACGACATATCATTTTTTGGATTCAAAATAACTTCTAAGGGAACATAATTCTTCCAAAAACCATTTCCCAAAACTATAGAAGATAACAACACATATTTATAAAGTGTTGTTTGGGAATTCACATTTGCAAATAAATATTGATCATTTGAAAAACCTCTTTTAAACCATAGCTTCTAAAATTCAAAACCCACTCTTTAAACATAGATACATATGCGCCTCAAGATATATATATATATATGTATATATTTATATAAGTCATATTTAAAAAATAATAAATAGTTAGAAACCATTTCAAAGTTCTTTTGAAACCAAATTTGACACTAGTAATTTATGGAAAATCATTCGACAAACCAAATAATTATTATCCTTTCCTAAAATTAACATTTATTATTTGATGGATGAAAAAATGAACACCCAAGGTTATTAGCACTTCAAATAGGTTTAGAAACATGTTTTAGTCCAGGAAAACAATGGTATAAGTTTATGAAATTTATGAAGATCAAATTAAAATCAATACCAATCATGCCAACCATTTAAAAAATATATTAATATTATAATATGATAAAAATACAAATAAGATACATTAATAAATTATATTTCTCGAATAAAATTCTCTGACACAGTGTAAACAACCTCAAGTGGTGTCACCATCACCAACGGTGGCCCAAATATATCTCAAGAAGGTCCAAGGAAACCTAAAAAACCACGAGTAACCCAAAATTCAAAATGTACCTAAATAAAAATTTGGATATAAGGGATATAAAACAAAACACATCCTAGATTCATGAGAGAAAACGTCTCCTTTGAAAACCATGATAATAATCGATCTTAATGGGGCTCAAGAACCCTACGCACCAAGAATTTGCAAATAAAATTCACAAAATCAGGTTAGGGTATCGATGGGTAGCACACCATATGGGAGATAATGAAATACCGAAGTATAATAAAAGAATATGATAGTAGAGGAGGATAAATACTCATTAGAGATGTTCTCACTCAATATTGGAGGATGCAACAATGAGGATATGGGGTCGTAGGAAGGTGGTAGTGTGCCTGAGGGAAAAACACCTAGGGGATATGTGTGTCAAGTGAAAGAGGGTAAAGGGAGAATAAGAGTTATGGATTTTTAACAACAACAATAACAATAACAATAACAATGATATTATTTTTAGTTTTATTTTATTTTTTTAAGAATGAGACACTTCATAATGTTTGGGCCACATAATTGGTCAAACTATGCACCAACCATGAAATGAATGCTAGATTCATCGGGGACCTCACATGGTTATGGATAATATTTTGAAACCATACCCATGCTGAATACATATAAATTTTAAATTTTTTACCCGGTTTGGAAAAAAATCAAACACGATACTAAATTTAATTAAATGACTAAAAAACTAATAAATTATGGTCTATGAGTGATTTTTACTATTTCAAAATGAGATATATCATGGAAGATGAGGTTACAGAGGTGTTTTGATTTTTTCCACAACTTAAGTAGAATATATTTGATGCTATAAAGGCTAAAAATAAAATATTTTGGAAAAATAATTTTATCGAGTAGATTCTATTAATCTAGAAGGTGTACTAGGTTTATTATTATAGTAAAAGTTATTTAGAATTAAAAAATAACTCCACGTATCATTCCTAGATGAAGAATATCAACATTTGTTTTCAATGTATAAGCAAGGTGAAAGATCAACAACTTTTGATACTTGTGAATTCCACATGAAAGAGAAACTTAATGAAATATTGAAAAAATTTATATCTTTTTAGAAGATATATATTTACTGATAATGTAGTAGATTATAGATGGTGAGGGATAATTTATGAATATTTTCTTCAAGATGCCTTCGTATATTGATGATGCACCTACCCTCACAAAACTTAACTTCCAAAAGGCCGATGTTTCATGTGTGCACACTATTGCTTTATGCCAATGAGATTTTTCAAAGTTATCGTTTGGTTCTTTAGTGGGTATAGTAGGGGATTGGTGGAAGTTGTGTCAAAATTGACACCTCTCACTAAACTTATAAAAGGAGGCTAGAGTATAAGGCACCAGCCTTAAACATTACATAATCTTGAGATAAGTCAATAATTTTATGTTAATTCACATTTAGGATCTTTTAAAGATTATAGATTTAGAGAATTATTCTATAAATTATAAATAACATCTTGAACATTACAAGTAGACACTTCTACTCATTATCCATTTTTTCACAAAACAAAAACTCTTTAAAATGAAATATGACATTGTTTCATATTTTGACAGCAAATATTTCCTTGATCCCATCCTTGACTATATTATTTTTTATATCTTATGAAAAACATTTCAAAACTTCGTTTGAGCATAAAATATCAGTAAGGAATACATAATTAAAGAAAACTGTTAGTCTTGTGATATCATTAAAACAATGAATACTTTATTCTAAAGTAAGACTATTAACCTTTAAGAATAAGTAAATAAAATTCACGGAGTATAAGATTATTTATTACTCTTTTTGTAAAAAAAATATTACCACAAGCCCATAGAAAGAAAAATATTACATATAAAGGTAACATGGGATAGAAACATACTTAAATGGAATAAATATATGTCTGAATTCTACACATATCACCAAATGGAATAGCTATACGACCAACTTCCATACCCAATGCATTGAAGGTCATAACGTAACCACCCGTCCTTGGTTTATCATGGAACCACCCATCATTTGGTTTATCATGTAACCACCAATCATTTTTTTATCTCGTAACCACCCGTAAAATTTACAAGTAAAATTATTTAATCATAATATATAAAATGTTGAAAATATCAACATTTCACTAATAACATTTCATTTGCAATCACAAGAAATAATTTCATGATATTGAAATATTTAATACATTTCAGAAACCATTTTCAATACCAAAACAACAAAAAGGGGATTATGTATTTATTTTCCTTAAAAAAAGTAAGGCTTATAGAGGCAACCAAATAAAAAATAATAGTTACAATGCCAGAGAGGTCGTTGTCACCGAAAACGTTAAAAAAATTGATATTCCCATTTAGTAAAATGCTTTGTAGAAAAATTATTCCCTTTGAATGAAATAAAAAGTCAAATGGGTTTATTATACAACATATAAAATAAGGAGGTGTATATTTTGAAAATATGCCTCAATCAAAGGAAATTGAGACAAAGTCCCTTACCTTGAGTACGATTCGTTATGTATGTTACTTGTTCTTCCTGAAAAATAAAAAGAAGTTAATTTTTATATTATTCAGAACCTTTTTAAACTTTATTATTCCTTTTATATCACTTATTACCATGTTATAAAAATTACATAATTATTTAAGTTAATATTGGTCTTTTGGTCAATTTTCGGTACTTGAGTGGAAAATGAACTTGTTTTGAGGAAATTGTCCATATATGAAAATGTACATCATCTCCATAATCATATTCATGATTGAAATATCATATATATCAGGTATATATTTATTTATAATAGTCTATAACATTTGGAGATAATAAATGAAATGCACCATTCATGGAGAAGGTAAGTCGTACGTATGCATAAATGCTACTATCATTTATTTTTCATATTAAATAATTTGAAAAAAATGATACACACATATATATATATTATAATTCCATTATAACATCATATGTTATATATGTTACATAATTTCATTAAATCCATCCTATATACGTTCCATTTATGGCATGAACGAGTCATATAACTAAGAGGGAGCGGTAGAACACACTTCCTCAAATGAAATTATTTTATTTAAACATCTTGTAAAGTAGAAAGGAATGTTTCTAAATAAAAATTATAGAATCATAGAGACAATATAAACATAATATATATCATATATAAATGTATTTCCCCCATAATGGACACTATGAAAGGTGGTAGAATAAAATCAAACAATCATCGTTTCATGAGACAATAGTTCACCATAAACATAAACAGTTTGTTCGTATCCATTAGATAGAGGTGTGTGTAATTGTAGTTAAAATAATTATCAAAAAATAATCATAGTATATTCAGGATAATGGTGGTTTCATTTAATCAATTAATAATAATAGAATAAGTAGTTGATAAGTAAAATAAAGGAAAGGAACTTTACAGAAGACATTGCCTCTAAAACATGTAACTCTGATTGATTTGAGCCAAAATGCTTTCTTGAATTGCTTGATACAGAAGGTGATGATTATAGGAGTAAGGGAGGGATATTGGGAGATTATTGGATCAAATTTTGGATGATAAATGGGGATTTATAGGTATTATTAAATGGGTATAGGTGGTGGCCTTTTATAAGAGGGAGGAGGGGAATTTTAGAAAAGTTTTGAAGTATTTTTTTATTATAAAATTATTTTTGTTTTAAAATGATCCCAAACTAGTTTATTTAAAATATAAGATGCTTTTAGGTCTAAAAAATTTCAACCAATATTTTGTAGTCAATTATAGGTCAGAAATGTAACCATATCGTTTTTGCTTTAACCCTTAGTTAAAAACATTAAAGTTTACCATGTCTTCTTGCATTTTCATAATTTATGGTAACTATAGTTACTATAGAATAAAAATATAACCCAAAGTGGTTAATTAATGATTTTTTAATCATTATCTAAATAATTTTCATAAATAATATATTTTTAAGACTATTAGATCATTTACTAAAATAGTATTTTTCTTAAAAACTCATTTATGTCAATTTTTATACTATTCATATCATTACTTTTTTAAAAACAATAAAAATTTATTACTTATAAAAAACATCATTAATTAAATGATAAAAAGTAATACTCATACATAAAATTCGTTTATGGAATAAAAAGTTTCAAAATAAATTTATATTAATATTTATAATCTCATTTATTAAAATCATTTATTAATAAGGTAATCACTAAATCATCATCGTGTCACAAATAAATTTATCTATTTAATATCTAAAAATTATAAATAAATAACCATGTTGTAGGAAATAATTTTACCTTTTTAGTTACTATTTATGGTCTAAAATATCACTTATATTACCCCATATAAATTTTTTTCTTAAATGATACATGTTTATGTTATATTTCCCTTTACATTAAATTAATTAATATAACATGTCATTATCATTCCTAAGTGGCTCCATGGGGTCCCAAAATCAAAAATAGGATTCCCATGGTTAGAAATAGATCATAAAATAAGATTATTACATGTGTTAGGGTAGTTTAATAATATTATAATATTATTGTTTACCCTTATTTACCAGATTTACCCTTTAACCATGGTAAATAAAATAATTAATAAATTTACAATCCATAATGACTAAAAATAAAAGGTACCTATTTAAACAATTTGGAACTCATAATTCAGAATATGGAATCCATTTTTATATATTAAAAACACATAATTTTTGTTATTAATTTAAAATTAATTATCGTTGTCAAAACCAAAAGGCTGGTTTTTAAGAAGTAACAACTATCAAAAGATTGACATGTGTTTATGTTCAATATCAATGAGAAATTACTTCCAATGACCAAAATTGGATTAAATGATAAACAAATAATACAATTAATTTTTAAAACTAATTTAAAGAATAATTTAACTATATAAATAAATTATATGAAAAGGCTGTTTTGAATTAAAATGCTGTATTTTTCACTATTCATAAAAATGTGAATTTTATCAAAAAAATACCAAAATTTCATCCAAAGTAAATTTTGATGTTCCAATTCTAAATAAAGAATTTATTTTGTCAAATTGAACATATTAATGTGACAAAAACTATATTTAAAAAGGGTTCTCCATCAAAAGGCAGTAAAACAACCTTTAAAAAATATTAGAGTATTTTATACGTAAAATTGGATTCATTCCCATTTGAAGCCTCTAAAATTTATTGGATAAGTGTAAAACATTGAAAAAACATGTATAATAATATTGTAGTTAGTTCTGTTCATTTCTTCCAAAACAATGTCTAGATGTTAACAACTATTTAAAATAAAAATAATATTATTGTATTATTTTTCGGTATAACTCAATGTTGTGTGCAACATAAGATTTTGGAGAAACCTGTTGTTACATGTCGTGTACACTATTAGAAAAGGAGTCCTCTTTAATGTAATATTAATATCTTCTTTATAATTAAAAATAGATATGAAAAAGTATTATTCTATAAATACTTAGGATGCTACATCATTCCCCCTATTGGAAATTACATACCCATAATTTTATTTACCTATCAAATAAGCGAGGGTATTTCTCAATTATAAATTTTTCAGATTCCCACATTTCCTCTTCAACCATATGGGTTTTCGAAAAAACATTTACCTAATGAATCACCTTATTCGGCAATACTTCCTCTCTACGGTCCAAAATATGAACTGGTTGTTCCTCATAAGAATGATTCCCTTTCAACTGAACTTCCTTTGGACTCAAAACATGATATGGATACAACATATACTTTCTCAACATTGACACCTGAAAAGAATTGTGTACTTGGGATAAACTTGGTGGTAAAGACACCATGTAGGCAAATTATCTACATTTTTTAGGATTTCATAGAGTCTAATGAACCTCAGACTCAGCCTTCCCTTTTTACCAAAACGCATCACACTTTTCCATGGAGAAACTTTGAGAAAGACATGATCACCTACCTCAAAAGAAAGATCCTTCCTCTGGTTATCTTCATAACTTTTTTGCCTTCTCTAAGCTGTCCTCATGTGCTTTTGGATCAAATGAAACTTTCCTACCCTCTCTTCTACCAATTTTGGCCTGATCAACTTCCTTTCACCTAATTCATCCCCAAAAGTTAGAGTTTGACATCAATTTCCATATAATGCTCCAAATCGTGCCATATGTATACTATAATGAGAAATGGTATTATACGAAAACTTAAACAAAGAAGTTTCTTGATCCCAACTTCCCTGTTAATCCATTGAACAAGCACATATAATATCCTCCAAGGTCTGAATTGTTCATTTTGACTGCCCACCTGATTGATGATAAAATGCTGTACTGAAATATAACTCAGTTCACAATGACTTCTGAAGGGCTTTTGAAACATTATAAGTGAACCTAAGATCACTATCAGATAAAATGGAGAGGGGATATCCATGGAACCTTCCTATATATTTAATATAAAATCAATAAAGTTGATCTAGAGATAGAGTATATCGAATAAGAAGAAAACTCAAAGCTTTAGTCAATCCATCAACAATAACCTAGATTTCATTGTTACCTTGTGATGTTTTTGGTAACCCCACTATGAAATCCATGGAAACATTTTACCATTTCCACTTTGGCACTAGAAAAGTCTATAACATCCATTTCGATAACTTCTACTATGCTTTAACCTACTGAAAAAATAGAACATTTCACAGTAAAATTAGCAATATATCTTTTCATTCCATCCCACTAGAAACACTCTTAGAGATCTCTGTACATCTTAGTTCTTCCAGGATGAATTGAAGAAAGAGAACTTTGAGCTTCACATAAGAAATTTTTCTTCAACTGTGAATAAAAAGGCACATATAATCTTTTTCCAAACCTCAAAAAATTGTCTTTATCAACATTAAATTTATGTATCATAACCTTTTGAACAAATTCTACCTTTTTCTGGAACTCACTATCTTCTATTTGTGTTTGCTTAATTCTGTACAATAGAGATGATTTAAATTCCACCTGAAAAAATAGAGGAATTCCTTGCACCAACAACTTCCAATCCAAAATTCATTAAATTATAAACCAAAGGTTCTCATTCCAAACATAGCATGGTTAATGTAGCAGTACTCTTTCGACTCAAAGCGTCAACCACTTTATTTAACTTTTCTAGATGGTAATGGATTGTACAATCATAATCCTTGATTAATTATATAAATATCCTATGTCTCATGTTTAATTATTTCTGATTTAATATATAATTCAAAATTTTGTGATCAGTATATATTTGACACTATGCCATAAAAATGATGCCTCTAATTTTAAAATGAAAAACAAAAACATATAATTCCAAATCATGTGTAGGATAATTTAGTTAATGATGTTTCAACTAACGTGAATTATAATAAACTACATAATCATTCTGAATTAGGACAAAAACATGTCCTTTAAATGATGCATCAATGTAGATAAAAAATTCACCATTTCTGGAAGGTAAGTCCAAAATTGGAGCATTTACCAATCTTCTTATTCAGTTTCTAAAAACAATCATCACATTCATTTTCCATGATGAACATATCTCCCTTACGTGTTAGCTTAGTTAGTGGGATAAATAACCAAGAAAGGTTTTCAACAAACCTTCAGTAAAAACCCGCTAATCTAAGAAAACTACGAATCTCTTGGATATTGGTAGGTCTTGGAAACTCTTCAACAAATTTGGTTTTGGAAGCCTCAATTTTTATTCCATCTTTAGAAATAATATAACCTTGGAAAGAAATTGTTTGCAACCAAAATTTACTCTTTCTAAACATTCCATATAATTTCTTTTATTTTATGATTTGAAAAACAATCCTTAAGAGACTTTCATGTTCTTCGAAGATTCTAGATTATACCAAAATATCATCTATAAACACAACCAACATTTATTACCCGAGTCAACTAAGCCATTACTGCAAAAAACTATTTAGTTCTAATTTCGACCATCTCAGGATGTTTATTTGGAAGGTTATTTCCCTATATATACCTTAACAACATAGATGCCCTGTTTCCTCTATGGAAAACCATTCTGAACAAACATATCATAGATGATGAAAAGTGTTAATATTAAAATGATATGTCATTTCAATTTGAAAATAAATTAAAAATATTTTCTTGATATTATATTGACAATATTCTAACTCCTAAAGTTACCTAAACAGACCTTTGATACCAACTATAAGGCCCCATCCTTAAATAATAATTAATATTGAGATAAGTCGATAATTTTACATTAATTCACATTGAGGATATTTTCTGTTTTATAGATTTAGAGAATTTGTTCATAACTTATACATAACATATTGAACACTACAAGTAGGCACTTCTACTCACTATCCATTTTTTTCATTAAATAAATACTCTTTAAAATGGAATATGACATCATTTAATATTTTAATAACATACATTTTCATTGATCCCATAATTGAATCTATTATTTTTTATATTCAGTGAAAAACATATCAAAATTTTTGATGAGCATAAGATATCAATACAAGATACATAAAGAAAGAAAACTGTTAGAATTGGGATAACATGAAAACCATGAAAATCCTAGTATATTTAGGATACTGGTGTTGTTATTTAATCAAATAATAAGACTATAATATGGTGTGGATAATGAAAATAAAGGATAGTAAATTTAGAATAGATACTACCTCAAAAACGTGTAACTCACATTGATTTGAGACAAGAAGTCTTTCATGAATTTTCTTCTTCCCAAGGTAAGGATTCTAGGATTAAGAGAGGGATTTTTTGAGCTTATTTAAGCATAATTTTGATAATAAAAGGGTATTTATATGTGTGATTAAATGGGTAGAGATGGTGGCCTTTTATATGAGAGGGGGAGGGACTTTAGGAATGTTTTGAAGTATTATTTTATTATAAAATGATTTTCAGTTTCAAATGGCCCCCAAATAAATTATTTAAAATTTACGATTCTATGGGGTCAAAGAACTCTTAACCAATAGGTTTTAGATAAGTATAGGTCACAAATTTAACCATATCTTTGTTTTTTAACCCTTCATTAAAAAAATTAACTTTTACTTTATCTTCATTCATTTTCATAATTTATGATTACTATAGTATTATAAAATTCCAAGAGAACCAAAATTGGTTCATTAATGAAATTTTCAACATTATATAAGTCATTTCTCCAAATCATATATTTTTTTATATTATATTATTTGTTAAAATATTATTTGTTTTAAAAACTGATTTATATTAATTTTTTACTATTCATATCATGATTTTTTACAAATCCATAAAAACTTGATTCTTTATAAATAACTTCATTAATTAAAATATAACAAGTCATAATCATCCATAAAGTTATTTTATGAAATAAAAGGTTTCAAAATAAATTTATTTTAATATTTATAATTTCATTTATTTAAATCATTCATTAATAAGGTAATCACTACATCTTCATTGTGTCATATATAAATTTATTCATTTGATGTCTAAAGATTATAAATAAAATACCATGATTTAGAAAATGTTTTTATTTTTAAAATGGCTATTTAGTGTCTAAAATATCACTTATGTGACCCCATATTAATTTTTTTTATTAAGAGACACATGTTTATGTTAGATTTCTAATTACATTAAATTAATTAATATAACATGTCATTATCTCTCCCATGTGGCTTAATCAGGTCCCAAAATTGATGCAAGGATTCCCATGGTTGGAAATATCTCATCAAATATGATTATGACATGTGTTGGGGTAGTTTAATATTATTATAAAATTATTTTTACCCTTATTTACCAGATATACCCTTTAACCATGGTAAATAAAATAATTACTGAAATTACTATTCATAATGTCTAAAAATAAAAGGCACCTATTTACACAATTTAGACCAACTGATTCCAAATAGGTAATCAATTTTTACAAATTCAAAACACAAAAGTTTCAGTAAGTAATTAAAAATTAATTCTCGTTGTCCAAACAAGAAATTGAGTTTTTAAGAAGTAAAAACTACCAAAATATTGACATGTGTTTATGTTCAATTTAAATGGGAAATTGTTTCCAATGACCAGCATTGGATTAAATGTTAAAAACATAATCCAATTTAACTTTATAACTAATTAAAATAATAATATAACTATATAAATAAATTATATGAAAAGGAAGTTTAGAATTAAAATGTAGTATTTTTCACTATTCATAATAATATGAATTTTATCATAAATATACCAAAATTTCATCCAAAGTAAATTTTGATGTTCTGATTATAAAGAAGGAATTTATTTTTTTAAATTCAACATACAAAAGTGAAAAAAACTATATTTAAAAAGTGTTCATCATCAAAAGGTGGTAAAACAACCTTTTAAAAATATTAGAGTATTTTATACTTAAAATTGGATTTATTATGATTTTATTTATTATGATTTTAATCCTCTAAAATTTATCAGGTAACTGTAAAAAAATTAAAAAAACATGTATAATAATATTGTAGTTAGTTATGTTAAATCCCCTTCAAAATAATGGCTAAGCGTTAACTTCTATTTAAAATAATAATAATATTATTGTATTATTTTTTGGTATAACTAAATGTTGTGTGCAACGTAAGATTTTGGAGAAACCTACTGTTATGTGTTGAGTATGATATCAGAAAAAGTGTCATCTTTAACGTAAAATTAATATCTTTTTCCTAAATAATAATAGATATGAAAAAGTATTATTCTATAAATACATGAGATGCTATATAGAGGATCCATTCCAACAATATTTATATATAAACCTAAGCCTTAAACATACTTCATTTATAAGATAATTTTTCAAAAATACAAGATAAGGATATAAAGTTTGATTGAATTTGGATTATTTTACAAATAAATACATCATAATAAATGTAAATAAAATATCATCTTTATTTAAGACTCTAACCCTCATAGTTATTATAAATATGCATAGGATACCCGGAGAAAAATAAATAATGAAAATAGTGGGATAAAAATTCTAGTAAGGGAATAATTAATGTAAATAAAGAAGGCATAAATGTGTTAATAATACTCACATGATTCCATGAGGATGATAATTTTAAGAATGGAAACATGGAATAAGTGAATGGAATCATGTGATTATGGAATCATAAGCATGTGGAAACATCAAAAATGATTTCATCATAATAATATTTCAAGGATGAATGATAGGACAACATAACATAGGCTAACCACTATCATAATCATCGTATGCTCAAGATAACTTCCATCGTAACATAGTGTGTTTAGTCTCATCACCCATGCACCACAAATAGTATCTAATGTGACATTAACATTACCCAATGCATTATAGGGATATAATTAACCAACCCATCACATAATAATATGCACATGCATATGTGTTTAACATGAAAAATGAAACTATACATAAATAATAATCAATATCAGACCCATGGGGAGGAAGCTGGTTTCATAATTATTATTTATGGTATAACTAAATGATAATTCATAAGGATTTATAGGAGGATAAGGAATTAAATGATTTTGAACATTCATAATTGAAAAAGAGATATAGGCCTAGAACATTGAGTTATAATATAGAAAATTCATGAAAAGATGATGAGAGAAAAGAGAATAAAAGTGTATAAAATTGGTGATACTTTTTGGAATAAGTAAGGGATAATTTTATAGAAATAAAGAGATTATTGTTTTCCATAAAACCAAAATTGAACCAAGATGTTTATTCAAATAATAATGAAGTATTTTGGAAGATAATCATGGTTTAAAAACATTTAAGGGGGTTACTGTTTATGTGAGATAAGAAATAATAAATTTATATTAAACTGAGAACACTTAAAAGTGGGAAGTTAGAATGAAAATAGAAACATGTATAACCCTAGAAATGAAAAATATATTTAACTAGGTATATATGTATGGGAAATATAAAAAAAATTCAAGATGGGCCTGATAATAATATTTCCTCAAAGTGTGAAAAACAAAGAAAATGTCTAACCGAAAAGTCATTAATAAGGTAGTGAGGATATCTTTTTTATGTTTTAAAAAACCTTTTTTGAAATAAAACATCATAAAATCTGATAATAAATAATTATTTTAAAAATAGGAGAGGGTAAATATGGTTTTCACATGAGATAACATTTTGCACGGCTTCTAATTAAAAATAAGAACATTGCAATTAAATGAAATTATTGAGAATGAGGAGAAAATATGATTGTAATGGATGTGAATTATTCTTAACCTAATTAATTTTTAAGGGTTAGAACTCACCCGTTTGGGAGAGTTGAATAAAAACATTTCTCCCAAGAGATATATAGGGTATACCATATGAAATGAAAGATTAAACTCAAGGAGAAAAATTTTAACTCAAGAAATAATATTGTGTTATGAAGGACCCTTATAGTTTAGGTAAGACATAAATTTTCAGGACCCATCCCTTGGGGAATGTGATGTGACTACTCCAAGACCGCCTTCCATTGGCCATGGATCGAAGACTAGCACCAGAACGATGTATCCCTAAAACGGGATGTCATTTCCTTTTATCCTGCATAAAAACATTGCCCAGTAACACAACAAGAAGAAACCAATAATTAAAACTATTGTAGTAAAAGTGTGTACTGAAAGTAAAGGGTCCAAAATATAAGAAAATGTAAAAAGATACAACTTCATGTGAATCAGAAAGATAGATCATGAGTTCATCCACTAGGAATCCTATCTAAAAGGTAGGTACAACTCATCTCCTGAGCTCTCCATGTCACCCATCACCGTTACCATCATCTAGCATTAGGTCCCATCTTCCTGAGTCTTAGTAAAGGCTTCCCATCATCTGTATAAGACACAACAAGGTGCAGAAAAAGCCCGTACAGGGGTGAGTATAACAATACTCAGTAGGGACGCCAAGACCCATGAAGGTCTCTCATAATTCCATAGAGAAATAACACAATAACTATCTCAATTATATAGCACAAAGTAATAGACGCAACTTAAACTAGGTATAAGTAAAGAACAAGAGTACATATGATTAGTCAAGAAGCTAGATCATCTTATTCTATTGAGAGGCACTACTGCTGACCATACGGAGTCTAACCCTCATAGGATCGGTAGGTATTAACCCCCACAAGACACAAACAAGATTTTACCCACTCGAAGTCGATAGGTAATAACCCACGCAAGTCCCACATAGGATCCAATCTTCCGGGAGTCGATTGGTACTAACCCCCAAAATAACCACACAAGATTTGACCCACACAGTATCGGTATGCGCTGTCCCACATAGGATCTCTGAGCACTGACCCACACAAGATCTTACCCACACATGATCATAATGTCGCTGATACACAATAGGCTGATCTAAGGATAGTCCCCATTAGATCGTGTACTACTGATCCACACAGGATCACTAGGTGCTTATCCACACAGGATCACTTAGTACTGATCCACATAGGATTGCTTGGTACTAACCCTTGTATAATCTATCTTCAACCTCTGCCCCACTGCGAGCCACTAGATTCCTGGTCATAGTATGCTTAATTCTAGGAGAACTTCTCCTCAACCCATTGATTGTATTTCAACCAGCATGAAGTCCCTTGTAGATGTTTCCAAATGATCCATCATGTCATAAGGGTTCCAACGCAATAGACGGCACGTAAACCAGATGACCGATCTGTAAGCTATTGGCATTTTAGTGTCGAGGGCCCAGTTGGATTTAGGGTCAATCCAAACCAGCAATACTTCAAATTTCTCCAAAACTCTCATGGAGTATCTCAAAAAGGCCATCTAACTCCAAGTATCCTATCACCGAAGACGGTTCATCAAACAGACATCCGGTTTGCAAGATACAATCACTTAAGCGTAACGGGACTCGAGAGGGGTCCGAGTCAGGTCCGACCCGGTAGGACTGATCAGACCCGACCCGGTTTAGTCCCACCTAACCCAGGTTGGGTCGACTCGACCTGATTTGGGTCTGACTCAGCCCGACTCTAACCGGCATGGGCCGGCCCAGTTGGGTTGGGCCACGGCGGGTTTGGCTCGCTGGGCCACATATCGGCCCAGACCACCTTGGCTGGGCTGGGCCGCAGACCGACTCGGCCAACAAGATGGGTGCGGCCCACTGAGCGATGTGGCCCGGTGTACTAGCGCGGCTCCCCAGCGAGGTGGCCGCCATCTCTCCAAATGACTCTAGAAGAGTCTTTCGACTATTCAATTAGAGGTGCCCCATGGTCTACAGGACCCATGGGGCATGGGTCCCCCTCTTTCCATGGATTTGATGCCGCAACTCTTTCACTATAGTGTGTGATGGTGTGCCGCCACACCAATGCAGTTGGCCAGTTTCCAGCCTCCCCTTCAAGTCTGCTGCGACGCCAAACGACACCGCCCTCTTCCGCAGTTGGTGAGCGTCGGCCGCCGCCTTCACCGCCGGCACCGGTTTCTAGTGTTTCCGCACTAGTGTCACACCGGCAGATCTTCTGCGGGCCACAGGGTGAGGTTTGATGGTTCTTTTTCTTTTCTTCTCATGGATTTGGGCCTCCTGGGATGTCATTGCCACTTCACGGAGCTTGGATTCCAATTACCATAGTTTTGGTAGTTCGTCATCGAAGAACGAGACCAAACCAAAGTAGAGGAGGGTCCGTGCCTTGTTTGTTTGACCCACACCCTCCGTGTTAGCATCATAAAAAATGGGTAATAAATAAAAACACCACATAGATAATATTTAAAACCAGTTCACTTCCACCACAACAACCTCTTGCAAATTCAATAACGAGGAATATAATCGAAGGAATATATTGAATTAATAAAGAACGCATACCTAGATTAGTTGGGGACGTCGTAGTGGTAAATAAAGGATCCCTTCCTGTGGAATCCACCGACATTTTTTGTCAGTTCCCACAGTTAGGTCCAAGATTATGTTCCTCGGTATAAGATGTCACGTCACTTTGCCAGAGGTTCCTTGCTTGGTAAAGCCGTGTCAAAACTCCACCTTGAGCCTCACTTAAATAGACAGAGGATGAGAGATTAACACAACTAAGAATTAATGAGATTAATTAATTAATTAATTAATGCACCTCCCATATCTCTCAACGGAGTGGTTACAAAAACAAAGGGTCAATCTATTAAATGTCTTGACATGTTGTATGTCCCACCACCACCGGTCAGTAGTTACAGAAAAGAAATAAAATAAAAATTTCAATTTATTTTATTATTTTTTGTAAAGTCTAAAATTTAACTTTTTCTACCAACCTACTACAGTCGAAGTGAATATTCCTTTAAAAGAATCCTTGCACTGCAGAATCAATGGTGCTATAGGATTTCAATTTAGAGCACCAGATCAAAAGATTGAAAACGCCGCTCGCGTGTTTATTAAATGTGTCATAAAAAAATTTCATAAATTTATTCCAGGTACACCGGGCCTCGGAATCAAGAACTATAAATTTTCATACAATTGTAATAATTCCAAATAATTTTAAAGAAAAATTTACATGGAATTTTTGGGTATTTACATTCTCCCAACCTTAGGACTTTTTGTCCCCAAAAGCTACAAAAAAACTGTGGGAACAAGTGGGGGTACTGAGCATGTATCTAAGCCTCTTGCTCCCATGTGCTCTCCTAGAGGTTCCCATGCAACCATCGAACTCACACTAGAGGAATTGACCACCCATGAAGGACCTGCTCCTGTCGATCCTCTATCTCTACTGGGAACTCTTCAAACGTCGCCCCATCGCTGATTTCTAGCTCATCCCAGTAAATAACATGTGATGGATATTGCATGTACCTCTTCAGATGTGACACATGAAAAACATTATGCACCTGGTGAATCTGTGGGGGATGAGCTAGAAATTATAAAACCTCGTCTACTCTTTTGAGGATCTGGAAGGGTCTGATGAACCTCAGAGATATCATTCTGCCCCAGCCAAATCATTGTAATCCTTATCATGGTGATACCCATTGAAAGACATGGTCTCCCTCCGCAAACTCCAAGGGTCTCTGTATCCTGTCGGCATAAGACTTCTCCCAGATCTATTCAATATTCATCTGCTCCTAGATGATATCCACCTTCTTTATGGTAGCATGTACCTACTCTAGACCCATAAGTACTAACTCCCCTTGGCCTGTCCAGTAAAGAGGTGATCTACATGGTCACCCATACAAGGCCTCAAACGATGCCATGCCGATGATGGAGTGATAACTATTGTTGTATGAGAACTCCACCAGTGGCAGTTGGTCCTCCCAAATATGACCAAAATCAAGTACACAAGAAAAAAACATGTCCTCGAGTGTTTGTATGGTTTGCTTCATCTGACCATCTGTCTGAGGGCGAAAGGCGGTGCTGAAGCGTAGCTGAGTCCTGAACACCTCCTACAATCCTTTCCACAAGAAGAAGTAAAATTTGCGTTGTGATCTAAGATGATCATTGATGGAAACCCATGAAGTTTCACAATATCCTACACATAGAGGCATCCTAATCCATCTACTGATCCATGCTCTTGAATGGGTAGGAAGTGGGCCGACTTGGTGAGTTGGTCAATTTTCACCCATATTTAATTGTGGACCCTAGGAATACATGGTTTACCTATCAAGAAGTCCATATAGATACCATCTCACTTCCACTCTATTACCTCAAGTGGCTTAGATAATCCCGTTGGTACCTAATTATTGACCTTCACTTTCTGACATGTAAGCCATCAGGATACAAACTCTGCCACTTCTTTCTTCATCCTTGGCCACCAGTACTGATGCCGGAGGTCCAGATACATCTTCACCACTCCATGATGTACCACTAAAAGGAATGTCTGATACTCCATCAAAACCTCTTCCCATAGCGTCACTGATACCATGGTGAGTTCTTTTAAGAGAACGATGTGCTCCAAACCTTAAAAAAATCGCTCATGAGCATGTACTACAGATATCTAGGAACATCAAGCCTTGTAGTAAACATCCCCAAGATGGGCCTCCCAAACTCTCTGAAGAAGTTGGGGAGTGACCATCATAGACTATAGGTAAGATGCTCCATCTCTATCCACAAAGTATATCTGCAACATGGCTATCTTCTTTGTCACCTCACTCAATAGATGTCGAACATGCCTCCTAAAAAGTGAATCTGCAACTATGTTCCCCATACAAAGAGTATAGAATATCTCAAAGTCATATTTCTGGAGGAACTCTAGCCATATCCATTGTCTTAGGTTTAGGTCCTTCTGTGAGAAGATATATCTGAGAATCTTGTGACTAGATTAGACTGCAAAATGTTCACCTATCAAGAAGTTCCACCATATCTTCAGAAAAAATACCATTGTTGGTAACTCCAAGTCATGGGTAGCATAGTTCTGCACATGCTATCTGAAATGTTGTGAAATGAAGGTGATCACTACTCTCTATTGCATCAGTACACAACCTAGTCTGGTCCCTGATGTGTTTTAGTAGACTACATACCCAACTCCCTCTTCTGGTAGCCTCAAGATGGGGGTACTCGCCAGTCTCTGCCTCAGCTCATGAAAATTCTTCTGGAACTTCCATGTCCACAAGAAAGGCTTCCAATTCTTTGTCAAGGTTGATAAGGGTTTCATTACTATGAATAATTCAATTAAAAATCTCAGGTAGTACCTAGCCAATCATAGGAAACATTGCACCTTGTTCACACTCTTGGGTGGCTCCCAAGCAAGCACTACCTCTATCTTCACTAGATCTACTATGAATCTAGCCTCTGAGATAAAATTCCCCCGGAAGTGGACTTCCCATACCCAGAACTGGCACTTTCAGAGATTTCCATAAAGATAGTTCTCTCATAGTGTATCTCGAACTACCTTTAGGTGTGTGGCATGCTCCTCCTCCAACACCAAGTATATCAAGATGTCTTCAATGAAGACAACCACAAAGTGATCGAGGTATCGTTAAAAGATCCTATTCATGAGCCCCATGAATACTTCTTTAGATTTGGTAACATTGAAAGGCTTCACTAAGAACTCGTAATGGTTATAATGATCTAATGGATGTATTTGGTACGTCCTCGTCCCATACTCGTAGCTAATGATAGCCTATTCTGAGGTATATCTTTGAAAACCAACGATCTCCCTTCAGCTAGTCAAAGAGATCATCGATCCTCGGGAGTGGATACTTGTTCTTCATAGTCACTTGGTTCAGGCACCGATAGTCCACACAAAGCCTCAAGATACCATCTACCTTCTTAGAGAGAAAGATTGAGGATGCCCATAAAGAAACACTGGGCCTTACGAACCCCTTTCTCTACAAGTCTTCCAACTATACCCTCAACACATGAAGCTCCATGGGAGCCATACGATATGTTGGTGTAGATAGTCGTGTCATCCTGGGGTACAATTCGATGTGAAAGTATACCTTTCTGAGAGGAGGTAGTATCAGAACATCCTCAGGAAAGACATCGACATACTAGTCCTCCACTATAGGATATCATGGACTCCTCACTTCAACTACTCCAAGGATGAGGCTATAAAACTGGTGTGTGATTAGGTGCACCCTCCTCTGAGAAAGTCCTTCCTGTGCTGCAATGTTTTTGTTCTCATCATTGAAGGAAACCCTGATACCATCCTCACGGACACACCACACTTTTCATCTAAAACAATCGATCTGAGCATGGACACTGGATATCAAGTCCATATATAAGATGATGTTGTAAGTCCTCGACACTACTACTAGAATATCCCAGCCGATGTTCTCACCTACTAGAGTGAGCTCACACTGGTTGCATCAGTGTGTAATCGTCGAATATTCTCCCGTAGGAGTCTATAATCGTAAGGATCGAGCCAACAACTCCATTGGAATCATTGAGCTCTGAACAAGTGTCATGGAAACATAAGAGTGACTGAAAGCTGTGTCTATAAGTAAATCATCCAGGGTGTAATAGAAGCAGATCGTACATCCAATCATCTCTGGAGTACCATGGTCATAGGCCTCAGTTGCCTAAAGTTTGTTATCACCCCTGTCCACCTGCTCCCTATGGTCAGGGTGGAACTCCAGGTGGTGGTGGTGGTAGAACCTCAAATCGCCACCCACCTCCTATTGAATGGCCTACTCCCCTACCTTGTCCTCCACCATGAAGACCTCCTCGCTCGAATCTCTGCCTCTGCCTCGGAGGTCCCTCTACCATCTACTGATTTCCGGTACAACGGGTCAAGAAGTCGTGAGCCTTGTGGCCCTGCCCGCCGCACGTGAATCACAGTCTTAATCCCAGTTGACCCTCTCTACCTCGTGAGCTCCACACCTCCGAACCTGCATCCCGAGGTCATTCACCAGTGGGTCTAGCCCAATTGGACTGCTACATCATTTTTTTACTGCCTCTTTCAGATGACTCAGTTACATATCGTTCGGTGGTGGATCTCACCGTCGATGCCTGCTCAGCCATGAAGCTCTCCACCAAAAATGTTCTCTTGGGCACTCCCCCCAACGTCAGGATATTCAGAGATATCATCAACACTCTGATCTCCTACCGAAGACCCTGCTCAAAGGTCTCGGCCCTGAAGATTGGGTCTCGTACCATGTTGGTGGAGTAGTGTGACAGGTCATTGAATCTTGCCGAGTACTTGGCTACTGTTAGGCTGACCTACTTTAAGTGCAGGAGCTCCAAAATATGGATAGAATGTAGTATTTTTGGAACAAACTATGCCATGAAGAGGCCCTCAAAGTCTATCTAGGTGAGAGTCACCTCTTCATGTGTCTGGAGCGTCAGGCTTCACCATCTCACTGTTGTTCCCTAGAATAGGCTAGCATCTAGGATAACCATCTTCTCTATTGGTGTTTCAACCAAGAGAAAAACTCTAGCCACAACCTCTATCTAGTCCTCAACTACATAGGGATCTGTCTCACCTCAACACATCGAAGGCCTCTCTCTCTGGAACTCATGAAGCACACTGAGTCTACGTGAACATTCTGCTGGTGGGCCTGGTAACATCTACTTCCCAACGGGTGGTGGTGCTATTGGTGCACCACTCGAAGGTTCTACCATAGTAAGAGGTACCTGCACCGAAGCCTCATCACTCGGTGGTCCATAATCAGGTACTATCTCAGGAATCTTGGTTGGATGTGTACGTAGTGGAATCTTGGGAAGAAACTGGTGCACCACTATTAATAAGTTATAACTAGAGAGGTGACTCAAAAGAGATAAAAGTAAAAACATTTACAAAACACACGCAATCAGTGTTTTTATGCACCGAGTCAGAAATTAGAATTTAAGGTCCTAGTGTGTGGATAAATCGACCACTACACCAACACTAGACTCCCTGAACTGAAAACCACACTCAAAGAAATTAACACTATTTATCCATTAAAAAGTTCATTGTCCCAGTTCTTTGGTAGAACTGACTCCTTTGATACCACTTTGTCATTACTTGTCCCTCGGGGCCCATGTTGTGACTACACCAAGCCCACCTTCTATAGGTCAGTAGTTGGAGACTAGTACAAAAAATGTGTATCCCTAAAATGTGAATTCATTGAATTTAAACTAGTACAAACACACTGCCCAAGAACACAACAAGAAGTAACCACGAAGTAGAAATACTATAATAAAAGTGTTTAATGAAAGTAAAGGGGCTGGAATAAAAGACCAACTGAAAAGATACAACTACAACTAAAACAGAAAAAAACTTATGGGGTCATCCATCAGGAATCCTACCTGAAGGGTAGGTACAACTCATCTCCTTATCTCTCCACGTCACTTGTCACTGTCACCTCCATCCAGCATCATGTCTTAGCTTCCCAGGTCTCATTCAGGGATGCCCATCATCTGTACAAGACATAATAAGGTGCGGGAGAAGCCCGTGTAGGGTTGAGATAACAAAACATAGTAGGGACCCTAATACCCCCAAAGGACTCTTAGAATTCCCCAGAGGAATAACACAATCATGGTCTCAATAACAAAGCACAAAGAAATATACACAGCTCAAACTAGGTATAAGTAAAGCATAAAAGTACAGATGATTTGTCAAGAAGCTAAATCATCTTATTCTGTAAAGAGGTACTACTACTAACCATAGATAGTCTGACACACATAGGATCGGTAGGTATTAACCCCATAAGATCCACACAGGATCCAACCCGCCTGAGTCGATAGGTATTAACCCACGTAAGACCCACACAAAATCTGACCCACCTGGAGTCGATAGGTACTAACCCCCACAAGACTAACACAGGATATGACCCACACATTATTGGTATGCACTGAAAAACAGAGGATTGCTGAGCGCTGACCCACACAGGATCTGACCCATGCATGATCGGTATGTCGCTGATCCACGATGGGCCGCTCTAAGGCTGGTCCTCATCGGGTCACATACTGATGACCCACATAGGATCTCTAGGCACTGATCCGCACATGATCTCTCAGTTTTTATCCACATAGGATCGCTCGGTACTAACCTACATATGACCTGTTTGCAACCTATGCCTCACTGCCAGCCTTTGGATTCCCGCTCATAGTATGCTTGTTTCTGGGAGAACCTATCTTTATTACATCGGTTGTAATTTAACTAGAAAGATGTCCCTCAAACAAGTTTACCAATGATCTTTAATGTCATAAGGATCCCAACGCAATAAACAGTGCGTCATCAGAATGGCCGGTCTGTATGTTATTGGCATTTTAGTGGTGAGGGCTCGGTTGGATTCATAGTCGATCCAACCGGGACATACTTCAACTTTATCCAAAACTCTCGTGGATTATTTCAAAAGGACCGTCTTGCTCCAAGGATCACATCACAAAAGACGATTTTTCAAACAGACGTCCGGTTTGCAAGATACAGTCACTTAAGCATAACTGGGCCTGAGAGGGGTCCGGGTCTGGTCCGACCCGACCCGGTCTGGGTCCGAACCGGACCGGTTCCAACCCAGCCCAGCCTAAACCAGCCTGGTCGAGCCTGATTGGGCTGGCCTGTGGCAGGTTCAGCCCGCAGGGCCGTGGACCAGACCGACCCGCCCTGGCCGGGCGGGGTCACGGATTGGCCCAGACCACTGGCTAGGCACGACCCCCCGGGTATTGCAGCCCGGTGTGCTGGTGCGGCTCGCCAGCTGGGTGGCCGCTAGCTCCCCTAATGGCCCAAGAAGATCTATTCATCTCTTCAATTATTGGCACCATGTGGCACCGTCATGTGGTCCTTGAGACCCATAGGGCACGAGTCCCCCTCCTAGCACGGCTTCCAGGCGATGACTCCTTCATCGCGGTGCGCCGCCTCACCAACATGGCTAGCTAGTAGCCGGCGACCCCTTTGGGTCCATCACAAAACCAAGAAGAACCACTCTATTCTGTGGATGGCAAGCACCGACCACCACCTTCACCATTGGTTCCGGTCACCGGTGCCGACACACCGGCGAATCTTTCGCGGGCCACTAGGTGAGCTCCGATGGTCCATTTTTTTCCGCTCATGCTTTTAGGCCTCCTGGGATTCCTCCATCTCTAATAAGCTATCATATTACAATTACAGTCATGTTGAAAGTTCTTCACCTAAGAATGAGACCAAACCAAAGCAGAGGAGGGTCAGAGCCTTCTTCCTTTGGCCCACAGCCTCCACGTTAGAATCATTACAAAGGGGTAATAAATAAATACACCCCATAGTTATTGTTTAAACCTTGTTCAAATACCCAGCAACAACCCTCCCTAAATTCAAGAACAGGGAATAGAATCGAGGGAATTTCCTAAATTAATAAAAAAACCCTACTTCGATTCATTGGGGATGTCACAGTGCTGGATGAAGAATCCCTATCTATGGAAGCTGCCAGTGTTTGTCGTCAATTCCCACAATGATGTCCAGGATTTCATTCCATATTGGAAGACGTTGTTTCAATTTTCTTGAGGTTCCTTGCTTGGTGAAGTCATGTCAAAACTCCACCCAAGCCTCACATAAATAGACATAGGATGAAAGTGTATCACAATGAATTATTAATAAGGTTCATTAATTAGTTAATTAATAGACCTCCCATCTCTCTCAACGAAGTTGTTACGAGAACAAAGGGTCAAGCAATTAAATGGGATGACAAGTCATCGGTCCCACCACCACCGCTCAAGAGTTACATAAAATAAATAAAATAACTTTGTCAAGTAATTTTATTATTTCTTGTAAATTCCAAAATTTAACCTTTTCTCCCGACCTACTGCAGTCAATGTGAAGCTTCCCCTAAAAGAATTTAAGCATTGCAGATTCAACGACGATCTTGAATTTCAATTCTGACCACCAGTTTAAAAGATAGAAAATGCTGCCCACACATTTACTAAATGTATAATAAAAAATGTTTAGAAATTTATTCCGAGCACACCGGGCCTCAGAATTAAGCACTGTCAATTTTCGCAGACCCCTAACAATCCCAAATATTTTTTTTTAAAAATTTACATGTAATTTTTAAGTCTTTAAATAAATCATAGAAAATGGAAATAAAGTTAATAATAGTATTAAATTTTAAAATTTCGATGATATTTTATTATTTTATAAGTCATGGCGTAGTAGTTACACCATAAAAATGAATATCGGTGAATTATATTAGAGTATGCCTCAATGAAGTGTGATTGAGACAAAAACCCATATGGAATAAAAAAATCTAATAAAACACATTAAATGGGGTGAATATTGACTATAAAGTTCAAATACCTTGAAGAATGATATTTTATTTTATGATACAACAAATTGGAAGTATAAACAACATTTAAATTAAATTAAGTGCAAAATGTTTTTCTCAAAAACATAAATTTTGACATGAAAGCATTGTCTTGTGTCCAAAAGTTCTCTGTACTTGTACTCAACATCAAAAACATTAAATTAAGTTAATCAGATATATAAAGAAATAAATTATTCATTTATATTTATGTTTTTTATTCCCCATCTATTATCTTTTGGTAGTAATTTTTAATATGGGTTTTTACATCGATTACTTGTTCTTACTCAATTAATTTCTTCGTAACACTTTTAGTTTGTTGACCATGGAAAAAGGTTTTGTAAAATTAATTAATGATATATATATATATATATAACTTTATATATTTTTTTATTCAATTTTTACAATAATTATATTGTTTTAATGGTTATCCTGAAAAAGATCCAAGTTATGAATGGTGTCTTAATAAGTCTATTTAAGGCGGTTAAAGTTACTATAAAATTTTTTTATTTATATTACTCATATATTTTAATATATTATAATTATAAAATATTAATAGTGTAAAAAATATCAACTTTACATACTAAAAACATTTTAAGGCCATCTATGTTTGGTGGTCATGAAAAAAACATGTGTTCATGGAGGTGGTAGTCTGCACACATGCATGACGATGGAGAGTATTACCTCAACCATGGAAGTTCTTCATTGGGTATCTTCTTAAGGAACCTTATCTTGGTATTTTGGTGAGACCAAGGCTTCAATGTTATGGAAATATTGTTGAAGAGATATTAGAGAAGAGTTTTTGTTAAGTCAATGTTTTGTAACAGAGGGAGAAATGAGAAGTTTCTAGACTCCTTTTACAAGTGATGAAAATGTCACTTTTGTAATTCTTCTCAATTAAATAACACCATTGTTTAAGTAAAAAAGATAAAAATTGGCTATTAATGTTGTGGTTACATCATCCATGACTCAATTAATAGTGTATTTTACTTGTAATGTATTTATACTGTAAATTACTTTATTTTACTATTAAAAAAAAATCAGTGTATTTTAGAAAAATGCCAAACATTCACCCTAATAACTTTTAGACATTTTTAATTAAAAAAATTATCTCCATTTTATGAAAATAATTATATAAATATCATAAATTTAATTTTTAAATAAAATCATCATTTACACTAGAAATATAGATTTTAAAATTATAACTAATTTTATAATGCTTTGTAAAATTAAATAAGGTCTCGTAAAATTATAAAAAAACTATAAGGCAAAAAAATATTAATTTATGAATACTTTTTATTCAAATAAATTTTATTTTAATGTATTTTATTAATTATAAACTTGTAATTAAATATTCATGACTTTCAAAAATAATAATACCTTTTTATTAATTTTTTAAATATTAACTTACTTATACAATGATATAATTATATCATACCTTCATTTATAAGTTTCAAAATTTATTATATATTCATTTGTGAGGTTACTATTCATTTGGTTGATTTACTATTCATAATGGTTATATTACTATTCACAACGGTAACATTATTATCCGAAAGGGTCAAGTTACTATTCACAAAAAAATTAAGTTGATATTATGTGAATCTAAATATATTACTGATTATAACCACATATATCTGTTCTTCAAAATTTGATTCCCAAAAATAGTAAAATTACATTTAATTCTTATGCAGTAAGTGTGGTGAGATGGCGGGTCAAAACATTCAAATGTTCAATAAGTCTTTATATATAATATCAATATAAAAATGATTCTAGTGGTCTATATTGGATAAATATATATATATATATAATTTATGTATAATAACTTTTAAACTAAATTTAAAGTATTATAATTATTTTAATGAAAAAAGTTGTTTTTTAGTAAAATGTAATATTTTTCATTATTCAACAATAATGAATCTTCTTAAAAAAATACAAAAAAGTCACCATAATTTAATTTTGAAAAAATAATTTTTATTTTACGAAAAATTAAATGTTTCATTATAAATATTTTTTATTTAAGTGAAACTATTATGAATTATAATTAATAGTAGCTATTAAAATTAATATTATTATGTTTAACAGCAAGGTTATAACTTACTTTTTTTAATAATTATAATAACAAAGTTTTGTTTCGAAGAGACTCAGTGCTCTGTCCATTAAATTATATATTAAATTTATTTGTAAAACCTTGGGTGTTATAGTTTTTTTCAGGTCATTTTTTGGAATTAAATAATTTTATCATATTTTTCATCGATGTTGAGATGGATGTTGATCCTCGGTCTTTACATTTAATCATCATCAAAAAAACTTTCTTATAATATGGTAAATTACTTAGAGTTATTTATGAATTAAATTTTATCAATACCATTTTTAAATGAGATCATCCAGAACTATGAAATGGTTTTATAGAACCCAATGTGAGTCGTTGATATGTAAAATTGATTCATTCTTTAATATCATTATAAGTATCTATGAACCAAAAAATTAGAAGTATTTGAATAATTTAGAAAACATTCATCAACTTAAACATAAAAAAATGAAAAATAAAAATAACTCCAATGTGTACCCCCTGTTATTTATATATCACAACCCAATATGGGATTAAACCCTCATGTGATCCCTGAGAGGGTTAGATGGGGATATGTATAGAAATAAATGGCTGGGGATTCCATTATGTATTGTTAATTAAGGGAAAACTTCCACTCATAGTGAAATATTTTGGAGGAGCACCCAAGACCCATATTTATAGGCATGAAGGACCACTATTTCATAAAACCATTCATTGAACCTACCTAGGTAATGTTCGGAGGTTAATAGGAATTAAATAATTCTTCCCCATTTAATTTCATTAATCTATGGAAGTTTTTGTTTATGTTGGGCATGCATCATGATGTGAATCATAGTTTCATTCATTGAATTTTTGTTTGTTTACCCAGGGAACCATTTTTTCATGGATTATTTCATGTAATTAACCCTTATTGTATTTTCACATAATGGATATTTCAATAAAAACGTGAATAATCCTTTTCTTGTTTTTTATTTCTTTCATTACATGAATCTTAAATTATGAGCCTTGAATTCGAGCCTTGACCTATCACGTACCCCAAAGAGTCATTTTTTATCATGAATCCCATATCTGGTTTTTTTGTTTTTCCCTTTTAATATTATAACATGTGACCTACCATAAGATAAATAAAATAATTAATATCCGACATGAGTTAAATAACTAATTTTTTTTAAAAAAATATTTTAATATGTAAAATATATGCATGAAATGTGATCATCACTAGGGAGACCATATAGTTGAAATTTCTACTACAGGTATGACACTCGGGAATATCTAAGGGAGCTGTGATATGGTTTCTCATGGTAAATGAGGCCAAAATGTAGTGTTATAAGGCTATATTATGGTGCTATAGAGAAACATAACCATTTTATAGCACTGGGAAGTCACCATGATGGGTATCCATGAGGTAGGGCCATTGGACTGCCCCTTGGAGTGGGTTTCACTATAGCACATGGGATAATCTGTAGTGAAAACATGGTCATGGGAGACCCCAGTGTAACCCCAAGGGGCTACACCATTTTGGTTTCCTATATGGTTGACCCCCTACACCAAATTTCTGGGACCAACCATGTCCCAACCTAGCCTGACATTGAGATAACACAATGTGGCCTTCAAGACCCCATTATGCATTAAGTTCTCAATGGGGTTTTCTAAATAGGGGTTGCTGGTAATTTCTTGGTAAGAACCTTTTCATTTAAGATAACGAAGGCCTATGGGGGTTCCATTATTGGATAAACCTCCCCTATATCTCTATCATCAATCATCCAGGGAAAGAGATCATTTTTTATGTAATTTAGCGAAGATTCGATGTACATTATTCCTCTATTCATCAATTTTAATTTTCTTTACATCCCTATGATTTTGGTCTAATTTGTGGTATGATTTGACCCCATTTCCACTTAAGAATAGTGGAATTAGGAAATAATGAAAGGGATTAAATGTTTCTTGGAAAGGAAACATCATGAGTGGTTTATCACATGTTATCTTTTTTTTATTTTCATTGAGGTATAACATTTCCCTAATTTATTTATGATTTTTGTTGAAATTGGATGAAATTATTGATTGACCAGTTGTTGGGGGATTGTAATTTTTATTGAGATGGTGTCAAGGGTATGCCATGGACCTTTAATAGGTTGTTGGTTGAGGTTCTAAGTGGTTTTAGTGACACAAAAAATGACTGATGAGTTTTTTGGAGGATATTTATAATTTAATTAATATAAATAAATAATTATAAATTGTTATAAATAATCATATTTTTCATGAAACATAAGACAAGATAATGAGATCATGGGTGATATTGGGTTAGGAATTACCGGCTTGGAAAATCTTTGTGAGAGTGGTGTCTTTGTGTTTATAGTAAGTATCCCCTATGATACAAACACATATACATGTTTATATATGATTATACATGACTTCATAACTATACAGGTTTGACTAGAATATTTAGGAACCGAGTGTACACTAGGGAAAGAAATAGGATGGTTTTGATCCCATTATGTTTTTAGAATAATTGATCTATAACACTTAGTCAAATTGGTATTTCATGGTGAATACGTTGCTAATGGGATAAGTTTTCAATGAAAGCAGTGAGAGGAATAAGGTTGGTATTATGGTATGAGGCATGACTTAGGTATCCTATGTTAGTTACCTAAGGTTTTATGGTAATAATGAGAGGGCTATAGCTGTGAAATGATGGGTGAGATAGTTGTACATCATGCATGTGATGAGGAAATCCATCCTACTGTTGGAAGAGAGTCTTGGTGAGATAAGTCCTTTGGGACTTGAGGTGGGTGATTGAGTGGGGGTTTCCTTTCGGTGAAGGTTTGAGAGGTCATCCTTAGGATATCTGATATTTGACCCAAGTTTCAATTGAGTGTGTAGTAGTAATATATGGGATTTGGATTCCCATCTAATCTTGGTGAGGAATTTGAAACTGCCTATTATGTACAGAGTTAGAGGGCATGGTTATAAGGGATGGAATATAGGTTTTGAAGCATGAGGTGATGATTGGATTCCCATATATAGTCAATGTTGATTTGGTCAGGTGTTGTGGGGTCCTGTCTAGCACATGACGACCCAACCAGTTTGTGTTTGTAACTCATCAAGAGTCATTATGGACTTGTTAGCTAATGAAGTCCCAACTAGTGTGTTTATTTTATGTATTTAATCTACTTTTTCATACTAACACATATGAAGATGTATATTATGGTTATTTTTTGGGACCCTACTGAGTTATATGATCACACCATGCATGGTTACCCCTATACACATGAAAAACATATTTCAATTTTTTTTTTCAGAGCCATGGTTGTATAGAATATTTGGATAGAGAATCTCAATGAGTATTGGAGATGGGTTTGTTGAGTGCTATGGTTAATAATAGTTATTTTGTGTAATTTTTTTAATTTATTTTTTATTTTTATGGTCAACCTTTTGGGAGACTATTTGTATGTTTATCTTGTTTGTTAACAACATTCTAATATAGAATATTTAATTATTATTATGTGTTGGATAATTTTTATTTGATCTATAAATGTATGATTATATATTCTATTTATTACACTTTTATTAGATGGAATATTATTCCTATTTTATGGATTAGGACCTCATCACTAGTATGAAGCATCTATCATATGGGGAGGCATGCCTGAGGTTATATAATGAACCAGATTAGGCACTATGGAGTGGCCACCATACCAGGGTGTTACAATAAGAATTATTTTAGAAGCTTACTCATTTAAATTATTTGTATAATTCCCTTGTGAGCATGATTTGTTAATTTTCATTTGGAGGCATGATTCATGAAGTGGCCTTCATGGGAATTCTTTATGAATGGGGATTATGGTAATGCTTCACGAAGTGTCTTTGCGGGGTTTCTTCATGGAGGGAACTTTATGGGATTCCTTTGTGAAGACTTTCCAATATTCCCCTCTTGAAATAAGGAATTACCCGATAGGTATATTGATTTTTGTGTATACATTATATATTTATATGAGAGTTTATATTCCATGGTAGGTGTGGGGTATTTATATGTGGTTTTGGGTAACAGTTTTCTGGAAATGGGTGGTCATGAAGGGAGTACTAGTTTTTATAGTTCATCTATGAAAAATGAAGGGTTTCAATGAGAGTACATGATGAGTAAACAATCACCACCTTAGAGTTGTGTGTGACTCGGAATTCACGAAAGAGTTACATGGGGGGTAAAAAATAATTTCCTCATAATTTTTAATGATGTATCCTTATAGAATATATATTTACGAATATCTAAGTGATTTCTTGAAGGAATTCCTTGAAAACCATGGAGTGATTCATGAACGACGGGTTCATGATTGACAATATGATTCATAAATCAATTATGTGATTTATGAAAATATTCCCTTTATTCAACATAATTTCAGAAAAAGACTAATCCCAACTAAAAAACCATGAGTTTTGATCCATAAGTATATTTTTGATCAATGACTAGTTAAATTTAAGTATTAGAAACACACTATGCCCCTAGGTGTAAGGTTTCACAGTATCAGGTGTTTTCAAAGTTTAAAAGGTTCAAAGAACCCCCTAAATATGGTGTTATAGGATTTAAAACCTTTTTTAAAAATTGATCAAATATATAGCCTAATCCTAGTGACTGGTTCTCAACACTACATCAATATATGGGGAAATAACTTTGAGTAATATTCATTCTGATTTGGTGTAAGGATTTCCCATTTTTTCTTCTTTAGTCAGGGATATATATTATATTAGAACTTGACTTGTGTCATCTAAGTGAACATCACATCATGGACTATACAAAAATGTGCGTGAGACACATTTTTTAGGTACTAAAATTTACTCTACTAGAATCTTATGATCATCTACCTTGTGATCAACTAAGTGAGAAGTAATTCTTAGTGATCCAGATCTATAGAAAAACACTCAAAGTTGGAAAAGTAAAAGTACACATAATTAACACTCAAGTACCACATATAAAATTATAAATAGACTAATAAAAAATAGAAATAATTTTTTAAAAATAATAATGAAATATTATAATTCCATAAAATGGAAACTTCACCCCTCCCCCAGATCACAACTGATCTTCTCTAACTTAAGCTTGTTCCCCTTAATATCTGATATTAGTTTAGTACAACAAATCCCTTAAGCCTAAATGGTTATTTTATTCCCAATTTTTACCGATTATCCTATCAGTGGCCTCAACCTCCCCCTATACAACACCTATATAACGCATTTTAGAAAACTTCCATGACATGTACACATGTGCAGTAATAATGTATATTAATACAACATGGTAATCTCAATTCCTTCTAGATTAACATAACCAGGTATATACACTCCCCTTATTTAAGAGATCATATAAAAATCCCAACTCCATCTACCTGGATATGGTAGTTATTTATTACATTAAACAAATCTAAAATAAAATGTTTAATAGTCTTGGGATACATCATACAAACTTTATCATTACATTATAATACATTATAAATTATAGTACATAATAAAAAATATGAATCGTTATTATTCTTTCATTTATTATCCATAGATCACATGTAGAATTCTTCTCAGTTTATAAAATAAATGGGGATATACTATATAATGTCGAGGTCATACACTCAATAATGGGTTGTATATAGTGGAAGATAACATGAAATAAATAATATGATAAGAATAAATGGTCAAAAGATTACATAAAAATAATAACAGGGTTATAAAATATCAGTAGATAAGATAATAATAGAAATTAAATAATCACATGGATAATAAAAATAATTCTCATAAATATGGAATGAATAATTATATACATCATAACATTACAATTGAGGAATTATGAAAAGTAATTTTATATTAATGGGTTAACATACACCAAATACAAAATTTAGTTTTCGTCACGAGAGCTACTGATGTATCTCGGGGCAATGTAATTTTGGTCCCCACCCATCACATAATAAGTCGAACGAATTCATCATATTAAATGAATTGATAAAAAATATAATACATAATGTTAACTAACCTATTAAATCTATAAATAATATTTTTATATTTTTAAACAATATATATAGAGATTATAAACATTTCCTCAGTGAATAGATGGAATAACATTAAAGGTAAACACCCTTCAATCAGAATTATGAAATATAGTCTATCCACAAGGTATAGAGTAAAGGGTATACAATCAAATAAAAATTGGGGAGAAAAAAAATTAGTGTAAAATTAATAAAATAAATCCATGAGATAATGAACATGGATATGAAAGAAAAATATAATGTTCAGAGAGAGAGATATAAAGAGTGATAGAAAATATAATCACATGAAATGAAAAATAATGGATGATACCCTTATGAAAAATGTATGGTATGAACTATAAATCAATAACACATGTAAGGAGGAAAGTAATACATAAAAAATATATGGTAATAATAATTAATGTATTAAAAATCCTTTTTATAAGATAAATAGAAGTGGAGATAGATAATTGAGGAATAATTAATAAAATATAAGGGGAACTAGAAGATAAACCATTACCTTGAGTCCCAAATAGAATCATATATCCTATAACTCCTAGAATAAAATAATTATATTAATTTTTTTAATTGATTAAAAAAATTTGACAGTTTTTTCATTATGGTTATGTATATTTTATTAAATTATTATCTTGTATTTTTAATTTATTGGATTGATTATTATTCAATCGGTATTTTGGGGTTATTCAGTTCACAATTCAAAAACCGATTTGATGTAGTAGTGATAGATAAGGGTAACTATCCATTATTTCTATAAGATCTAGTAATTTCATATTATGTGGTCAATTCCATAATAGAATTATATGAGTTCAATAGATTGATACAATTTATATAATCTTACTTGTCAATACTGTTTTAGTCATTTAAAATGACTGTGATTGTTTACTTTTAATATCATTAATATCACAATTATTTTATAATTCCATAATAATAAATCTAAATTTAATTGTTTTTTAATGTAACATAAAATCATGAAATAAAGTTATAAGAATTTTCAATAATTTATAAGTGAAATAACATCATATCTCACTTAGGTAACATAAAACCAACATGAATGAATGATGTTTTTTTAGAAAAGCTTAAAATAAGAGAGAAACTAATAAATATTTTTATTTTATAAAAGCATTAATTTATAAATAAACTATTATTTCCAAATTAATTATAATTATTACTTATATTTTAGAATATTTAATAGGATCATTAAAATGAGATGATGTGTTTTAAAATCCATAATTCAATATAGTAACAACTTTCAAAAAGGGGGTTGATGAGTATGAATATGATATCTCTTATAAATTATGGATCAAAATGATGTTAATACCATGGGGAAAAATGGTTGAGAGAATATAATGTTTGAATGAGTTTTAATGAAAAAATAATTTCAAATAATAATGAAAATGGATATTGGAAAACCCATACCTTAATCTTTGCGTCACCTCCTATGGGATCAATCTAGGGATTCTGGAGGATGGAATTTTTGAAAACATAGAGCCTTAGGAATGTTTCAAAGGTATTTTAGAGAGGTATTTACACAGAAAATTTTCAAACAAAGAGTTTTTGGAGTGAGGATAAAGGGGATAGGAGCGAAACTTATATGTGAAAGGGGGAAAAATATCATTGAATAAAGTATCAATTATATTGTTATTTATGATAAAAAATACAAATAAATATGATTAATATTAATTTTATTAGTGTATGATTAAAACCCATTGTATTATTGTAAATCTTGGCATACCCATAAATGAAAGGAATCTTGGAAATATTTTTTACGATGTAAAGAATCAACTATAAGTTTATATTCAAATAAATTATAACTTAGATTTTGAAAATTTATTTATAAGTTTAGAAATTCAGTTTAGTGTTATCAAATAAATCATTTCTGTCATTAAATAAATTTTAACATCATAAAAGTTGTTTTATTAATTTTCTAGTCATATTTATATCACTATGATGCCATAACATTTATGATATATATAAATACTATATTTTCACTATTCACCAAAAAAATGTTTTTATAAAAATATCAAAAATTATCCTTAAGATAATAGTTATATGATTTCATTAAAAATGAATCCCATTCTATTAATTCTTTATTATAAATATTATAAATTTAAATTTTAGATAATATTATATAATACATAGAAATAAAATTTTACTTATAATAAATAATAATTCTTTTTTATGAGTGATTGAATTTCTATTTGTTATTATTAATTAATTATTATATGATTTAGAATTAATTATAATTAAATATCAAACTTAAAATTACAATATATTACATATCATTTAATTTATATAAATTTTTAGATTAGGTTTTCTTGATATCAAAATTAAAATTTTAATTAATATGTTAAAAAATACCTTATTAAAAATGTATGAATATTCAAAATTTAACTTGAATTATCTATGAAATATATTTTTATTTAAATATTTTTATTTTTTTATTTATTATAGGTAAATTTTGATAATGATGTATTTTAATACTCCCAAGTATTAGGTTATTATTCCAAAAGCCATATATTTATATATTATACTTCTTATAAATACCTATTATTTGCTTCATTATTCATTTACCAAATATTATAATAGATTTATCTACATTTTATTTTCCAAATTCAAATATTTTTTTAATAGTTTGTTTTCTATTTACTATATCATTCATGTTTGTGATAATTTTATGAGATTGCAAAGCATCAAAATTTCAAATTCTAGTAATGTTATTTACAAGTGTTTATTGTATCATTCTATTATTTTCAATTTTATAGAGTTTATCTACCATTAATATATAAGTTTTATGATGAAAAAATAAATTAATAATTGTCCTTTATGTGTTGTCTTTCAATTATTTATGGTATTCCATTAATATGAATTAATATATTTTAGACTCAAATGTGTTTAGTGAATAAAGATAATAATATATATATTTCTATTTTGTTTTATCATTAGGTGTAATGACCCAGAAATTTCAAGGATTTGTTTTTCTTAAATACCTTGTAATTTTACGAGTCTGTGGCTTCTGATGTCACTTGATTCTGAGGCCCAGTGTGTCTGGAATCAATTTCCGAAGTTTAGCTTGGGTACGTTTATTAAACGAACGAGCGGATTTTTCTATCTTTTGAGGCGGTGCTCGGAATTGAAATCCGAGGGCACCGATGAACTTGTAGTGCCGGTAATTGCTTCAGGGGACCTTTACCGCAGTTGCGTTTTAAGCGGGTTGAGAATTAATTTTTGGGGATTTAGTTTAAAATAAATAAAATTGGTGGCACAATTTTATTTTTATGGTTGGTGGTTAATTCCTCCCAAGGGGAGTTGAAGGTGGGGCCCACACCTACATATCCTCCCATGGGAGGATATTTGTGGGGTGGGGCCCACACGTGACCTATCCCTTGATCTTCCCTAAACCCATTAAACCTCCCCCATTAAACTCCTTTGTTTAATGTTGACAACACATTGAATTTAAATGTGCAACCTTTCCACTTCCTCTCTCTCTCCCTCTTTAATTCTAGCCAACACACACCTTAATTAATTGTTAGAACCTCTTCAATTAAATTAAATAAGTGTTTGAATTTTAAATTTTGAATGCATGACAAGTTTAATTAAAATAAGGGGTAGCCTTATTATAATTTTGGGGTTAGCTGGTTGTGTGGGGATTATTGGAGAGAGATTTTGTGTGAAAGAAGAAGGAAATTCTTATTTCATTGAATAACATCATCCTTAACGAAGAATAGTTCTTCTTTGAAGAAAGAAAATTTTCCTTCAACATAGAATGACTCGCAAACCATGGTTCTCCATCCTTTTCTTCTTCCATGACAAGGGAGGAGACACCGACGTGGAGAACTCACCAACGATGACACACCTTATTTACTTTTCTCCGCGACAAGAGAGGAGACGTCACTTCCCTGGGTGCACTCTGACAACGACTTAGATGAAACCGTCATCCACGACGCTTGTCAACCGCGGACCCTACCGGGTTAGGGGTTTATTCTTGAAAGTGGATGTTTTCGTACCCCATTCTCTGTTGGTAATCATTGACTAAATATGGTCAATTGCTATCACTTAACGTGGAGGACGCGGGCCGAAGAAACATTGCCCAACAACCCTCCGCTTGATCTTGTTTATTATTTTAGCATTGGAAAACAAAGGTGGTGAAAGCATGACGATGTCGCTCCATGCCCCGTAGGTGGAAAAGAAAATCGGTGCCATCACACCGGTTGTGTGGGAGGAACCACGGTCCGCTACGCGGGCCGCTTCAGCGGAAGAACTGGCAGGCCCGTCAGCCAACTAGGCGAAGAGGAGCAGCAACACCATGAGGGCACTGTGCTAGAGAACCGGCCGGCCCGTCAGCCGACCGTGCAGAGCCGAACCACGGTTCTAGGAGGGTTGGCTGGCTCGGCCGTCTAGCTGAGTGGTTCCAGGGGGTGGGGGGGGGGGGGGGCGCCCGTCTGTCTGCACCGACAGTGCCACCTTTCACCGAACCGGCCCGCTAGGCCGGCCAGTTTTCTAGTGTACGTGGCCTGCATAGTGGGCCGCGACTTCTCTAGCGTGGTGCCCTCCCGGTGTTGTGGTCCGGCTCTGCCCGACCAGCAGATCGGCCGACCGATTCTTCCACCGAAGCGGCCCGTGTAGCAGTCTGTGGATCCTCCCACACAACCGGCGTGATGGCGTCATTTTCCTTTTCCACGTACTCGGCATGGCGTGATGGCATCGTGCTTCCACCACCTTTGTTTTCCAATGATAAAATAAAAAACAAGATCAAGCGGAGGGTCATCGGGCCGTGTTCGTTTGGCCCGCGCCCTCCGTGTTAAGTTATAGAAACTGGACGTATGTAGTCAACGATTCCCAATTAATAATGGGGTACGAAAACGTCCAATTTCAAGAATAAAAACCAACCTCTTTAGGGTCAATGGTTGACAAGCGTCGTGGATGATGATGTAGTCTCCATCGTCATCAGAGTGAACCCAAGGAAGTGACGTCTCCTCTCTTATCGCGGAGAAAAGAAAATAAGGTGCGTCGTCGTTGGCGAGTTCTCCACGTCAGTGTCTCCTCTCTTGTCACAGAGGAAGAAGTGGATGGAGAACTGTGGTCTCCGAGTCATTCTACGTTGATGAAAAAATGTCCTTCGTCGAAGAAGAACCGTTCTTAGTTGAGGATGATGTTCTTCAAATAAAGAGGAATTTACTTCTCCGTTCACACCAAAGTTGACTTCAATCTTTACAGACAGTGTGATTGACTTCTTTCCTGTGTGGACTGGGTTGTTCTTGGGCTCGAGAGTTAGAGCCGGACTGGAATTGATGAATTAGGTATATGTATGGGCATATACCTATGTAAATTCGGTTGATACTTCGTGATTGTTTCTTTCCTTTGTGATTTATCCTTCGTGGATCTGAGAGACCTTCAGGGGTCTCGGGGTCCCTAATGAGTATCATATACTCACCCCTGCATGGTCTATGCCCGCAAAAAGTTGTGTTGGATGCAATCAACGGATAACCCTGATTGAGGTGGAAGCTTATGGAGCTGGACGGTACCCAATGGTGGACCACTTGGCGGGACGTACTCAGAGCCGACATCCGGACCCGAGGAGCTGAGGAGACTATCTGTACCCACCCTTCAGGTGGGATTCCAGAAGGATGAATCAGTGGTTTCTGCTTTACTTTTCAGTTGTTGTGCTTTCTTTCTTAGTTGTACTATACTTTCAGTTGGGTTTTTATACTGGCCCATTTACTTTCCAACACTTACTTTTGTTCTCAGTTTACTTTTTTTTTACTCCAGCTTGCATACTATGTTGTGTTTGTTTAATTATATAAAGGCAATGCCTTCCCCTTTATCGGGATTTATTCCTTTGGTGCTAGTCGCTATCCCCTGGCCTATAGAAGACGGGCTTGGGGTAGTCACAACATGGGCCCCGAGGACGGGTCATGACAAATTGGTATCAGAGGATTCGGTTCTACCATAGAACTCATGACTCTGATAATTTCTTCTCTGTGAGGCAATCGTGTTTAGAGTATTGAGTGTGGTTATTAGTCCTGGGAGTCCAGTGTTGGTGCAGCGACCGAAGTTTCCATACACAAGGACCTTGACTTCTGATTTCCGACTCAGTGCTCGAAAAAATTGGTTGCATGTGTGTTTCAAAAGTTTTCATTGTGATTACTTTGTGTCAGCTCACCAAGTATACTGTACTAACCGTGGAACACCTGTTTCTTATCAGGATGGACCCACGAAGGCTGCCAGCTATGGTTCCTAGTTATGTGCGGGATGGCAGCTCACCTAGCGACAAGGCCTCAGTGCATGGCCCTATTACAGTGGAGGCACCAGCGGTACCACTACCCGTTGGGCCACTGACACCACTAGCCCCACCAGTGGAGAGTGCACGCTGCCTGAGTGTGTTGCAAGAGTTTCAGTGACCGAGACCGCCCAGGTTCCACGGAAAGATGGATCCCCAGGTAGCCGAGGATTGGTTGGAGGCTATCGTCAGAGTCTTCAGATTGGTAAGGACACCAGCAGACCTTATGTCGATCTTAGCCGCGAGTCTCCTGCACGCAGTAGTAGTTAGATGGTGGAGCCTGATGCTCCAGGTGCACTACAAGGCATCTATACTTTGGCGGACTTCGAGAGCATCTTTCACTCGGAGTTTGTTCCAGCCACCCTCCATGCACTGTGTATCCAGGAGATACTACGGCTGTGGTAGGGAAGTATGACAACATCCCAGTACTCAGCGAGATTTACCAACCTCTCACGCTACTCTACGGACATGGTACAAGACCCATTCTTCCGGGCCCGGACCTTCGAGCAGGGATTGAGGCATGAGATCAGGGTTTCTATGATATCCCTCAACATTCCGACATAGCCAAGAGAACCGGAGAGAGCCCTTCTTGTGGAGAGTTTTCTTGCTGAGCTGACGCCAGCAGCGAGACCCACCACATGGCGACACTTAGCGGAGTATTCTTTAGCTGGCAGTAGACAGATGTCGCAGAGGTCCAAGTGGACCAGACCATCAGGTCGGAAACCTCAAGGTACTGGTTCAGATGTACGGCCTAGACACAGCAGAGCCAGTCATACGAGAGGCAGGTATTTCTATGCATGCGGCGGGCAGGGCCACATGGCTCGTGAAAGCCCGACCCGCCATGTAGAGGAGTAGCAGATAGTAAAGTCACCTCCTAGGAATATGTAGAGGATTGACCGTGGTGGTCCGCAGGGAGCAGGCGGATGAGGCAGAGGAGCTGGCCGAGCAGCAGGTGGTGGATGATGCTTCGAGGCTCTACCACCACCAACACTAAGAGGGCCACCCCGACCACAGGGAGCTGGCAGACAGGGGCAAGCTCAGCTCCAAGAAATCAAGGCCTACGACCACGGTGCACCTGAGATGATTCGAGGTACTATCTGTTTCTACTCCACCCTTGATGCAGTTCTTATAGGCACAAGAGAGAGTCATTCTTTTATTGCCACTGCCCTTGTTCAGATCTCGGAGATTCCAACAGAGCTGTTGAATCGATCTTTATGGCTAGAGACTCCAACGGGAGCAGAGTCGACGATTACGCACTGGTGACGGTAGTGTGAGCATACTCTAGGAGGCGAGAGCTTCAGCTGGGATCCTCTTGTAGCAGCTTTGAGGCCTTATGGCATCATCATGGGTATAGACTGGTTATCTATAGTCCATTCCCAGATCGAATGTTTTAGGCTCAAAGTGCAGTGTGTTCGCACCGATGGGAGCGTGTTCACATTCATCGGCGATAAGGGAGCCTTTGCAGCACAGGATGGACTTACGCAGAGGAGAGGGAAACCGATCACACATCAGTTTGCTAGTATCATCCTAGGAGCGGTTGATGTGTGGAGTCTGAGTTTTCCTATTGTGGTGGATTATTATACAGACGTTTTTCCGGACAACGTTCCAGGAATACCTCCTCACAGAGAGGTAGATTTCAAAATTGACATGTACCCCGGGACAATACCGATATCTACATTATCATATCGGATTTCTCCCACTGAGCTTCGTGAGCTTTGGTTACAACTGGAGGACTTATAGGGAAATGGATTCATCTGACCCAGTGTTTCACCCTGGGCTTCTCTAATTTTATTCACCAAGAAGGCGGATGGGAGCATACGACTATGTGTCGACTACCGTCTCTTGAATCAGGTGACCTTGAAGAAAAGTTATCCACTTCCGAGGATTGATGACCTCTTTGATCAGCTCAAGGGAGAATGATGGTACTTGAAGATAGACCTTAGGTCATGCTATCATTGGCTCAGAGTTCTATATGAGGATGTGCATAAGACAACCTTCCATTGTCGGTATAGACACTACGAGTTCTTGGTTTTTCCCTTCAGCGTAACCAACGCACCAGAAGTGTTCATGAGTCTCATGAACATGATCTTCCAACATTACCTCGATTGTTTTGTCATATTCTTCATTGATGACATACTGATTTACTCTACTACTAAGGACGAGCACACCTACCACTTGCGGGTTGTATTGGACACACTCTGAGAGCACCAACTTTATGTTAAGATCTCGAAGTGCTAGTTCTGGATTTGAGAGGTCCACTTCTTGGGGCGCGTCATCTCAGAGGCGGGAGTTGTTGTGGATTTTGTGAAGATTGAGGTAGTACTAGCTTGGGAGCCACCTATGAGCATGAAGGAGGTGCGGAGTTTCCTAGGTCTGGCTGGGTACTATCAGAGATTTGTGCTAGACTTATCTATAGTTGTAGCCCCGCTTTCAGGTTTGACGAAGTAGGGGAAACCCTTCGTGTGGTCAGATAGACGTCAGTAGAGATTTCAAGAGTTGAGATAGAGATTGACCAATGCACCCATCTTGAGGATACCAGAGGAGGGAATAGGGTATATAGTTTACTGTGATGCATCAGGGACTGGACTCGGGTGTGTCCTGATGTAGGAGCGGGTAGTGATCGCCTATGGTTCACGACAGTTGAGGTAGCACAAGCAGAACTACGCTAACCATGACCTAGAGTTAGCAGCAGTGGTCTTCGCCTTGACGATGTGGCAACACTATCTGATGGGCGAGCACTTTACAGTCTACTCTGACCACCAGAGTCTCAGGTACATCTTCTCGCATAAGGACTTGAACCTGAGACATCAGCGATGGCTCGAGTTCCTCCAAGACTATGAATTTGAGATAGTCTGTACTTTTGGGAAGGGGAACATTGTGACTGATGCTCTCAGCAAGAGATCGGGCATTCAACTACTTGGAGAGGCGACAAAGCAGTTAGCAATCCTTCATGGATAGAGATGGGGTAGCCTTCCTATAGTCCCTCATAGTCCCTCCTCCACTACTTCAATGGGTCAGAGAGGCACAATGTGGGGAAAGTTTCTGTGTGACGCGACGTGTTCAGATTTCTATAGGGCCGGCGCCTGATGGATTTTCTAAAGGAGTAGAGCACGTCATCCTCTTCAGGGGACATTCCGTGGTATCAGTTGCACTACTGGAGGAAGTGCTGAGGGAGTTTCACACTTCCCCTCTAGCGGTATATACAGGAGTGGTGAAGATTTACCAGGACCTCAGATGATAGCACTGGTGGCCGGGTATGAAGAAAGCTGTAGCAGATTACGTTTCATGATGCCTCACTTGCCATAAAGTGAAGGAGGAGAACCAGGTACCAGCAGACTTGGGATAGCACTTAGAGGTTCCAGAGTGGAAGTGGGATAGGATATCCATGGATTTAGTGATGGGTCTCCCACGTACTTCCAGAGGACACGACTCCATCGGGGTGATCGTTTACCGACTCACCAAGTCGGCCCACTTCATACCGACCAGAGAGCAGGGCTCAGTAGAGAGCTTGGGAAGCCTCTAAGTTCAGGAGATCGTATGACTTCATTGTGTTCCATTGTCTATCGTCTCCGATCGAGACACTCGCTTTACTTACCGGCTTTGTAAGGGGCTGCGGGAGGCATTTGGGACGCAGCTATGCCCGAGCACCACTTTTCATCCTCATACGGATGTCCAGATAGAGAGGACCATTTAGACACTCGAGGACATGCTCCGTGAAAGTGTCCTTGATTTTGGTCGCAGCTGGGAGAATAACCTACCCTTGGTGGATTTTGCGTACAACAACAACTACCACTGTACCACCGGGATGGAACCATACGAGGAACTGTACGACTAGCCATGCAGATCACCTATGTACTGAATCGACCCTGGGGAGTCAGCACTTGTAGGACCAGGCTACAACGGAGAAGGTACAGATCATCTAGGATAGGATGAGGACTGCACATAGAAGACAGAAGTCCTATGCTGATAAGAGATAGAGACCACTGGAGTTCGAGGATGACAACCACATTTTCTTATGGGTCTCACCTCAACATCGATTTTGAAAATTTGGCTGGGGAGGAAAGTTATCTCCGTGCTTCATCGGACCATTCTAGGTCCTTAGTAGGGTAGGCAAGGTGGCTTACCACCTGGCTCTTCCACCTCAGTTTCACCGGGTGCACGACGTCTTCCACGTATCTCACCTGAGGAGAAGCGTGCACGACCCAACACATATCATCGACCACGGAAAGCTAGAAATTGATGACAGGGTGACATTTGTTGATGTCCCGGTGGAGATCGAGGATCGACAGGAGCAGGTCCTATGTGAACGGTCGATTCCTCTAGTGCGCATTCATTGACAGCATGGGAACCTCTGGGAGAGAACATGGGAGCGAGGGGCTCAGATGCATGCACAATACCCTCTTTTGTATCCCTAGTTTTTGTTGTAGATTTACAGGGACGCCAATCCCTGAGGTGGGAGTAATTTAAATACCCAAAAATTTCAAGGAAAATTATTTTTTAAATACCTTGGAATTTTACGATTATGCGGCTTCTGATGAAACTTGATTCCGAGGCCCGTTGTGTCCGGAATCAATTTCTGAAGTTTATATTGGGTACGTTCAATAAATGAACGAGGTGATTTTTCTATCTTTTGAACCGTTGATCGGAATCAAAATCCGAGGGCACCGATGAACTCGCAGCGCTAGTAATTGCTTAAGGGGACCTTTACTGTAGTTGCGTTTTAAGCGGGTTGAGAATTAATTTTTGGGGATTTAGTTTAAAATAAATAAAATTTGGGGCACAATTTTATTTTTATGGTTGGTGGTTTATTCCTCCCAAGGGGAGTTTAAGGTGGGCCCACACCCACATAACCTTCCATGGGAGGATATTTGTGGGGTGGGTCCCACACGTGAACTAAACCCTTGATCTTCCCTAAACCCCTTAAACCACCCCCATTAAACTCTTTTTTTTAATGTTAACAAACCCTTGAATTGAAATGTGCAACCATTCCACTTCCTCTCTCTCTCTCTCTTTAATTCTAGAAAACACACACCTTAATTAATTGTTTGAACCTCTTCAATTAAATTAATTAAGTGTTTGAATTTTAAATTTTGAATGGATGACAAGTTTAATTAAAATAAGGGGTAGCCTTATTTTAATTTTGGGGTTGGCTTGTTGTGTGGGGATTATAGGAAAGAGATTTTGTGTGAAAGGAGAAGGAAATTCCTCTTTCTTTGAAGAACATCATCCTCAAGGAAGAATAGTTATTCTTCAACGAAGTACATTTTTCCTTCAACATAGAATAACTTGATGACCACAGTTATCAATCCTCTTCTTCTTCCGCGACAAGAGAGGAGACACCGACATGAAGAACTTTCCAACAACGACACACCTTATTTCCTTTTCTCCACGACAAGAGACGAGACATAACTTCCTCGGGTGCACTCTGACGTCGATGGAGACGACACCATCATCCACGACGCTTGTCAACCGTGGACCCTATTGAGGTATGGGTTTATTCTTGAAACTGGATGTTTTCATACCCCATTCTTCATTGGGAATCGTTGACTAAATACAGCCAATTTATATCACTTAACGCGGAGGGCCAAGGCCGAACAAACACGGCCCGACGACCCTCCGCTTGATCTTGTTTATTATTTTAGCATTGGAAAACGAAGGTGGATGAAGCACGATGTCATCACACAATGCTGGGTATATGGCAAAGGAAACCGGCACCGTTACACTGGT